>OY720449.1:34831618-35471618 GCA_963082715.1 Harpalus rubripes
TCTAGTTAATGCATATTTTGCCGTACTTAATTGTAATGAACTATTATGAGCGAGTAATATGCTAGGGTTCAATTTGACACGACGCACAAGTAATGTAGCTTCATTAATTTGTACTTTGAACTTTGAATCTGTACCTATCAAATGAAAATTATCCCTTGAGCGTACTAATCTAATTCTCATTTCTACACCATTGAGCAAGAATTTTTCCTGATTGAATATATCAGCGTGAAGGTGGCCTAGCATGTCAACATCTTTACTTTTTTCAGTAATTCTCTGACGTTTGTTATAGCCAGGATTTCCACCTGCGTCGGTATTATTCATTTTTCCAGCCTCGTCTGAATACCATAACGCTGAAGTAAGGTGTGATTTCTTAGCATCATTACCATAATTTAATAAACTTTCGATATAAGCTCGATAGGGGTACGTATTCATCGGAGGACTTACGAGCTTTTGATTTAAATAAATATCAACTTGACTAAAAATTGAATGAAGCCAGTTATTAACGGGGGCCACATTGTCTGTGTCACTTAATACGGTGCCGTCAGTTTTAAGAATCTTTGCATTTACATAAAGCATAGTTTGCGACAAATCCAGGTAATCTTCTCCATGTCCCGGTATAACAAATTCTATCGGGCCGTCTTCCGAAATCGATGATAATGGTTTATAATTTATCCAGTCTGCCTGTTCGATGCTAGTCTGAGTTGGAGGAATACTAAATATGTCAAGCTCAGTTTTTACACATTCACAAGACTGAGCGTGTAAAAATGCCATTCTTAGTCGAATATATCGTTTTCTCTTGAACGTTTTTTGTTCTTTACTGTAGTGCGTACCAGTTTAGAATGACTTTGTTTCTTAACAAACCGCTTCTTTTTATTACCTGACCCACTCATAATTTTCTCAATCTTGTTTTCGGCTTTACGTTTTAAATTATTCCCTGCTTCATTAATTCGTTTCTTGAATGATTCTTTAGCTGGCTGATTTTCACTTAGATCGCCTAAAAAGTGAATTCCCGAACTGAGTGCTTCCTTGCCAACTGCCTTCACTCCTTTTTTTAGTACCGGTAAAATACTTCTAAACAATCCACTAAAAAACTTCCCACTCCATGACCTCGTTGAAATTGATTTCCCCTATACACTGTTCCTATTCCACTTCCTGCCTGATGATTATAATACTCTTGATAAGGACAAGTTTTCATTTTGTTTGTCGAAAGTGCAGTTTAACGGACAAAACTCCAAACTGAAATGGCATTTTGCTCCCATCGTTTGTCCTTATATCTATTTCAATGTTTGAAAATTCCCTTCTTAAGACAGGAACGAAATGTGGTTGTGAATATGATATCATTTCATTAGAGCCAAAAACATACTTATCAGTTTTTACATGTACAATTCTCAGTAACTGAGTTACCACATCCCCTACTACCTGTGGTTCAATAATGTCGCAATAAACATATAATTGCGGAGGAATGCCTAACGCTAAATTTGGCAGATTAACTGAAGTCTTTTGCTTACATATATCGATAAATGGTGGATACCCAAGCTGTAATGCTAATCGGGGCGATAATTCCACGGAATATACATTAGCTGTCTTTATTTTTGCCGTAACTCGACTTTCTGCCTGATCAAAAGAAAATGCGATATGTTCATTAACAATTTTATTTTTATTTATTTCATGTAGTACTCCGTCAATACTTTCGTAATTTTTTGAGGGAATTTTCTGTACAGGTAGAATATATTCTACTACAACATTCTTTTTTTCTTCTTTTCTTTGTAATATAATTTGAATTTGATTTTCTCTTTTATTCATATTATAAATCGAGCATGGATATATTATTTCAGCTAAACCGACTTCCCACTCGCCGGTTAGTTTTATATTTTGCGGTAGCTGTGTAGTGAAACATGTAGTCTTATTATTAGGAAAATATTGCATGGAATTATTACTGGGTAGTGTTATAAAAAATTCTTTTTCATTCATGATTTAATAAGCGGAGTGAATTTGCAGGAATCCAGGAGTTAAATTTATCACTATAACCTTCCCACTGTACGAGATACTGTTTTCTGGCACCTGTACCTTTCGTGGCAATAATTTTATCTATTTTATACGCTGTGTCAGAATCTACATAAACACGTTGTAGTTCATTTTTATAAAAAGTGCCCTCTATAATCTCGTTATTTAAATCTTTTAGTTTATAAACAGTAGGAATTCTATTACTAATAGCATATATTTTGAATATTTCTGCACTCCAATTTGATTCATATCCCTTTTCAAATATATTTTTATATTTAGATATTCTAACATTATCCCCAATTTTAAAATTTTTCTGTTTACTTTTCACATTTTTATACTGATTTCTCCAAATCTGTAATATGTTAGTGTCATTGACTTGACAGGGCGCCATTTTTATTGACCTGTGTTTAGTTTTATTATACGATGCGACCAGATCCTGTAAAATATCAACATATTTGTATGTATTTTTATAAGTAAAGTATCGATACATTTTTGTTTTCAATGTTCTGTTAAATCTTTCTACAAAACATGCCTTTATATCGGGGTTATGTGTCACGTAAAATTTAACATCATTTTCTTTTAAAAACACCTGTACTGACTTCGCTATAAATTCTTTTCCCTTATCCGTTTGCAGGTAGAGCGGCTTTCTTTCTTGAAATATATTTTGAAAAGCCTTTATGACGCTTGAGGGTTTCTTATCTGACAGAGGGACTGCCCAAGCATACCGACTAAAGACGTCAATGACTGTTAAAATATACTTATAATTATCGTTATATCGGCTTAGCTTCCTCATATCATTCAGATCTGCTTGAAATAAATCATTCATATTTGAAACACGATACCTATTTCTTTGAAAACGTTTTCGAATTGTTTTATGCATAGTGTATGCATCTTGTGAGCTGATCCATTTTTTAATTTCTTCAGGCTTGTATTGTCTTTTCATAAAATTTATTAAATTACTAGCTCCTGAAAAACCAGCAGGATGTGTAGGATCAAAGTATATTTCAGCTAGTTGTTTATTCATTATGTGAATGAAAATCGTTTCCACTTTTGTTTCGTAGGTTTCGATAAAATAAATTCGTCGTCCGCAAATACAGAACTAGATCGTTTAACTTTTTGAGAGTTTTCTTTGGAAGAAATTTCTTCTCCTCTAGTAAAAAGTTTTTTTCTCTGAGGGTTTTTAATTAATTCCGTAGGAATATTTATATTTTTCAATGCGTTCACAAAATCTGACCAGCCCGTTGGATTATTATTTTTTTTTATATCTTACTGTATCTGCTATCAAGTCTGATATATTAGAATTGGGAATTTCTTTATTATCTATATAAACTATGCCTTTCTCATTCCATGATATTAATTTTTCCTTTTTTAGTCTTTCCACTAACAAACGAGCATTTTCGCGATGTGTTTTTGGTATTATATTTATTATATGTTCAACACCGTCTTCTTCCTTAGCATGTACGTATGATTCTGCATTCATTTCCTCTTCGATATGTAATTTTATAGGTTCCCTGTTTTGTTTTTGAAAATATAAAAATCTTTGTAAAATTTCTTGGTACATTCGCCATTTTTCGTATTCCGGTAAATTTAATTTTAAAACATTTTTCATTTCTTTATCTAGCTGATTAGTTATACTTTCATCTTCGCTAGTAATACTGCTTTGCAAGCGACTTAAATTTTCTGGAGATATTAGAACCATCTTCTTAGTGTGTTCCATTTTTAATTTTTAAATAAAGTACTCAGAACTCCGCCCAGGAGAGGGCCTAATAATAGTGGTAATATCGCACCGCCCGACTGAACTAATATTCGTTTTTTCTTCTTCCAATTTTCACCACGTTTGACAAGTTTTCTTAAAACATTTTTATGTCGTCTTAATGCAACTCGTTGTTTACGACTGAGAGGTATTTTACCTTGTAAAATATTATAAGTACATTCACAAATACACTTGATTGAGCTACAGTCAGTATTTTTTAATAAGGCTAATCTGTATTTCGGTTTAAGTGAGCGTAAAGCACGGAGAAATTCGGCATTGTTTGTCACTGTTCTACTCATTTTCATGAAATAAGATCCGGCATATTTTTACACATATATTTATATGATTTTTTAGGTAGATAGATATATGTGAGATCATCACGTGACGTACGAAAACGTAACCATTCGGGTGTATTTTGTTTAAGATCAAATATCATAAATCCATGAGGAATATTTGTTGCATCATTGTAACATTCTTGAATAAATTTCACATTTTCCGGAAAAATCTGTCTTGATAAGTGAAGAATTTGTGCTCTGTCGCGAGGGTTTTTAAAATAAATTATGTAATTAGCGTTAAGAGAAATATCCCGTTGACCCCTCCCTTGATGAAATGAGTTTTGTGTAAGAAAAAATACGGATAAATTTTTATGATGAGACCATTTTGTAAATATATCAACAATACGTCCATCTGATTCTCTCATTAAATCATCTATTATCATAAGCTGCGGAAAATTCCCATCAATATTTTCTATATCAGGTAAACCTTCAATAAATTCTACATTTTTTATTGAATTATATAAATTCTGCCAAGTTCCATAATGCCAATATATTTTTTTAAATTCCGTATCAGTTTTATTTTTAATATCAGATAGAAAATTTTTTACAAAATAAGATTTTCCACTACCAGAGGGTCCTGCAATTATTGCAGAAAATGGATGTTTAAATTTTGTACACATGTTAACAGTACAACATAGAGTGTAATACTAAAACAATAAAATATAATTGTACTGTATTTATGAGAGGGATGATGGGAAGAATATAATAAAACAAGCTATGTACATTTCAGTTTTCTTTTATTTACACTAAAACAAAATTACATTTTTCCAAATTCTATTAATCTAGCTTGTTTACCAATACCATAATCCTTTATACCAGTAAATTTAATACACCATTCCGTAATATTAGCTTCTTTTAGCTGATATAACTGGTCATCTGTCAGAGTATCAAAACGCGCTGGGAGGTAAGTCACAAAATCTTCACACTCGGCAATAATTTTCCGCCCAAAGCCGGTATGGATAGCCTTAATGTCAACCAATGGGTATTGCTTATTAATCTCCAGTTCAGTTATTTTCTTGCGAGGTTTAATATCGGTAAGTTGTCCTTTCTTATTCAGTGTTGCGAAGTCCATTTCTGTACAGACAAAACACATATGAAATAGTTTATTAAAATATTTTTCTATATAGAATTTACCTGCAAGATTGTGATTGTCACTGCTCGGTTTTCGAACTTCGGATGGAAAGAGAATAAGTTCTACAAACTCACAGCTACTTCTTTAAATATCCTACTCGTATTTCCCCTTCTACCATCACAGCAAGAACATTGTTACATATGCGGTTATTTTTTAAGTACGATGAGAACAAACATGCTATAGTCTGATACTCCCTGTCGCTTACAATCCGGTACACCCACCCTCATACGTGTTACGCTCATCTGTATTTCCAAAAATCAAGTATTAACCAGCTACTTCCAGTGCCCTGATACGTGACAGAAATTATAATTACTTACGCACACCTGCATTTCCTAAAAGCACATACCTATTCCTGTGTTAAAGTATTTTAGTGATTTAAATCTATGTTCCACACCGCGAGCAATAGAAGAGCGGATGTTATTAAAATAATTTTATATTTTTAAACAGTAACCTACCCTGTGTGTATAGCGGAAATATAAAAACTTACTAAAAACACAACGGGAAGAGACGTGTACAGCATTTGTTACCTGTACCCCCAAATTGTATAGATAAAATCTACACAACGAACAAGTTAACTAAGGAAACCTACCCTGTATTAAAAACCATTGCCCCATAATCGGATATTTTTCAAGTCGTATGACCAATTATAATTACGCACACCTGCAATTACAAAAATCAAGCATCACCATAAATATACCGACCTATAGAAAATATTTTACAGCGGAAATATAAAGGCTTCCTAACAGAATATACCTGGACCTGCATATAATACGAAGATAATATCTACAAAAGGAACAAATCAACGAAGGTAGCGTACCCTGTGTTAAAAGCCATTGCTACATAATCGGATATTTTTTCAAGGCGTATGAAATATTATAATTACCTAATTACGCACACCTGCAATTACAAAAGCAAGTACAAACATGTCCTAACCTATTACTTCCGGTCGATTACGACATGACACAAGTACATGACAAAAATTATAATTACAATTACGCACACCTGCAATTCCAGGAATCAAGTACATGTACAAGTACATGTACGTGACCTGAATAAATTAAGAAGTCTGGCTGGGAAGTGTGCCCCCTCCTACTACTAAAAACAACTTGAAACAAATGTTCAAAATCACGACCATGTTCTGTAATACAAAAATTAAAGCGTTGAACGTGGTGGGTTCGAACATCTGCCAACATGTTTCGCGAAATATTCTGAAAAGCATTTCGAATACGCTCTTTCATGTCTTCTACATCTGTAAGGTATCTTCAGATAGACAAGATCCTTGACGTATCCCCAAAGAAAAAAATCCATAGGCGTAAGATCAAGAGATCTTGCTGGCCATGAAATAGGTCCACCTCGTCCTATCCATTGTTCCCTCCAATGATTATTTAAATAATTCCGAACATTACCGGCATAATGTAGTGGCGCTCCGTCACGTTGGAATATTAAATTTTGGCGGACATTTAATGGAATATCTTCTAATAATTCTGGAAGGATCATAATTTAAAAAAATAAATATTCGTCTTCATTTAATGGGCCTTCAAAAAAATGTGGACCAACAATAAAATCTCCTATTATGCCACCCCAAACATTCAATGGCCATACTCTCTGTCTGTCGACGTTCCGCATCCAGTGAGGATTTTCAATTGCGTAATAATGCATATAATGCCTATTAACGCAACCGTTGCTTTTAAAAGTAGCCTCATCCGTAATTAAAATATGCCTTAATAATTCTAACATTTTCCATCTCCCAATTGCAAAATCGAATTCTATTATCAAAATCTTCACCGTGCTATTCTTGTGTAAGGTTGATATGATACGGATGAAATTTATTTTTTCTTAAAATCCTGGACGCAGAACTTTGACTAATATCAATTCAATTTGATAAATTACTAGTACTGATATGAGGATTTTAATACACAGAAGCCGAAACCATAATTTCCGTTTCTTCATTTATTATTTCGTTTTGGTTTTTCAACTGAACCTGTTTCTCGAAATCGGGTAAAAATCTTTCTCAGTGTTCTTAAACTCGGTTGCCGACGTCAACCGCTCCCGGTAAATTCTTTTTGCTCTTCTTATGATTCCAGTCGATTCACCAATTATTAGAATCATATCAATTAATTCGTTCATCGTAAAGATTTCAAAATGTTTTTTATTTTTGTTTACAAAATAAGTTAAATTAAGAAACAAACAAATGTATACTTTTTTGACATTAATTTAATTGTTTTACATTGTTACGTTTTGTTTATTTTCACATAGCCACCTATAAATTATTACTAATATTTCTAAATTAACTCATTTTTCTCGAAATTTTTCAAATACATTAATAAAAAAATAATACATCGTTGAAAAGAGAAAAAAATGGCGGTTTCTATTTTATTAAAATAATTATAGGTTGCCATTTGAAAAATAAAAGTTGATAGTCGTATCTTGTAAACCTGACTATATCAAAAATATCTACATCTGCCATCAAATAGTATATGTAAAATAATAAAACTTTTATATAAACCATTTTTTTCTATTACTTATATTAAAAAAGTTAAAGGGGGGGGGGGGCGTCTTCCCAGACTCAGCCTGTATATATTCCATAATACAATTAGTATTTATAGCTCTTATGAAGTATGGACGAAGTATACGTTGAAAACTTCCATTTTTGTTATAACCAGCAATAAAACTTTATTAGTTATAATTGCAATCATATCATGATGGGACGTTTTCATCTGCGCAACAATAAAAACTGTAACAAATGTTATAACTTTTATCGCCATTTAAGACAAGAAACCAGTTTGTCCTTTAGGGAGAAACAAGGTTTCTTGCTACCACGTAAGTTTATTTTGGTTCTAGTAATGGTTACGTATTAGTATTTTCTTGTTATTTATTGGTTTGAGTGCCCCCACATCAAAGCTATTTACTAAAAAGGTGCACACAAAGGCGTTGCATATGGCAGACGTGGTTTCACAAACGAGAATATTAAACTTCGATTAGATCAGGCAATGTCTTGTTTGCAACTTGAGACCATAACTAAAGATGAAAGGCAGGCACATGATCACGATCAGCCTTTTTGGAAATGTTCTAGAAGGAGAATTCAATTATTCAATTTGAATGAATATATTATTTCCTATTGTTCTGTTCCACTTTATGTTTTAAATAGAAAACTTCAATAGAATATACGAGCGTGGTACCTCCATATAGTTGATGATAAATTCGTTAAGTTTAGAGAAATGTTTGATATTAAATGTAATTTTTAGACTTCAAATATGTAATACTTAATTATAGTTCGTGGGGAAAATGAAAGTTGAAACTTAAATAAAGTTTATAGTTAAAAGTTAAATATAAAAAATTTTCAAGAAATTTGTATTTGCTTATAAAATAAATAAATAAATATATCATCACGGCTTATTATCCATTGCTGGGTGTGACAATCTGCTTTGACATATAGTATAAGGCAGGGGTGCTCAAACGGTCGCGTACACTGGCGATATTTAGTCAGCTCTCTTTTGCATTGTCTCAAGTTTCTATAAATTTGACAATTGATCCATTTAATTGTTTGAAATAAATGAACATAGACGAGTTATATATCCTTGGAAAGCTAAAAAATCTCATTTCACTGGTGCAACTTTCCAATATGGCGTCTATATAAAAATTAATACATAACTGGAAATTCAGTGATAATTTTTTTAGCGTCTCTATTTGAAAAGAATATAAAAAGTGTCCTAAAGGGATATAAATTAAATTTAGTATTATTTCAAACTTGCAAGTCTTTCGCAAAATTAAAAAAAAAAACTACAACATTTACATTTTCGCCTAGTCCCCTATGCCTTTTTTCTGAAACAACGAAACACCACTAAAATCGTCCCCTATAGGATAACTTTTATGTTATTTAACTGACTTCGTATATTTTATAGTCCTCGACATCCCCATGCAGGGCGTGTTTTTTTTTTAACCTAGTCAATCGTTCATCGCCTAAAAGTTTATGGTCGGTCTCCGATAGTAAAAATTTGAGCACTCGTATAAGGTATCAACCTACACCTAAAAGAATTTTAACAAGTTTATTGTTAATTTCTAACCACTAAGATAAAGCTGTTTGGGCTAGAAGATTTAAATCTGCAGTGCTCCGTTCATTTGGTGAACATATTGATTTATCACTGCTTTTAATCTAAAATAACATCATTATTGTTCCATCTATATTTATTGTATAAATTTTTTATCCCCTTTAATTAGGAAGCATCGAAATGTCACGTATTTATTTTTAAAAAGTGGAGAAGAAAATGTCTTGGTCGATATATTCATTTTAAAAATAATTACGGTAGATATTATATTTTGTGTCAAATATCATATTCTATATTTTATTGTAATATATTTTTTTAAATAGGTTCCCACTTCTGAACTCAATAGTCTGACGTCTGTACATACGTCACTTATTTTAACGATTCAACCACATCCTAATGCACAAAATGTAAATCAGGTTTGTATTTTCAAGTTTATATTATATGCATATATTTAGAAGAGCGAAAAGTGAGGCTGAATGTATACATATACGACCCCAAACTCATAATAGTTCGGTCGGTTTACATTTTCAACAAATTATAAAACCTGTGGTTAGAGGTTTCTACAAAATGCTTTAAATATAAGATTTAAAAAAAAGGTGGGCCAAATGATAATAGTTCGACCAGCATTTTAAAGGTCATCTTCTAGTTCAGAATTAGCTTTAACCGAGACCCATTGGTACAATGAAAAGCAATTTCGTAAAAATCCAGTGCGTAAAACCTACCTGGCAAGATATGGGACAATACTCACAGAAAAATTTGCAGCAGTCAAGGGATACATTGCTTAATAGAATTAAAACTGGTATTATTAATAAAGGCGATGTAACCCCTTATTAACTGGCGGAATACTTGAATAACGTATTTAGTTTTTATAAGTTTAAAATCTATATTTTAAACTTCATTTCACATAAGAAAATAGCGTTGTTTTAGATAGGGATATAAATTCTGCCCTTTGATTGGCCAGAATGCAAACTTAGTTCAAAAAAATCTGATGTGGCCAGCACATAACCTTCCGTTAGTTCTATGTATTTTGTATAAATGTCATACATAAAATTCCTTGCAAAAGATTATATTTCTTGTACATTACCTTGAGGCAGTTATATGTATTTTATACAAATTCCATACAGAAAGTTTCTAACAAAAGATCCTATATTTCCAGTAAAATTATAACATAAACATACTGTCAACTGCACTTGACACTGACACCTTTCAATCAGAATTTTCTTAATGTAACAGCTGTTTCCAAAGTTATAGCAAAGCTGACTAATATATATGATATTTAATTTCTTTATAATTTTTTAACTCTATGTCCATTTAATATGAAGTATAAAATGCATTCAAATCGTATAGAGAATAAATAATTCTGTAATATTCATAATAACATAAAATGTGAAAAAATTATATTTAACATCGTTTTTTCATGAAAAACTGTTAAAATCTTCAAATGAGGGTACTTTCGGTTGACCAATTATAACCAAAATCTAATCAGCTCTTCACATGGATGTAACGAAGAGGAATACGAAAGAATTATAATTTTTGGAATTGTAGTATTACAGTTATCGCATTAGAAAATTTTGTCACACACAGACACACACACACACACACACACACGCGCACGCACGCACGCACGCACGCACGCACGCACGCACGCACGCACGCACGCACGCACACACACACACACACACACACACACACACACACACATACAGACATCATCGTAAAAATGGTAAAATCGTATTCTAGGGACCCTAAAACGTGCTTATTCTCCAAAAACTCACCACCGAATTTTTTGACCAAAGACAATACCTTCCTTACCTAAAGGTGACGGAAGGTAAAAACGAAAAAAATATCACCTGCCAGTTATCAAATAATAAAATCTACAAAATTAAGTGATCTTTAACCATGTCTTGTTGTAATTTTTAATAATCAGGTCTTGTACATTTTTACAAATAAAAATATTTATTATTGACAAAGTTTGGTTTCACGAACGGGTGAGTTTTCAAATTTTTGATTTTTTATATGTTAAAATATTTTTAAATTTAAAGCGTTTTTACTTTTATATTTTGTAAAATTTTAAAAAATACGGGAGAAAAAAATGTTGTTCATAGAAAGAGACAGAAGCAAAACAGGGCCACCTGTTTATGTTTACATTTGACAATTTAATTTCTGTGTTTATTGTATTTCCTAGAACATTTACATATTTAAAATAAAATAATTTGCTTTTTGCGATTTGACATTGAACTTGACGTTTCAATATCAAATATAGAAGACGTACGTTCATGTTTTCATATAAAACTAGCGCTCGTAGCGGATAACTACGGCGAACCAAAGATGCTGCATACATCATCGTATTGCGGGCGATTTAGCTAACGATACATTTAATATCGTTTGTACAAAAAATACGCTATATTTTATTACTTTTATTGTATTATTAATAGTAATATTGCATGTATAGTATTGTAGTAATGTGGAAAAATAATTATATTTCAACATGACTAAACTCCCCCATTTAAATTATTTATTTAATGCATGTAAAAACGGTCGACTCTCAAACACTATCTATTATTTTTTACTCGAAAGAAATTTGTAGAAATTTCTGACCATTTGCGTAAGTTTTATAAATTGTTTGTTGGAAATGTAAATCGGCGGAAATATTTTGGGTTTGGGCTTATATTTATGTAGTACATGGAATCAGGGTTTTGAAAAGGTAAATTATAATAATTTGTCAAAGGCCGATGTTGCTGATCAGTCGCCTTAAGACATTTGATATTTTGCCGCCCGGGGCTAACTTTTAAAAACCGCCATCCTTGACAACTAAAAAATTATAAAAGGTAGGTATATAAAGTCAACTAAGAAAAAAAAAATGGATCACAAACCACATTTTTTAATAAAATTTTATTAAAATCATAACGTGACAGAAGAGATAGGGTATACTTTTCATATTTTCGCAACATAGTAGCGTACCGTAATTTCTAATTTAGAAACAAGACAATACATAATAGTAAATTCAATTATTTTTCAAAACATTTCTATTGTAATCAGTTTACAATTTCCTTCACTTCAAATTTTTATTTAAGAAAAAAACTGATGTGGCCAGTACATTACCTTCCGCCAGTTCTATGTATTTTGTATAAATGTCATACAAAAAGTTCCTTACAAAAGATTATATTTCTTGTATATTACCTTAAAGCAGTTGTATGTATTCTATACAAATTCCATACAGAAAGTTTCTAGCAAAAGATCCTATATTTCCAGTAAAATTATTATACAAACATACTGTCAATTGCTCTTGAAACTGACACCTTTTAATCAGAATTTTCTTAATATAGCAGCTGTTTCCAGAGTTATAGCATAGCAGGCTATATATGATATTTAATTTCTTTATAATTTTTTAACTCTATATCCATTTAATATGAAGTATAAAATGCATTCAAATCGTATTGAGAATAAAATATTCTTTAATATTTATAATAACATTAAAAGATTTAACATCGTTTTTTCAAGAAAAACTGTTAAAATCTTCAAATTATAGGGTACTCCCGGTTGACCAATTATGACCAAAATCTAATCAGCTCTTCACATGGATGTAACGAAGAGGAATACGAAAGAATTATAATTTTTGGAATTGTAGTATTAGAGTTATCGCATTAGAAAATTTTGTCACACACACCACACACGCACACACTCGCGCGCACGCACACACACACACACATATATATATATATATATATATATATATATATATATATATACAGACATCATCGTAAAAATAGTAAAATCGTATTCTAGGGACCCTAAAACGTGCTTATTCATCAAAAACTCAACACGACGGAAGGTAAAAAACATTCAATATAGTTCGCATTTTTTCGTCCAAAATTTTGATACAACTAAGGATAACCAATATTACATATTTAATACGCCTAGAAGTGGTTTATGAGAAATTTTGAAATGAGCCAATGAACCGATTTTCAGATGTTTAAAATTTTAGAGGAATTTCATGCAAGTTAAAGTTGTTAGTAACTCGCGTACCGCTTATCGGCAAAAATCGTATAATAAAAGAGAATTTCATGCTGAATTCCAAATTTCAAACTGCGTTATTGTATCTTTTACAGAATCAGAGTAGTGAGTAAAAAAATGAAAATTTGTAGAAAAGCTTTGACAAAAATTAATTAAAAATCATCAATAATTTACTTTTTTCGATGCCCCGATGAATTTAAACTGTTATAAATAGTGAAACCTGTTAGATCAAGTATAAAATACGTAATAATGTATATCGTTTGAGTAATTTAAATTTCTTTCATACATTGTTATTTTGGTTAAATACTTTTTAACCTGACTCTTTCACAGTTCATCCTAGGTAAAAAGTGTAAGAATCATTTTTGTGTATAAAATGTTGAGCTTTAATTTTGTATTCTTGTAAAATGTTGATAGGGGTAATTGTTTTCGAGGAAATGGCCAAAAACCTAAATATGTCGCCATTTTTGTATTTTGCGGGAGGTTCCCACTGTCCGTTTTCCAGAAACTTATTTTGCACGATCGAGTTTTTTTTAAATGTTTACCGATAGTGTTTCCAAAACAGTAGGTCTTATTTAGGTACATATTACTGAACGGTAAGTGATGTGAATCATATCGGTAAGTGATGTGATTCACATCGTTAGGAGGCGAGACGGTAAATAAATAAATAAAAACAAAAATCGAAGCTTATTTCAAAAATGAAAACAAACATTTTTTGATATGTCAAAATAATTTTCAAATCTTGTCTTTTAAATTTTGTGCTTCGCTCAGTCCCCAAACATTCGCCCCTATTCTGTAACTCAATCGATAATAGTCATCCATCGATAACAATTTTTGACAAATAGAAACAAATGTATCATCTATGAGCATAATTTTTTATTCAGTGTCTACTATAATTATTGGCTATAATTTATTATCGATCGATAAAAGTTATCGATTGAGTTACAGAATAGGGCCCATTGTCTTCGATCGATAAACTGTCCTTACCGTTCTTAATCCTTAATATACATTATATGTTATTCAGCGCATTTTTCTGGACAGGATTCCGTAAAAATAGGTTTTGTAGCAATTTCTTCGTGTAGTGTGATCTGTGGTGTAAAATCGTAAATTTTCTGGACTGACGTAAAATATGAGAAATTTTTTTGACAACTTTAAAAACGTCTCGAAAGAAATTACAAAAGCTTTGACATTTCGTTTGACAGCCCAACTGGCAGTCGAATTGAACAGGTCTGTTATTGGTTTGATTAAATTAATTTTTACTTAATTATATTTTTGTGAGATGGAAATGTAGCCATGATTATTGATAAATAATTTAATGAAATCAATTATTATTATTATTATTATTATTATTATTATTGTTATTATTATTATTATTATTATTATTATTATTATTATTATTATTATTATTATTATTATTATTATTATTATTATTATTATTATTATTATTAAAACATTGCCACAGATGTCATCTGTCATCTAAATGATGCAACTGTTTAACATGGTTTAACAGTTTTGTCTATTTCACATGGCAATATGTAAAAGTAAATAGTTAAAAGAACACATTTATTTTGATACTCTCTCGCGAACGAAATGCATGTAAACAATAATTTTGGACTTTTGACTTCTGAACATTTTGCATTTACACTTTTGTTCTAAAATAAATAGGGCAGAAATTACAGTCATAGGATAATTTTACCATTGAATTCTCTATGGTCTGGAAAACAGAGTAATGTCGTTGTATGTGACATAAATGAGCGACATCACAAAAGACCGTATAGCGGAGATTTATACTTTAAGAAAATTATTAATGAAAATTATATTTTTGGATGTGGTACATATTTCTACCAAAAATTTAAAAAAATTCTTTGGGATGACCCTATTACATCGCTACATTGTTCAGTTATTCAAGCGCGTAGTTTGGGACAAAACGAAAGGAATAATTTGTAAATTGAGTTACAAAAGATAACAAATTGAAACAATTGACAAAGTAACAAAATTAATCATCAAATATTCTTTTTGAACACAGCATTATTGCATAAATTATGTATGATTAGAGATTTCCCTCGAGTGTCCACAGTTTAACTGGCAACAACACTATAATTATTAAGCATGGTTAGTTTTGGACTTTCAATGAAACACATTATTAAATTAGTCACACATCAAACTATGTGTACATATATTGCACTTTTGAACAGAAATTTGAATAATATATTCTTTTTTCTACAGTCTATATACAAAGTAGCCATTTGCGCTCCCTTTTGTCAACGCAAAATTTCACTTTGCCGCTCATGCACGACAAAGTAGAAAAAAGCTCGCTGTCCAAATTTATAACTACACAATGTTGAGAAATGTTACTTGTCTACATTCTTAATGGAAGCTTTTAGTCAGAAACTAATGGCACTGTAGTTACACATTTACCACCTTCACAAGTCAATCTGACATAACTGCTCTGTCGGTATATTACATAACCAAACAAAATGCCGCACTGCCGTGAAAATAAAATAGGGCATTCACTTACAAAAATGAAAGTATAAAATTCTTATATTAGATTGGGTGTAATTGCACAAGAAGAATGGAAAATAACGATAAATTAAAATTAAATATAAAATAAATTGTGTACACAGTTGTGCTGAGGTAAAGTTTGACGTGAACGCTCCCAATGGAAATCGACTTTTTTACTGCACTAGTTTAATGTACTTGAGAAACAAATAAATTTTAGTTATGGTGGAGGGTCCCATTGTGGCGACTGTAGAAAAAATCTTGTGTGTTTCGAGCGCAAATGGACATTGTCGATTTCGAAAGAATAACCTCTCAATCGACAATGTTCCATTCTGCGCTCTTAATACACAAATAGATATTTACCTTCAGTTACCTTCAGGTAAGGAAGATATTGTCTTCGGTTAAAAATTTCGATGGTGAGTTGCAAATGAATAAGCACGTTTTGGGGTGCCTACAATACCCTTTTACTATTTCCACAATGCTGTCCGCGTGTGCGTGTTTGTGTGCGTGTGTGCGCGCGCGCGTGTTTGTATGTAATGTGTGCTTGCGTGCGAACGTGCTTGTGATATGGCACTTTACTTGAAGCTCCGAAAATACCTTTAAATCTTATTTTTTCGACATTTATGTTATTACAAAAATTAAAGATTATTAAATTTTCTACAGGTTTGCATTATACTTTTTCTATATAAATTTATACAATTATCTATAATTTAAATCCCGGATATATATATATATATATATATATATATATATATATATATATATATATATATATATATATGTATCATCACGGCGTATTACCCATTGCTGGGTGTGCCAATCTGCTTGTTACACAGATTTCGGTAATGATGATGACATATTTGTTCCTTGCGAGCGTTTACCACGCGTCACCTCATGGACACTCATTGCTGGCGTGGAGTTGGTTACACATTTCATATCTCAAATGTATGTAACTGACAGATAAATTTTACTGTCAGAGAACTAATCATTTCAAATAAATAATAGTAGGTAACGTTTTAAAAAGAAAATACTAAATAGAACCATAGTTATATGGAACGGAATATAGTTTTCAGCATAAGTAAATATGTAAGTATGTATATTTCAATTAATAAAAATTAAATGGCGGGAGGTATTTATTTGTATATTTACACGATTCATTTTAAAATAAAGTTTTGTGGGATTTTTATAAAAAAGAATATTTTTGAAAAAGAGCAGTTAAATTAAATAGGTACGTAGGTCGTATGTGGGCCATGCCGCCATACCTAATGTAAGGCCGAATTGTTGTCACAATTTTTATTTATACCTTGTTCTACCTTAAAATAAACTAACTAGTGCTGCAATCCATGTTGATTGACACTGATAAAACATAGAATCGGAATTTATCACATACACATGTATTACATTATAAAAAAATAAACATACTTTCAAGTAAAAATTAATAATACTTTGCACGTAAAACGAATAAGTATAACAGTGTAAGAAGTGTCTCGGCTTCTCGGCAATGAGCCAATCACCGACGGAAAAATTTAAACCTTTCTTGCTCAATGATTCATTCATAAAGTTGAACAAGGTAGTAGTACTTTTTATAGTTCGTCCAAATAATGAAAGTTAACTTTTAAATTAGTTTATATTTGTGGTTTTCCTTCATAACTTGGAATATTAATATTAATACGCATATCTAAAATACATATCAACTTTATGTATTCTTTTACAGAGAAGAATTAGATTTGTATAGCAATTAGAAGATACGAAGGGTTTTCCAGGTAGCAACCCAAATAAATACTATATTTCAAAATCTTTGGAAATATTTTTGTATTTTAGGATTTTTTATTTTTTTATTATACCGAAAACTATAAAGTTTAAAGTAATATAAACATCAAGTTTCGTTTGCTAGATGAACTTTACAGAATACATATCTTGTAATGATATATTTATTTATTTTTTAAGTTAGAAAAGAAAGAAACCACAGGGATTACTTTTGTGCAAAAGTTCATTTGAGCCAAATTAATTCTGGAAAAATGTTTTCGGTGTCAACTCTCTTATAGCATAACCATAAACAGTGTGCGTTAAGTGCGACCGACTTTGGTCCCGTCAGTTTCACTTCGAATCTGGCCAAATCAGTTATTGGAAATTTCGAATCGTACAAAAATTACCTTTGTTATGGTCTCTCCACAACAACATAGACGTAGACCTTAGAGTGAAGTCAACGGTAAATAAAAGACCGTGATGATATATGTATTAATTTACAAATATAAATAATTTACACTGTTTGTGTAAACCTGATTCATGCAAATTTACCGGAGACAGTATTTTGATTCGTCTTCTGCATAATATTAAATACCTGTGACATATCGCCATATTGGCGTAAAACAGTAATTTCTACTTTCTTACCAGTTAACAAAATAAAAGTAGGAGTATTACCATTCACGAATAAAATTAAGCCGTAGCCATCTAGTGGCAAAATAAGAACTATTTGTTGTCGTACTTCACTGAAAACGCTATTTGGGCTAGTGTTATTTTATTTGGTTGTTGTTTGTGAACAGTAAGCTTTTGTTTTATTATTTTTATTTTACGTGTTCATTCACTACTTCAATACATAGGTATTGACTAAAATCAGACTTTTTGAAGACTACTTTCCAGTTTAAATCTGTTTCATCCTTAACCTGTTTTACACTTTCCTATTTAAAGACTGTTAGTTTCCTGATTTTTCCTTTATTTACTCAATTTTCTACTTAAAATTCCTTGAAGAATTATTGGAATTTAAAAATTTAAATAATTCTCTTTATAAGAGGCGAAGATTATTTCTCAAGAACATTGTCATATTTATCTGCAAATAAACAAATTTTGAAACGTCCATGCACAAAATTGAAATAATAACATTGAAACTCAATCTTCAAACTTATTAGTCAGTAAAATAGAACCTGCCTAAATATTTTAATAATAGAATAAAACGCTCTTGAAAAATGCATTTATAACATGTAAACAAGCACGTTTGAAAATGATAGTACGACAATCATCCGACATCTTGGTTGATAACAGCGCCGCCACCGGTGATTTTATTCACGAATTGATTAAATAATATCGGTAGGAAGATTGGCATCGCTAAATTTACGTATCCTTGTTTCCGAAAGTGAGTGCCATCTCTGTAATGGAATTATACTACACACGCGTCGTACTCGCTGCAGTTTATAATTTTATTATAAAGTTATTTTTAACAAATGTGCATTAGATTATTTTTATCATTTCTGATAAAAATTCTTTTTTCATTTGAACAATATAATATAGTTAAATCTACGTACGGTGCATGGGTAAATAGTAAAACAATCAAAGATGACAGTATAATCTATAGCTGTGCTACGAAAATGTTCATGAGGTTGTCAATCTACATATACGCTACACATTATTTAATGAATGGTAAAACTTTAAGAAATATTTCACGTTACAGAAGTAAAAATTATTTGAAAAAGGTTACCAAGGAAAATAGAAAACATGGGAATGTGGAATACAAAATTTTGTAGTGTGAATAACACATACATGTACATATACATAAAATCCCATTTATCCCACATTGTGGGTAGGTTAACGTAAACCCGAATGAAAGCATTCATGCAGCAATCATATTTCGCCACACATTTCTATCCATGGATCCAAGCATACGTCATTTGCCTCATCCTCATTCATATTCGCATTCATACAAGCTTACAGTTACGGGTAGCGTACTCACCACATTCTGAATGTTATTTTATTGGTTTTACGAGAATTTCTGGACTCGTATACGGCTTATTTTGAATACGGCGTTAAGTTCGTAAAAGTAAAAACTTATTTTTTAGTCTCTACGTTCGGTACACCAACATTACAAGCATTTTTTCTACTTTGAACGTGTTAAATTGAACCATTTGATCAAAATTTTTAAAAAGTTGTTATTCTTTCATCATGTAACCACCTTTATTTTATAAGAAAGTTGTTGCTTAGCAACATTGCTATTGCAATTAACCAATAATAATTGCAAACATTGAATATAAATTGAAAATGACAAGCTTTTCATTGTGTTGGTTAAAATTTTTAGCAACGTTGCTAAGAGTTAATAATTTTTTTACAAAATAGAAGTGAATAGTTATTTATGTGTCAAGTTGCAAAATGGTTGTGTTTTTCGCATTCAACACTTGAAGTAAAGATTGCTGAACGAAGTGAGTTCAGCTAAATGTCATGTGCAAAAGGAACACAATTTTGCAACGAATCACATACAAGGTTTTTTTGTAATTCTGTTTAATTTCAACATTTCAAGAAAAAAAATAATGAATTATTATCATAGAGGGTGTCAGGTCACTTTTTGCATTAGTGTAAAAAAGTGACAGGGTATTGCTGATTGATTGATTTGGTCACTTTAAGGCACTAATTCTTTAAAGTGGCATGTGAACGCTTTAGTTTAAAAAAGAATATCATTTTGACATTCAAAATAGACAAACAAAAAGTTGACATTATTATGAAACGGAATTACAAAAAGTCACTAACTTATCCGGTACAATTGCAAAATCTGAACTTGATACATAAAATAATGTAAAATTTTAAGCTTCAATTTAATAATAAATTTATTTAGGACAACGATTACCAACCTGGGATACACGTACCCCCATGGGTATGTACTTGATGGTTTAAGGAAGTATACGCGAAAAAAATTAAATAATGGCAGAAGTTTATACGAGAAGTTTAAAATACTCGTAACAGCAAGTATATAAAACAAACAAAAAAAAATGGAAATGGAGTGCGCAAACCAAAAAGGTTGGGAACCGCTGGGGCAGTGTTTCTCAATCTTTTAATTCTCGCGGCACATTATCCGAAGAAAGAACTAAAAGCGAAAATGCAAAATTTTTGGCACTCAAAAATTTGTATGTAGCACCTCATAAAGTTTTGTGGGACAGATAATATTTGAAAAAAACTATTTTCCCATGTTGAATGCCTGTGTCACGGATTTTCATGTTCGGTTTGTATAATAAAAAATCTGATGTGGCCACCACATGACCTCCTGTCAATTCCATGTTTGAAATAGCAATGAGCTTTAAGTAAAGTATCACTTTCAGTTGATCGTTTGTAAACAATATCTAATTTGTTGTTCCAATAAATAGAAAAGCCTGTAATATCAGATTATTGATTATATTTAATTATGGAAAATTGGGAAATGATCGGACATGCAGTCTATCATATAGGTATAGTCAAAATCTAATATTGTTTCAAATTATACACGAGTTTTAAATACCAAATTTGAGAAGTTTTGAATCATGCTTTAATATATTTTTTCAAGAAAATCTGTTTTTAGCTTCCTGTAAAGTAGTATTCCGGTTTATCAATTTTAGAAAACATCTAGTATGTCGTTTTCATTAATTTAAAAAGCTTAAATATCAAATTTGAAAAGTTTTAGATTGTATCAATTTATTTTTCACGAAAATCTGTTCAGAGTTTCAAATAAAGTATCACTTCCGGTTTATCAATTTTAGCCAAAATCTAATATGTTGCTTCCCGTTACATAAATGTCTTAAATACTAAATTTGACAAGTTTTGGAATATATCCTATTATATTTTTCACGAAAATCTGTTCAGAGCTTGAAGTTATCAATTTTAGAAAAAATCTAACATGTCGTTCCCATTAATATGAAAATCTTAAATACCAAATTTGAAAAGTTTTGGAATATATCATATATTTTTCACGAAAATCTGTTGAGAGTTTCAAGTAAAGTATTACTTCCGGTTTATCAATTTTAGAAAAAATATAACATGTCGTTCTCATTAATATAAAAATCTTAATACGAAATTTGAAAAGTTTGGAATATATCATAATATTTTATCACGAAAATCTGTTGAGAGCTACAAGTAAAGTATCGCTTCCGGTTTATCAGTTTCAGAAAAAATCTAACATGTCGTTCTCATTAATATAAAAATCTTAAATACCACATTTGAAAAGTTTCGGAATTTATCACAATATATTTTGGGCAATCATTTATTAGGTATTGAACTGTGATCTGTGATGGGTATATTACAGTCTTCGCACTGCGGTAATTCTGTGTGTTAAAATAGGTGGTGTGTAATTTTTATTCTATTCATAACTACTTGGGCTTTTCTTGTTTCATTTGATATTCATCATTCTGTGGTTGATTTTACGGATTTTAGCTTGTTGCTTTCTTATAACCACTCTTCTTGTCATTTTCTTGAGCGGGTGTTGCATCTTGTGTTGAATTTTTGTAACGTCTTTTGGTTGCTTTAACTGCGTTTTCGTTTCCCATTATACCTGTGTGAAACGGTACCAAAATGAATTTGATGTTCGTGTTGTTTTTGATTTATGGTAGACTAGACTGTGTTTGTAAGTTGCGTTTTCTATGACAATGACGACTATAGCTTGGTCTTGATTTTCGATTTTAGAAGCATCTGCGTAGATTTTTGTACTGTTCTGATGTTCTTCTCGGAGTTGGTAAATTATGTTCTTGTACAAAATGGGATTGGTAATTTCTTTGTTCAAATTGGCATTGGCAGTAGGCATTCTGGAGTTACCTTGTATGTAAGTTAATATTGCGGACAGTGAAATGGATAATAGTATGTAAGGGTGAAGATTGTCTGATTTCTCGGTTGTTGTTTTCTTGTAGGAACAGGTATGGGAATGTTCGGTGTTCTGGATTACTTACAATTTTTGTTACGTTTTTCAGTGTGAGTTCAGGGGGCCAATTTTGTAACTAAAGCGATAGCGAATACAATTTATTCTGAATAAGTAAGATAATCCCCACCACTTTTTGTGAGCTGTGTTGTCTTATTCCCACTGAATATGTATTCAGCTGGTCTAGACCTCATGAATACGCGGTATTCAGTCTGAATAAGATGAGGAGTAAGACAACATTGCAGTATTGCTGACAAAAAGTAGTGAAGTCTATTTGCTAGTGACATTTCTCCTGTAATATTTTGCAGGTTTTTAATCGGGATGGTCGGGTAAGCTCCTGTTATTATGCGGAGCGCATTGTGTTGTACTCGTAAAAATATCTTATACGCGATACCCAACGATAAGATTTAATTATCGATTCGCGAAAATTAATTCACTTGCAATGAATTGCTCATGGGTTTACCCTTTCCGCTTGTCGATAAAATAGAATTATACCATCTTGATAACTATTATTTAACATATTTTGTCCAATATTGTATAGCACGTAGAATTTATGACGTACCTACCAGTATTTGCCTCACGTTTTTTTATAAATTTTATGGGTGAGTGTACCGTAAAACGGAAGTTAATTTTTATATTTATTTAATAAAAATTTTAAATTTGAAAGCAAATTACATTAAACTATATCGTACAAATATCTTGCAAGTCTGTTTCGCTGTTTAACTCATAGATAGCGCTATAAGCATTTGTAAATGTCAAGGGGGAGATATATGTCAAGTGCGTTAAATTTAAAATGTGTAATAATTTCAAAAAAAATATTTTAAATTTATAATTTAAGCAAGAGAAAGTACCATACTTCTAAAAAAAATTGTAGGAAATTTTGTACGGGATTCAATAAGAAGGTTGTTTTGTTGTGTTTTTCTAAAAAAGCAAGTAAGGCAAATATAGCAAATACTAAATATAAGATTATTGTTAAAATGCTTCTATTGAAATTTCGAAGTAAATGTACGACAAATATATCTAACAATAAATAAAAAGTAATTATTTAGAAACTTGTACATACTGAAATTGAAACCTTCCATGAAACAATAGTAACACCCATGATTAGCATCCATACTCGTATGTGGGCAGTAGCTTGTCCGCTTGGTGCAGTTGCATGCGTGAAACCTGCGTTGGAGCCGTACCTTGCGGTGTCTGCACGATCGGGGCCAACAACCTCTTGCCCGAGGTTCTCTACTAGCAACAGCATAGAGCTAGAGTGTGTAAGTACCCATACCCGTAGACCCGTACTGTAGCTGTACAACAAACTGTGTGACATTCACTCTACTCTAGTCGCTGGCCAGGAAAGAGTATTGTTTGAGATGTGATGGTTTCGTATAAGTTCAGTTGGTTTCTCTTTAATGGGTTTGTCAAGTAACAAGTTTGTGCTCTACAAACTCGATACATATTTGCTTCATTTATAATACACATTTGTCATCGGGTAAAGAGGAAGGAAAGGTATTATAATCATTCTGCAAAATTATGTGCAAGATGTCCGGATACCAATTGACACTATTGGAATCTCAGAAGTTTTAATGTTGTTTTTCTGGTATTATATTACTTAATATTTCACATTTTAATACGGATATATTATTTTTAACTAATTAAACGGCTTAAAAAGGTTTAGTCATATCACCGCATTTCTACTCAATGCGGTATATGACCAAATTTGTTTTACTTCATCTAATTATTATCAAATTGAAAATGCCCGTATTTTTTTCAAATTTGTTAAATGCGAGTATTAATAGAATTCGGAAAAAACGACAATAAAACCTCGGTGGCGTCATCGCATCAATACAAGCAACGAGAGCGAAAAAGACAGATATATCTTTCGGCCGTTTTTCTCGAATTATTCTATTAACACAACTTTTTATAATTGACTATTTCTAGCCCTGAAGAAGACTGTTGTACAGTCGAAACGTCGGCCAGGAATTAAATAATTTATTGTAAGACTGCGTGTCCGATTATTTTCCATTCGTCCATTCTGTAACCAGTCGTTGTCAACCATTATTCTATTAACATTTTACAAATTTCGAAAAACACGGGTGTTATTTTTATATATTGTATTAATAATATAAAATAATTTGCTAAATTTGATCAAGGTTTATAATAGTAGAATAATTTTCCCACAATAAATATACCGGCGACCAATTTTTCCTGCGATCAATTTTCCTCGCGTTTAATTTTCTGGCGATCAATATTCCCGCGATCAATTCTCCCTGGATTAATCACCGGCAATGAATTTACCCGTGATAAATTTTCCGGGAATCATTTCACATTTTACGTATATATCCCATATGGATAATCCTATATCTGTAAATATAAAAATTTAGTAGTATTATTTTAAAGTACAAAGAGATCAGGTAATTTTATTTCGGCAAACAGCACATATTTTTTAAATAATCCTATTCAACGTTTTTCTCAAATAGATACATTGAAAATACACCAAAATTCCTGGACGATACATTTATTATTTTGATTCGTAAATATTTATGTCCAGAATTTAGCCTTTGCTACTAAGAATATAGGAATAGTCACTGATATACAGAATGTCCCGCAATAGTAATATCCACATAGCATAAGTATAGGTTCTTGTCGTTATTTTAAGCCAAAAATTAATCGTTACAAACTTATTGACACTAGAAAAAACTTGTTATTAAACAAGTACATAAGTTAAAGTTGGACAAAAATTAAATGTGGTAGTTATACATGCTATTTTTAAAATGACCTCCTTAATTAGCTATAGGCACATTCTCGCCCTTCGTGAAATCCAGGTGACGGAATTAATTTAATTAATTTTAAAGTATTCTTTTTTGTTTATGCCTGAACGTACCCAATATACATACCTACATACTTAAATGGGTATGAGAACAACTTCGTTACGGTTAATTTTAGGTTAAATGTTTATTGGAACTTTTTGGCTTAAAATACCTTTAAGAACGTACACAAAAGCCAGGTGCACCCTACTGCGGGACACTCTGTATATCTTGTTTTCAGTTCCTGTAGTCAATTTGTGCCCCAAATATATTCTATATATATATATATATATATATATATATATATATATATATATATATATATATATATATATATATATATATATATATATACAATGGCTTCATTTGGACACCTTAAATCAAGAATATTAAAGAACGAGAATTGTATACAAAATATGTATCATGTTAGGATTTTTGTTGTGCGGTTTATATACGCGTAACTAATAATAAAATATCAATTAAAACCGATGGTTTTCTTTGAATTTTATTAATCGGTATATATTTCTGCGTATTATTCAAGTAGGGTTACAAAAATTCGTATTTTTTTGCTGTATTAAATTCTCTGTAAGAACATAATTTCATGTAAGAGTTTTTCATATGACTGGTTCCTATGTAGATAGTTAGTAACAAACTATTTTCTTCGAATTTTGTTTCATAAGATGCAATTCAGTTATAACTAAAATGTTGATTCCAAATAAAATAAGTAACTTATTCATAAAATTGAAAATAAAATGAAAAAATTAATATGTATCGTTTTAATTATAGAAATTTATTGAAATGTCTTTCATATTAATTCCTTTTTCAATATCCATGTCCAAGAGGAACGCGAACTAACTAATAAAATTCAAAGAAAAACATGCCATTTATTATGAATCATTCAAAGGAAAAATTCTGACATAAAATGCGCTGATACATTATAGAAGAGCCACTGTATGATATTTGTTATATAAAATTAAAGATATTAACTACAATGAAGTTTTGGGAGGGAGTATTGAATACTATCTTGTATAAAATTATAAATATCTAGAAAATTTTCACACATTTATAATTTTGATAGGTATCATAAATTCGGTATTTAACAATTATTTCAATACAATTTTCTCAAAATTGTGTTGATAGTTTTCTTGTGTCAGAACTGGAATACTGTAAAATATATTGCAAAATAAAAATAATAATTGCAATTTCCGTAGTATTTGTGAAGTATTAGCTAATGATGAGTACAAATTATCAAATATATCAATTACCTTAATTAATAAATAATAGGACTTCCTTTGGTAGGATTATCGTAAATTTATTGATTTGTTATTTTATCGTTTCTTGTCAAAAATTAGACTATTTTTAATAAATCACAATAGGGTTTTCCAAGGCAACAGCTTTTGAAGAAATAAATATTACATATAAATTTCAGTATAAAGTATATTAATATAAAATAAGAGTAATCATAAATTATATAGTATTTATATTTTTAAATTGAAAAATATATGTGTTTAAAACGGTCGCCAAGAGACGTCAGAACCCTAAAGAGGTCATCCAAAGAAGTTGTTTCATTTGATGGTGTTTCTGCGCATGCCTGGCTTTACCGCTAATTATTTTTGTTGGCGTTGAGAGGTTAATACATGTGCCATAACAAGAAAACTGTGGTTAAACTTTCTTGTTCTATCAAGTATTTAAAAAGAAAACAATGGGATATAGTTAAACAATTTATTTTTTCTTCAAGCGTATTATAATATTCATATTATGCTACTGTATACACACTATAGAAGATATTCATTGTCTTACTAGTACAAAAATGTTGTTATTGCTGTACTAGTAAAAAAATGTTAGTGTCATAGTTCACCGCTGCGGCGGCAGTCGTCACAGCAACAAAGATTATATTGAAAATTGTTATTTGACAGTTGTATCGTTTTTGTTTTTTAGTGTACACAGCCAGCTTTCGCTGAAATTGCAAACACTACAATTAAAAAATTCAAAAAAATGTGAAAAAAATCTTTGAAACACTTGAAGAAAAAATAGTATATGTCATTCGGAGTAGAACGCCCTTTTTGTGTTTTATCCAGCTTGCCTAGCCTCGGCTAGCGCCTCGGCCGCAATAGCTGGGTTCAACACAAAAAGACCGTTTTCTACTCCTAATAACATAATATACTATTATTATATTGCATTTATTTTTGTAGCTAAATTCACTAGACACAACTGTTTCTGTCTTATAGTTTATCAAGCTTCTGTCTCATGCTGGGGTTGTGACATCTCTTTCTAGAAATTAACGCAAAATAAAAAAATATATATTTTTATCTCTACATTAACATATAAAAAAATCAAAAAATCGTGGAAAACCCTATTCACAATATTCTTAATGCCATTATGCTGTTATTCAATGTTTAATTATATCGCATTTGATACTAAATACATAGGTACCTATATTGTTGAATTATATTGAGGATTATATTGAACAGGCATATCATTATTGCTAACGGATGCTCAGTAATTAGAACAGTTGCTTAATGAATATTAACTTGCCATTTAGCAAATGATCAGAAAACAATGACCAAATTTCCATTTCGCTCAAAATTGTTTCCTTTTTAAATTAGTCACTATTACGAGCGGGAAACAAAACATAAAGAATAACAAGATGGAAACTGAAAAAGTAAAATTTCTTCTTCAATCACGTTACATTATACTTCATTTCACGTAAGAAAATAGTAAATAGTAGATGGCGCTTGAGAGCCGACCGTTTTTACATCATGCATTAAATAAATAATTTAAATATGTGGAACCAAACTTTGTCAATAATAAATAATTTTATCTGTAAAAATGTACAAGACCTGAATATTAAAAATTACAACAAAACATGGTTATAAAGATCACTTAATTCTACAGATTTTATTTGATAATTGACTACTGACAGGTAATATTTTTTTCGTTTTTGTAGATTAGGTTTGTATTATGACCAATCAAAGGGCAGAGTTTATCCCTATCTAAACCAACGTTATTTTCTTACGTGAAACGATGTATAGCTAATTTTAATTTATAACGTTATTTAAATTTTATCTGATTTTTACTGAAATGCTAATTTTATGCGAATTTATTTATATGCCTGTGCAGATATTGATATTATAATAAATTTTATGAAATGTTTGCATTGAAAACAATTTATGGTTAACATACTTTGTATTCTAATATATTTCATACCGGGTGTTTATTTGAAACTTGTTATAATGAATACCATGTTAACTTATTTAGTTCGCTAGTTACTTACCACTTAATTTTATGTAGCCGAATGATCTAGTCGACGGAGCTGACATGTAAGTTAAAATTATGGACTTTGGAGCACGAATTTTACTAAACTTATTAAATAAAATGAAATTCAATTTATAATTATATCACGTACTAGTTTGTTTTTAATCAATTAATATTTTTAAATATAAAATAGACTTAAAATTGATTATGATATTACTTTAAGTATACATGTAAATAGAACGTAGGTAAGTCGTATTGCGGACTGAGTAAAATTGTGACTGTCAATGTTTTGCATTGATTCTTGACGGATCACAATTTTTTTGCGACGAAATATATCCACGTTTAAATTCATTTTTGGTATTATTTACCGTCACATATGACACCCCAAGCAGTATGAACTCTAATACGTTTGCTAAAAAAATAATATTCAGAAGTGGGAAAACTGTCATGTGATAATCTCAAAATCTTTTATAGAGGTGAATGGAATTAGGGGACAATTTATACGTTTCTATTCCTTCTATACAGAAACATTGAAAATAATTTCTATACAGCGTTTCGAAAATTTGTACCGGTCAATTTTTGACTAATACGCACGCACGCACGCACACGTGCACACACAACACACGTACACACGCATGCACACACGCGGACACACACGCATGCACATACGCGGACACACACGCATGCACACACACACACACACACACACACACACACACACACACACACACACACACACAAACCATCGTGAAAATTGTGAAATTGGATTCTAGGGACCTTAAAACGTGGTCATTTAACAAAATCTCTCATATGCGATTTTAAAGCACGATCTCTTTACCTTCCTTACCACAGATAACGGGAGGTAAAAATACAATATGGCCCGGGAATTGAAAATGTTTGCTAAGCTTGCATTATATTTTTCCATTGATAGTTAATTTGTGCGTTTCATCAATGTACAAAAAAATTCTCATGAAATAAAATTGTGGAGCATTTGGGAAAAACAATCATAGGCCAAATATTGTAATTACCACAGTTATCCTCTGAATACAGAAACATAAATTTAAACCCAGAAGCATCGCGAATTATACTAAACGTTATTATAATTACCAAAATAAGTAAAAGCCGTGACAAAACCATATTAACCACAATTTTTACTACGCAGAACGCAGCTCCTGAATACAAAAATGTACAAATTCGGGGGATAAGGGTTAATAATATATAATAATATAACCCAAAAAGCAGCGAGAATTTTACTTGTTTCAACGTTTTTATTATTTATCAAAATAACTAGGTCATAACAAAACCGTGAATTAACCAGAGTTATTAGTACACAGCCCCTGAATACAAAAATAGAAATAAAATATTTGTTTTATTAAACAAAATATATATTTTTGCTTTTCTCAAAGCTCCTCAATTAGCCTTTCCCCACTAAGATACGAGGAACGGTAAAATAGTGAAACTACGAGTGGTAATTGGCAATTAAAATCTCAACCATGACAAAAGTTATCTCTTACTAAACACCCTATAGTTATAGACATACTCGTATTAAGTGTTTAATCTCTTCTCATTTTCGAGTAACCGAATGAAATTATGGAAATATAATAATAACAAAACAATGTTGCATTATAATAATTATATTTATTAAAACTTAATTTTTTTTTATTTATATGAGTATCACTGGAACAGGGATGACAGTGAGACAGTAGTCGTGGTGACACCGACCACCGACTCTAGTGACGCCACTGCCTCAGAGCACGGAGCCGGAGGTAACTGTGTTATATTTTAGATTAACATTTTCCTTAAACTTTTTGTCTTCTGTCTTTGATTGTAGGTTGCGCGGGAAATAAATTTCTCTGTGCAATTTATTGCAAAACCTCTACAATCATAGCGTAGCCGCGCATCCGCCCTTCTTAGAGGGTCTATGGATAGCACATTATATGTAAATAACTCATTTATTATTTGTGATATTTGTTATTATTTCAGGTTATTACAACATAATTGTTTTTTTATATTCAAAATAGAATTTGCATGTTCATGTATTAATTTAATTTTGTTTTCTAATGCCAATGTCCGGTTATTTCATCTCTGTTTATTTATCAGTTAAAATTAAAAATGTCGCATCGAAAAATTGACACATGTGTAATTTTTACAACAGCGTTTTTAGCTTAGTAAAATTTAGTATACACTGTAGGTATGCACTCGCAGAAATGTGCACTACATTCTAAGTACATTGGTTTTGTAAACAGTGCACACTGGATGCGCTCAAATCAGATGGCAAGCAAAAAACAAGTTCGTAACTCAGTTCACATTAGTTTATACAAAAATTTGATTAGGAATTGTGGTTATGTTCATTATTATAGATTTGAGTACTGCTGAATAAGTACTTAATAAAATAACAGAATTACTGAAATAATTTGGAGATATACGTAAAAAATGTATTGTTACATTTGAAATTAATAATGAAATAACCACGATTCTGGTTTATCATACATAAATTCTAAAAATGCCCCTGTTAAAACACTATCAGATGACGACGACGTCGAACAGTGTTCTTCAAAAAGTGATACAAATGTAACTTGTGGCTTTTGCACTGAAACTTTTGCACTTGATGTTGCTATTGAGTGCTCGGAATACGTAGTACTGAAAATGTTCGCACTGAAAAGATAACTGGAAAACGTGACACCGAAAAAATGCGTACTGAATTGATAACTGGAAAACTCTATTATGCTATATTTTTCATTTTAAGTGGATGTGCAAGTGCAACCCCCCATCCAATGCGGGCAAAAGATAATTTCGAAAATTCCCAATATTTTCTGAACTATAGGTATATTCAAACGTAAAATTTTAAAAAATATTAACAAGAAAAATGTTCTTTGTAAATCATTAATTTATAATTTTTGAAAATTTATCAATTTAATATATTTATTTGCTTGTTGAAAATGACAGTATTTTGAAGTATTTTTTTGGTATTATATAATCAAATTTTATAATTTTAATAATTTCTATCTCTAGACAAACTCTTTATCTTTAATATGGTATATAATTTATCAAAATATATAGAGCAATAGAGAAAAATCTATGAAATATTTCAGAGCAAGAACTTTTTTAAAGTTGTCAGACTTGCTTCACATCTTACGTCTAAATTTTTAAAAAATGCCATGCACATAGTGAGTAGTATGGCGCATATTTTCTATCTCTTTAAATTGAAAAGGTCTATTTCCTTTATTGGATTCAATCTTGTAAAAATCAAAATATCGTTTGTTGCAATCAACAGTTTTATAGTTATTGCATTGCTTGCAACACTATAATGCCAGAAAAATATCCGTTCGACAGAATATTTCTTTTACCATTTTACTATTATTTTGCTAATAAATCAGCAAACAAAAAACCAGAAAAATTATCTCACTAAAATATTATAGCAACTACCCACAGTAAAAAAATATTTTTTTTTGTAATTGGACGCGAAATAATTATTTCGCGACCGATGTTATGGTCGGCTAACTTTCTATTTACAATGAAACTGTTTAAAATTAATAAAATTTGTATTTACATATTTTTATGGTTGCACAAAAAATATTGTGTACATCTTGTCCGCGAAATCCTTTAGCGCCCTCGATATTGTCTTGCCTCGGCCGCAAGCGGCCTCGGCTACAATTTAACTCTCGGTACGCTAAAGAGTGTTTTCGCGGCCTTGATATATAAACAACTATATTTCTATTTCGGTGGTTTTATAAGATCTATAAACGCACTGTTTTTTGCGCTTTTTGTTTTATAGAGGTGGTACGACTGCTTTCAAAACTGACAGATATATGACATGAAACCCCAAATTGTTGTCAGTCAACAATTAATTTTCATCTGTGATGTGAAGTTACAATTGTTAGCGGGAAGCGCTACCTACATAACTGATAAAAAACGCCAAGTCATATTTTTGACAAGTCGCATAAAAAAATCTAATAGAATTATATAATTACCTCAATAGAAAAAATAGTATATAAACATGTTTCATAAGCCCTATTATCGCACTCGTCCTTTGTAAAACTTGCGACTCGTGCGTTAACAGATTGCCTTATGAAACTTGTTTTTTTCTTCTTTTAATATACTATTAGTAAATCATAAGCATTTTATTCTTCGCAAAATGCTGGTATTAAAATATTGAATTCATTCCTGTAATCAGTACTCTTGGGCTATAATCAAAATATCCTTTATTGTAATCAACACATTCACAGTTATAGTTTTTAAATAGGTACTCGTACAGAGACATTTGCACATCAGTGAAAGAGATTATTGTTTATTGTTTGTTTGTTAAATGGATGTCATTGGGAATGTCATAGAAAAAATCGACAAAGATTATTGCTTTTTGAATGAGAAAATGGAGAATAAATTGGTAGACTTTTATAACTAAAATAAATTTATTCTACCGTTGCTACCTGAACTGTAGATCCTTGTATCCCAAATAAGTCATATAATAATTTATATTTAATATTTACGGTTTCCTTTTTTATTAAAATGTTTATATTTTTATATTATGCAGTATTATTATTATTAATATCAAAGTATAATAATTAGAATGTGATTTTAGTTCAAAAATGAGGATGTACTCTTATACAGGGTCTTCATAATTTGTTTTATAATGGGTGACACCTACTACATGTCAAAAGAATGCGAAAAACACATTAATAAAAGTTTTATAATAAAAGAGATATTATTTTTTTTAGTTTTTATAAGGAGGCGATAAATTAATTTTGTCTCACTAAAGTATTATGAACTGTTTATTGCTAGGATACTTTGTACAGGGTGGGGCAGAAAAACCTATCCGATTTCAAATCCCTTTTTCCCAGAAGAGGGAGCAGGTAGAGTAGTGGGGTAAAAACCGTTAGAAAGCCGGTTTTATGCCATTTGTCAGTAGTCAACATGCCTTGGTCTGGTGAACATCGTGCTTTTGTTATTGAGCGGTTTATCGAATGCGGCGGTTCGATAATTGCTACACAACGTGCTTTTCGAATTCATTTCGGACTCGGGCGTCATGATCCTGTTCCACATCACGCTACGATTAAAGTGTGGGTGTCAAATTTTAGACAGACGAGTTCAGCATTGAAAAAGAAGTCGCCTGGACGTCCCAGGACAGCAACAGGACCTGAAAACGTGGCCAATGTGAGAGCCGCGATTGAACGTTCCCCGCGTCGTTCGGCGCGAAAACATTCGCTCGCTTTGGCGATTTCCAACCGCAGTATTCGGCGCATTTTGCACCGGGACCTCAAAATGCATCCCTACAAAATGGTTGTTGCACAGGAATTAAGTGAAAGGGATTTTGAAACCCGTACGAACCTGTGTCGCGATCTCCGAGAACTCCCAAACGACGATGTTGTGCTCTTCACGGACGAAGCCCATTTTCACCTTTGTGGTGCCGTTAACAGGCAGAATTTTCGATATTGGAGTGACGAAAATCCTCGAGAAATCCATCAGGAACCCCTCCATAGCCCAAAAGTGACTGTGTGGTGTGCTCTTTCCCGCCTAGGCGTCTGGGGGCCTTACTTTTTTGAAGAAAATGGGCAAACCGTAACGGTCAACAGCGAGCGCTATTGTTTCATGCTGGAAAATTTTCTTAGACCCAAAATGGAAGAAAATGGCGTGGAAAATGTGTGGTTTCAACAGGATGGTGCAACCGCCCACACATCGCGACGATCAATGGACATTCTCAGGGAACTGTTTCCCGGTCGCCTCATTTCCCTGAGAGGTGATCTTGGCTGGCCGCCGCGCTCACCGGATCTCACTCCATGTGACTTCTTCCTTTGGGGTTACCTCAAATCGAAGGTTTACCAGCATCGACCAAGGACCCTTCTTGCTTTACGAAGGGAAATTGCTCGGGCAATTGAAGAAATTCCTGTGGAAATGACGGTGAAAGTCATGGAAAGCTACCGCGAGCGCCTAAATCAGTGTATCCGCTCCCAAGGACGACATTTGAGTGATGTGCTTTTCAAAACTTAAATTTAAAAATGGCATAAAATTTGCGATATGTTAATAAAAAAAATTTTTGACAAGTTGAGTGGTTTTAATTTTATAACGTTTTGAAATCGGATAGGTTTTTCTGCCCCACCCTGTATATAAACATATCTATAACAACCGGGACATTATATCAGGGCAAAATAGTTCATTATACCCTCATTATAATCCGATCATCCCTTATGGACTTTAAATTAGAAATAATATGAACGGTATATAATGAAAATTATTTTCTTTTTAATTATAATTCATTGCAATAATAATAAGGATTGATTAATACATTAATTGATTACAACAATTAATATAATACGAAAACGGCTTTGAAAGCACAACACAGAAATCATTTTTAATTTAAGTATAATACTTATTGATTACTAAAAGGGCCTTAAAAAGCAGTTTACTTTCACCACACATGTAAATAGTAAGTACGTGGAATTGCAGACTGCAATGTTTCGCATTGATTTTTGACGGTTGACGGATCACTAATTTTTTGGGGAAGATATTATCCACATTTGAATACATTTTTGATATTATTTACCGTCACATGTGACATATCCAAACCAGTACAAACTCTCTAAAATGTAATAATATTCAGAAATAAGTGCATAAGAAATAAAGAACTGAGATCTGTCATGTGAAAACGAACCTCAAAATATACTTACATATTCATCTTCTACAGACGAGAATGGAATAATCAGGGAACATTTACCTATGCGTTTCTGTTTCTCTTCCTCAAAGTATGCACAAACATTCAAAATAATTTCTTTACACCGTTTCGATAAAATATCTTCCGAAGCATCAACCTCACTTATTCCATCATCTCAACTATGAAGAACGTTGACGTTTTAAAAATAAATAAATGTTGATAATAACAAAACAATTAAACAACATCCTTAACAACGTCAAAGCTTAAGCATTATTGTTATCAAAATTATTATAAATGAAAACTTATTTCACATATTCTAGTGAGACATAAAATCTTGTACGCACCATGTGCGTTACTAGATGATAATGCCCATCGGACGACATCTATCCCTCGGGCCACAGGCCCTCGGGCTAGATCGTCGTTGCTCTCCTGGTATTATCATCATCGTAACGCCCTTAGTACATAAAATACTATTAGAAAAATTGTAGTAACCTTCGAACAAAATTCATTTGTTTTTTTGTTTTATTTTAATTTGTTTATCTATCAGTTGTAGTTCGTTATGTGTACCGTCAGTGGCGTCAGTGCATCAGCTCTTAGTTGATATTGAATTAGTTGACATGTTGCTTGCATGCTTGCTTATTTATAAGGACTTGCCTCAAAATTTGGCTGCTGCAAGCCTGCAAGTCAACTTTACGCACAGCGATTTCCAAATAGGCGATGTCCTATTCGCAAGAGGCGCTGATTTTCGAAACAAGTTGGGCGCCATACGATGGGTTTGACATAAGACAGTTCACATTGTCAGTGTCGTAACTAGGGCGTGACAAAGGTGGCACACGCTACGGGCGCAAAATTCTTAGGGGCGCAAAATTTTAATCATTTATATGGTTTTAGATCAAATATTTCTAAAATCTATTTTCTAAATTTAACAAATAATCATCTACAGATGGGCCAGTCGGCAAGGTGTTTATTGTGGAAATAATTGGTGACAAGCTGGCGTGAATTTTATTCTCTTTATTGGGACATCCAAAAAGACATACTAATTTTGCATCCTCTAGCGACCCTTGATTCTGCCGCCATCTTGGGTCAAAGGTGCAAAAAATGAGTTTTTGGCCATTTTCTTGGAAACAGTGACCCGTATCAATTTTTTTCAAGAATACAAAATTAAAGCTCGGAATTTCCTGTAAATAAAAGGATTCTTACATTTTTTGTCTAGGATGAACTCTCACAGAGTTATGTTAAAATATAGTTAACCAGAATAACAATTTATGATAGAAATTTAAATTACTCAAAAAATAAACAATATCAATAATATACTTAGTATATATCTTGTTCCATTTAAGCCATTCAGTATTGTAGTGAATTAGACATAGTTTTGAACTCTTTGATTGGTTGAAATTGGAGACATGAGAAACGTTTTCCCAATGTAATTTCGGCTACTTAAAACTGACGCTGATGACAGCCCAATCTACTGAATGACTTAAATGGAACCATGGAACAGAGTATAATAGATTTTACTATTTATAACAGTTTGTTATTGATACTTTTTGAATCATTTTTTTTAATAATATTCCATTTTAGCCATTCAGTATTGTAGAGAATATGGAATAGTTTTGGCCTCTCTGATTGGCTGAAATTGGAGACAAGGAACAAGTTTACCTAATGTAATTTCGGCTACTTAAAACTGACACTGATGTGAGCGCCATCTGTTGAATGGCTTAAATGGAACAGAGTATAGACGTTTTTTGCCGATGAGCGGTTCGCGAGTTACTAACAACTTAAATTTATATGAAATTCCTCTAAAATTTTAAACATCTGCAAATCAGTTTAGATCTCATTTCATCTGAAATTTCGACACATATTAAATACGTAATTCTTTAATCGTGTCAAAATTTGAGATGAACATATGAGAACTAAGCTGATTTACAGGTGTTTAAATTTTAGAAAATGTTCATGTAAGTTTAAGATGTTAGTAACTCGCGAACCGCTCATCAGAATTTTATTTTCTTGATATGTAGGGGCGCAATTTTTTGCCACAAGCGCTCAAAGCCCTAGTTACGGCTCTGCACATTGTTCACTGAGTTTCGTTGACTGTGTGTATCAAATCGAGTTTAAAATAGTATATTAAAGAACGTGTTTTATAAGACATGTTTTTTTCGCACGCGTCAAAATTTAGAAAACGAGCGTTAGCGTTAGCGTGGGAAAAAAAGTCTTATAAAATGAGTTCTTTATACTATTTTTTATATTTTGCGCCTTCTACAATAACATTTACTTACTCAATTTGTGATTATATTTGTAACTATTTGTATATTTTCATGTAAATAATCTTCCCTAAATAAAAAAATAATAATAATAATTTCGACATTATATTATTAAAATGAATTGTCAATTAACTCAAAATAAATTAGGTAAAAATGGTTTAAAGAAACGTCATCTAGTACCAACTGTCTAAAACAAAAAATTGCGTATCGAAATGATCTTCATTTCGATACGCAATTGCATATCGTAATGACTTCATTATGAACGCAAAATATAAATACATATTTATATGAAGGCGATAAGTTAAAAGATTTAATTATTAATTACTTTACTACTCACTCAGTTTTCACTTATTGCTTTTCGTAGTACTAATTTGCGCCAGTAGAGGGAAAATTTTATCTATGCTCTGTTCCATTTAAGCCATTCAGTAGATGGCGCGCACATCAGCGCCATTTTTAAGTAGCCGAAATTACATTGCAATTCACTAATTTAATAATACGTGCTCGAGTTAATTTTTTCAACGGCCTGTAGTTAAGCGCAGCTACGTTGTTACTCATACACATCCTGTTAACTGACAGTTAGGTTTACAGACAGTTTAACCAGAAATGAAAATACTGGGCCTGAGACTTCAAGGATTTATTCTTTACTATTTTTATGGTGTGATGTGTCATATTTTGCACAAGTAACCTTTAAGTTTACATTCAAACTTTCTAACCTTCTGACCTAAAACTAAACTTCAGATTGAGACCCGTATTGTTTCGCGCTCTACAACAGTGGTACCCAATCATCTTTATATGAACAATAAAAAAACAAAGTAGGTATTTATAACATATTTTTTTTAAATAATGGACCTTTTCAATTTAACGGCTTTCTCTTTCTATAGCTGCAACTAGTAAGAAAATGGTGCAAACAACTGCCAGTTGGGCTGTCAAACGAAACGTCAAAAATATTGCAGTCATTAAAATACCTGTGTTCTCAGTGAAAAATTGCATCGTTAGACATTTAAATTCAATAAAAGCTTTTGTAACTTATTTCGTTAAGATTTTTTACAGTTATCTGACATATTCTCACATTTTACGTCTAAATTTTTTAGAACCAAACGCCATAGATCTCAGTTGTTCTTACTATGCGCAGATCCCCATTGCGCATATCTTCTATCTCTTTAAATTGAAAAGGTCCATTTATGTCGGGTTTAATTAAGAAAAATTTAAATGCTACTTAGTAAATGAAACTTAAATTTAAAGGTCATTTAATATAATATCAAAATTTAATAATACGAAATTCCCCATTTTATTCATCTGAACATTTATTTTCCAAATAGGTAAACTTGTAAACCCAAATCTCTTTTTGTTTTTATAAATGTATAGAAACTGAATAACTAAATTTTAAATTTGGTTTATTAAATCGTGTACGCACTAGAGTTAAAAAAATTAGATAGGTATTAGATAAAATCATAACTTTTTTGGGATAATTTTTTTTATAAAATGAAATTCAGACCTCACATTTTGATTGCAATTTAATATTTTTTTGATACTTATTGTTATTATTACAAAGTTTTTAACTGAATTTTTAGGCAGTATGAATAGGAAGGTATTACACGTTTCAGAGCTGAAACGAATGTAATTTAATACGAAGTTTAACCCATTACACATGAATTTAATTAAAACATTTTTTGACTTATATTTTCACGAATATGTTTTATTAAATAAATGAATGAAAATAAAAGTGTAAAGTTAAATGGAAAAAGATACTAAACAAATGTTATATTATTAGTTCTACATCAAATTGTGTAATAACATGAAGAGAGATCATACATACATAAACTGTTTTCACTTTATAATTATTTCATGTGTGATTTAAAATAAACTATTAGATTGATTTTTATTATGATCGAACAATTTTAGAAAAATACTTTATGTATATATAAACCATACAGTAATACAAAAAAGTCTCCGTACAATACTTTAATATATTCTAGGAAAGATAACAGTCTAAAACCCAGTTTAATTTTTTTAATATTCAAAATTAAAAAAAATTATACTGTAACAAAAACTACACAGTCGGGTCAATGCGGGTCAAATATCAGAAGAATAGAAACAGGAGGCCGAGAGAATTTGGCGTGTGTCCCTTTTGAATTACTGTATACTGGTAATTTTGATATATTTTTCCAAATGTTGTGTCCATAAAAACCATTATAAATAAAACAAGTGATATCATAGTTATTTTATTTATTTTATTGTATAAATATTGACTTACACAGCAAGATACTTCTTATGAGGTTTATAAAGATTGATAGACAGAACCGTATTCGAATACTTTATTTAGTGCAGGTGTTATTCTTCTGTTTTTATGATTCTAAAATATTCGAGTTTAAATTCAGCCAGAATCAACGTTATACGAGTACAAATTAAAAGTGATAATAAATAAACCTATTCATAGTTAAATTTAGCAAAATATGTAGTATATTTTTATTTAATTATAGTCCTAATATCTACCTTCTCCTGCGGAAGATACCGCATTATCAGTAAAGTCAAGTCAAATTTACTATTAACAATGTTGCCATCAAAAATAATGTATTAACATTTTTTGTTATTGACATCCTTTGATCTAGATCTAGACAATTAGACATCTATACATAGCGATCGCAAAATTTATTTTGTCAACAATGTTAGCAACAGTGTTTATCAACATGTTAATGAAAAATGTAACAAATGTTAATGAGAAAATAAAAAAGTTTGTAACAAAAATATTATCAACATTTATGATTAACGACAGTTGAATATTTTCGTTAAAAAGCAAAAGCATGGCACTTAGTACATTTTAATGAAAGCTGTTTTTCTTATAAAAATATATTGATTACTTTTTGAGACTTAAAATCACTTAATATTGTAGCGTTTATTTATTTGTGTTGTAAAAATCAGAGAAATATTAATAATTAAAATAAAAGTTTATTAAACGAAAAATAAATGAAAACATTTAATAAAAATAACGAACACTATGAATAAACAAATATTACATTAATTAAAGACTAAAATATTATTAAACACTTAAACATTGATTATTTTTTATTTAAACAATAACACGAAACACTATTTATTTAAACGATATTTATTTCACTAAGGGCCGGTACTTCAATCTCCTGGTAAAGTGTCAGGTAATTTAACTGCCAGATAAAATAAAAATATCGCATCATATATTTGACATGTGTAAAATTTTGACAATTTACGCTATAATATTGATGCGAGATTTTTACTTCATCTGGCAGTTAAATTATTTGACAGTTTTCCAGGAGATGGAAGTACCGGCCCTAAGTATTTATGTTCACCGCTCGTTTGATTATCAGACTCACCAGGGGCGCGCCGTACCATTGTGTCGCCCGTGTGCCAATGATCATCTTGACGCCCCCCTCCCCTCTCCCAAAAAATTCAACAGTTATAAAAAATAAGCATCGCCATTCAAAAGTACATAAAAAAGTGGCCTAAAAAGGTGCAAACTAAAATCTAGTACTATTTCATATTTGGAAAGTATGTATTCACAAAAAAAACTGCAAATTTTACATTTTTGCCCATATCCAATGACCTACGGATTTTTTCTCAAATAACGACACCACTAAAATGGACTTCTAATGGGGCAACAATTATGTGAACACGTTAACTTGAACAGTCTGTGTACTTTTTTATAGTTACCATATGTTTTAAATAAACCACAATATTTGTTTTTACCCTATAAAATTAATAATTCTTGCATTTTCTGCTTGAAACATAGATACATCGTTGGAAAGCTAAAATAAACTCTCTTGCAATAGTATAATTTTGCGACTATGGAAGTTATAAACTGGACCCCGTTACTTGAAATCTAATAGTGATAAAAAGACCTGCAAACCAAAATTCCATATAATTTCATATTTGGAAGTTATTTGTGAATATAAAAGGAAGTGGCTAGAGTACCGAACGCGGGACCGTGTTCAAAAAATTAAGATCTCAAATTGACATGGTTTTCGCAATTTCTCTAAATATACCCCAACATCACCCAACCTAACGCCCAAACTCAGACTTGGAAAACGCGGCCTAAATATTATGCGTTAGGTGAGGTTATTGTTGTTTTTTTTTAGAGTAATATAAAAGCAACCTTAGTAAACTATTCAACAACGGTCCCGCGTTCGTGCCGGGATTTGAATTTTTAACAACGGTCCCGAATGTTAAGACACGTCTCTTCGACGTTTTTAGTATTTAAACGAGGTACTGAATCACGCCATTTGGAGTTTTGTACAGTAACCATTTGTATATGCATTTTTCGGGAAAAACAAAAACATCTTTAAAATAGTCTACTAATGGAGCAACTTTGCCCTAATTTAATCGACTTCGTATCTCTTATAGTTTACGAGATCCTAATGTGAACCTCGAAAAACGCTCATATTAAATTAAAAAACTTAAGTCTTATTACAATTTTGCTCGCCGTGTCGCCCCTGACCAAGTATCGCCCGTGTGCGACGCACACATCGCACCCTGTGACGACGCGCCCCTGAGACTCACTGTAGGTGTAGTTGGTATAGGTACTGTAGGTTGTCGACTGTTGTAGCTGCACTCGTTGTAGACTCATATTTATTTATATCACTATTTATTTCACACCCAATACGGTTCTGTCCGGTTCACTGATGACCGTAAGTTGAGGACTAGACTACACTGACTTCCTTTAAGCTGCTTCCCCTTATAGAACCGTTCGAGAACCTTCGAGTCCAAAGTCATGCCACCTAATATACCTATAAAACTAAAATATACTGCTGATGCCTTATCTCTCAGTTGAGAGGAGTGTGCTACAAACATTATTATCTATCCTTGGCAGTTAGTGTAAGAATTTCTCTCCCGCTAGTTTTCCTTTCCCGTTCTACACCAATAAAATCAAAGCAATTCGCTTGCGCAGAGCTATTCTTACAGACAAGTGCAGCTATATATGCAGATATATATATATATATATATATATATATATATATATATATATATATATATATATATATATATATATATATATATATATATATATATATATATATATATATATATGTCTGCACTCGTCCAATGTTAGTCTCACAAATGTCACTCCCACCAGCAGTATTGCCACGTACATATCAGCCGCCTGCCGGCGCGCGCCATTTATGTTATCGTTAGCTATCTAGTACTACTTTCGAGAGTGAGCAGGGCCTCGATTTTGTAACTTTAAATTCTGTCAGAATTGAGTATTCCCCACTACTAATTCTACTCCTCTAGACCAGTAGAATTTGAAATCTATCCGGAGAAATTTGGGGAAATTTCAATTCTGTCATATTTCAAATCCTACTGGTCTGGAGCAGTCCGGCAGAATTTGAAATCAGACAGAATTTAAAGTTACAAAATCGAGGTCCAGGTCTATTCGTGTTACAAGGTCACGCGACGCATTTGTTTGTTACTCAGATGGCTCGCGCGACAATTACTTCACCGACAGGTTCACTCGCCCAGCGTGGTGGTCTGCGCGCTCGCCGCAATATTATGAAATATTCCACTCCTGTAGCACAAAGTTTGAATACATTGTTTAGAGAAATATTTACTGTGATCTTGTTACGAGAAAACCGCATATTATGTTTATCGAATCCCAATAGAATTTAATTACTTTGTCAAAGCAAAATATCGCAAAATCCGCAGCCAATCCATATCAAATTTCTGAAATGGCAGCTTGTAAAAAGTTAAAACTCTCTATGGTCTATGAGTTGCAATTATGGTTTGTAGTTTATACTGTTGGAAAAAAACAATTCATCACAATAATAAATGATATATTTTGTTCGCTTTTTTCTTATATATATATATATATATATATATATATATATATATATATATATATATATATATATATATCAGACCCGTAGTCAGGGGGTGGCCAGGTGGGGCTGAGCCCCACCTACGAACTGACCAAGCCCCACCTAGAAAAATCTTAAAAATATCTTAACTAAATAAATTGTTTGTATTATTGACACTTAAGTACCTACATTGTCGATTATCGTGAAAGAGTTTGGGACCAACGACCAAACATAAGTAGACAAATCATTCCCTATCCCTTCCCAATGAATGTTTTGATTTCGGCTGGCCAGAAAGAGACAACTAGAGATAGAGATATGTTTAGTCTAGTTCGAGCATTTCTCACTAGAGGCTAAAGCTACCAGTATGCATAATTATCTTCGGTGATAATTAATCATTTGCAGTTTTAATAATATTATTATGAAGCACTAAATATTGTTATTTTTTATTCCTCTACCTTAGAACAAGTTTTGCAGTTCAAAGATCGTATTATTAAAATATTAATGAACTTAGAATCTCAAGAAATATCAAATTCAAATTTCAATATTTAATTTTACCTTTATGTTTAAAGAACGATTTTAAAAAAAATATATTTATTTGAATATTATGTTTGCTTTAAAATCATATTTTGTTAAAATTGATATTATTTGTCATTATTATTAAATAATGAAATTTGAAATTTTTAAAACAGCGTTTTAGTTAAAACAAGGCTTGTGCTATCAGCTATTAATTTTAGTATGGACCCGGATAAAATAGTTTAGCAAATTTAACATTTCTTGCATTTGAAGGATCTCACACGAAAAATGTTGATTTACAAAAAGTTTTATTAAAATTTAATGCTTTAAATAATAGAAAATTACAATTATTTTAGTGTTAAAATTTAAGATAATATATTTATATTTTATTATGTACTTAAATATATATATTTTTTTGTATATTATTTTTGTTTTGAATAAATACTATATATACATATATATATATCCATCTGTATGTAGCCGAGTTGACGGTTCTGGCATACCGTATGCCGGGAGAAATCGTACTACCCCATATATATATATATATATATATATATATATATACATACATATACTACTACTAAAAATTTATACTATTTTTATTAATTTTCAGCCCCCTCTGAAAAAATTATAGCCCCATCTATTGATGGATCCTGGCTACGGGCCTGATATATATATATATATATATATATATATATATATATATATATATATATATATATATATATATATATATATATATAACAAATTTCTTCCATTGCCATGAAGATAACATACTTTATTGCTCGCTTTATTGGTAAGTGTTTGCTGCGCTGGGATAAATGACAATAATCGAATTTCAGTAATACAAAAATAAAAATTAACCACCATAGTTTCACATTATAATAATAAAAATTAAATATTATTTATTATTACTTTTTACAATTTATTGTTTTGGCAAAGAGATACATATATGGCGACGTCAGCATAGCCAGACATTATATTACAATTATTTTAGTGTTAAAATTTAAGATAATATATTTATATTTTATTATGTACTTAAATATATATATATATATATATATATATATATATATATATATATATATATATATATATATATATATATATATTTTTGTATATTATTTTTGTTTTGAATAAATACTATATATATATATATATATATATATATATATACTACTAAAAATTTATACTATTTTTATTAATTTTCAGCCCCCTCTGAAAAAATTATAGCCCCATCTATTGATGGATCCTGGCTACGGGCCTGATATATATATAACAAATTTCTTCCATTGCCATGAAGATAACATACTTTATTGCTCGCTTTATTGGTAAGTGTTTGCTGCGCTGGGATAAATGACAATAATCGAATTTCAGTAAGTCAAAAATAAAAATTAACCACCATAGTTTTACATTATAATAATAAAAATTAAATATTATTTATTATTACTTTTTACAATTTATTGTTTTGGCAAAGAGATACATATATGGCGACGTCAGCATAGCCAGACATTATATTTCTAACTTTTCTACCATTGACATTTATTGTACACTTGGGGCAACCCTTATTTTCTCGTTAAGTAAATTAAAAATTATTTATCAACATAAAAATACGGGTATATTATTTTTTGTCAATCTTTAATGCTAAATGTAAGGGGGTATTCGGACGATTTGTTCGTATTGATTTCATATGAATAAGTGTAAATAATGTCAATTTAAAAAGTTTTTAAATATTTGTTACAGTATTTCAGAGAACAAATAACGCTGAAATTAAGAAATATAACCAAAAACATAATTATTATCTTATCTTTTAAATTATTATTTTTTTCTTAGATATGTATTTACATTATCTTTTCATACACAGTATGTTATGTAAGTATTGTCCCATAGTTTAAGGTATGATAAAAAGAAATGAAAGAAGTTATAATCTGAAATCTATTGTGCAAAATCTGTCAGGATGTAAAAGTTGTGGGACTATAAAGCCGAACAATTATGAACCAACTTCTTAATAAATTAAAATCATATCGTTCCAAAAAACAATATTTGTTGGTTGTCATAAATGTCGTCAAATTTGCAATACCTATCGAAGTACTTAGATAGTTAGAAATACCTGGTTCACTAGTTAAGAATATAAGGACATGCATTTGGTTTACGGTTTACAGTCGCCAAAGTGTCTTATCTATGTCCCACATCTGGTTTCAATCCTTCAAAAATTACAAGTGTTGTTGTTTTCACTCAAACTATACTATAATTTTTAAATAATTATTTATTTAAATAAATAATTGTTACTAGTCCATCTTGAAGTGCTTTTACCACTGCAACAAGCCATTAGAAAAAAAAAATTATTACAGATTACGATACATTGCAATCTTGTTTATTAAGTGGTAACGTATGGCACATTTCTTACATAACACCTGTATATTGCTATGTAATATTATTCTGTAATTGGGATCTAAAGCGTCATGTTGAATTAAAATAATAAATAAATATTAATTCAGAAAAAAATCAAATCGGGCGTCCATTCCGGCTTTGGTCACCAGTTGGCGAAGTATTATGTATTATTATTATTTATTAATGAATGTATGCACATACAAACATCCACCAGTTGCAATCTCTGACTGAAATATATATCACATCCCGCTATTTCAGAAGCGGAATCTATAGCAAAAATTGATAGTTTTTTTTCCAAGAATCACACGTGTTGGTTGTTGCGTTCGGAGAATTTTTATCCTACATTTCGGATTAAAGAGTCCTCCTTATTCGAATTACCTTACTTCCGACACGTAAGTACATACGCGCAACTTGTCATAGATTTTCCGCAGCTTTGCCCATTTCATGAAACTTTTTGCGTATGACGTATGATAAAGAGACTGGTTTCATGCAACTAGTTTACGAACAAAATTAAAACTTCGTAGACAAGTTGCAGATAAGCGCGTACAAACTATGTACGCCTGAGCGGTAGAATTGAAAAGTCCCTAAACACACTAGTTTACGTTTTGATGTGAAGATTAAATGTGTTCCCCAGACAATCATTTGGATACATATTTGGTAACGATAATAAATTTAATTAGAGGTGTTGAAGAGTTATGGGATATGAGACGTGTAGAAAAACATTACTAACATTAAATATCTAAATAACAAGAATTGGGTATTTTGAAAAGTTGCAGATCAGATGCCTACGTGTTATACCCCCATTCTACGTTTTACCCGATGTTCGGATTATAGGGTTTCTACTGTATACATATATCTTTACATTTTGATTTAGGTGATGACTGCATAAAACTGACTTTTTCGGACGATAAATAAAAATTGACTACATAAAATTAAATTTTACACTTAAAACATGCTTTACAACGGAAAAATAAAACATTGTTTTACCAAAAATACTAATAACAAATAATGGTCGTATTATGGTCAAAATAGTAAGTTTAAATCTGTCAAAAGCTGACAGAAACACATCTATTTTTGTGGATTTTTATTAATATAAAATTATACATCATAGTGACAGGTTTCGTTACGATTTATTCGCTATTTACAGATTTAAGACTTACATAATTTACTAAAAATTGGTTTGCGGTCTTGGTAAATTAAAAACACTACAGTGCAATTGCAAATAATATTATCAACAGTGTTATCAATGTGTTATTGGAAAATGTAACAATTGTTAATAACTAAAAAACATAAGTCAGTAACAAATATGTTATTATCACGTGACTTAAAAACTGCCAAAGTTAAATCCATATTTCCATTCACAACGATTTAAAAAATTGATTAACTAACTTCTAAATAATTTAACTTCGCAACTTATGGAGTTATCACACGTACGCACGTATCTACCTGTCACACATTTTCTGCAACTTCAAGCGTTTCGTGCATCTTTTTACTTGTTATAGTGCGACAATTTTCCTGCAACTAGTTTTACATCTTGTTCGGAAACTAGTCACACGTATCTGCAACTGCAACTATCAAGATAAGCATGCGTAGTAACGGGGGCTTAGGGAATAAATATCCCTAAGCTGTTTGACATTTGTTTGTAAACTGCTGGTCTGATAAAGTAGGTTGAAAGTTGCAGCAAACTGTTGTCAAAACAGTTGCAGATACGTGCATACCTCTGATCCCCCTTTTAATTTCATATGACAGATAAATTTAAAATTACAGTGTAAATTTTGTTTTCCATGGCCTACTTGTTTCTTATTCTCAATAATTCTAGTGTGACCGTCGTATTAACATTATATCCGGTGTAAAACCAGCTAATTATTGAGAATAAAATTTTAGGAAATTCAAAGATATTTATATTTTGGTTAGGAGCAATTTAATTATAAAACTGATGTTGTAGCCAATATTTCAGAAATGTTCCATATATAAATAAAATGTAAAAGTTTGTATAAAAAATATATGCTCAACACTCAAATGAGTAATTCCTTTAAAAGGTATAGAGAAAACCGTTGTATGTTAATACAGGAAAATTCAATTTCCTATATGAGTCAGAACAAAAAATTTAAACTATAAGCGAATGCTAAGCAAATAATCTTTATTCGTTATTGTTTCAGACAGTTGACTTCCTTAGTTCCTGGCGAATTAACTTTTCAATGCCTTTTAAATATTAATGTATTTTTAGCAAACCTTGAAGTAAAATAGATAAATTCAAGTTGAACTGATAAACGAAGGTTACACTTTAGTACTTCAAAAATTCACATTCATTATATTTATAGCTTTATTGTTACATACTTTATATAATAATTTATAAGTCGATCACATTTTACATAATTGTTATGTGTATTCATATGAAATAGTTTAGAAAATGAAATTTTTCTCATTATTAATTATTTATGCTACGTGTTTAATTAAAAAGTTATTTCATTACACTGTTTTCCTTTTCAATATTCATATTTATTTCACGAAATATTACATAAATTGTTCTCAATATGTGATATTCATACATACTTATATGAACTGCGAAAATAGCCTGAAACAAAAACATTTCCATCAACAAAGTAGGCACACCTCGAGGCACACAAAACAAAATAAAAAGAAAAATTCATTCTTTTACAAAAAATAAGCCTTTTTAACTTCTGTGTACTTATTTTTAGCTTTATTTTTTATGGATGTGCGTACATTAAATTAATTTTTGTTATAAAAATAAATGCTCTTTAAAAAATCGTGTTTGAAATTTTAATTAAAATGCTAAAATTTTATTAAATTACATATCTTATACAAAATATGAACAATATATGAGTATTGAAACCCGCAGAGTCCGTCGGCCATGACACCTGTCATGGCGACCAGTAGAACATGTCAGATTTGTTTACATTTTGAATGAGCGCTTTCTAACCCGTAATATTGATAAACATTCAAACCAACACAATTTTTAAGTTTGTTCAATCGAATCCTTTATCAAGAAACATAGTTGAAGGGCAACAATTCGTAAATCCGGATTTAATTACTACTTGCGGCGTAATTTGATTGACTTACGCCAATCCTGACTTGGAACTGCAATTTACAGGGACAAATATTGAATTTATAAATTTCATTTATCCATACTGTCAATAGATGTATTAAAACTATATACCTGCAAAATTTTATTATATTTATTTTTGTGAAATGCAAGGTATTTATTTAGCAGATTAAAGTTTTGCGATATATTTAAATTTCTTTTCCATACGTTCAATCGATCAACTTTATATTTTTGCCAAAAATTATGAAATATGTCTTGAATTTTTGATGTACTCGTACACTTTAACACAGCACTTTTTGGTGTATATTATGTTCATATAAACCATGAAATGTCTGTTTCAGTGGTTCGGAATTCGCTATTATACTATAAAAATCCGCTGCAGACTATAGAATTATACGTGCAACATTAAAATTTGAAATATAATAAAATTGTCACTGTAACATAAAATTTGTTTCCAATATGTCATAAGTAAATTAAAATCTCTTCTCATTTTTAATATATTAATTAATGTCGAAAACACCTTTAATTTCAACATGTAAACTATGTACTAAAAATATTTTTCATTTTGACTACCAAAGTAAAAATTACTCATTCTACACATTTACTAATAACACAAATTTTATTATTTCTTGTGCGAAAACGTTAATTTCCTTTCAGCTGTAGGTTCTCATCAATTATCATTATTATCAAAAAATGTACACGTATGGTTCTAGCATAGGATTTCGTTTTGTGATAAAACTTTCACACCTCGCAGGAAATAAATGTCTTTCTGCACTCTCGTTGCACAATATGCTATTGTGAGCACAACCGTCGCGATAAATGAGGCAGAGAGTCGACGGAACAAATATAAGTACAGCTGTATATAAAATTATAAAGAAACCTCTTAAATACTTTTTTGCACGATCGGGCCAGAAAAGACTTTTCTCTGTTTCGGAATTAGAACATCATTTTTTCACGCATATTGATGTTCGAAGGAGCTTCATTCATAAACGATTTTTGTTGATATTTTGTTATTTGAGACTGGCATGACTGCAATAAATACATACACTAAATTTCAGGCAACGGCCAGAATAAAAAAACACAAATCGTCACCTTAATGGAAATTGCCAAATATTTTCATAAAGAAATAATGTGAATAAAAGCCTCAACCTCGCCCTCAACAGAGAAAATAGTACAAAACACACGTTACAGAAGCCAATTCAAGCACTCGTACTAGAATATGTTGCCGTCTGTAACTCATGTTTTAATATACCTCTACTATTCTAGATAAGTCACTTGTCACTTCCCAACTGTTTGGTAGGTTAGAAACGCACATATTACTAACCGACTGTGAATAAAGAAATTTTAAATGTCAAACTCATTTACAAATATATTTTAATTTTGTTCTTGCGTCAATTGTGCAAAAAACGTAATAAGTATTGGTTCATTAACGTGCTTTCTACCGGTATCGGATGTAATGGAGGTCTCGATTTCGTCTCGATCTCCAAAATCATCCTCAACCGGTAGGAATAGGCACCATACACTATTTTTTCCACAAACCCTATTTTTTCAGTTAAATTTGTATTTCTAATCATTTTTTGACAAGGTAATAATTCACTTTTAACACTGGTGCTAAAAGTAACAATAATCTGTGACTTTTTAACTCTGGTGTCATAAAATGACATTTTTAACCCTAAAAACAAACATTAAAAAGGCTATTTTTAATTTATAGAAAATAATTATTTTTTAGGCAGCTATTACATAAATAGTAGTTTTACGTACCTCCTGTATAGCAACCGTATAGTACCATTTAACGGGCGCATTTACTTTGCGGTCGCAAGTATCTCGTTTGTTTAAATAGGAAATAAATTTAGTGTTGCATTACTTTAATTATAAATTTCGGACAGAGTATTGGAAAATTCGTTGTCGCTATAGCTATATCGCTCATTTTTTTCATCAATATATTAATTACCTATTGCAGTTATTTTATTATCACTTTAAGTTATATATTGACAGTAAGCAGATTGTTTTGCGAGTTGTCCAGATGATAGTTCAGCACTCTGAAAGTGACATAAACTCAAATATGAAAATTAAAAATATATTACTTTGTGAGTCGCCTAAAAATGTTGTGTGCACCTGGGTCAAAAAAGATCTATTTAACAGCCTTATGCACACAATAGTTATTTGTATATTAATAGGTCGATTCTGTACAAAACTGTAAGTCTTACAGATCTGTAAATCTGTAAAAAGTAGACAAAAACACATCTACTCTTGTTGATTAATACAAAATTATACATAAGAGTGGCAGCTTACGTTGCGATTTTGTTCATTATTTAGAGATTTACAGTTCTGTAAGATTTACAGATGTGTACAGAATCGACCCGTAAGATTGTAAAAGTGATTATTTTGGCCGAAATTGAAGTTTGCAACCGTGGCCATTAAATCAGATATTAGATGAGGCTGAAAATGAACTTTTAAGTCGAGGTGCATACAACATTTTTTAGGCAACTATCACAAAATTATTAATTTTTATTTAAAAATATTTTTCATTTGATTGATTCGTTACAGTGCTGTGCTGTCATCTTGACAACTTACAAAACACTCTCCTTACTGTCAATAGTTATTTACGTATACATAGAATAGAGGGTCGAAAGAAAATATTTACGCCTGCGGACGAAATTTGAAGCCCGACGCGTGACGGAGGTCTTTTATTCTTCCAAGAGTGTAAACTTCTTTCGGCCTGATGTATGTACAACGTTTACTTCAATCAAATTAAATGTTTTTTAAAATATATTACAACCTAAAAATGAAAATAAACTACAATAATTAATTTGTTGAACAAGGAAATTAGCTATGGTAGGTAGTTGTAATAGCGTTATAGTTCTTAATGTCATTATGTCGATATAAAGCAAACAACGGACGGGGCTGAAGTTTGTAAACCGAGGCGAGTCTATTATTTGCATGTCGGCCATTCTAAAAATTCTTTCTTCTGTCATAAGCCAAATTTTTTTGTTTATAAATTTTCCGTGCCAACGTCTCTCACGATGTAATTATAAAAAGATTTTTCTAATACTCTGCTTAAAATTTATGAAGCTCGATACAATACAACTCTAAATTTATTTGCTATTTAAACAAACGTTTGGCAATTGAGTTCGTAAAGTAAATGCGGCCGTAAACTAATCTTTGACATGTCAAAATAAAAGTGACACTTTACGGTTGCTAAAGGATATGTAAAACAATTAGATATTTATGCAATAGCTGTCTAAAAATATGTATTTAAAAATGGTTACACACTATTTGAAGTATATCTATTCATTCAAATATAGGTACTTAAATTAATGTCACTCTCAAAAAATAGGTAAGTAAATTTATATTTATAATGGAATAATAGAATTTAAGAATTTAGGTTTCTAAACATAAACATAATATTTGCCATAATTAAATAACATTAGTGTATATACAATAAAAAATTAAATGGCAGGAGATTACGCACTGGACTACTGGACGAATGTTTTCTTTCGATAACAAAGTATGTACGACTTAAATTCGAAATATAAAAAATATTTTGCCCATTTATCATCTTAAATTATCATCAAACTCAATCGTTGTTACTCTTGGTTCCTTTTTCATTTACAGTCAATTGAATCTGTAAACACTTTATAACCTTTTAAATAGAAAAGTAATTACAATCCTTTAGTCACGGAAAAGATTACACTTTTTATGTTAAAGTAGAGAAAAAGCCCGTAAATTAGTTTTGTTAGATATAGAAGTTGACCCTGGCAACGACTGTGTAATAAGAAAATCGAGGCTGACCGCAAATGCGACCAGGAGACGCTCAAACTTCAAAAACAAAGAAAACTTACAATAAGCTTCAATAGCGGACCTGCATTCACATTTCTCTTGCCTACAAACATTTGTTTTATGCTTTACATCCAAGAGACTACTGAAAAATAGCAATTATTGAAGCTATCTTATCGTTAAGAATTATATGGATATTGTTTCTGTGAAATTAAAGCGTTTAATTACTCATTAACTTGTGTAGAATATTTTTATGCTATTTATACATTTATGATCGTGACACTTCTAACGATATCTTGATATGCCATAAAGTTAGGTTACGTATTTCAAATAAGATGTTTTTAGCTACAGTAATAATAATTATTACAACTTTACTGCAGCTGACGTCTGTTTTTTTCTTTTTCATAATAATTATAAACATATTATGCATGTTATGTTTAAGGAAAATAATATACTACGCTTATGATTCACAGAAAAAAATATATAATGAAATATTACAAGAAAAATTTTAACTTGTTTCAATTTCAACAATATAAATTGCAAATACAAATTTATGACGTAAAACATATTTTGTGAGAAACCACGAAAGAATATTTTTTAAACAATGTCATTAACATTGTATAGTTATAGTTTCCATTGTTTCTATTAAATTGTATATTATTATAAAAAATGAATCGCAACAGCAATTTTCATAAAGGTTCTCTGTAGAAATTGATTTTTAAATGAATATGTATATTTAAAGAAATACATTTTTACCACCACATTACCACGTTATTAGTCTAATAATGGTTGTGACATGTTTTATTTATGTTTATTTTTTGTACATGACAAATATGTACTTACAAAATTACATATTCATTGAAAAGGTTTTAAAAGTGCTAAACAACTACTACTTTTGTATAAAAACTTGATATGCTACGCCAATGTTATAAATTAGTAAAGCCAAAGAGAGTAAAAAAATAATTTATAAGAACTAGTGTAGGTACAAATTATTTGGCATATATTTAAACAAAATTTTTAAGAATAGGGATGGAACGGATATCCGGTGGTACTACTAAATCCGGATAATCCGGCTTAAAAACCGGAGCTATTGTTCTAGCCGAACTAAACTCATGATTCGGACAAATTGGCCCAAAGTAATAAAATAACATTTTAGAGTTCAAGAAAGTAAAATCATAGACGTTTTTATTTAAAACAGACTACGCATAATTCTTTGCTAATAATTATAATGTGTTCAAATTATGATATATAAATACCTGTTTTTATTTATAATTTGTGAAAATTGGGTGTAATGTCATATTCTATGTTCTGTAGTTCTTAAAATTCAAGTGAAACATTAAATTCCACACAAATATTTCGTGTGCTGGATTTCAAATATTTTGCTACAACCCTGTCATGCTACCCATCAAGCCCATTTAAGAAGCCATCCGCTGTGTAAGTCGAAGCAGGTACATTTGCAAATATCTTGAAACAAACTATAGTATAGTATGACTAGCGAATGAAAGTCGACGTTTAGATTATTTACTAGATGTGGTTTCTTTTGAAAACATTTCCCTATATTTGATATGAAAGGAAACTGATCCTAATGTATTCCGTTATGTATACAGAAGATTAGAATTGTACCCAATACCAGGAGGCATTAAACGATCTTAGCAACAGGATTCAGGGATGTATTTAAAAAATTTAATACTACAAATTCTAGTTCGTTCGTCTCAGGTGTAAGCAAACCTCGAGTCGAAATTACTGTTTGAGGAAATTAAAAATAATCCTATTTCATAGAATTGCCAAACTAAATAGTTTAAAGATCAAAATATTTTGTTATAATCAATATAAACGAAAAATGTTTAAAATATTTTAAACGCACCCCTGTTTTAATATTCAGTTACCCTAGTCGGCCATCTATTTTCAGCCAAAGATAGTAATGTATTTCTGTACTTTCCTAGTCCAGTATTTAAATGGGTTCATGCAAAAATTTCATACCTGAATATTTCGTACAATTCTATTCGTCTTTAGGGTTTCAAAAGAAACCACATCTAGAAAATAATTTAAACGTCAACTTTCATTCGCTAGTCATATCATACTTGTGTATTGAGTATTGAAGGTGACATAAAATCATTGTAACGCTTTCAGCACTTAATAAATTCAGTGATGAATCCTTCGAGGTATCATGTTCATTTGCTCTCTTTTTCATAGTAGCTATAAGAGGAATAAATCTAGCGGTCGGAATTATTCAGAGGATTCGGTCCGGCCTGTAGCCGGATAGTTCGGTTTCGGTATTCCGGGCAAACCCTAATCAGGTACATCCCATCTTAAGAATATGTATCGGATTATGTAAATTAATTAAAGAACGTGTAATAGTTACACGTGTCATTATTGTTTCTTGAAGTACACTTTTTTTAAATACATTAACTTTAAAACATAAAAATGGTACTTAAATCCCTTTAAAGTTAAATTATTATTTTTTATTTTATTTCTATATTGATGGTACTGTATTTCACATAACATTTGCACTCGCGTTCAGGGTTGTAGGTATTTTGACCAGAGTGGTTTTATCCACTGGTTTTAACCGGTTTTAACCGTCCTGGTCAAAATGTAATTTGACCACTACCACTGGTCAAAATACATTAGAACATTCAAATAATACGTTTTTTCACTAGGAATTCAAATTTGAAATAATAATATGCTATACCTATTATTGTCCCTTAGCTATCACAGAAACAGAAGCACAGAACTCAACATGAACAATGCACTAACTCCGAGACTAACTCTGTAGTCTTTTAACTCTTACCCGCTGCAACAAGACGTGTACGAACATGTTTGCCTACAAGCACCAATATGCGTCGGATTAAATTAATAAATGAGTTATACCAAAATAATTTTAACAATACCATGTCTTCTGTTTATTTATGTAGCAGTTCATTTAAAAATGAATAATACATGTAAAATCAACTAATCGAATGATTTGAAATGAATTATTAGTAATTTTGGCCATTTCTGACCAATTTTGGACGGTTAAAACCAAATTTTACCATTGTCCCGTCCAAAATTCAAAAAAACGGCTTTTTTAACAACCCTGCTCGCGTTTGCATAAAGTGCGCAAAATTTACATTTTTGAACACTGCACATACTGTGTGCGTAAAATATACTTAATAGAAATTCTTGCATTTCGCGCATCTCTATTAAAAACTCTGATTTTACGTACTGCAATCAGTAGTAGAAATTTTAGTTTTTTTAATAAACGTCATAGAAAGAGACAATTATTTGATTCAAATGCTATTATTATACCGTCAATGCTGTTAACTGGTGTCATCTTTTGTGAGAAATACATTACTACTAATTATATTATATTATTATATGGAATGAGAAAAGGTATATGGCCCACAAGGGAAACAAAAAAAATCTTTAATTTATTTTTCATTCTCTTATCTATCAAAATAATCATTAACGTATATAAAAAATAATAATTTTATGGTGGTATATACAATTATACATGAACTTGTGTTAAATTGAAGCAAACTCATATGTAATAACATTCAAATCAATTTAAATTTGAACTAAAGTTTCTCAGTTCCTCGTTCTATACTGAGAATTGTGCAACTTTAACCCCTTAATTGTGTATAAAAATACGTATTGTGTTACTCTACGTATCTATATTTTCTATATTATATGAATCATATGAAAAATGAGACAATTTTGGCGCCCCTTCTGTTTAGTACCCAGGAGCAGTTGTCCTTTGCTACGCCACTGACTGCATTGTTTTAAATATTAATATTATCTTACTCTATTAATAAAAACTTTAGTTTCTTATACATGCTGATATAAATCTCTTTCCGTGCGTTTTCCTGTACTATAATGAAAGTTTTTAAAGAATAAAGTTCTTAGAATAAGAATGAACCTCGGAATAAACTTTATATTTTTTATCTGATGTAAGAGATAAGAATATTAGTGTTGTCGTGTTGTCTTGATACTGTTCAAATAAAAATAAATAAAAATAATAGATATGAAAAGTTTTAGTAATTTAGTAGTATCGACATAGAGATGTGTTCTAACATAGGAAAAATTTTAGAAAACAAGTGCAAAAGCCATTTTGCAAACAGTGTATAAATAAAATACCGTAACCGGCACCTGTATACCTGTAGCGATTAGGGACAGAACGAATCTCTAGTATAACAAGTCAAGCGGTCCGCTCTTCGAGGCAACAAATAGACATAAAGGAAACTAAGCAAATGAACTCGAGTTACCTGCCATCAGCGACGTTCGACAAAGCAGTGAGAGCAGACATGTTATCTTCCCTTCACTTCCTTTACATTTACATGCACATACACTGTTATTCATGGAAGCCTGCAGTGTGTTGTGTTGTCTTCACCATTTCTGTACTTGGGCTTCTACTTCGGTAAATTCATCATGACAAACTTGATACACTTCCTCGCTTACAATTACTCCAATTCATTTACTTATTACACCACTCTACTCATATTCTCTGTCAGCTATGAAATTCAAATCTGAAGAGAGTTCGATGAGGCGTCAAGAAACCAGCTGAGAGGAGTAAAAAAAACTTGGTGTTTTCTACAGACGTCAAGGCTAACGCCGGTTTTGCGAACTCACTCAGTTTCTTCACTTGCTGACTAATTTTTATCTTGCACGAGATATCGAAAGACACACTATCGTCGTATCGCGTCTTCTGCACTATTTAACACTTTTCACAGTTTGTTTTATTCACATGTTGGCTAGATTTTACAAAGACGTGAAGAACACAACACTGAGAATGACGGAGTCTAAGATCGTATGCGATCGTATGGTTTCACTTTTGTAAAACACCGAGAGACTGCGAGTTTCAAGGTGTATCTTGTGTACGCATGCGCGCACTACAGTTATTCAACTTGGGCCATAGACTTTACAGCTGGACTGCTCAATCCACGTCTCCAAGTTTATTTTCTTGCAAACAAATTCAAATTACCGATTAACTTTATATCACCATAAATATTATTTAACAACACAGTAAATTAATCTTTTCTCAGAAATTTATAAGGCTTATTGTTTCTTTTTCTCTAAGAATTTTTCGAAGAATAATTGTTATAATATTACAATATATTGCATGATATTTAATATTTATGATAGCAGTAAGAAGTAATTTCTTACAAATCAAATATTAATAACATTTGTCCATTATTATATTGTATAATTATATTTACGTGGTTACTAAAGTTACTTTTTACTTTATGAATAAAATTTAAATAAACGTGGGTTTATCTGACAGAAATCTGTCGAAAAATATTACACAACCAAAAAAACATTATTTGCAAATTATTTCACCAACGCAGTGCCACTAAATCTTAAATTAAATTCATCAAAAATAAATTAAAAATATGTTGCAATATAATTACCATAGTTTAATTTGAATGCGCAATTACAGTTTATGTTTTCAATAAAAGAAAAATAGCCGTATGCACATGATTTTAATGTTGTTTGTATATTTTTCTTATGGTTTACGAAATATAATTTATGAATCTGTTATCGTTAAAAATATTTTATAATGGCGTACATTTTTATGATTTATGCGATATTTGTGCTTCTAATTTTTATTTTATTAACACAGAATTGTTACACAGGGATTAATTTACAAATAATGAAATTTAATATATGACCATCAAATGAAACAAGCAATCATGATTGCATGTGTAATGTATAATGAATAAATAAATAAATAACTTTTTAATAAACGAATAAAATATTACGTACCACATACTGACACATTTTCAACATTATTTGCGTAATAAAAATCTGCGTAAAATAGACAATCAATATCTTAAAAGGCATTAGTACGTCAGTATAGGTCAGTACGCCTTTTGGTCTTTTGTTTTTTCTTCATGTGCCGACTACGAAAATAAAGCACCAAGTTATACCTGTTGCTTACCCCCATATACTTCTTCCCGGACAAATAATGTACTTCCGTATTACAAAATTACAAGTTTGAAATTTATTTCGCAATAAATTTGTTTTATTTTTTTGCACCAAGTTTAATTGAACAATATTTCATAAAAAGACACAAATAAATTAACCTTGTTGATCCCGTATTATAAGATAGAAATTTTCTTTTAAAACTGTAGAAATTGAAAAATAAAAACCTGCATAAATCATAAAATGTAAGCTCTGCAAATGAAAAGGTTTTATTTGCAAATCTCATTACACATCTATTTCAAACTTTCAGAAGTTATAATTAATAAATAAAACAAACTTTTGTTTAGGTATTAGAATAAGTAACGTTTCACTGCACTTAATATGTATTTATGATAATTTCACTTGTCTCTATGAAAATAAATGAAAATATGTAACTTAAACTATAAACTAAACTAAACATAGGAAATCATATGCTCCCTTTGTCCATATCAGAATTAAGTATTTAGTTTGTTTTTATATTTGTAAATTTTTTATTCCATCTAATTTTAAAGTTAAAAATAAAGTAGGTACTGGTATTTTCTTTTAAATTTGGTAAATATTAATAGAATTCGACAAAAATGGTATTAAAACTTCTGCGACGTCATATGTGCCAAATAATAATCTAAGCAATGACAAAGGAGAACAAAAGACCATTGTATATAAAGACACATACCTTCTCCTCTCTCAAATGACGTCACAACAATTTTATTGCCGTTTTCTCGTATTCTATTAATATTTTGGACGTCGCTAGATGCCGAACGCGGGACCTTGTTCAAAAAATTAAAATCCCGGAGAGGCGGGATAAGCTTACACCTTACCTAACGCACAAAACTCGGCCCTAGTTTTTCAAGCGTTAATTTTGTGCGTTAGTGTATAAAAGAAATTGCATAAATCACGCCTACTTGGAATTTTTTTTAAACTTTCCCGTGTTCGGGTCTGTAGACACTTTTTAATAGTTAACAAAATTAAAAATGGGTATGTTATTTTTAACTCTATATTGATAAATAATATCTATACTTATGTATTCATATTTTCTCTAAATTTGATCTAGGTCACATATCCCATTGAAATGAAAAGATGATTTCATATTGTTATTTTTTAATTTCAAAGTTTAGTCTGTATAAAGATTAAGTGTGTAAATATGAATAACATTTCATTCATTTGATTTCAGTAATAGTAATTTCGATATTTATATACCAATAATGCCCTTTTGTAAAAAATTAACTATGTATAGTGTATAGTTAAATTTTAATTATCGTGTAAAAATTCAATGTTAAATAGGAAATTAAATATTACTGACAAAATTTTAATATAAACTTTTTTTGTTGACCAAAATCAGTTGCACACAGACAGTTTTTACTGTTTTTATAGTTTATAATTTTTGAGTGACCAGATCTCATAAACTAATTAGATTATACCCGCGGTCTTCGCAACCGCGAGTCGATTTATATTTTAACCCCGTACAACACGATTTTAGTGTTAATTTGAAAATATTTCACGAGTTATGAGCCCCAAAAATGAATGTTTACATGTTTAGTCTCGGCCAAAAATGTGTTGTTATAAATAAATAAATATATCATCACGGCATATTACCCGTTGCTGGGTGTGCCAATCTGCTTTGTACGCAGATATCGGTAATGATGGTGACATATGTACCGTGCGGGCGTTTACCAGGCGTCACCTCACGGGCACTCATTGCTGTCGTGAAGAGTGCACCACTGGGGTCAATTTTGTGCCATTTAAAATTCGAAATATACATGGCTCAATATCACGATTTCGGTTAAAGATAGTTTTTATTTTGCAAAAATAAACTTTAGAGAGTTTATTTGTATATTTTCGATATAAAAGTGGTTAAATTTCCAATTAAAAATTTCTCAAACCCTGGTTCAAAAATTGTACGCTTTTAGATAAAAATGTTAGGTTAAAAATCGGTCAATATCTCAATTTCGGTTAAAGATAGTGCTAATTCTTGCAAAAACGAACTATGGAGGGTCGATTTGATATATCAATATTTTAAAAGTGTCAAAAAAGCCTTAGGGATTGCGGAAAATAAACCGAATTTTTTGAAAAAATATATCAACAAAATAAACAACTCCTCAACGGTTTAAATTATTATCAAATTATTACTAAATTCGTATTCTACGGGGTTTAAAATATAAGTTAACTCAATTCCAAATCTTAAAACCGTCTGGACAAAATTTTATTAAAATATTTCTAAAATCACGCTCGTTGCTAATTTTTTGTAATCCTTCCACAATATCAAAACACATTAAATTACCTGGAAATCATTTATCTATACTTAATATTTGTTGATTTTTTAATGAATATGTATTATTGACATCAGAAAAGTGTGGTTTTGATATTTTGACTCTGTCGGTAAGGCCGCTTTCGAAACTAACGCCAATGCTATTCTTATGTAAATTTTGAATCCATCAAGCGGCAAACTTGCGAACCCTCCGAAATGGTATAATGGCAGCCAATCACACCTCAGGAAAATTACCAAAAATACCAACTAAGTTGGCCATCTTAAATGAACGCAGCCCCTCTATAAAACATTTAAGTCGTCAATAAGAAATCTGATGGGGCCAATACAATACCTCCCGCCATTTAATTTTTATTATTTTAAATACATAATACAATATAACTATTGTTCGATTTACTTTTTTCTTTTTAAGACGTTGCTATTAATAATTTGAAATGATTAGTTCTTTGACAGTGACATTTATCTGTCAGTTACATACATTTGTGATAAACTGTGTAACCAAGGAGTTGTGTTTGTTTAAAGCGCAGACTCCGGGTTTTTAATTGTAGATAATTTTATAAATTTGTCCATAAAATATATAGAAAAAGTATTAATGCAAACCTGTGCAAAATTTAATAATCTTTAATTTTTATAATAACAGAAATCCCGAAAAATTACATTTAAAGATATTTTCGAAGAAAAACTATTTTGAGCTTGAAGTAAAGTGCCATTTCCGGTTATCTGATTTACAGCAAAATTTATTGGCTTCTTTCCATATTAGAATAAGATAGAAATACAAGGTTTCAAAATTTTCAGAATGTTAGTATTTGAGTTACAGCCGGGGATCCACACATACACACAAACATCATCGTGAAAATGTTAAAATTGAATTCTAGGGACCTTTAAACGTGTAATTTTTAGCACGATCCCTATACCTCCCTTGCCAAGGGTAGCGGGAGGTAAAAAACTATGCAATATTTCAAACTCTAACAACTTCTACGACACGTCTTGAAGCTGAAAGAACAACTCTACAAAATTCGACGTCGATATGTAAAACGGTGTAGACTTGACTAGCGGTTATTCTTTCACATTGATTTATAAGACAATAATTAATCAATCAGTAATTCGTAATCTATGCCCGTGTGGTGTACGATTCAAACTTCAAATATTCTACATATTTTATCATATACGGCAGACTTTTACTGCATAATGTTGGCAACCAGCATAATTATTCTGTAAGAAAAATTGTCTGCCTATATAATTTCTTGTAAACATGCAAATATAATACAAATAAAAAATAAATAAAATTTGGCCAAGCTAAACATATCGTATCTAAAGTGTATTACTCCATTTTTTGTTTATATTTCATTAGCAAAGTGCATACACATAAAAACATAATAGAGAATAGAAATATGATTTTTATTTCCTGGTGTCATTGAAAATTTAGGTATAACCTTAACGGTTAATGAACGCGATTTAATTCTAAATTCTAAGATGAAGATAAGAAATAGAAACCATATATTGTTAACAATTAATTAATCTCACTTTAGATAAGTAAAAAACAAATGAGCTGTACATTAAATTTCTATTGCAAATCAAATATTAATGATATTTCTCCCGTTTAATTAGCGCCTTTAAGACTAATTTCAGCTTTCCGAGTAAATAAAGATGAATATTCAGCTCTTAAAATTAATAAAGAAAAACTTCTGCTACAAATTATACAAGTAAATATTTCTCGCTTTATGAAGAGCATAAATAAATATCTTAATATTTTGCAAAAGCCCTAGAGTCTTAACATAAAGTAAGACAAAATTTCTGTTTAACTTTTATAATTTTTTTGTATTTGGCAATTTTCTGGGATATATTTTAGTTTCAATCTTAATATTTCCATTTTGTAATAGAGAATTCCGATTTTGAATCAATTTTTTTTCTATTTCAGAGTTCTACGAGACTACAACCTAAAAAATAAGAAAACAAAATTAAAAATTATTTAATCATGATATAAATGAATGTAAAAGAAACATTAAAGGTATAAATTTTATTTATGAATAAATTTTAAATATTCACCTATACATCTACTGCATGATAATTGGAAATTATCGAGGAAATTATATTATTATACCTACAACGTCCCAAAATCTGTGCAGAGATAATGTCAAATTTGATATATTGAACATTTATGATACACTTGAATGCATTAATTCAAATGGGGTCCTATACCAATTTTTTTCAATTATTTTTTTCCTAAAAGTTCAGGATGAACTAAGCGAGATATGAATTTTTAAAATTCAGAATTTGGTCCTCACCAGTGGTCTAGAGGGTACAAATTTTTAATGTTCGCATAGCTGAAATATTTTTATGTGTGTATAAACTTATACGTTATATGCACGAAGGAATTATTATTAAACATAAACATAAATAATAAGCATTTTTATCTTAATAAATTAATATAGAAATAGAACATTAAAACAGTTTGACTATTGTTTAATAATATATACAAACTATGGCGGCGGATAGCGCTAGTATTTGTCCATTGATAAATTCACGTTAGGCGGGCACAACAGGCGCGCCAGGCTCGCTTTTAAAATCAGCCAACCAATTACTTGTAGTTTGCAAACTAATTAATATTTCACTAATACTCATTAATTTACGTATATTTTCGTATTTTTTTTCTAAAATAGTTAAAATTTGATTATGGTACTCTATTTACAGTATTAGTATACATATAATTAATAGTTTGATGGGGTTTTATATCTATACCAATTTTTTTTCTGCAAGAATTGGATGACACTAAAATTTTTAGTGCAAATGCGATTTAAAATTAGTACGTAATAAGTGAGATAATTTTTAAAGTTCAGAACTTGGCTTGATGGCTTGTGACGTTTCATATCCTCACCAAAAGTCGAGCACGCCTCTTGATTTTATGGTTAGGCAGCGAATCAACATTCGCTTGTAGTTTGCGAACGAATTAATATTTTTTAAACAATCCCTTTTCTCTAACTCTAACATGTACTCATGAATTTATAATTTACATGTATTTTATATTTTCACTTTTTTATACATAGTTAAATTTGAACTGTGGTTTAGTAACCCATTGTTGTATGAATGTTTTCATTCGAGTGGGAAAGAGTGATTTATGCATGCTCCGGGAAAAAAATGAAAGGGCATATAATACTAACCAAAATGAGTAAAAAAGGCTTAATCGACATGGATCCGATCTTCAACTGTTTCCGAGAAAGAGGCAAGTTACTATTAGAATCGAAGAAAATTAACAAAGTTAGTGATTGAACAAAATTTTGTCTATGTCAGGAAAGAGAGTATAAAAAAGCAATAAAATTTTATATGAAATATTTTTCTCAATTTCTAATAGTAACGAAGTTATTTGAAAATCAAATATTGACCAAGGTTGTCACATTTAAGTTTAAGCCTTTTTTACTCATTTTGATCAGTATTATATGCCCTTTTATTTTTTTCTCGAAGTATAATTACACCTTGTATATGTGGATACACTTATGCTATATTCAAGAATTTGTCTATTTATTTAAATTAAACAAAATAATGAAAAAATATTAGATTTCAAAATATTACTTATATTACAACGCTTATATGGGTATGGGTCCACCTATTTTTAAAAAAATCTCAATATAATATGTAAAAATAATATTCAATGGTAAATGGTTCAATTATTATACTATAATACCAAAAATTGTTAAAAATATTCTATTAAAATTTGAGTACATTTTAACATATAATAATTTTCCTTCACTAAGATTTTTTTATAAATGTTGTCTCCATACACGCTCATTCAACTAGAAGTATCAAACAGACATGAGCGAAAACTTTTGCTCCACATATTTCAAATGTCTCACTCCTACGTAAAATTTAATTAAAAATTCATTTAGAAATTCCTCTCTAAAGAATGTCAAAAAATATGAGTAAATAATTCATTTATGCAGTACTAACATGATTCGCTGCTCGTCTCTTCTGCGAAGATTTTCATCTCGGAGCATCACGTCGAGTATGATGTGTCTTTCCCTCGGTGAGAGTTTGCATATCTCGATAAACATTGTTCCGTATACCGCCTCAGGCGTCGGACAGTATGAGTATGCCATGAAAGCTGACGAAGACGCCCAGCTGGAATGAAAAATGAAACGCTTACAGCAAGATCAAATATATGCTTTCGATTGATTAGGTTATTACATCCTGATAAAGTATAGAAATATTTTTACATCGACCATAAACAGTAATATCGTGGGTGACCTGTCCTATCTGCTATGTCCATAAGTGATTGCTAAGTAGATTTGGATTATGTGTCTCTTTTTAAGTTGTAAATTAAAAGTCTCCCAAACACTTTGCCTGAAATAACATTGGTGGTATTGCCAGGTCACCCGCGACAGCCCAAAATTCCCTAATTATTTTTCGATTTTCTCAATTTTTTTTATGTAAAATGTACCACAAAATTTGAAGAACTGCTGAAATAACTACTTTTTCAACGTGATTGGATACTCTAAAAGTAATGTAATTTAGAAGTCCCAACCAAAAATTAAGTCTCGACTATGCGTGGTTTACGCAATTTCTTTAAACACATTTTAACAGTATCATTATCTTATCTAATACACAAAATTCATACTTGGAAAACTAAGGCCGAGTTTTGTGCGTTAGGTACAGGGTTTTGTTTTGTTTTTAGAGAAATATACCAAGCTAAGTAAGGTGTTCAACAACGGACCCGCGTTACTAAACCACGCCTCATCGTGATTTAATTGGTCCGCCAAGCCTCTTCGGAACTTTAATTTTTGGAACACGGTCCCGCGGTCAGGACTTTAGCCACCTCTTTTAGTAATATTAGCAAATTCGAGAAGAATATGTTACCTACTCATTACTCCAAATGACACTATGACAAAAGCGTTATCGCATCGCAAAAATATTGTAAGACGCTAACAAATCGAGCGCAAAACCGGTAGCCGGTATATCTCAAATTCTACTAACAAAACAACATAAAATTTAATATACAATTCACTAAACTTTCGGCAAAAGGTTTTATATGTTTCGTTTTTAAATACTTTTATTTATCAATTCAATATTTTATATTTAAATTTAGTTTACATATCACCACTTTTGGTAAACAATGCCCGACAGGAAGTGGTGCGTAACTGTGTGGTTTCTATATAGGTATTTTATATTTTCAAAGTTATTGTTTATCAGATCAGCATGAAATTTAAACTTCGTTGGTAATGGCAATAATTTTAAAATTAACGTTCATAATAACTAATTTTAATTCTAATATTTATTATTTCAAATTATTATTTTACAGAATTAAATTTTTAATATTTCAATAGTGAAATAACGAAACAAACATTGAAATTAAAATAATGCATATGTGTGCATGTACATATTTAACATAATATAAATAATACATTATAATAGAAGATAATTGATTATGATTATTATTATTATTATTATTATTATTATTATTATTATTATTATTATATATATATATATATATATATATATATATATATATATATATATATATATATATATATATATATATATAATCAATTTTCAATTAATTTTTAAATTTGTATATCTTTCTAGCAGCAGTCTTCAAAATAAAAAGGGAATTACAAAATGTGAGGTATCTAATGTAGAATGTGTTGTTTTTCTTTTCTGCATATACTTCATATTAGTTTTTTGTTTAGTGTTTACCTGACTGATATTTTGAAACAATATGTTGATAATAATAGAATAAATCATAATATTTATTATTTGGTGTTATTATTTTATATGTCGAAAGAATTATAGATTACAATTTTAGTTAACAAGCACTTTGTTTTCAATAACTCATTCATTAAATGTAAATACAAAATTGGATATTACTTTGAATATTTATTCAATAAAACATTTGTTGGTTTATTTGCTAATAAAATTTTAATTGATATTGGTATTGAGCTAAAATATGTTTTATTTCGTTGAATTTAACGTCAATATTATATAGATGATCTATTTATCTAAGATGTGTTAAACAAATATTTTTATAATATAAAAATCGCAAGATAATCGAAAAGATCCTACATATAAAATCAAAGTCTGTAACAGGTAACAGCTATAGTATCAACAGGTCCTGAGAAATATGTAATGAGAATTCTCACTTTGTTAAATATTCCTTGGTCAAATTTATAATGTCCTACTTACATGAGTAAGAACTGTCACTGGAAAACACCGCTAAGATTTATTACAGTCACATAACACGCTGTCATCAATCCTGATGAAATTCCAGGACGTCCTGGCGGGACAACAGCGCGGTACAGACTGTCCGAGTCCTGTTTCTGTATCCTGGAAAAGACTGCCCCCACTACGCCCAGGATCGACCTGGCGCAAGCAGGATTGCACTTGTTAAAGTTTGCTTTCATGTTTTCTTAAATTATCCCATTACGGAAGACCGTAATAGCCATTTATATAAATTGTCTGGTTTTATTGCAAGATTTGAAAGAATTTAGGGTTAAAAAATAAAATACAGGAATTATCTGGTTGAAATTGTTTTTGTTATGTTACAATTAGCCAATTGGATTATAAACAAACATTTTACGTATAATCTGAGATCAATAGAAGTATAGCAGCGCAAATTTCATAATCAGAACATTGTTTATTTGGAGAATTCTTATTTATTACCTTATGGCAAAACAATATAATCATACTTACCTTTTTGAAATAAATCCTTGTTCCAAATTACTCCATTTTTTCCTGTGGCAAAGAAAAATTAATAAATGTATGTTTGAAATAATTTATTACAAAAAATAAAATTTGATATGTTGTTGTTTTAATATAATTAAATAAACATCAGATACACAATTTAAAATATTTCCTGAAAATTATAATTAAAACACGTCAATATTTAGGTTGTTGTATATTTTTATATTACATATATTTATAATTCATACATGATTACAAAAACTATTTCTTGTAAAATATACAAAACCCAATATAAATAAATAGAAAAATAAGTGTAAGCGTGTTAAAATTATAACATTTCATTTGATAATACATTTTATACATTCGTTAAAATAAGCTACCGAAATTAGGCGCCATAATTTTAGTAAATTAAAAGGTACTTAAAAGAAATAATGAAGACGATAAAATCTTGAGCAAACTATAAGCTGTTATTTACCTCCACTCTGGTAACAATGTAATTGTACAAAGGTATTTATAAATTTATACAATCAGTTTGATTGGCAAACTGAATACAGAATATAATATATCCATATAAAACACTCTTTACTGTGAGTGATGTATTTGTAGAATCCATAATTAATAAAAATTGTATTTTACATGCGTACTGCGACACTTGATTAGTTTACAAGTCTATCAGTTTCTTTGTGACTGGGCTTTTATAAAGTTTTCTTATAAATTTATTGATTAACAATAATAAACATATTTTTTTCTAGTGGAATGTAATTCGTTATTACTAGAAGCATTCAAATTTAACCAAGAATTAACTTTATTGGAAACTATAAATATATAATAAATGTATAAAATTTACCGAATTAAGCATGCAAAAATTCGTTCTGTGAGGGTATTGGAAAATAATAATTTGTTATACTGTTTGAATTTTTATTCAATTTTATAAAATGCACTCCTGGTTAAATTTGAATGTACCTCACATTTTTATTTAAAAAAATTGTTGCAATTTTTAATCACCCCTATCAATGTATGAATTTCATTATTTTAAATGCATTGATTTTAAAAATTTCATAATAATAATCATAACCTATTTTACATTAGTGCTTAATCGATGTATATTTGTATAAAGGAAAAAGTATAAAACAATAAATTACTAACATTATTTTACTTCCCATAACATAAAAACAGCATTGTGTTTTTATACGGTTACTAAGTACTTACATGGGACGTACAAAAGCTTAAAACAAACCGGGGAATGATGAATAAATCACACTTGAGTTACGCATTGCGCGACTTTTTCTAATTCAGCTTGTAACATCCTCCTCATGTCGGATTCCACCTGCAATTTACCTCTTAGCTCATCTATCGTGCTCTGCATTTCTTGGAACTGTTGATGCATTTTAGCCTCCATATGCGATAACTTCTCCACCAGTTCTTGGTATTGTTTTGCAGTCACAACCTCAACCTTCTTCTCAATGCTTAGTCGGGGTCCAATAGCAGAAAGCTTCGCATCCATGTTGACTTTTTCAGCTACAGGAGGTTTGGATGCTGGTGAAGGAGACTGGTTTGATGGCGGAGTTGTCGAGAGGTTAGTTACCATGACGCCGTGGATTGACTGCGGTCGAACGGGAGTTGTGGTGATCGGCTGCGAAGGCTTCACTCTAAGAGGAACATTAGTAGGACTGGTGCTGGAAACATCACTTGTTGGAGTCTTCAACTTGGTGCTGAGAGCGGATAAAGATTTTGTCATGTCGACAGGACTAGATGACTCTTTATCTGGTGCCGGAGACTTGGCGTCGGCTTCAGATGATGGCGATACAGATTTATCAGTAGGTGTAAGTTTTAACCGGGAATTATCAGCCGGACTAGTGGAACTTGAACTACGTTTAGCTTGGTTAAGTTTGAGCTCTTCTACCCATGGAGCTTTATGTTTCTCCCATTCGCGTGCTTTCGGTTTCTTCTCACTCTCATCTTCGTCGTTTGAAGTTTCTGAAAGGCTAGCGGGTTGTACATGATCAGAATTACCATTAACAAGGCCATTGTCTACTTCGCGGTAAACGGTAGTCGATGGTGGCCTCCGACCTGGTGCTTTAGCTCGATTGGCTCGCATGTCAGGTAATATAGAATTCCTTTCTAACTGGTCAAAGTCGCAATCCTCTTCTTCTGGTTTGGGTTGCGGGGAAGGGTTAGCTGCTCTGCTACTAGCTGCACCGTCGACCTTGTCGGCGACTATTTTCTGTTTCACTAAAGCCAGTACTCCAGAGGAACTGGCGGATGAGGGGGATTTTTTTGGCACATTTGGTTTTTTACCTGGTAAAGGTGGGACTTTATGGTCATCTGATTTAATTTCTAGTGATTTCCTTTGTGATGCTACCTTGACGGGTTTAGGAGACACTTCATCAACACTTTTATTCTGTAAGGAATGTGATGTTTTATTCGAGGATTTTTGGTCAAGAGATTTGTCTTTATTGTGTAGCATTTGGGGCTGAGGGCCGTTTTGGTCAGTGGTACCGGCCGGCAGCACCACTACGAAATTGTCGGGAAAGACGCCAACTCGGCCACGCAGTTCTCCACGCCACCAGCCACGGTCTTGCCCGTCCTTACTTATTAATGTAATTAAATCACCCTCATGTAGCGTCAGCTCATCCTCGTTACAAGCGTTGTATGGATATTTGACTTGGCAGATTATTTTTGCTAAAAATAAAAATTCATTTATAAAATCTTTATCGTTTCAGTCCTGCGGTCACTTATCATGCATAATAGAGTTAAAAATAGTTTAAGGTTGAATCATGCAATCAATAAATTTGTTTAACTAGATTTTAATAGCCTGATAATATGTTGATTATAAATATGGTAGAAATATTTAATATTTTTCACTTCTTACTTGGTTTCGGAGGAAGGTTAGGACTATTAGCTTCAATGTCGCTGGCACTAGTCAAATCTTCTTTACTACTATTTTTGGATTGTGATTTATTCGCATCAAGTTCTGCAACGAAGTTTGACGGGAACACTCCTTCCAAATTACCTAATCGGCCTTTCCACCATCCTTCCTCAACTTCACAAATAATATCGATGATATCACCAACAGACAGACTTAATTCATCATCATGAGCTGGATGGTAGCTGAATACTGCTCGACACTGACGTATTCGATTAGGTTTTTGTCGCATTGTAACCTTTTCTTTCTGTATAACCGACACAAAATTATCGGGAAACATCCCTCGTTTGTCTCGTAGCGTGCCTTCCCACCATCCACCCTGTTTTTTAATTATTTCTCGTATCACATCTCCTTTTCGTATTGTCAATTCGTCAGGTTCTTGTGCTGTGTAATCATATTCCACAACAGCTTCAACTACAATCCACATGAAAAAAGAAAAATTATTAATTCACAACAAATGGAGTGAAAGGAATTGCACTGTTTGTTTTAGAACTGCCTGAGGTTAAACAATGTACCTAGCAATAATATTATATCTATGCAAAACAATCAGAGTGACAATATGGAACTTAATTATTGCGAGATTACCTTTATTGCAATAACAAAATACAAATATAATAAAGTTTAAGTAATAAAAAAACACTAACCACAATATACTTCATTTCATAAATTAGAAGTATAGAAGATTTACTCACCCATTTTTAATACTAGTAAGTAAAGTTGCTGTCTTTATATAAAACTTACATTACTCCACTTGTGTTTATTATCAATAAAAATATATATTTTTTATTGTAAAACAGCCAAGCCCAGATGATATCATGACAGATAAATTACTAGCGGCAGCAAACTCTACTACGTTTACGTTTCATGTATTGCCAACTGCTGCGACGCAACACAAAATGTCCCTGAGGAATTTAGGGCGGGAACATGCACTGCGGAACTTGTATATTAAATATTTATTTTACTATTCTTCCGTATTGCAAAATATATATATATCTATAACAAAACAATATTGTATGTAGGTTTATATTTATTGTTAAATATATTTCTTAATCCTTCAAACAATTTTCAATAACATATATTATCAAGAATAGTGTAAACAACGATTAATCATCCAAAGTATATATAATAATGACTAATACTACATATTTTACTGATTTAACAATATTATAGTAATAAATACATCAAATAAGTAGTTTATAACATTCTGTTACAGATCGTTGTTACTAATAAATCTGTTTCCCTCTGAATGTTTACCTGAATACTTATATCGACATTTCCCGTACGCACCTGAAACATAAATTAAACATATAAAAATAACAAGAAAATATTTATTTGAAATATAATACATCGATATTTTACTACTAAAACTAAAGCTATCTGATAAATAATTAAACCAAATTATAACTTATTGATTAAATTGAACTATGCTTCCACTCACGCAATGAATTTAACAATACCTTTATGCTCATTGAATTTCCTCAACGTGCTGGGGAGGGGGGTGTACCTGTTCAAAGAAGAACTGTCTCTGTCTTGGAGGATATCCGGTTGAGAAAGGTTATTAACTTTCGGCCGCACAACTTTCATAAACTGCCCTCGTCTTCGGGCTTCGGCGCGCTCATCGTCGTGGACTCGCGTCGAATCCAGAAATTTTAAGTTCGGCAAGTGGTGGAGTACGAAGTATCTGAAATACGTCTAACCAACCTTATTAAACATGTCATTGTTTGTCACAATCAAATTTTTACATTAATCAAGTTCTAATCTGAATAAGATTATTACAGACTAGTATTATGCAAAACTAAGACATTTCAGATTACATTGAACTTGTTTATTAGTTTTAAATATTATCACTGTATAAATTTTTATTACATCAATAAAATTTATTTATTTAGCATAGTTGTTTACTATTCCCTTACTATTTTTAGGGCTGACCTATAGGTATACGATTACAAGTATATTGTCACAATTTTATTATTTTGTTTATCTTAGACAAATAGTGTTAAGTGCAATAATTGAAATATTTCATCAGAATACTTTTGCTTTTGTTGCACATACATTATGTATAATTTAAAATATCAGAATGTTTATAACAAACCCGAAGTATAAATTGATTTTAAAAACTTGTGGGTATTATATGGAAATACAAAATACAATAACATATAACCATCAACAAAGTATTAATGGGGCCCCCACCATAGTAACAAATTATACAGGGTGTTTCAAAAAATGGGTAAAAAAATTAAAATTAGTAAAAAAAGCTTAATCAACATAAATCTGATCTACAACTGTTTCCGAGAAAAACGAAAAATCAAAGAAAAACTGTTAAAGATAATGATAGAACAAAATTTTGTATATGTCAGTAACTAGACTATAAAAAATAATAAAATTTTATATGTAACATTTTTCTCACGTACAATTATTTGATTTTTCTTTAAACAAATCACATCTAAGATGACCTATGAAAGGTAAACAATAAGTCTCATTCTCATTTAATCAAAGTCGTAACTCTCATAGTTTTCGAGATAGCAAAGGAAAAAAAATAAACATATCAGTACGGCATATTACCCGTTGATAGGTGTGCCAATCTGCTTTGTACACAGATTTCGGTAATGATGATGACATATTTGTACCGTGCGGGCGTTTACCAGGCGTCACCTCACGGGCACTCATTGCTGGCGTGGAGAGTGCACCACAGGGGTCAATTTGGTGCCATTTAAAATTAGAAATAACCCATGTAAAAACTCATATGTCACTGACTCATGTCTCGAAAACTATTGAAGATCGGGCCCATGTTATTTGAGCTTTTTTTACTCATTTTGGTCAGTACTATATATGCCCTTAATTTTTCCCCTTTCTTTGAAATACCCTGTATTTATACACACACACACACACCGATAAAATTGGGAAACAAAAAAATCATATTTTCGCAATGTTTTTTGATCTTTATTTGACTGAATTGATTACTTACTGTATCATAGTCAAATTTTAACTATCTTAGGGAAATAATTTTATTTAAATATTAATTAGTTCGCAAACTACAAGTGATTGAAGTTGATTAATAATAATTAGGATGATGTATCATATTTTTGCATTTTGATTGGTAGTCTGATTTCCACGACAAAAGCGAAACTCGCGCGCCTCTTCGGTCCGAACTGTGAATTTATCAATGGAAAAACATTTACTAAGTTTATCCCGATAGTTTCAACCCGATTGAAATTCGACCCGGTTGAATTTCAAGGTTAACTCTCTACCGTTTATCTCGCTCTTGTTACAGTGGGTCGAGTGAACCCTATTTGAACCCGATCGAAAGCGTTGGCGAAATGTCAGTTTGTTTGGTTATGTTTACATGATTTTTGCGGACGAATATAATCAAAAATGTAACAAGAACAAGTAATGACATTATGCACATATTTTTAAAATAAAAGGTTACGAATAAAAAATAAAACACGAAGTTTTGACTGGTGGGAAAACGTGCTACAATTTACAAATTCAGATTGAATAGAAAATTTTTGAGTCTCTAAAAGCACTTTAATTATATTTGCGAGGTACTAAATACTAAGTTGAAATCAAAATATAATTTTTCAAGCGACCCTTCTAAAATTGTAAGTTTTGAGAAAAATATTGCTCTTTCACTATATTGTCTCGCTAGCTGTCGAGAATATGGAGTATTCTAAGCTTTTTTCCGTGCATAAGACCGAGAATTTTCATTTTCTTCATTGAAAATACATTACTTCCTGATTCTGCCAAATATTTCTTTTTGATATAATTCAATTCTAATCACATACGATTTGACTATTAAAATGTAGCTGACAGATAACCTCTAACGATAGTGAATCATACATGTACTTCGATCGGGTTGAGCGTTTATCCCGTAAAGTCAATCCGGTCGAATAAGCTCAACCCATTTGTATTTTAGGGTCGAGTTGAAAATTTCAATCCGGTTGAAAATGCGTTTATTCCGGTCATTTCAACCCGCTAACTTCAATCGGGTCGATTCAACCCATTTTCAAGCGGGTTGAAACTATCGGGATAAACTAGGTAATTAGCGCCATCCCCCGCCATATTTTGTATCATAATATTATCACACAATAGTCAAACTGTTTTAATTTTTTATAATTTATTAGGACAAAAATGCTTATTATTTATGCTAAATAATAATTTCTTCATGAATATAACACAAAATATGTGTACATATATAAAAATATTTCAGCTATGCGAACATGAAAAATTTGTTTGTCGACCACTGATGAGGACCACCTGCGTCATATGCCAAATTCTGAACTTTAAAAATTCATATCTCGCTGTATTACGCAAAAATTGTAAGTCGCATTTGCACTAAAATTCTTAGTTCATCCTATACTTCCAGAAAAAAAATTGGTATGGGACCTCATTCGGTAGCGGCAAATTCACACTGCAAAGACTAAAGCGATATAAAAAAAATATATTTTTCAAGTTTAGTTAACTCAACTACATTAATTACATTATATATTTTTCAAATAAATTAGGTTATTATTTAATACATTTAACATAAATATATAAATCTCGTATCCCCCCTCTCTTGATGACACAATCACTAACATTTGATTCGTTAATGCGAATAGAAGAGAAGGGAAATTTAATTATTAATATATTATACATTTTTTCATTTTTATTTATTGTTATATTTTAAATCATAAAATAAAAATGTGATGTAGTTAATTTTATTACGCGACATTTTTATGTTGGCACTATGTAATAACATATAAATTTTAAAATTTTGTTGAATGTTGTTTTTGTTGGGAATTTACTAAAGGCAGATTCGTAGAATTAGCTTTTTCAAAGCCTTGTTCCATATTTCGAGTATAAGAAAGTTTCAAAATACACGTAATATCATAAAAGTAACAAACGTCAAATGAACCGTCAGCGCTGCCAGCTGGGAAGATCACATGACCCACCAGAGATATCATCAACATCTATATACATAGATCCACGGATCGAGTTATCGATCGTTGTCTGATACAACGTTCACTATGACGTCGCAAACTACAGAAATAGGACGTATGTCATCCATGATTGTGACATCATAAAATGAAAATATTAATTTTTTAGCCTAAGTGGCAAAATTGTTTAAAAATAGAAAAAAATAGGGAGTGTTTGATTTTGGATATATTTAAAAAATTCTTATATGAAAGTATCCCATTAAAAAATTTAATTTTCCATTATTTATAAATGATTATTTCATTCATTACAAATTTGACTAATCAGAATGTTTCATTTTCCATTGTTGTGAATTTTAAATAAGTGATTAAATAGCACCTAGATTTTTAACAGCTATTAAATGGAAGCTAGTTTTCATATTTAAATTTTGAATATTTTGAAGGCGTATTTAGTCAGAGAATTAGTCGCAGGAGCAAGATACTTACATGTTTTTTACCTTTACTGATATTCTATATCTTATGAGACCCTTAGAGCAAAGCTTAGCGTAGATGGCAGCATATGGACATTTATTCATTAAATTTCTTATCCATGCATATTTCCAATTATTGACACTACGAAATTTATTTTAAACATTTTTTATAATTTTAAAAGTGCTTAAATAAATCAATTTATGTGACTCCAATTATTAGGGAACAATAGTGTTCGAGAACAAAATGCGATTAATATCTGTATCTGTGTTATAAAATATTAAAATAATATTCAATAACAATTACGATTTTCTAGTCTAGAACTATAGATCACTTTCAACTTGATAAAGTTACATAAAAAAGAAAAAAATAGTGGATTGGATTCCATTTATAACAATTCTTTATAGTTCTAGTACATACTACTACTGTAACTACGTATGAATGCTATCTTTAACTGCAAATTTATGACAAACTTTAATATTTATGTCATATTGGACAATATAATAACTAATAAACAATATTTATTTTACATTCTCAGAATATCATATATAAACAATTTTATACATTCTTAAAATTTCCAAATGTCAGCTAGCTGCTAGCCGATACTCAAACTCAAGTCACTGGCAGTCAGTGAAGTAAATTGCATTATCATTTCTTTTCTTTTTTATGTCGTTGGATTCACTTATAATTTATTTTCAATGCTTTCTTTTATAGCTTCAAATTTCATGAAATTGTTTCTGACAGTCAAAAATAACTTCTCTTCTAAGCTACCTATATAACTATTTCTAAATATATATACCTATATCTCTGATAATCAGCATCGTCATTTTCTAAATTCGTTAACTGATTAGGACAAGCTTGATTGCCTAACAAACTTAGATAAGTAATGGACGGAAAGTTCTGGACTACTTTTATTATCAGTTCTTCTATATCTGTAATCTAAAAATTACAAATTAGTAAAAAATATTTTTATAAATACGGTATGAAATGAAATTTTAGTAATTTAAATTAAATTTTGGATATTAATTCAGTGCTGGAACTGGAAGCTTAAAGTAACAGATTTTTTAAAAGTATTTTTTAAAAATAAAATATTGAACTAATCTAAATTAAATTTAAAATTAAAATAAAGTCTTTCATACATATTTTCATTTCCTTTCTGTAATAAAACTGGTACCGATGAACACGATACAATTTTTCTATAAGCCTGAGGAAATTGGAATAAAATCACAATAAAACAAATATAAAAGACTTACGAGATTCTTGTTGAGTGACAAAGTATGGAGTTGAGGAATTGGAGGGAATACCAAGGAATCCGTCAGTTGATTGTTGTCCAAGATGAGTTCTTCCAATTGTGGAAAGGCTTCCAGTCCCTTCAAAGTGACAAGTTCGTTGTAACTGAGATCAAGACACTGCACTTTGTGTCCATACAGCTGCCCCAAAGCTTCGGGAATTCGATAACATTTCTTACCACTGTAACTCAACTACATGTTGTTAATAAATTACTTTGTCTTTTAAGTTCGGTTTGCAATTTACAGCTTGATCTTGTTGAGATATAAAGCTTTATATAACATAAAATCAAAAAGAAGTCTTTTGAAATCGTATTTGACAAATCCTTATGACATATGATGGAATACTTAGATGCATCTTTTATTTTTCACGGAGCAAAGGAAAATCTTTTTCGATTCATTTCAAATTGACAATAGGGTCTATCGAAGACATTTTTTTTATCATTTTAGGATAAAAGGAAATTGATTGGAAACGTAAGACGAGATAGGAATATTTTTTCAGTGTAACAAAATTTGTTTTTCATTGTTTTCCAAACTTCGAATATTAAGGAAAGGAATTCGAATATTCTTTTTGGATTGATCGATGCTAAGAAGTGACTTTCATTTTTATTACAGTGGTTATAAATTATTCATATGACACAAATATTATTCAAAGGGAACAAATTTGGATTCGCATTATAGGAGCAATAAAGTTTGGAGAAATCATTGAAGTATAGTAGCACAAACAATTTGTACCTGGCAATTTGAAACTCCGACGTCCGTATCCTTTTCCATGGTATAAAACATGTGAGAAGTATAAACCGGCGACTCACTCGCACCTTTAATTTCTTGTTCCTTGTGTTCAGAATACTTATGGGATATTGAAAAAATATTCTTTGACATTTAGATGAACGGTATTTAAGCGTTTTGAATTCGTTAACGGTAACGGTGCATGTGCATATCAAGTGACTCGAACACGCGAAAAAGAAACATTCGAATGCGGTTGATCAAACGAATGGTAATTGTCGCTTCGTGAACTGAAAACTGTAACTGTACAAATGCGACGGTATAGTCTGTGGGCATAATCCTATTACTTCAGTGACGTTTTTGTGACGCTACTGTCATTCGGAAAACATCGTTCACGCTTAGATCAACGTTGTGCGTTCGAGACTTACAATTCACCGAAAAATGGTTTAGTAGAAATGTGAAATTGTACAAGTTGCTATTAGGAAAAATTTACTTTAATTGTTCTTGCACGCTGTGCGACTACAAATAACAAGAAAACGTTGTTTTCTTTCTTTGTTTTACATTGTTTTTCCTTTCATAATGAAGTACAAAGATTTTTCTAATTTGCAATTTTAATACAATATTTTTAATGAAACAGTATTTCTCTTTGTAAAGAAAAGATCTTTGATATGAAATTTCAGTAGTAGCAACATAAACAGAATATATATATTTACCTAGTTTAAATTTTAAAATACCTAGCTCTAATTTAAAGAAAATATTACTCCATGGAAAATCTTTTAGCAAACTTCGTAAGTATAGGAACTAACTATTTATGTAGTTGTCTCTGTCTACCACGTGTATGTTAAATAGGTAACTGGTTATACATACTCATATTTGATTATTAATTTTTACCGTTTATTAATGCCAGGACCGGCATTAGCTCAATTGGCGCCCTGTGCGAAATTCTCAGTGCGCTCTTATAATTTCGCTGTTGATAAAATTATTGGGACAGATGACTAAATTTTGATTTTTACATGTGATACGATAAAAATTCTCGTATCCTTTTCTATCGATTAATTATAATACAGGCAATATGTCATACCGCTAGAAGTATAATACATAATATTTGTTAAATTATGTAGAACTTCTGTGACGTCATGTGTGCGAAGTAAGAAACAACGAGAGCAAAAGAGATGGGTACAGACTATTTTTTTCGATCTCGTTGCTTGTATTACTTCGCCCAGTTAACGTTGTGGTGACGTCACAGAAGTTTTAATGTTGTTTTTCTCGAATTCTGTTAATATTACCTACTATATTATTAATAAGAATATGTTATTTTTAACTTTATTATTCTAATGAGACACTATAGTCGTTGATATATATTGGAATTTAAATATAGTCACTACAAATAAAATTATTATTAAATATATATAATTTACATTTTTGGCGGCTTTTATAATCATAGTTTATTCTGGAATTTAGGTATTATTTTACTTAAATGTTAGTGCCTGTTACAGTTTTGTCATAAACATGGTGAACTCTGTGAAATATAATAAATGCAACCGATTTCTGAACATTTTTGCATTGAAAAGTTTTAGTGACTGAAAAAATATTTGTAAACAATAAACAAAGTGAATTAAATTAAATTAAAAAAGTGAAAAAAGAACCGTCCAATTATATTGAATAGATGTAGATGATTAGAGCCCTTGAATTTTTTTCTGCCATACTGGTTATTTTTTTCTCATCACGACTCACAAGTGCCCTGAAATGTTTGACGCCCCCAAATACTTTGCGCCCTGTTCGAGCGAACAATTCGAACATCCCTCGAGCCGGCCCTGTTTAATAGCGTCGCTCATTTTAGCTTTCTCAGCAAATGTGTATAGTTACAAAGATAAAATCGATATAACTTATGTTACAGAGAATTATTTAAAAAAATAAACTTTGTCTTCATATTTGTCGCATAAACATTCCATGCTATAATAAATGTTAGTTGTCATCATGGTCAATTGGAAATCAATTTATGCTGGACATCTTTACTTGACAAATAGCCCTTGCCTCTTTCATGTTCACCATTCATGTAGTAAATAAAAGCCCTTTTATTTATTTTGGCATCGTTTTTTTTTATTCGCTTTATTACCGAATCATATCGATCAATTTATATTCAAAGGACTATAGAGTACATTCAGAGATTACCACTTGAAAATGACAAAACTTTTATTGATAACTTGGATTGTTTTCTTGGGAAATTAGCAGTAAGTGGATGTTTAACTACTGGAAAGAAAACAGAAGAAGCAAACAATTTCTCCAGTGGCAAATGAAAGATCTCTAACAACTTTAAAGCAAACTCTTGACAATTTCACAATTCGCTAAATGTACGTTTGTTCCAACATTGTTGACGTTAGAGAAGAGGAAAAGAGAAAAACTACTTACTCTGTTGTCTTGGAAAACCACTGCACTGTTCACATTGTCGTCGCGTCTTTTGTCTTCCATGCCTGTTAAAGTATTACCATGACAACTTTACCAATGTGAGTTAAACTGGCGTGGCCAGTTTATCAAGGACTTTGGAAATGTGATAGCGAATGGGGCGGATCTATTACACTTATAAACAGCTTGAAATTAAGTCTAAATTTTCCTAAAAAATTAATAAGAGTCTTGTTCACTTATATTCCATTTAGATGCTTGTTTGCAATGAAATGAGATAAGGCACAAGTATTTGATATTCTGAACTCTTACTGATTAGATTTTCTTATCTTGTTGACATGTTTTTCTGGGACTATACAGTTTCAATATATCAGCTAATTAATTCATTAACTGCAAATGGATATTAAAATGTTAATGTCTTCTTAATTAAAAAAAATAATAAAGATTACATTCAAAGTTAAAAAATATTGTATAATGTATAATTGTAAAGATATTTATTTGCAGAATTCATTCTGCATTGCCAATTATGGGCATTAATCTACAAACTGAACGTCCGTACCAATGTACATTAGTTCGTTCAATCAAATTAATTTCTGTGCCCAATCATTTCAATTAATATTCATTTGGAGTGATAAATTCGTTTCGAATTATTGAATGACTCATTCATAATATTCTGCAAAAATATTTAAAAACAAGAATATATATTAGTGTATATGTATTTGAAAGTGAAAAATATAGGTATGTAAAATTAAAATATAACAATCATACATACTTACTTAAAAAAAATTTAAGTTAAAGTGTTAATTTGAAACTCACGTTAGGCGTTAGATAAAAGTCTACTGCCTACCGTCTCAATCAGGAAAACATTGTATTTACAATTACACCAAATTTGATACTTGCAGATTTTTATAGATAAACAGAAACACGTACTGGTTTCTATCTATAGAATATAATATAACTAGTTATGTCTGTAGTCATGTCTATCTGATATTTGATTTGACCTACTGAAAGAGAATGGAATTACGTAGTTTTTAAATTCAGTTAATTAATATATATTTTTTATTAATATTTACTACATATCGGTTAATCAGTAATGATACTTTCACGTATGGTGTTTTTCATGATTTTTTTAAAATAGATAGTTTATTTATTTATATCAGCATAAAATTTGCTGGAATTGAGTAATAAACAGAAAAACAGAATATGTAATACTAAAAATAAAATATTTCTATTTAATCATATGTTGTATTCTTAAACTGAGCGCACAGTTCTGCTCGAGCAAAATAGTGATATTAAAAATTGTGCAAGTTCTATTTACGCTGCACAGTTGTATACGAAGTGAGCATTTTATCTTACCCTTTACCGCTACAACTTTTGAGGGGGTATCAATTGTGTGAGCAAATAATTATTGACAGTTGTAAACATAGATTATATACGTTTTTCATGTGAAATCTCAAAAAATCATTATTAAAGCAAATAACAGTATTTTGAAACATCGTCTTTTTTCCTGCTCTTTCCCAATTTGCTCAGTAAATTCATAAGTGAGCGCTCAGATAAAAAGAATACAGCAATTGTGTACAAACACTAAAAATTTAAAATAATATAATGCATGTAATTTAATTATGTATGTATGTACAATTTGCGACTGAAATTACCAATGGCGGTGCTGCGGTTTATTTACAACATGGCTACATTAATTATTATTGATATTGTGACTTGGACAGCTATCTATTTATATGGGGTTATAACATGTTTTACAAAATGTTTTGTTTAGCAATTTGATTGTATCTGTTGAAATTTTTATTATTTTATTGGTTTGATAAATTTAAAATTAAACAGAACTTTATTTAATAGCCAGTTGCGTTTATAATTAAATTTTAACTATTGGTTAAATTGACAATATTGTATCGAAACGAAATGTCAAATGAGTTATTAAATATTACTGGCAAAATTGCAGTATACACTTTTCTGTTAACCTGTCCTCTAGTTAAGACTAACTATGTATATGCGGTGCAACTAGCCATAAATAAAAAGGTTGTTATATTTTATTTGGTCTGGAGAGTGGAGGCTATATTTTAATATAGTGTATTTTGATGTAATATTTTTTTGTAAATTACGTAGTTGTGTATAACCGTGAGTAATTTCGATGGCTATGATCTTCATTTTCATCTTCCACGAAGTTATTTAATTATTTAAAGACCTGAAATGTTAAAAAATAATTATTTAGAATGGTATTTTAATTTTACTGACAATATGGCGGTCTAAAGAAAAACATACATCCACAAAATGGAGACTGGAATACCCGAATATAGGACTTTAACTTATAAAATCATATTTTCGTAATTTCCTGCTTCCTAAATACTTTTGGTAAAAAAGTTCAAATAATAGTTGTAGAGAATAAAATTCTGTATCTGAATCAATAAACAAAATTAATTCTACATGGTTTGTAACTGCAGAAATTTGATATGAAAATGGTAAAAACCGCCCCAAAAATAGCGATACCCATGGAATTTAACAAAAAATTAACAAATGTCGAGTGCATAACGATTTGCCTGTTAAGTTAGTTTAATTTATTTTTATTTTAATTAATCTTCAAGTGAAAAATTTAAGTATAAATAATTATTAACCGGTTTTATTTACTTGAACAGAAATTATAAATAATACTTAATAAAAATAAATGAACCTAACTTGACAGATAAAATGATAAACATTTATTAATTTTTTTGTTAAATTCCATGGCTTCTACTTCTATTTTTGAGGTAATTTTCGACATTTTTATATCTAATTTCTGTTGTTACATAGCATATAAAATTAATATTGTTTAATGATTCAGATGTAAAATTTTATTCTCTACAACTTTTATTTGAAGCTTTTTGTACCTAGAATAATTAATTAGGGAACCAGGAAATTACGAAAGTACGATTTTACATTTAAAACTCCTATTTTCGGTTGTGCCGGTCAGGCGGTCACCACCTTGTATGATATATGTATATTTAAGAGCACGGGTATCATTATTATTTAAAAAAAATTATATCCTTTTCTGAATCAAAATTTAATATGTATTTACTTTAATATTAAATTGTTTTAGAATTAAGTAATCATTTCTTTAACCGTTCAAGTGCATAACGGGGGCATTTTGATCTCAGCATTTATCATTTCCTATTTAATATACACCTAACTTCTGTTACATCCTATTTTGTGAATTCGTATTCAGTATTGTTATTTTAGATTAATTTGTTACAGTCTGAATTTTCGTCATGACATTTTAGCTCCATATTCTTATTCTAGAGAATACGCACTTGCCTATCATCTTAAATCTGGAGTTCCCTTGTCGAATTATTACTTTTACTCTACCTATTCTTCGTGTATTGTTGTAATTCCCATTTGTATATCTTGTTGTTACTCATGTGTTTATTGGTCATATTGTGTTCCAGTTTTATCTATGAATGTCAAGGTGGATTTATGCAACATTCATTTTATTTTCATTTCATTTACATTACATTTTAATTTCATTTTCACTAAAAAAGTGGGGTGTTCTGTTCATACAAATTCACTAAGTAATTTTACATCTGTTTGTACTAAAATAGTTCTCTGCACATTATCTTTGGTTATTTTGTTTTTGTACGCATTATATATTTTAATGTAACGAAATTCATTAACAATATCAGTTTGCCCTTTACTTAAAATAGCTGTCACTTTGTTCTTCGCGCTTGCGTAGTTGTCTCATTCACTACATTTCTACTTAAAATGTAATGAAATTGAAAAGTTGTTTAACTTTGAAATGAACTAATGTAATTGAAAATGTAGTTAAAATGAATAATGCGCTTGTATGAACATGTCCACTGATTTTCATTATTTTAACTAGATGTATATATAATCTTGATTTGTAAGAAAGAAAACTTAGAAATTAATTTAACGATGTATGTTATTCCTTTTGACAGTTTTTCCAAACAAAGACTTGTACTTCAAACCAAACATAAATTAGACGCCGCATTCCCTATACTGCGCAATGGTTTGTTGTGAAGCCGTTCCTTGCCAGGTGAGGGGTTAGTTGGGGACAGGAGGGAACGAGGCGTTTGTTTTGCACATCGTATTGCCTGCCAGTTTGTTATTATTGTTCTACGTTCGAATGTGATTTTGGAAGGTTATGTGTGGTGGTTTATATTTTTTTGTGTAGGCATATACTTTTTGTTTCACGTTATATTTTGTTTGAACAGTAAATTATTCAGCATCACTTTGATACTATTGAAAATGCAATCCGCATTTCATGAACGCCGCTAGCTAGCTCGGCACACCCATTTAAGTTCCTGCTTCACAACAAATGGTAGTATGCGGGGTCTAATTTATGTTTGGTCTGAGACTTCTACAGACAATAATTATAACAGTGTAGCCAACAGTAATATCTTGTAGTACATTTTCAGTTACAGAGTTGCCACGTATAGCATCGTCAACGCCCCTTCTCAACGAAGTAACTGCAAACGTACTCCATTTCCTTTTTATTTTTGATTAATCCAATTGACGATCGCATTTCTATAAATTTATCCTTGGCTAAAGGTTTAGTGAGTATATCCGCGATCATTTGTTCGGTCGGACAGTATTCCAAATTTATGACGTTATTTTCCCATAATTCACGAATAAAATGATGAGATACGTCAATGTGCTTTGTCCAGTTGCAGCAGCAATCTGACGCAACGAGCTTGAAGCAATCCTGATTGTTTTCTTCTAGGATGATCGGATTTTGTACACCGATACCCAAATCTTGCAGCAATAGTTTTAGCCACAGCAACTCCCGACAAGCATGAGAAACAGCAACATATGCCGCTTCGGTTGATGACAGGGCTACAGTGGTTTATTTTCTGCTGCTCCAGATGATTGTAGAAGTTCCCAACTGGAATATAAATCCGCTAATGGACTTCCTATCATGACGATCGCCAGCCCAATCTGCATCCACAAATCCGTTTAGTTCTAGCTTTTTCCTCCTACCTTGAAGCACAGTTTCTGATTAATGGTGGTGTGCAAGTAACTTATTACTCTCTTCACCGCCTTCCAGTCACTCTCAGTTGGGATTTGGACTCGATGACAAAGAATGCTTACAGCTAGAGCGATGTCTGGTCGTGACAAGTTTGCCAAGTACAACAGTGACCCCACTGCCTTGAGGTACTGTATGTTGTCGGATAGTTTAAAACTCGGCGCATCGTTGGCAAGAAATCCCGTCTCCATCGGCGTGACTACAGGTTTAGCATCCTGCAGGCCATATTCAGCAACCAGCGCAATAATTTTGTTGCTCTGATGAATCTTGAGACATCCGTCCTTTTCCCTCTCTACTTGTATTTCTAGGCGCACGTCCCCCAAGTCATACATTTCAAAATGCATGTTGAATCGTCTTCCAACATTTTGAGTGTCCTCTGAGTTGGCACCTACCACCAGCATGTAGTCCACGTACAGCAGTGTGTGAACGCTCGTGTTATTCTCAGCAGTTCTGGTAAATAAGCAAGGGTCAGCCTGGCTCTGTTTGAAACCCATTTGCTTCAGCGTTGCGGTTGCTGTTTTATTCCAGATTCTTGCAGCTTGTTTGAGACCGTGCAGGCTCTTGCGGAGACGGAGCACCTGGTGTTCAGTACCGTTCACCACAAAACCTTGTGGTTGCTCCATGTGGAGCTCCTCCTGGAGCTCTCCATTGAGATATGCGCTTCTTACGTGTAGGTGTCGTACATGCTGACCTCGTGCAGCAGCATAGGCTAGTAGTACGGAGCAGTTTCGTGTCTGACAATAGGAGCAAAAATCTCATCGTAATCGAGCCCGTACCGCTGTGAAAAACCTCTCACCACAAGTCCTGCGTTATGGGTGTGCACTTGACTTTCTCATCTTTCTTGGACTTAAACACCCATTTCGACGTGATGGCACACTGTACATCTGGGAGATCTGCCAGATCGAACACCTTGTGTTTGTCGAGTGATTTCATTTCCGTTTTAGCAGCTTTGCGCCACTTCAGCTGCTCTCTGGTTGACATCTTTAGTATGTCGTCCCACGATGCTGGATCACTGTCGTTCCGCTCCTCTGCTTGATCGCTATAACAAACAGGTGGCTGTCCCTGGGTTGTTCTTGTCGATCTGCATACTTCTGGCAGATGTCGAAGCGCATCTTCAATCCTTTGGTTCCTCTACATCCGCAGCTTCTGTGTTTCGTAGCATTTGATCCTTGCGTGGTCGCCCGCGTCCACGTTTCTGTCTGACATCTGGCTCAACTGGTACTTGTTGCCCGCTTGGTGTTTCAGGAAGTTGTTCAGTTTCGGCGTCCCTTTCATCCCTGGGAATATCGCTGCCGTCTTCAAACGGATCCCAGTTTTCTGGAGCTGCTGTTTCAACTGAACTCGCCGGTTGTTTTGGAGCAGAGAACGTGTTATATTCCAAAATGCGGACGGACCGTGTCACTCACGCTTTGTTAGTTGTTGGGTCTAGCACACGGTAGCTTTTGGTGACGTCACTATAACCGACAAGCACGCTTTTCTCCGTTTTGTTGTCCAGCTTGTTGCGCTTCATGTCAGGTAGGTATGTGTGAGTATACTCTAGATCCGAACACCCTGATGTGACTGATATCGGGAGCTCGGCTATGCCACAGTTCATATGGCGTCTTTTCTAGATTTCTGCTTTGTAGCCGGTTCTGGAGATATGTAGCAGTCAGCACCGCTTCCCTCCAGAAACGGTTTGCAGGTTAGCGTCGAGCAGCATGCATCTGGCCATTTCTATCAGAGGCGTGTGCACAACAGATAGCTCGTGTTTGATCCCCTTTTGTCTCAGGAAAGTCTCTAATTTGTGATTGACATACTCTTCACCGTTATCAGGCCTTATTCTTCACACTACGCTCAAAGAAATTTTCTGTGCTTGCAACGTAGTCTTTGATGGTTTGCGTCGTCTCGCTTTTAGTCTTCATGGGACGAATTACCGTGAAACGTGAATAATCGTCAATTAGTGTAAGATAGTATGGATTGCCACTTGTTTCCGTTGGTAGCGGTCCACATACATCTGTGTGCACGAGATCCAATGGTTGTGTAGCCCTCGATTTGCTTCCATGATGTGGCGTTTTTGACAGCTTCTCCATGATGCAAACCACGCAATCCTTTTTGCTTGCAAAGGTATTTTTACTCAGCTCGATACAACCGCTCAATTTTTCTTTGTACAGCTGTTGAATTGCTGTAGAATCCCGATGCCCAAGTCGACGATGCCACAGTTCGTCGCTTGCACGATGACTCTTCCAACTGTTTTCTTGCAGTTTGTCTGTACGCATGATATTTCGTACATGTTACCTTTTTCATTTGCGTGCGTTGCTACACAGCCGCCGTAACTTATCGTGCAGCCGCTGTTGTCAAAGTGCACCTCACATCCATTTTTGCGTAGCTTGCTAAAGATGCTGCTCCCGAGTTCTGGAACATACAGCACTTCTTGTAGAGCGAAGGTGTTTATGCTGCCATCTGTTAGTTTGTACTTGAGAGTGCCGGTCCCAATTCCAGACGCTGGGATTGCATAGCCCTTTCCTGCTAGCTGAACCGTGCGTTTCGTTGGATGCATTTCTCTAAAAAAGGATTCGTCGCTAGTCATATGACTGGTATATCCCGAGTCTACCAGCCACACACTGTTTAGTTCAGTAACACGGACTTCCCCGCTCGCAATAAATGTAAATTTATTGCTTCTTGACTGCAATAGATTTCGCAGATTCCTTGTTGGTTGACTGCGTCATTTGATCATTTTTCAATTTTCGGCAGTCAGGCTTCAGGTGCCCGTTTTGGCCATAATTCCTTGAAGACGCCACGTGACTTAAGTAATCTTTTTGTTAAACATCGTTTTACTCTTTTGTTGTGTTAATTGTCGCGAGGGAGAACTCGAGTCCAATTGCACTTTTATTGTTGCCTAAGAAGAGGACTGTGATAAAGTAGTGCGACTTTATTTGGCGCCTAATTGTTGTTGATTATGTAATGATGATTGTTTTACGAAATTTTGATTATTGGAAAGTTTAACTTAGGTATAGCGTCAATTGTAGTTCAGTGTTTCGTATTTTGTGTACTATATGTAGCTGTTGAAGTTGTTTTTTTTTTTAAAGATTGTTGTGTATTAGAATATATAATTGGAGCCATCAGCTCATTGTTGTTATATTGTTGCAGAACTATTTTTATTTGTGTAGTAGCATTTTTCAATATTTAAGTTGTTTGAATTGTTGTCCATTTGTTACAACTTGTAATTCAGCTATAACGCGTGTATCAACTGGCATGGGTTATGGGTTCAGGGTTCAACAATCTTTTGTACAATTTTCACCGTGCCTTCTGCACGTTTTGAATTGAAATTTATTAAATTTTATTTTATCAATTCATATCTTTTCTTTGTCGAAGCTCAGTCGTTTGCAGGAAACATGGTTGACAGTAGGTATATTAAATCTTAATGTCTTGATTTTGTATCGTCCTTTTCGTAATTTTCCGGACAAAAATTACATGGCACCCTAATACCTTTTTAAACCAATTTTGTGGTTTCAACCCAGCCTGTCTTCACTGTCTAAAAGCTGGAAGCCTCCCAACAGAACATCCATGTGGAGTATCTGTGGCTCAGTAAACCCTTTAGGGAAAAGTTACGTCACACTTCATGATTATAACAAATATTTATTGGGTATAACAAAATTTTAATTACTTTTGATAATATGCATTTAGAACAAAAATATCACGTTTTGCGGTCAAATAGGTCCCGCGTACGGCGTGGCGTACACTTTTAATAAAACATCACGTTTCTTTAGTGCGGTACAATGTAGTATAAACAGTGGTGTGTTGGTAAGGCAAAAAGTATTGGACTGGTCACCTATAACAAAAAAGTTCCTTAACGCAAACTTTCAAATTTCGTTTAATTAGGTTTAAAATAGTCTTCATTAATTTTTATTTTAATATTTTTTATCATAAGTTTAAAATATTTTTCGTAAGAATTAAAAAAAAACAATATCTTCTTTTCATATTTAATTAATGGATAATAAAATCTTTAAATAACTTTTATCAAAATATTCGAGGAAAAGTTCCGAAATAGCGTTCTGTCATTCACAAAAATGATAAGACCAAACATAGTAGAGCACCACCATGCACGTAAAAAGTTTTTCCAATTTCCCGCATAAAATGGATCACTGGTAAACTTATTGCGGGGAAAATTGATCGCCAAGAAAATCGATCGCTTGGAAAATTGATCGCCAAAGTATTGATCGCGGATTTATGCATACATGCTTGGAAAACTAGAACCGAGTTTTGTGGATTAGGTTACGTTATTGTTATATTTACATAAAGTCCAATTTTGAACACTCGGACCGAGTTCTGTGCATTAAGGTAGTTGTTGCTATATTTAAAGAAATAAGCCGTCATGACTTTTATAAGTACAACAATTTGTTACTTGGTCGTGCACTCGAAATGTTTTTTTTTAAAAAAAACTTAATTTTGCATGCTGATATCAAAAGAATTTTTGATAAATCTATAAAGGAAATATATTTGTATGCTTTGCAGAATGTAACAGTTTGTACAGTTTTATATTTTTAATTCCGGTGGGAAGCAATAAAAATTCATCGATTTCGTAACTTCTGGGCTAGTGTTATTTCAAAGTTCCGTTGTTTGTTTAGCTGAGTAAATCCGGCTTTATAATTCACTTGTAATGTTGACAAAACCGAATATAGCCGTCCCATTTTCTTCTACAATGTAAATTAGTGTATTCGAAATCAGGCGGTTGTTTTTTATTTGGAAAACGGCACTTTCATTTTTTATTTCCATGTCACGTTTATATGTCAAAGGGCACGACTCGAATCTACTTTACATGTATATGTAGTTTAGGAATTTACATATGTAAAGATTGGTGATGTGTGAAATTTTGGAATTTAAATAAAAGGAAAGATACAATGGTATAAATTGTAGCCTGTAGGGTTTATATGATTTAATTTGTAAGGATAAAATATTGTAACAGATATTTATTTACAATGTTTCTATAGTTCGTAAATCTACACATATATACAAAAATACTTATATAAGTAATACTGCTGCTAGTTTTTATATTACATGTAAGCTTTTTAAATTACACTACAATTATAAAAATTCTCATAGTGCCTAAATAAATTAAACAATACATATATCTTATACTATAGTGCCAATCACACATTTATGGTGACATTTACTTCTTATTTATAAAATAAATACTTAATATATTATCATTATTTTCCTTAAATGGATGTTCTACATTAAATAACGTGAGTTTAAAAATAACAACTGAAATTAATTTACTTTTATAATTAATTACAGAAAATTGTTTCACTGGTAGAGATAAATGTATTCATTTATCGAATGAGAAATTGAATATTTTAAACACAACTTCCTTTGTAATTGAATTTATATAAATTACCAGTCTGCAATGGATTGATTAAAAGGCATAGATACAAATTATTTTAATGGGGTTACTCTTCTATCATGGAATGTATTTTTTATACTCATTCATTTACTGTAATACTGTAAACAGCTTTAGTGTAGTATTCTTTATTTGGAAACATTCCACTATATTTTTTGATTTTCCAAAAAGAAAGTAAATATTAGACTCGTGGCTGTGTGCCTGAGTGTCTGGTCGCGAATCTGGGGAACCGGGTTCGATCCCGACCGACGCCAAATATTTCCAATTTTAAATGGCACAAAATTGACCCCTGTGGTGCACTCTCCACGCCAGCAATGAGTGCCCGTGAGGTGACGCCTGGTAAACGCCCACACGGTACAAATTTGTCATCATCATTACCGATATCTGCACACAAAGCGGATTGGCACACCCAGCAATGGGTAATTTGCCGTGATGATATATTTTTTTTATATTTTTAAGTAAATATTAAATCTTATGAACTTTATTTTATATTTTTATATATCCTTTGGCATGTTGACTAAAATATAGAAATATCATTTCATGAAGAAATATAGATAAACATAATTTTCAACTTATATAAAACTAATATTGCAATATAATGTTTGAGGAGGATAAAATATCTTGAAAAAATACAATATGTTCACACTAAGGTAAAAAGTGATTAGCTCAAAGCGCTTGAATGTGATTAAATGCTTGAAAAGAACTGTTATATATCGATTTTTATCACTTGATATCTGCTTGTAATCATGTTTCTGTTTCGGAATTACGAGTACAGTGTCACATTCTAGCACGCATATTGACGTTAGAAGGAGCTTCATTCTTAAACGATTTTTGGTGATATTTTGTTATTTGCGATTGGCATGACTGCAATAAATACACTAAATATCTAGGCAACCGACAGAATAAAAAGCTCAAATCAATGTCATCAACCTAATAATTTTACAAAAATATCCCTTAATGGGAATTGTCAAATATTTTTATAAAAAATATTGTAAATGAAAGCCTCCACTGAGAAAATTGAATAAAACACACGTTACAGAAGGCAATTCAAGTAGCCGTTCGTTCGCCCACTCGCGAATTTGTAACTAGTTCTAGAATACGTTGCCTTCTGAAACTTACCTTTTAATATACCATTCCATCACTATCAATACCTTTTGATTCATACGACCATGAACTCATGACGCAATTGTAACCGGTGTATAGCTAGTAGAATGATGCAAAATATTTAGGCCCGATTGCGAATGGGTGATAATTAACTCGCTAATTGACAACTGGGCGATAGTGAAGAGAGCGCAGGATATCTGGGGGATAAAATAATAAATGTGTAAAATTACCAAATTGTACGGTAGGTAAAGGTTCTGTTAAAGAGTTAAGGTATGTTTAGAAGTTTAGATAAATCAGAGCGTCACCTTTTACTATAAGCGTGCAAAATTTTGAAGTTTCGGTTGTTCGGATGACATTCGCCCATTGAACCATCGTCCTGTTTTATTCGACCAGTTTCCGCGTGCCGTATATATCTCACTAATTTTGAGTGAGACCGAAGTGAGAAGGGTTCCTCCCCTTTCCCGATTATTAGTCACCACAGTTCAGCGGACAGTACTTCGGATTTTCTAACAGACAGTTCTACGGAATTTGTTGTCGTCCTTTTTACATCACAAAAATCTCAACTTAGCTCATGTCAAACTCATCTCACTTTGAGTTGAGGTGAGGTGAAGCAAATGATAAAAAGAACGCGAACATAAATTGCCTATGTTAAATACATATTATACTCGATACTCGTAACAATAGGAAAAAGTAGTTTCCGGTTTTAATGTTTTTCGTGTCCACACTATAAATTTTAAAACCTACGCAAATGGTGGGAAATTTCTAAAAATATTTCTAATAATAACGTTATTCAAGTATTTCGCCGTTTAATATTGGTTACATCGCCTTTATTAGAAATAACAACTTTAATTCCGTATAGCATTGTATTCACAAGCGCACAAGCCCCTCGGGCTCGTATTGGACAAGAGTCTAGCCGTTTAGTTGTCAAGGACCCCGAAGATACACGATGTCTTCCGAGTGGAAAATTATACTAATTTTTTTAAAATAATAAAAAAAAAATCCTGACAGAAACAATACCTCACGCACAAAACTCGCGTCCTTCCTTATACTTGTTTTTTAAACTTATTTTAAAAACTAAAATAACGACTCGTTTTGCGGGCGCTTGGAACATACATCGTGCTACTTCGAGGCCCTGCCGACAAGACGACTAGACCTTTCTTTGTATTGGTGGCTCGTGGTAGTATGTACCGGCGTGCGAGCCGAGATACAGACCACAAGCCAGTGGCTCGCCTGGATTCGCTCGTTGTCAGTACATCACGATATATCAAAGGATCCTTACAAGTACAAGTCTCCCGATAAACTGGGCATGCAGTATGTATCAAGGCATTTACACATTCGTACAAATGGCGAGTCGAATCGCAATGTAACCGGCGGGGCAAATGTGTATAGTCTGTTCACTCGTCATTCGCCTCGTTCGTCTCCTTGCCGCTCGCTCTGGGAGCAGTTTTTGGGGACGAGTCAAGTGTTGTAATGCTGCGAACAAAGTCTTTACACTCGGCGAATGTGAAAACGGTCATTCACGTTGTGGGGACGAACCTGCGAATGCCACTCGCAAATTTCGGTGAGTGACGAGGCGGAATACGAATGTGTAGAAGCGCCTTAGTTACTTACAAGTCAGCGAGTACGAATTCAAGCTTGAGTTCGAGTACGAGTAGTCTGGACCGGCCTTTAAGCAGAGGTGTGCAACTTATTTTTTTCGCGACCCCTTTTCCCTTTTCAAAGAAAAAACGCTCTACGCGTCCCCTGGTATTTTTTACTCGGAGCTGGTACTTCAATCTCCTGGTAAAGGAGATTGAAATACCGGTCGTAATTATGAAATATAATACACATAAATTTTTGAGGAATTCCGCGACCCCAAAGTGTTCGCGACCCACGGTTGCACACCTCTGGGTTACAGTAATATACCTATAAAACTAAAATATAATGCTGATGCTCTATCGCTCACTTAAGAGGAGTCTGCTATAAACATTATTGTCTATCCTTATCAGTTAGTGTAAGAATTTCCCTCCCGCTAGTTCCCCTTTACCGTTCTACACCAATAAAATCAAAGCAATCCGGCGTTTGCGCAGAGTTATTCTTATAGAAAAGTACAGCTATATATGCAGATATATAATGTATATGTCTGCACTCGTCCAATGTCAGTCTCACAAATCTCACTCCCACCAGCAGTATATTTTAGTATATTGTTACACTCTTGTCCCATATGTCTTGAAGGTAGGTTTTACTATACGCACTGGATTTTGACGAAGTTGTTTTTTATGTACCATAAGGCAGTGTTTCCCAAACTATTTCCAGGTGCCCCCCTTTGGGCAAAAATTCTTCGCGCCCCCTAACTCTGCCCGTTCCAGTAGACTTTGAACAGGAAATAATTAATTTCGTTTCGCGCCCCCCTTTTCAAGTCTACAATTAAAGTAGTCGAATTTTTTTTGTATAAATTACTCACCAATTGTATAGGTTTTATAATTTGTTGAAAATTTAAACCAACTATTATGAGCCTGGGTTCGTATACATTCACCATGGCTACTCATAATTTTTAAATCGGAGTATATATATATATATATATATATATATATATATATATATATATATATATATATATATATATATATATATATATATATATATATATATATATATAGTAAGGTATGGTGTGATGACGACTGATCAGTTAAGTAGATGAAAATGTTTACGTATGTTTGGCAGACAACTAGATCACTCAAAGCTAGAATCAGTTCCCATAAAAGTTACTGTAGACACAGACCTAATGCTTGTGCGTTATCGCAACATTTCAATGAGTTTTCGCATGGTATTGACTATAGTAACTCATCTGTTTTAGATGTTGAAACTAATTCAAACAAACGCAATTTCTTTGAAATGGTTCATATTAATAAAACTGAACACACTATGAATAAAAGAACAGATGTTAGTGGTTTGAGTTCAATATACAACTATCTTCTAAAATTTAAAGAATTACATACATCCAATATTAGTACAACCTCTGATCCAATATAAATTTAAATTTACTAAAATTTATACAATTTAAAATTGTTTCAACATTTAGAACATTTCTTGTTACCAGGTTTATCTTTTCTTCTTTTGCTTTTTATCGTTTTACAAAGTTGTTAAAGGTTCGAACATGTCGTTGTCGACTTTAGTTCACACGTGTTTTTTATAACATTGACTTCTTCGGAGCCTATTTGCTCTGTTTTACAAGTGTTCAGCTTAACTCAATTACTTGTTTTTGTGTAAATTCATTCCAAAATATATTTTCTTTTTAATAAACTTAATTCATTACAGTTCTAATGACTGTTTGGTTTATAATTTAACCTCACAAAGAAGTAAGTACTTAGTGCGTACATTTAACATTTTTCAAAATTGTAACATGGTTGTTATTCATAAATTTATAGCTGGCCTGAAGAATAAAGAAATTCCGAAAGCTTGACATGTAACTTAAAAGAGTATCATTTGACATCTTTCCCATCATCCTGACTGCCGTATATATATATATATATATATATATATATATATATATATATATATATATATATATATATATATATATATATATATATATATATATATATATATATATATACCGGGTGTCTTAGGCCGACCGACACATGGGCGATTACCATGTAAAATTAGTTAATTGTGAATAGTATCTCCCCAGTCCAAGATATTAAGATGAAATTTTGCATGCTTATCCGGGGATACTATTTCTATGGATTTCAATTCAAATCAGTCAATTTACAAGTGTAATATTAGAATAAATTAAGAAAAATTGTAGAAGTACCATGAATGTTATTCATATCTTGAAAATAATAGTATCTAAGCAACAGCTCTGATAGAGTAGGGGTAACGTGCGCGCTTCACAATTTGGAGATTCGGGTTCGAAACCAACCGACAGCAATATTTATTTTTTAATTTTTTCTTTTCAAAATAATTTTTATTATTAATATGTTTTTAATCTTTTATTAATATTTAATTTAATAAAGTGGATACATTGTACGTAACAGTTATTTCGAAATAAATAAATCTTGTTACGTACAATGTATCCACTTTATTAAATTAAATATTAATAAAAGATTAAAAACATATTAATAATAAAAATTATTTTGAAAAGAAAAAATTAAAAAATAAATATTGCTGTCGGTTGGTTTCGAACCCGACTCTCTAAATTGTGAAGCGCGCACGTTACCCCTACTCTATCAGAGCTGTTGCTTAGATACTATTATTTTCAAGATATGAATAACATTCATGGTACTTCTACAATTTTTCTTAATTTATTCTAATATTACACTTGTAAATTGACTGATTTGAATTGAAATCCATAGAAATAGTATCCCCGGATACGCATGCAAAATTTCATCTTAATATCTTGCACTGGGGAGATACTATTCACAATTAACTAATTTTACATGTTAATCGCCCATGTGTCGGTCGGCCTAAGACACCCGGTATATATATATATATATATATATATATATATATATATATATATATATATATATATATATATATATATATATATATATATATATATATATATATATTTATAATACATAATATTTACTTCACCCAAATTTTGTAGGGACAGTAATATATAAATTACGTGGTTGGCCTCTTATTTTTAAAGAAATTAAACTATTCGTATGTGAAGCTCACAGGGCCGGAATTAAAATAGATGATACTTGCAGAAGCCAGAGATATTGTTATATAAGAAGCATTCACAAAGACCAGATTTCCACAAAAAATAATTAATTTAAAACAGGATATATTTTCAGGTAGAAGTAATCATTCAATTAAATATTTATACTTTAAATCAGTGATGAGCATCTCGCACTCTCCTGGATGGCATGGAATTTGTTCTGCGGCCCGATTTGATTAATAATATTATCTATAGGCAAATGTCCATTTGCACTACTACGAATTTCATTTTTATAGGTTAATCTTAATTTTACGTACTTCATATAAGTACAACAAAAGTAAAGCTAGAAAATAATTCTCTTGGCGCTTTTACGACCTATGGTTCCGATTTTATTTAACCGGTAGTTATCTCAAATGAAAAATTAAACAATAGTTACAGGGTTTTTTTTGAACCGATTATTTGATTTAGCCGTAACAAAAATATGTTCTAGGATGGATCTTTGGAATATGACTAGCGGGCCGTATAGATATTTGTAACATGACTAACGGGCAGCATGTGATAAAAGAGTCTCCTCCCAAGGAAAAATGAAAATCTTGCTAATATTATGGCTTACAAAATGACATGTAAAGGATACGAAATTTCAGGGAAAAGGATAGGTATTATTTATTAGTATTAAAAATTAAACACGCCGAAAAAAAACATTTAAGTAACATTGTTGTATCTCGTGCAGCTCAAAATGACGTTGCGGGCCGTAATTTGATCACCCCTGAATTCTAAATGCTATACCTAGAAGAAGGAAATATACGTAAATAAAATACATACACAGGGCGTTAATGAATATATGTTATAAATTTATAGAGAATGTAGGAGGTGTAAAATAGATTAACTTTTACTAATAAACTCATATCCGAAAACGCATGGTTTCAGGGCTATAGGCTCTTAACACTTTAAGTGCCATGTGGTGCCAACGTGGTCTCACACTTTTCTGGCCGTTCTGGGCGCGTGAGACCTATGTGGACGCATGATGTCAAATTATATGTTCACCTGCGTGGTATATGCCGCACTGGTCTTGAATATAGCATTGAAACGTATGTTAAAGGGTAGAGTGCGGCCTGACGTGTCAGAAACCGTGTTTGGCCACTGATATTTTGAGACCAATGTGACTTCACGTGGCCATGAATTCAGGGTTATACAGATAGTAATTTTGTTCATATTTTGTGAAAAATGTATTTAAGATATAAAATACATTCAGTCAAATATTACTATTAGAGTTATAAACATGGTTCAGACATGTAATGGTGTGGTGGCACGTTAGTCTGACACAGCCGTATTAGACAATTTCCAAAGCATAGGAGGCCGAACGAGACCAATGTGTTACCACAAATTAAATTTGCTCTAATTAACGTAAAATTAATTATTTTCATAATCTGATACTTTATAATGAATTCTTATAGTATTATCAACCATTTACAGTGAAAATCTGGTCGTGGTCACTGGGACCAATTTTTTTTTATGAATAGTGGCAGATAAAGTGTTAACAGCGTAATTAAATTATCTACCTTAATTTTAGTTGGCTGTGGCTGTTTATTTTAACTTCTAGAATATTTTACATAATTTTATTCAGTTTTGTATTACATGTTACATCTTCGGAGCCTATTTTAATACATTCGTTCAAACGCCTATTGCTCGAAAACGGGGCGTTTCTGGATGTGAGTTTATTAGTAAAAGTTAATCTAAGTATATTGCATCCCCTATATGACCTATAAATTTGTAACACGTGTTCATTAACATCCTGTCTACCTTATATAAAATATACTCACGATATTTCCCATAATTTAGGTTGTCAAAAAGCACACACATTTATAACATCTATCCACTTACATACCGAACGTCCAAGCAAGCGCACTCGCTCAATCACACCAATGTAATGAGTATAGTGTGATTCAAAAACTGGATACACCCTTTTATCTTGCTTATTATTAATTTTAGCGAATTCAACTATACAACATACATTATAATACATTAACCCCCCTACATAATTTCGGAAGTAGCTCAGTATTATTACTTCCGGTTTTCGAGTAACTGATAGCACCTTTTAATTTTTAAATGTAACATCCTATATATTTGGCTATATTTAAAAAGCACATGTAATTTGCTATCCAATAACATAAAAACAATCATAAATTATATTAATAAAACATGCAATGGCGAATGATTAAAATATTACATTTTTAGGCAATGCAAAAAGCTTGCTATCAATTACTCGAAAACCGGAAGAAATAATATTAAAATATTTCAGAAATTCTAGAGAGGGGTTATTGTGCTATAATTTAAGTTATGTAATTGAATTCATTAAAATTAGTAATAAAAAAGATAAAAGGGTGTATCTACTTTTTCAAACCCACTGTATATTTGACTAAATTTTTACTCTACTCTCCTTATCTATCTATCTAAACCATTTCAACTTTACGCACTCCCGCACTCCCATGACATTCTTCGTAATTATACATTTTTTATATACTAAATTATTTCTTACACGATCACGATCCTTCTTAAAATACCCACATATGTACGAGTATACCAGTCATAAAATAGGAAATTGATGTAGGTAATATTTAAATTGAAATATGACACCAGTTTGTTATGAATGTCTAACGGCGGTTTAAAGGAACACACAGTCACACACATGAATCGCCCTTTGGAATTCTAGAAGAAAATTTTCAAGCTTATAAATTTTTTCGTAGACTTTGAATATAAATTTTGTAGTAACCCCATCTGAAATTGATTTGTATCCAGTTTTAATAAATAATATAAATACTGACGTGCGTTGATTTCTAAGCTATTTCATTGGTTCCAAATGCAAACTTAATGCAGATATGTTGTACATTGAGGTCCATATGTAAGTATACGTATATATTCACAAGAAAGCGTGAGTTTCCCCATGCTGTTTTTTCATTTATATTCTTTATAACATTTATCTACAATACTTAACACTGAACACAATTTCATTTAATAATGGACGTTTATGACATAATTTATTCGTTGAACTGTTCTGGGTCAGGTGTCATGAACTGAAAACTCATATTTTAGATAATTTTGTTATTTTCCGGCTGCTCGTTTTGTTTTTTAATACTGGTTCAGCTAGAAATTTGTATAAATAAAATTATTGATGTTTCGACTAATATATTTAGGTAATTACTGTTTTATTTGGGAATTCACCGATTTAAGCTATGATCAACATTCGTTTTGGATTGTTTTTTGAAATTTTAATTCTTTTGGTCGCAGGATACTTGCATGATTGTTCTTTGTTTTGTGATATTTTTTTTACATTTTTTTCATGTTTGTTACAACTTTATTTCCTTAATTTATAGAAATAGAATTAAATTCGCATATGTTAATCAGCATTTAGGTATATAGTGTGATCAATTTTAGTGGGGCTCTATTATCTCGAGAACTATAATAGATACGAAATTGGTTAAATTAGCAAAAAAATTCCATATCATAAGATTATTAAAATGCGAATTCAACGATATGCTTGAAGTGAATTTTTATTGAGAAATGAATTACAAAAACGTAAGAGAATATTATGAATAATTAATCTGGTATGCCATATCAGGTATACTGTGATAGAAAATTGATTATTTTTTTTGTAAAATATATAATTTTACAAAAATACCTTTCTATTTAAACAATTAACTTCAATATTACTCAATATTATCTCAACTTTTTTCACAGCCTGCCTCATATGGCAAAGTTGTATCCTGTATTTGAGAACCACTGGTTTAAAAAAATTGTTTCGCTCATTTCTTATGATATAGAAAATGTTTGCTAATTTAAATAACTTCGTATCTCTTATAGTTCTCGAAATAGTAATAGTGCTACACTTAAATTGGACATCCTGTCTATCTATGTATAGTACTATTTTTAAATGGCTGTTTTATGTTTTATGTAACCAAATATGAACTAAGTGGTCCACAAGACGTCTTTTAATAATCTCTAGTTAGTGGTGAACTCTTAATTTGTATTGTATTTGTATTTACTTTTTTAAATAATAATAACAGAGATATGTTTTGTTATTAAAATTAAATAAATAAAATATAATGTACTGTATATCACGGATGTAAAAACAATTATGTATTCTGAAACACAGTCTAAATGTATAATAATAAACTGGTTAGAATTAAATTTATTCTAGAGATAAAATGCAGTTTTATATGTCATAGAGAAAAATTGAAAATGTAATATTTCTTTTACGTTTTATTTTCTCTATCCAGTTGAAATATCGTACTATTTTTATTTAAAAATAAAACATGATAAAACATTGAATCCTTTGAAAAGCTAAAGTAGTAATACAATGATATATTGTGATATTATTTTCCTTTGTTATTGAAGATAATTTTTTATTCCAACTTAATTACAGATTAATCTTTAACAATTAATTTTTATTTAATAGTAACATATTAAAAAGTAAACTTTAATGAAAATTATGCTAGTTAATGTAGTCTGTTCGTAGATGTTTTAAATAGTACTCTTGCACTTTATTTTAGAATTGGGTTTACGAGCTGTAAACTGCAGATGGAGTTTTAGTATTTTTTAAAGGAGTAAATGAAAATTTGTCTACGAGAAAAAAGAATTTATCGCAATACATAATAAGAAGGTATAATTTGTGTTAATAAAAGGAAAAAGGAAAGTATAATTTAAATATGAAAATATTAATTTAATACCTGAGCAAATTGAGTGAAACTATGATAATTATATAATTACTGTGAAATTATGTATGTATTTTGTATTTATGTTTTATTGTACCGGATGATTTTGAACCATCTTTATAAAAGGATGTATTTTTGGTAGGGTATGTATAATGTAGATTTTTTGTATTTTATTTATACCCACACATCTCGTTCATTAAGTCAGAACATTAAACATTAAAATAAATTTTATAAGTTAATTCAGTTTGCTTGAAATATTTAGGTGCGTTAAATGAGGCTAGCAAATCTAATGAAACGGAAATATCTTCTATTGAACGCTTTAATAAATCTAGCGCGTATTTATATGCTAGCATTGCCAGATGCAAAGTAAGTATTCGGGATTCAAACAAAGGGACCGCCCCAAGCGACTAAATTTTGGACTAGTAAAGTGACGTCACGACTGGGATAAAATCTACTGATTCTGACTTGTCGTGTATACTTTAGTGTTTAACGAATTCGTAAAAATAATATACAAGAAAGTGTTTTGTTTTAACTTTGTTGTTTGAAGTATAGTATGTATATTATTTAACAAGCTATATTACACGAGGCTGAAATTTAGAATACGAGTTGAAGAAAGTGGAAACCGATTTTTTAATTATTAACTTTAATTTACATACAGGGGTTTACATTGTATCAAAAATAATGAAAAAGACCCAGTGGAATATGAAATTTCATATTCCATTATTTAGAGTTGGATACATTGTAATTTAAAAATTGTTGTAGATAAAGAAATTGAACCGTTAATATACACAAGGAAAGAAGATAATAAGCAAAAGCAATGTTGATTGTTCTGTATTCGGTTGTAAATCTTTATGCAATAAAGATAGTAGTAACGTAGTATCATGCTTTAAAAGTAGTGGATTAATTTGGCAATATTAATGTATTTGCAAAAAGGAAAATTTGGGAAAACGGGAAAGAAATTATGTATTCTACATAAATTACCTACTTTATTCCTTCACCTCATTTTCCCTGATACATCTTGAATAGGGGTTTCCGATCGCAAAGTGCGCCACTTGCAGTAAAATCTTGAACCTTGTGGACAAACAGACATTTTCTGTTTTCGGTTAGTGATGAAAATGATTTTTTTAAGTGCAGAGTTAGTGTCAGGGGTCGAATTTAAAAAGAAAAATATTGAAGATTATTCGGTGAATGAGCTCAAAAGATGATTAGAGTGTTGTGGTGTGAAAAACGCAGAAAAAGAGCATTTAGTTTGTTGTAGTTACGGATAAACTGTGAGAGCGGCTTGGGAAATGGAATAAAATTAATTCCTTCCATATTTTTTTTATATTTATTCCTGTACTCACTCTTACAGAGGCCATACGCGCATCTAGTACCCATATTTTTGATATAAAACACAAATTTCACAAGGCTATTAACGTGACAGCACGATGACAGTTACTTGTTTGTCCACATAGTTCACAAAAATAACGCGATAGAGCGCTTAAAATACGCTTAATCGGAATCCCCTATTATGTTAAGCACATAAATATTCAAAGTATTCTTGGAATTATAATCTCAAGGCTCGCATTTTCTACATTTCTAACTATACAAATATATTTTTGTGAAAAATAAATGTAATTCACATCCCTGGAATCTGTTGGTTTAATAAATGGTTGAGTGAATAGACCATATTATTTTCTCAATGCGCATGCTCAGAATGCATTAATTATATGCTTTGGAGTACAGCGGAAATAAAACAAATGTTATCTTATGGGAAATATTGTATTTTTAAAGCAAAATATTATTTTATGTAGACGTAAATGAACGATAATTTTTTTCTTGCAAATTACATTTCATGTTTAACAACTGGATTCTGCCCTTATAATATATAAATAAGCAATAAAATAAACATTAAAATTTAAAAAATTTAAGCGCCTATTTACTTTTCTATGACTGACAGATAACCTCAAACTAATGTTTTGTTGTTGTAATTCTTTTGTAAAGTGTGAAATATATATATATATATATATATATATATATATATATATATATATATATATATATATATATATATATATATATATATATATTAGTTATGCCTTTTTACTATTGTTGCTTCCCGGATTGTGATTTGAATCCATTAATTAAAACGGAATCTTTTCCTTTTTTCCCTAAGAATAGTAAAGAAACAAAGATAGTATTATTGCCAACTTAATTGGAAAAATTAAAAATAGTTTGTCACCCTAGCACGCTTTTTTCATTTCATAAATCTGCCGGCAGAGGCGCTATAATAAATATGGTCACGAAAGACACGAATTTTATCCATTATCCCTGTCGGGCGTAACTGCAGTGCGGGTTGCATATAGTAATTTCTTAAATTGAATCGTGAATTGTGGGAATACATATAAGTATAATAATAATCAATTGCAATTTTATGCGTAACTGGCCAGAGCTCATATTTCATCAATATAGTTTTTTAAAAATAAATTCTCTATTGTATTTATTAATTTTTAATCTTATTTCTTGTTACTTCTTTCTTGGTAAGTACTTAATTGGTGCTTCCATTTCACATCAAAACAAAAGTCGATGTACCTGTTGAACAGGAGCACATGAGTATATGGTAAATAGATTAATATTTCTGACAAATACAGGATATAATATTATATGAATTAATATACAGAGTGTACTATCTAAATGTACCAACACGAATAACTCGAGAAATATGCACCTGATCAAAAAATGTCCTGAATCAAAAGTTTGATGGTTCGGAGGGGGACATCCAATTCTATCAAAATACCTCTTGCCTGAATTTGAAAACCAGAAGTTATACTTTATCTGAAGTTATAAAGAGTTTTTCTTAGAAATAAATTTATCATTTGTCTACAATTTAAGTCTGTTTAGCAGGAGGTAAATGTGACATGTTAACTAAAACAGATTTTTACATTATTTAACGAATCATGCAAGTAATCCATTTAGACACTTAAAATTAAATTAAAAGTAATAAAGGAATGTAAATGCCAATTTGCTTTAATGATATATTGAACGAATGAGCAGTTATCTGAAGTTTCATTGGAAAATTACAAAGTTTATGGGTAAAACTACGGCAATACTATTAGATTTTGGAACTATCTAGTTTACGTAGGCCGGTTGTCATTCAGTTCATAACCTATACAGTATACACATTTTAACATTGTTCAACACAACACAAAATAGTTGCTACATGGTATGGTATTAAAATATTGGTCATTCAATTTATACACGTCACCATTATCAACACCATGATGGTCTAATTCACATATTTCGGTGTCTCTTAAAAGTTTGTCACTAAAAGGGCGACGTCACTTCCTCCGGCAACATCGAACGTGGTCAGACGACGCCAAAGTAGAGCATTTGTATCCCGTTGGGAGCACGCTTGGATGGATTTCTTGTTTTGTTGGATCCTCGCAGCTTAAATCAGTTTGCAATGTTAGCGCTGTGGTAAACTTTCAATGATTATATTCTCGGAAAATATGTCTTTGTATTCAACAAACTTACATTTCGTTTATAATTATTTTGTCGAGTTAGTCTGGCTGAAAATATTATGAAATTTTGCGCATAATTTTACTGTGTACGGAAGTTTAATTTAGTCCTCAAGAAAATTGTAATAAAGATGTAGATACATATTTACATAATTTTGACGTCTTGTCTGGTTCATTCAGAAAATAAGTTTTACAAGATAATTAATAAAAGCAATTAATTTTTGTGAGAATAGAACGTACCATTTCTTAATAATACATGCTCGGATTGAACAATTATTCAATTTAATATTTGTAATAGGCTATTCCACCTCAGTCGAATTAAGAGAAATTAGTAAAAAAAGTGAAAGTATATGCTCAATAATGATTATTAATAAAAAAATAAAATGGGGTCTGGTGGCCCTCGTCGTGGCCTGAGGGAAAGGTCATATTTGTGATGTCACATCTATTTTTCAAATATTGGAATAGTATAACTCGCTTATTAATAAAAAAAAATTCAATGCATTTTATCCAAGTCTTAGTTTTACTAAATGTTGGAATAGCCTATTATTTGTTTAATTTAATTAAATTATAAATTGGAAAAATACAATATAGCCTGCTTTTTATAACTAATGTGCCGAAATAATATAATGTATATTTTGTTTCATAAAATAGGTTAATTCTTAATTCGCAAAGAAAATTATAGCATAACAGTGTCCCACGAAAAAAATGACAATACTTTAACCATGTATTTATTGAATAATTTTAAGTAAATAAACAAATAGCCGATTACATTTTCTACAAAATACTAAATAAATGTCTTTTTATTTTGGGCAATTTTTAAATTTGATTAATAAAAAGCTTTGTAGGCGAAAATATCATAAGACATATAAGAGATGTATTAATAGAAGTATGAGAATATAATTATATATGAGCAAGATAAACACAAATAACAAAATAGACGTTTTGCATTTATTTAAGAGAGTTTTTATAAGAACACAAGATTGTACTATCAGCTATTTCATAGACACTCAAAGTTGTCTTGGAGGTTACTTGTGTGCTATTTGAAAACTGGAAATATTTATTAAGTTTGACATTGGACATTCAGTTATAAGAAAGTTCATGAAATTATTTTCTTACACCAAAACAATAAAAGCATGTAACTATATAATTTGAATTATTTTTCTAGACTATCTACTATGCATGTATGTATTGAAAAAGAAATTTTCGATCAAAATCAGTAGTATCAGTGGTATGACAAAAGGACATCTAAGATGGCTTCCCAACGGAGTATTAGATGTCCCATTTTACCGAAGTCATATCTCTTATTGTATATGAGATCCCAAGGTGGCCTTCGAAAGCCGGAGAATATATATACAAATAAAAAAGTTAATATTACTGCTCCACTTTCTTCTCATTAAAGCATGATCCCATTATTTATTTTAAAGTTTTATGCAATGCTGAATATAAATGAAATTAGGTTCAAAGTCCAAACAAACACATTCACTATTTACCACAAATAAGATTATAACAATTCTGTAGCATGATAAGAACAAAAAAAAAAAATATCTGGTATAGCTTTTGCCAAGATATACCGTTATTGACTTCATTACATACTCACAGCTGGAAAGTTGTAAAAAGATTATAAGGGTAAGAAACTCAGGGTTGTACTTAAATAAAATTATAAGGTTTTTCAAATTTTAAAAATTATTTAATTTAACATTAAGTCAATTATAATATAGGTACACAATAACATTTATTTACAGAACGAACAAAACGCAGTTAATATTTTACATTCCCTTTGATTTTCTCCTAAATTAGATAATTTAGATATTTCTTACAAATAGCAAAATTTCGGTAATCTCACCCTTACCACTCAGGTAACGAAGCTACCAGGTGGGAAAGCGGTACACCGCAGTTAATAAGTCAGGTCAATAACGGTATATCTTGGCAAGAGCTATACATAATATGTGTTAGTAGTTAAAATTTAAAAGAAATTTGCTCCTACAGTATCTGGAAACTTTTGGCTAACAGCCATAATACACGGAATTTAGATTGTCCAAAACTTTGTACGGTAATTTCTATTTGTATGGCAAAAGGTTGATTGTATTTGCGAAAACTTTTCGCAATATACCAAACTCTAATATTTCGTTCAAACAATTACAATGAACTCACCACCGCGAATCAATTCTCCTCTTACCTTAAATGCTTAAATCTGATCCTCATGTATGGTATCGGAATTGTGCGTCCTATGCATATTCCTTGCGGAGTACCGCATCACCGAAGCAGAGCGGACCGGATGCTGGTACGTGGACATCTTATGGCGCATCGTAATGTACGTGCTGCATGTGTTCACCCTGTGGAGCAAAGTGTTTTCAGTTGAATCCGAACCTACAACAAAATAAAATCACAACTGAAATATACCACTACGAAATGCTTGGCGAAGATTACATAAATTACGGCAACAATGAGACTATTCTAAAAGAAAACAAGATAAACAAAAGCGATAAAACACAAAACATAAAACAAAACTTTGTGGTAAATAGGGTTGAAACTAAGACTAAATACAAAGCCACGCAAGATGGAACTACATTATAATAATATTTATGCAGGAAACTAGAAAAATGTAGACTCCTTTATACTACTTGTAAGAACAAATTTAAGATATACGAGTACTTTATGATTTATGCACCAAACGTTGACCGGTTATGTAACTTGATAAACTGATTGTATCAAAAAAGTGACATTCTCACGCACTAAAAACACAAGCTTCGCGCACTTAATACAAAAATAACTATTTCGAAATGTGCAAAAATAGAATGTCCTAATTCAGTCGAAATAATTTGAATTTTTAAGACAAGCGTGTAATATTCATCATTATCGCACCCGCTTGTAGTCTTTGCAAATGAAGAGATAAATGTATGCCAATTTCCTAATTCGTTCATGATAGATGACCTTGATCGGACATCTTTAAAAAAATTACTGTACGTATTTTCTACTTCAGTTGCATAATCTCTATGTTCTCAAAAATAAAGTTTTTTTCCTAAAAATTGTTATATTTATTTCTACCACTTTTTTATTTGCAACTTGTTTATTTTAATTTTGTAGAAGTCTGAGCTCAGCGAATTTATTCAAATTAAGATATTCCCCCCAGTATTGTTAATTACTAAATTTTATAATTACTGATAACATATTATCAAAAATAACATGGGTACAAATAGGCACAAATTATAAGCTTTCTAATGCTGCACAAATAAACTGAAAATGGAATATTTTTTACGTCAACTTCACACTATCACACTCACAAAATAATAGATAATACATGTGATAATAAAAACAAATGAAAAATAGTATATGGTCACAAATAAGCACAAATTATAAGCTTTTATTTGCTTTAAAAATTAATTTTAAATAAATTATTTTTTATGTCAACTTCATACTTCTATAAAAACAATTGTCAATATCTCTGATAATAATAATAATTATATCATATCCATTTATTTGGCACAAATTAGCATAAATTAGGTACAAATTATTTCACGCATAGACGCCAAATTAGACGTCTAAATAGTCCTATTTCAGATCAAATATCAACGTCGCAGTGCCGCCGCATTCACGTCAAATTAAACGGCCGCATATGACTTAAATTCAACCTATAATCGACGTCACTTTTTGGTCGACCGTCGGTCAGTGTTACTTGGGAAGTTTTTACATATTTGCAAAAATAGTATTTTATTATTTTTTCTATAAAATAATTGTTTTTATTTTTACTTCCTTGTACAAAGTAAAGGAAGTATTGTATTCGCGAAAAATTTCGGTTTTCAGATTTCAACGGAAATATCCATTTTGACCATCCCTGAATCCATTCTGACTAATTTCGTCGTGACGTCTGTACGTACGTACGTACGTATCTCGCATAACGCAAAAACGGTAAGCCATAGAAACTTGAAATTTTGTATTTAGGACTTCTATAACATCTAGTTGTGCACCTCCCTTTTTGGTCATTACATAATTCCCAGAAATGGTACTTTATTTGAAGCCTGTAATAGATTTTAATGAAAAACTATATTAAAATATAATCCAAAACTTTTCAAATTTGGTATATAAGACTTTTATATCAATGGGATGAACATTATTGATTTTAGTTAAAATGGTCTACCCAGACGTGGTACTTTACTTGAAGCCTATAATAGATTTTAATGAAAAACTATATTAAATTATAATCCAAAACTTTTCAAATTTGGCATAGCAGATTTTGGTTAAAACAGACTAACCGGAAGTCATATATTACCTGAAGTTGTTAACAGTTTTTCTTGAATAAAATGGTTTCATTTTGATTTTAGAAATAAATGCTTCAAATAAGAGTTTTAGAGAATTAAATTCTGCGTGCACAAGTATTATTAAATTAGCCCTTTGTATAAGCGAGATATGTAAATTTAAAACTTATATACTTTTTGGTTTTTGTAATGAAGCTTACTATGGATTAGGACAAAAAATAACAAATTACGTCAAATACGTGCAATTTTATAATTGAGTCTATATTTCATATTAGTCTTGCGTACAAGGAAGTCGTGCGGTGTCCAAATCAGATTTTTTTATTATATAATAATTATATTTTTGTTTCATTATAAAATTTAGATTCATATTTTTTTTACATACATGCTTATGTACTTATATATTGTGAATTTTCAAATTTTGTTGAATAAGCTTTCTGTTCTAAAAATGAAGTTTTTTTGAAAGATTATTATACATACTTTATTTCTATTACCTTATATTTATTTTTTATTTGCAGCCTGTTTATTATAATTTTGTGTAGGCTTAAGCCCAGCGAATCTTTTCTACTTAAGATTTTCCCGCCAATTTTATTTATTTTCCTAGTTTTTTTATTTATTGCTTACTTTGTTCGCTCACAATTTTAAAAAGTACACACATTGAAACAGAATTGGTTTAGTTATTAATAGTACTGTTATTAATAATTTTTAATGTGGAGTATCCTTTTCGAATTGTGAGCGCCAACTTCATGGCCAACAATTGTATGTTAGGAAAATGTACAGGGCGATCTATATACTACATTGACATTGTATACCTCTACCTTACCAAGAGATTTGAAAAACTGGTACGGGTACTGGAGTTGTCATATTCAAATATTCAAAAAGCAAAAAAAAAACGTATTAAAAATTATCAATACTTACTTCCTAAGTTTTAAGTTTTCTGTTTACAAATTTAAATAAATAACAAGGGCATAAATACGAACAAATTTCTACAAGAGTTTCGTAATGAAACTGTTCAAGAATCTTTTACAAAATAAATCTTAATCATAATTATGGTGAAAATATTACCTCATTGATTGCATATTTTTTAATTTTATATTTAAAATAATTGTTATATTTTAAACCTTATATAGTAATTGTATTTTTGTTGCATTATAAAATTTCTATTTACATATTTTACATACACACTTATACACTTATGTATTTTAAAATTTTGTTAAATAAGTTTCGTTTGTCTAAAGTTTGTTATACATACTTTATTTCTATTATCTTATATTTAATTCTTTATTTGCAGCCTGTATATTTTAGTTTTGTAGAGGTTTAAGCAAATCTTTTCAACTTAGATTTTCCCGCAAATTTTATTTAAGTATTCTATTTATTGCTTACATATTTTTTTAAAAAAATTGTATGGGCACAAATAAGCATAAATTATAAACTTTGATTTGGTGTAAAAATAAATTTAAAATAAAATATTTTTTCAATTTTGGTTCTTTAATATGTACTTTATGTAACCCATTTGGATGTCATAAAGTACTTCTTTATGACATCCAAATGAGTTTCACAAAGTACATATTAAACAACCGAAATTGAAATTCCAGGACATGAAATAATGTACTTTTTTTTGAAAAAATTACCAAAATAGAAAAAATAGTATAAAATACACGTTTCATAAGACATTTTAGCGCACTTGTCTCCTTAGAAACTCGCGGCAAGCCGCTCGTTTCTAAGAATGACGCGTGCGCCTAAATCATGTCTTATGAAACTTGTATCTTAATGTACTATTTTATGCCAACATCACACTTCCACAAAAACAACTTTCAATATCTCTGATAATAATTATTATATCATATTCATTTATTAGGCATAAATTAGGTACAAATTATTTGACTAATAAGAAAATTCAAGTTTCAATATTATTTTTTATGCTAGCGTGACTAGGTATAAAAATTTTAAACATTAATAACAGATGAACCCATTGTAATTAATTATTCAAACCACGGGCACAAATTATAAGCTTGCTAATGCTGCAAAAAAATTGAAAATTAAATATTTTTTATGGCAACTTCACACCTTCGCAAAATTATTGTTAATACATCTGATAATAAATACAAATGAAAAATAGTGTGGGCACTAATAGGCACATATTATAAGCTTTAATTTGCTGTAAAAATAAATATAAATTCAAATAATTTTTATGCACACTTCCATAAAAACAACTGTCAATATTTCTGATAATAATTATTATGTCAAATGCATTTATTTGGCACAAATTAGGCACAAATTATTTCATTAATAAAAAATTTAAGTTTCGATATTTTTCATGCTTGCGTGAAGTTTACATAAATTTTTTTAAACGGTAATTACTTGGACTTGGGGACCAGTTGCAATTACATAATTATTCAAACCATGGGCACAAATTATTTAAATAATAAGTTTAAAATATTTATTTTTATTATGCTGGTGTGAAGTTAGCATAAAATTTTTGACATTTTAAATAATCAATTATTTCATATGCTAAGATTGTTTCTGACAATCAAGGATAATTTACAACACCCCTACGGGTTAGCCAGCAATTCTATTGTACAGGCTTGGTTAACAAGACCCCTACCTAGTACCTACCTTAGTAAATTAATTTTGCAGTGTTACAAATAAACAATACACCTTTCGAAAAAAAAAAATTAAGTTAACTACTATTAGGCAATCCAACATGACGTCATAAGTGGAGGGCAGGTGTGGTTTTAACCCCACTTTTGAATATTTTTAAAAATTATTTAACGATACTTCATATTAATATGATAGAAATCGAGAAATTTTGATACAAATTATTCATAAAATTAAACCATAATTTTTTCCATGGCTCCATCACTGAATAAAATATGTATGCAATTTATTTCTGACATCTGCCCTCCAATAAATTCATTTGTTATGGATTGGTCTATACCTATAGTGGCTAAATAACGGTGTGGAATGAATGACTTGTGAGCTACATAACCTATACAGGGAATTTATTTTAACATGCAACATATGGTCTATCACTTCCATGGTTACACACTATCCCTGTCAAAAAATGACAGCAATGTAATTTTTGTCCATTTTAAAATGCAACATGCAAAATTTGTAGTTATGTATTAACAATATTAATTTCCAATAAATTAACGTATATATGATTAACAAAAAATCAAATCTTAAATGTAGCACATCTTAACAAACTTTAACTTCCCAAATTCATAATTCTAATGTAATAATTGTTCAAAAATACTTCCATTTACACTGGGGCAATATCCTAGTCGGTCATAGAAAGAATTGACACCATTTGTGATGTGTTCTGGAGATATCTCCTGTGCTGCAATACTATTTATAATGTTGCATTTTAAAATGGACAAATATTACATTGCTGTCATTTTTTGACAGTAGTGTGTAACCATGGAAGTGATGAATCATATGTTGCATATTAAAATAAATTCTCTGTATATTCAATGTAGCTGAGTAGCTGTCATAATTTATGAATTATTTGTGAATAGTATATTATTTTGTAGCTAGTAATATTTATTTTGTACAGAGAGTATACATGTACTGATAACATAATACCGAATTATTCTAATCACCCGAAATATATTAAAATATTCGCATTCGACTTGACAGCTTGACAAATATTTGTATGGATACAAACCATGTTCTGCTTTAAAATCGTATTTAGATAAATTTGATATTATTTTTCAGTTAGAACAAGACTTGTGATACCAGCTCATATGTTTAAATAAAAGGACCCAATTAAATTTGTTGGAATATATGAAATAGAAGCCCGTAGGGGTGTTGTAAATTATCCTTGATTGTCAGAAACAATCTAAGCATATGAAATAATTGATTAATAAAAATTGTTTATTTGTAAAACTTCTAAATTAATTTAATAAGATAGGTAGGGGTCCTGTTAACCACCCCTGCGCAATATAATAGCTGGCTAACCCGTAGAGGTGTTGTAAATTACCCTTGATTGTCAAAAACAATCTCAGCAAATGAAATAATTTATTATTAAAAAATTGTTTATTTGTAACACTTCAAAATTATTTAATAAGGTAGGTAGGAGTCTTGTTAACCACTCCAGTGCAACACAGTTTCTGGCTAACCCGTAGAGGTGTTGTAAATTATCATTGATCGTCAGAAACAATCTCAGCATATGGAATATTTAATTATTAAAAATTGGTTAATTGTAACACTTCAACATATACTTAATAAGGAAGCTAGGGATCCTGTTGATAACTATTGTACATCAGAATTACTGGCTAACCCGTAGGAGTGTTGTAAATAACCCGTGATAGTCAGAAATATATTCTCAGCAGATGAAATAATTGATTATAAAAAATTGTTTATTTGTGTTATAAATGACGATTAAATGTTAGCGCTGAAAATAGGAATATTAAAACACATTTATTACCCAAACCGGTATATACAGTATTAATACAAAAATAATAACAAATCTAGATGACCGTCGCCTGGCCGAACCCGGTCACGCGGAATCCTCCTTCACGCTCGATCCGGAGACAATCCTCTTAACCAACTGGATCAGATAACTACAGCCTTAACTGCTGCTACGCTGGCGACCACAGAATGTGGGTCACTACAGCCTTCCCTGCTGCTACGCTGGCGACCCTCGGATTCACACGAGCGGCCACTACGGAACCACTGCCGCTTCGGTGGTGATCCGGAGACATTCCTCTTAACCAACTGGATCAGATCACTACAGCCCTAACTTCTGCTGCCGTTGGCGACACCAGATGTGGGTCACTACAGCCTTCCCTGCTGCTACGCTGGCGACCCTCGGGTTCACACGAGCGGCCACTATGGAACCACTGCCGCTTCGGCGGTGATCCGGAGATATTCCTCTTAACCAACTGGATCAGATCACTACAGCCCTAACTGCTGCTGACGTTGGCGACGCCAGATGTGGGTCACTACAGCCTTCGCTGCTGCTACGCTGGCGACCCTCGGGTTCACACGATGCGGCCACTACAGTACCCACTGCTCACACGCACACTCACAATCATACACATGCTAGATTAACTCTCTCACCTGAATTACTACAATATCGATGTTCACACACTGAAATCTAAAAATGAACTGAAATAAATTACGTGAATACCAGTCTCATTAAATGTAGCTCTTATCCAACAGCATCGGTTACGTACCTAAATAGCTAATTGGAGACAAAACATAATAAATTTAATAAAAATAATCTTACGCAAAATAATATCTGTGACATTTGTAACACATCAAAATTAATTTAATAAGGTAGGTAGGGGTCCTCTAAATCACACCTGTACTATAGAATTGCTGGCTAACCCGTAGGGGTGTTGTAAATTATTTATTAGTTTATTAAAGTAATTAGCTAATATATGTATGTTGCTATCTAATTTGACCCCATACATCACAAATTTGGGTACATAATCTTTTTTATTGATGTTTGTACATATTTTTATATTGCCGACGGTTTTATGTAACGGTAGTAGTAGGTTGCTGAGCGACGCGTCGCTTAACTTCACTCCCAACAGTTCATCTCGTTTTGATTCGAACATTGATTTCAGAACCAGAGTTCACTTTATGCACTGATCTATAGACGTACAATAGTTGTTATGTAATTTGGAAGTCAAAAATTTATAACATATCATTAGGAAATAATTCGTATTATATGTGAGCACCCAATTAAAGGCGTGGATAAATTAGCCTTACTTTAAATTACCGGAGGTTACATATACTTGTTTTTAAGATTTAAAATAATAGAGTTTTCCACGGTTTTTGAAGAAATAAGTTTTGCATATAAATTTTAGTATAGATTATACTAATATAAAATAAAAATAACGATAAATTATACAGTATTAATAAATGAATTTTTAAATTGAAAAATACATACGTTTAAAACGGCCGCCAAATGACGCCACAACCCTAACGAGGTCACACAACAAAGTTATTTCCTGGCTTTTATCGCGAATTATTTTTGTTGACGTTCAGAGGTTACATGTGTGTACCTACAAATAAAAAGCACACACCTGCTGAATCAGTAACCGCCCAGTTGATGTGGATGCAAGTCAAGGCAGATTATGTGTGGGTTACGTTTAATTTCCCCCCGCGCTACATTTTTGTAGCTAAATTCACTTGACACAACTGTTTCTATCTCAGTTCATCAATCTTTCTCTCTTGCTGGAGCTGGCCAAGGTCTTGCTGGGGTTGTGACGTTACGGGATAACGTCATGGCAAATTGTAAAATTCTTTTGCATTTTTCTCCCGTACTATACATTTTTATGCAAAATAAATAGTATATTGTGTTATTAGGAGTAAAAGTGATATTTTGTGTGGCGAGCATGGAAGTTCGGACAATTGCATGTGAGGCACACAAAGACACTTTTATTCCGAATGACACATTTTTTTTTAAAACCACTACTTTTCTTTTTATTCGCTAATTCTACGTAGTTTCTATGGATATTTGTTTATTTTATTTCTACGCCGCCCGCGTAGAAATTAGCTATTTCTACTCCGGCGACGTAGAAATGAGCTTATTTCTACTCCGCCGGCGTAGAAATTTCCAGCGGCGTAGAAATGAAACTTCTACCTTGATAATCAAACTGTCATTTCTAGGACGTTCGAAAAAAAAATTTATTCCTATATTAACATAAAAAAATCATAGAAAGCCCTATTGTGCACATGTTTTGTAACGTGTTCAACATGGGGGTCTCAAGGTCGGTTAAATTTGACAAAAGTTTCCCTATAAGGGAGCCATTGCCATTTTAATCAAGTATTTACTTTTCCAGAAAAAAGCATAAATCACTAGATATTGTCAAAAAAAAGTAAATTTTGCTGATTGATAATTTATGAAAAGTATTGAATTTTGGTTTGCACCTTATAAATTTGTTCCATTCGAAAGGCTATAATAATTCTGCTAAATTTTCAGTTATGGCATCAAAGGTATAATAGGTTATATAGACGTGAAACTAGATAGAAACAGCATTAGAGATTTTTTATGATCTTTAGTTTTAAATAGCAGGGCAGAGGCATAGGTAATGTCTAGTGGGCCATTTATCAAATCGGTATAAAAACTATCGGTCGGATTAACTGTACTTCGGACTTAAAAAAACTTGATGAAAAAAATTATCCTAATAATAAATGACTTGGTGGGCAAACAAACAAGGGGTGATTCTAATATACCAAGGACGCCAGGATCCAAAAAAAAATGGAAATTAGACAAAAAAGATATTCAAAACAATAATAAATATAACTTTTTTTTCTCCGGTACATCGCTGGGATCCCTTTCTCTTGGGGGCCTTGTATCATTGATAAAGCCGTTATAGCGGTTCGTAAAGATCCCGTAGCTAGGTTACAACAATAACTGAATATATTAGTACGGCAAAAATAATTAAGACTATGAACTATACCAACGAAATATTAGTAGATAAACACTAGTTTATTTTAATTGTTTAATCATTAAACTTTAATGACTATAGTAGTTACAGAATTTTATTTTCGAGTTATTTGTACTATTTTTATATGGACATCATAGGTGACTGACATATTCAAACATAAACATGATATGGGTTGAATAAAATAAAAATTTGAATCCAAATGACAATAATATTATTAAAACGGAATAAATATCTTTCATATTACAAACACATGTTTGTTTATATAAATAACTAAAAAAACGGTTTAATTTTTTTTAAGAGCTTCAAAGTTTGGAAATAAGTCAAATGAATAAGCTACATGTTCTTTTTATAGTTTATTAAGTAGGAACATTTTTTTAAAATTTCGCCTTAAGTTCTTTAAGATTGTGAGTAATTAGGAATCTGCACTAACTGCTTCACGGTATGTACATAGTGTACATCAATTTATCAAAAGAAGTGCAGCAAATTTAACATGTAATATTGATGAATGTTTTGCTTATCGAACAATATAAACATTCAAGCATATGTAAAATAAAATGTGAATCATTTCACTGTGACTCATGTATTTACGATCGTGAATCTTTTCATTCTTATATCACGAATCGTGATGTAAGAATATAAAGACATATGAATAAATATTGTGATATTATGATTGATGGAATTTTGTAATAGTCTTGTAAATGCGAATTTTTTAAAATTGAAGAATTTAATATATAATTAAATAATTAAATTTTTATCCAGGATTATAATTATAATCCAATACAAAATACCGGATTTTGAAATCCGAGATAAAATTTAGTTTATAAAACCGGACATAAATGTTATTAATATATTTCTTTTTCTGTGCTGTTCCTGCATAGCTTCTGTAAAAGTTATGATATCATCTTTCGTTTTATAAATGTTCGAGACATCTTATTTTATAACTTTTAGAATTCTTATATGCGTTACATTACATCCACTCCACATGTTTCTTATTACTTTCCATGTTTTCGTTATAAGAATGTGCGTACTTCATATGGACAATATTACTTCTGTATCACTTCTTTTTATGCCGCCATGTGTTGATCTGTTCACAGCTTTTTAATCCTTAGTGTTTATTTGATATTGTTGTACGTGTTAAGTTTTGCTGCTTTGATGAAAACCAAAAGATAGCATTGATAAAAGGATAAAGGTCGTATTGTTATTGTGAAAAACCTTGTATATAATGGATAACCTGGTTTTTGCCTAAAAATGATTAAAAATAAATGATTTTACGTTACACGAGTGAAGTATATATACTGGGTGTCTTAGGCCAACCGACACATGGTGTGACAAGGCGAGGGAAAGAGTAATAACAGATAAATAACTTTTTATAAACTTCTCCAAATTATAGTTTCAGTAACCGAATTTTAACTCTGTTTATCTATTTAAGTCAAAAATCAGTTTAAAAATTCTTATCATATTATGATAGTCACGACGTTTATTTGTTGATCATTAAGTTTAGAAATTATTATGTATACGTGCGTGACTTTGAATGCCCTAGCCTATGCACCCTGTACCCCTAAGATCATCCTGTCCTGAAGATAGCTCTGTGTGTTCGTCCTTCTCACGAAGTCCTTATCACCAGTTAAAATCAGTGTATCATCGTTGGAGTAATTAGTAGCAGGAGAAGCAGTAAACAGTAAATAGTATTATTATCATCATCCTCTTCAGCTCAGCTTAGAAGACGTCCTCGTGTTACAATGGCGCAGTCAACGGATAGGATACTGAGAGTAATGATTTACTCTTATTCATCCGAAAAGTTCCTACATCAGTTTCAGTATTATTAGTTTGTGACCGAGGAGAGGGTACTTGGTCTACAATATGTACACATTTGCGACCATGACGCCAGCGATGATATAGCAACCCAAGCCGTATCAGCCGTCACCAGTTATGCTTGACGTATTGCTTGCAATAAATACGTTCTCTGGTGATGGCAGCGTGGAAGAATATATCCACAACATGGTATCAGCCAGCAGAAGATACGGCTGGGATGAGGTTTTTCTCGGCAGTTCGATAGTGTTCAGGCCCAGTGGTAAGGCAAGGGAATTGTATTTTGCAATTCCATTGTATAAGCGGCCTACCATTGGCACAGATATGGGGCGTTGGTTAGAAATAACCTACGCAGGACGCACCATATTACCACCATCATTTTTTCCTGCTTGTACGCCAAGTTTTTAAGGTCCAGCATGGACGCACCAGGTTTACGCACCGCAGGCGCCGTTAGATTCGTTGTCTCTAGGGCATTCATCGGTGGCACACGGCCACGCTTCTTTCGCCATGCATGGAGTGCATGAGTTGCCAGTAGGGATTATCAGTTTAATAGAAATTGAGTCTTTGCTGGTAATAGAGGATCGTTTTGCTGTGGTAGACATACCACGACCAGAAAGTTCAACAATAGTCGTCACAGCGAGTGACAAGGGCGTACAGGAAGAAAAAATGGATAAAGAGAATTGCCTGCCGGAGAAAACAGAATTGTGAGACTGAGGAAGAACACAGTGAAGTAGCTGATGAACAAGACATGTGCACAGTGTATGACGACAACCTGCACGAAATGGATCTGAAAATGGTCAACGAAGAGGACATCGTCAATGGCGACCTGGGCGTGAATATCGAAGAGGTGAACCTGGCATGCCCACCTGTGCAAGTCTTACGCCGCACCCATGGAGAGCACGCCACTGGTGATATCGCCCTGCATTCCAGGATCGACGTTATCGGTTACAACAGTGTTCCCAAATTTTTTATAGTGCCATTCCTTAGATCGCTTAGGTGTGAAAAGCCGCCTCCTTAGTGCAGTGCAGTGACCTTTGTGTTGTTTTCTGTTATGACTATTATATGACGATTTTTGTTAGTGTTTAGTTTTTTGGCTAGTTAAGTTGCATATTAGGTTAGTAATTTTTATTAGATAGGAAAATAAAATAATACCCTTTTCCTTTTTAGCATATGAGACTTGAATTTGTATTTTGTTAAAACGTTTTACGTTTTTATTAAATTTGCATTATGTTTATAATTTTTTATGTTGGCAAGCTTTTTGTATTTGTTATGTTGTAGGTTTTTATACCTTTTATGTGTTTTTAACATGTTGTTTGTCTCATATTTGTAATATGGGTGATGTTTTATGTTTTATTTGTTTCCTGTATGTGTTCTATGTTTTCTGTGGTTGCAGAATTTAGGAGCTATCTTCAGAGAGCAGGACTGAAGAATAAATATACCGATTTTGCGATATATTTATGTCTTAAGGAGAGGATAATGTAACAAGGCGAGAGTAATAACAGATAAATAACTTTTTATAAACTTCTCCAAATTATAGTTTCGGCAACCATATTAGTTTGTTTAATCAGTAAATAACAAGTATTGTCCATGTCCGTAGTGTTCATCAAGTGTATAGTGTAGTGTAGGTGTATGTGTGTTCTTCCTTCTCACGAAGTCGTGGACGCCAGCCATCAAAGCGTCCACCAGTCAGTTAGTGTGTCATCGTTGGAGAAAGAATTAGTAACAGTAAGAAGAATCCTCGTCTTCAGTTCTTCCGCACCCCCTCGTGTTACCATGGGAGATTAACATGTGAAATCAGTTAATTGTGAATAGTATCTCCCCAATGTAAGATATTAAGCTGAAATTTTGTATACTTATTGGAGGATATTAATTCTACGGATTACAGTCCAAATTAGTATATTTAAAAATGTAATATAAGAAAGAATTTTTTTTTAAAATTGTAGAATTTCCAGGATTATTGTTTAAATACAGAACAAAATGGTTATTAAGTAACAATACAAATAGTAGAGTGGTAGCGTTTGCGCTTGGTAATAAACAAAACTGGGAGAGACTGGGTTCGGAACCAGCCAGCAATAAAATTTAATGTGATTAGACGAGGGTAAGAGCAATAACAGATAAATAATTTTTTATAAACTTTTCTAAATTTTAGTTACAATAATCATATTTTAACTCTGTTTATCTATTTAAGTTATGAATGTTAAAATTCAGTTTAGAAATTCTTATCGTATTATGATAGTCACGACATTTATTTGTTGATCATTAAGTCTAGAAATTATTATGTATACGTGCGTGAATGTCCTAGCCTATGTACCCTATACCCCTAAGATAATTCTGTCCTGAAGATAGCGCTTTGTTTTAGAGAGTCGAGATTAGTTCGTCGCGTCGTAAAGACGTTTGTTGTTTTGGACATGTAGTGTGTTTTAGTTTTAGGGCGCGTGATAAACGCCCGCTCGCTGGGTTACGGAATGTAACATGTTAGTAATTGCTTAGTTGTGTTAGTTATGTTTAGTTAATAATAATTATTGCAATCATGTAAATAACTTTACTCAATAGTCAGTAAATTATTAAGTAATGTCCATGTCCATAAATGTAAGTGTTCATCAAGTGAAAGTGTAAGTGTATGTGTGTTCTTCCTTCTCACGAAGTCGTGATAATAAAATGTAAATATTATTTAAAGCATAAATTATACGTATTTTATAACATCTAAATCACATTGATCACAACATACAGTTAAATAACTACAATAGATATTTGTAATAAAAAATGTATCCATTTTATTAAATTTCAATAAAAATTAAAAAAAATATTTTGAGAAGTAAAAATTAATAATTAAATTTTGCTGCTGGCTGGTTTCGAACCCAGTCTCACACGCTGCCACTATGCTATTTAAGTTGTTACTTGGTAACCATTTTTTCGGGATATGAATATTAATCCTGGAAATTCTACAAATTTCTTTATTTTTTTTCTGATATTATACATTTATATTTACTAATTTGGACTGTAATCCATAGAATTAGTATCCCCCAATAAGTTCACGAATTTTAAACTTAATATCTTGCACTGGGGAAATACTATTTACAATTAACTGATTTCACATGTTAACCGCCTAAGTGTCGGTCGGCCTAAGACACCCGGTATGTATAAATAAAAATATTACTGCATCATTCGGTTTTACGTTACAATGTATTCAATAAATATATATGGTTCTATGATAAATATTTTTATTTTTCTAAATATTTTTTTTCAAATATTTTTTAAAGTATCAAAACGAATTTAAATTATATTTGTCTTATTTATTGTTTATGTGTAGTATGCAAAAAGAATTGATTTGTATGCAAATGTTTTTTATATATTGCGTTGTATTTCTGTCAAGGTTATTTTTCATGAACAAATGAAAATAGTTTGTGCAGAACAGTCCGATTTCAAAGATTTTTTATTTTCAAAACTAAATGGTTGTTGAAATCCGCAACATCTTATATACATAGTATTAGGAATATACATATTTTGTAAATATTTATGTCATTAGTGACAGTAACATTAGTTCCTAGCCAGAAGTATTATAGGTATTCGTTTCTTCACAGATTTGTACTTAATTGAGATAATGTAGCAATGGGTTTATTACTATGCAACCAGCACTACGTATATTTACGACGGACAACTGGCCACATGTCCCGCTGGATGAGTGTTTGGTATATATTCTTGTTTTTACTACGTTTAAAAATATATTTCCTGAAAAAACTCTTGTAGGTTTGGACCATAATTTCCTAATAATTTTTATTTATGTATGTGGGAAATTTCTTGACTGTGATGTGGATAAGGTGTTTAACTCAGATGCCGAGTGACTGTTAACTGAAATCTAGAATCTTTTGTTCTAATATTTAATGTACGCAACTCACAATGTTTTACGGAACAGATAACATTTGAAAAAGATACTGATCCTTTGTTAAACGCTCATGTCACGGATTCTTGTGTTCACTGTGTATAATTGCTTCTTGCTTTTATTTGAATAATGTGACAATTTTTTTTACCTATAACTGTTTTAATATAAATACATTTTGCGCGTATCTATTTATAGAAGACCACTTGTCCACTCTTATTCCACATGTAGAATATGAAATATTTATATTTCATCGTAAGACTTTTTTTAAATACATAAGTGGGCTACATTGTATCCTATTATTCATATTTTATAAACCTCTGTAGGTAAATATTGATTGATAAATTTAAAGTATAAATAATAAATAAATAAATATATCATCATATCTTATTACCCATTACTGGGTGTGCCAATCTGCTTTGTGCACAGATATCGGTAATGATGAAATATTTGCACCAGGCGTCACTCCACGGGTACTCATTGCTGGCGTGAAGAGTTCACCACAGGGGTCAATTTTGTGCCATTTAAAATTAGAAATATTTGGCGTCGGTCGGGATCGAATCCAGTTTCCCAGATTCGCGATCTGACACTCAGGCACACGGCCATGAGACCCCATTTAAAATATAATAGTTAATTAATATTTTTCATTACAAGCCAGATAAAACGGTATTTACTGCCGTAAGGAGGAAATGACTGGCGAGCCGAGTAGGCGAGCCTGTCACTTCCTTAAGATACTAAAATAGTTTTCCCACTCCCAATATCGTGAGTAGGCTATTAGGACATTGTTTGTAGGGATGCATGTGTATTTTACTGTCAAGATATCGGTTTCTATTAGCGACGGGAAGTAAGGAATGTCCTTACTTCCCTACAGCTGAACTTACCTCCCTCTTTGTGAAGTACCAACAGTTAGATATGTTAAACTTGTATTAAATATTTATTTATTCTTATAATATATAATTTTGAATTTAATTTCTACCAAATTGCACTTATTTAATAAATATTTACATTCAAAAGTTACCGTTGACGTGACATATTAAATTTTCCATGGAATACTTAGATTATTTTTTTTAATGTATCAATATTCAACTGCATTTCTTGACAGCATTAACATATCTAGCAATGAAAATAAACAAGTAAAATATAAATCATCGGAAGTGGGAAAAATCTTATATGCAACACGAGATGTAGGTACATTTGACCACTCTCGAACTTATTTGCTAACCCTCGTTGTCGCTCGGGCGCAAAATCGTCCTCGATTAGTAAATGGTACCTATCTATTGTAGGATAAATAACTATACATGGTGTGTATTGTACAATATTTTATTTGTTACTCGTAAATAAAATTTAAAATTATAACCTAAACTTATTTTTAATAAGTATGACAGAACAAAACACAATTTTCACATGTCAACAATGTTATTAACATGATAACTAAATTTTAACAATTTAGCAACCGATTTTACAAGTTAGCAACTAGTAAAGATCAATTTTCAAAAGTAGTAGGCGATATCAATAAATGAATTTTTTCTATTTTGATTCTTTAATATGTACTTTATGAAACAACCAAAATAGAAATTCCTAAATATGAAATAACGTACATTTTTAAATATTTTTTGACAAAAGGACCAAAATAGAAAAATAGTATAAAATACACGTTTTATAATACATTTCAGCGCACTTGTCCTCTTAGAGAACTCGAAGTAACCCGCTCGTTTCTAACAAAGACGCGTGCGCTAAAATCATGTCTTTTGAAACTTTTATTTTAATGTACTATTACAAGTGAGTAAGAAATAAACTTATTAATAAATAAATCAGTTACTTATGTCCATATGTACATGTGACATGAACATCTGACATCTGTTATATCATTGCAGTTTCCGCTGTAAAGTTTCCAGTGTCAGTGACATTGACAGAAAATAACGTTATTCGTACGGCTATAAATCAATGTAATATATCTGAAATAATAAATATACTTACGTTACGGTGAAAGTATTGTCAACAACGAGCATCGTATTAAAATGGAATGTCCTAATTTAAGTCGAAACAATATGAATTTTTGAAATACAAGCGTGTTATACGCATCCTTACCGCACACGCTTCTCGTGAGAGAGATAAATACCGGACATCTTTCAAAAATTTTCCTGTAATTTCCATAAACAAAGCCAATAACAAAGTCTAAAATTAAATTAAAATTCATACAAATTTCTCATTATAATTTCAATTACACAATCTTGCAACGTTAATAAATTTGATTAGAGGTAACATCCGGCAATGAAATTATGTAATTTAGTAGCGAGCTGTTTCACGTAGTATATACAGGAACTTAATTTCTGATTTCAGGTCACTATTGATAAAATAGGAGTAATAACGCAGATAACATTGTTTATGAGACTCTCTGTCAGTCTGCCCATGAGTCCATGAATGTGCTCTAAAATCATTGTCTGCATAGTTCATGCAATTATTTAGTGACGTCAAGATTCGGATATAATTTGATATCGATTTCAGTCCGAACAATTTAAATTAAATTGGTGACGATCTGCATTTAATTGTAAAGTTTTGATCGAGTTATAGTTGCTACGCGAATTATTTAAGAAAATGATAATGAATGTTATTTTTGATGCGAATTTCTAGAAAACTCTATATTTAAAATTTTGGATTTAAATATACACTGGGTAAGATATATTTTATTTTCAGATGTGCATCACCGAAGTTATTTTATTGTAATAAAAGTTTTATTCAGTCATTTTGATATCAAATTTCAAAACTATTTTCATATTACGTGACATGATTTTGTTAGGTGCTACTGCTCGTTTCAGATAAAAATAGGGTTGGTTAGATCAGGAAATAAATTCTGCCCTCTGATTGGTCAGAATGCACACGGAGTCCCCAATAGCGTCCGTCAGCTGTCAAACTCGACAGAAATATGTAATAGTTAACCCATTTTTACCGCCCACTATCCTTAGTAAGAGAGGTATAGGGATCCTGCTAAAAATCGCATATAGAGATTTTGGTAAATGACCACGTCCCTAAAATCCGATTTTAATATTTTTACGATGATGTATTTGTGTATGTGTGGATCCTCCGTTCTAACTTAAATACTATTGTCACAGATATTATTTTGCGTAAGATTATTTTTATTAAATTTATTATGTTTTGTCTCTAATTAGCTATTTAGGTACGTAACCGATGCTGTTGGATAAGAGCTACATTTAATGATACTGGTATTCACGTATTTTATTTCAGTTTATTTCTAGATTTCAGTGTGAGAACATCGATATTATAGTGATTCAGGTGAGAGAGTTAATCTAGCGTGTGTATGATTGTGAGTGTGCATGTGAGCAGTACTGGGTACTGTAGTGGCCGCATCGTGTGAACCCGAGGGTCGCCAACGGTAGCAGCAGGGAAGGCTGTAGTGACCCGCATCTGGTGTCGCCAACGGCAGCAGCAGTTAGGGCTGTAGTGATCTGATCCAGTTGGTTAAGAGGAATGTCTCCGGATCACCACCGAAGCGGCAGTGGTTCCGTAGTGGCCGCTCGTGTGAACCCGAGGGTCGCCAGCGTAGCAGCAGGGAAGGCTGTAGTGACCCACATCTGTGGTCGCCAGCGTAGCAGCAGTTAGGGCTGTAGTGATCTGATCCAGTTGGTTAAGAGGATTGTCTCCGGATCACCACCGAAGCGGCAGAGGTTCCGTAGTAACTAGCGGTACTGCCCGTAGTTGCCAACATGTGTGTACGGTGTGTGAATGCCTGAACCTTTCGTAAATGATTGCCTCCTCACTGAGTATTTCTCATGTGTTAATTCTTTTACAGAAATAATCACGGCGTGAAGGAGGATTCCGCGTGACCGGGTTCGGCCAGGCGACGGTCATCTAGATTTGTTATTATTTTTGTATTAATACTGTATATACCGGTTTGGGTGATAAATGTGTTTTAATATTCTAATTTTCAGCGCTAACATTTAATCGTCACTTCTAACACTATTATTCGGAAAATTTTGAAACCTTGTATTTCGACCTTGTTCTAATATGGAAAGAACCCATTAGATTTTAGTGTAAATCGGATAATCGAATATGGCACTTTACTTGAAGCACAAAATATGTTTTTTTCGTGATTTGTTATTACAAAAATTAAAGATTATTAAATTTTCTACAGGTTTGCATCAATATGGTTTCTATATATTTTATTGATCAATTTATAAAATTATCTATAATTTGAATCCCGGGGCCTACGTTTAAACAAACAGCAAACACAACTCTTTGGTTACACAGTTCATATCTTAAACGTATGTATCTTACAGATAAATTTCACTGTCAAAGAACTAATCATTTCAAATTAATCATAGTAACGTTTTAAAAAGAATATAGTAAATAGATCCATAGTTATGTGGAATGGATCTTAATACAGCGTAACAAATGTCAATTTTGGAATTTTAAACTTAACAACACAATATTACTCTACAACGAAATCTTACAAGAATTTTTTTTTCCGAAAAACAATACACAGAAAGTAATAATGAAAATAATATAATTGATAATTCACACAGAAAATGTTAAAATTGAGTATTTGCCCATTTGTGTTTTTATGATTACATTATTTATAATTAATTCAGCAAATGGCATTTAACCAGTGTTAAAAGTTATTTAGTTAGGTACTTTGGTAATGAGTAATGTCGAATAAAACAATAAATTCACATTTTTGTCATATGCTAAAAAAATATTGATTAAAATAAGTAGAGGTCTTTAGGTTCCTATTTCATTTATTCTTCCGGTATTTTAAATTATATAAAAACGGACGTTTCAGGCGAATATCCGCCCATCATCAGCTATGTATATAAAAATTTATACAAATTATACAAAAAAAATGCTTACACTCAATAGAAACAAACATCACTTACCACAAAGTTACACTGGCATTATAATTATGAAAAATTGTACAATATTAATGAATATAAATTAGAATGAAACGAAATTATCATTATTAAACATTTTTAACAATTGTGGGCATGATTACCCAATGTGTAAAAGCCCAATATTCGGGAACACAACAGGAGAAAGAATCAAATAAAATAAAGTTTGGTGTAAAAAATATAAGCATGCCAAGCCAAAAAAATATTAGAAATATAAATTTAAATAAAAAAGTTGTGTTTGTAGAAAAAATAGTGTATGATATAGGTGTTAAAAGTAATTTTATTTTTTCAAAGGTTTGGAGCACTGTGCTTTGCGTCGTGTTCCAAATCTTCTCACAAAGTAAAATGTCACTTTTAACACTTATAAATAAATAAATAAATGAATATACCACCACGGCATAATACCCATTGCTGGGTGTGCCAATCTACTTTGTTCACAGATTTCGGTAATGATGATGACATATTTGTATTTATATCATAAATAACTGTTGTGCATTCGCTAGGTCTCAAATGTAATGTAGTCCACAGTAACCACCAGTAAACATGTTGTTTTATTTTTCTACAAACGTCAAAAAAATTATTTTACTTTTATATCACAGAATCATAACGAATATCATCCTTGTGTTCAGTATTACAGACTTTGCACACATCGTTTTTTACCTTATAAAATACCCGTTACTCTTAAAACTATACCGGGAATTTCATAACGTATTAAAAAAATTCGTACGATACGCTATTTTTAAAAATAAGGAAACCAGTCAAAAATTCTCCGTAACACCAAACTAATAATTTTAGATTTATTTGACCTGTGTATTGGCTACTAAGTTTAGAGCTATCAATGTCAATTTGTCAACTTAACACTTAACCTGTGTTTGAGTGAATTCAGTTTTGTTTTGTTGTAAGTTTTACTCACAAAATAACATATATACGTTCTGCAGTTCTTCCATGTTTGATACTTCACGCGAACCTCAACGTACGTATGTCTATCGTACAAATGCGCAAGCACACTTATTTTTAACAATCCTTACAATTCGACCGTACAATTATAAGCTCATAACGTGAAGGAAAATTGGTCTGCGCCATGACTCTATTATCAGAATATATTGTGTTGATACACTCAACATATTATGTATTTTATATCCCACGGAGTCGTGATATTCCAAAATAATACGTTCCGTGGTAATAATATATTCTATAATACCAGAATATACGCGTGATATCATATATGAAAACACGGTAACGGTAGAGCCAATCAGAAACAATATTTTAGAAAGTAAATCCTTATTATGATAAAGGAGGATACATTCTGATATTTTGCATTGGTTTTGTTACAAAAGATAAACGAAAAAAATAGATAGAAACTCCGTCTGTTTGGAGTTAGGTATAAACAAAATAACTACTCTTCGTAGTGCGTAGAAAGTTGGCGTGGGGTTGCTCGGGCGTCAACGGTCGGATAGCAGGTTTGGAGATAGGGTTAATATGAAGAACACAATGAGTGTGTTTCACATTTTTTAAAAAGTATTTTATGTTAAAGTTTGTGCAATATTTTCCTTAGTATTAATTTTTATTTTAATAATTTGTTGTTATTTTCGTCAATAATTAAAGATTGGCGCCAAAAATAGTCATAAAAACAACCGTCCACTCCTCTGACGTCACAGCAATTATATTACGTCATTCATAGCAAATAGGAATACAATTTCTCCATCAAAAAATTTAGAATTACTAAATGATTTTAATTATAGTATAAGCGAAAGTATTTTAAAAATAGAGGTGGAATAATAATCTACAAAGCATTTGAAAAATACCACAAGATAACAGACAAACATGTCACTGGCCAATTATTGTGCAGTTGGTTCATTAGCAGAATGACAGGTTTTCGGGGTGTCCTGACGGCGGTGACGGCAGCGGGCGAGCGGTAGATTCGGAGATCTCAAGGATCTGTATAGAAACGTGTTCGGACTTTTTTTGGCGTGACCGATGTCAGCCGGAAGAGAGAGAACGTTTTTGAGATAATCGGAAGCTCAAATGTGAAATTCGAACCAGGCATAAAAATTCGCAGACTTAGGCCTTGAGTACCTTGGCTTACGCACTGGAGCGTCGGTTTGTAATAACTCTGGATAAACACGCGGATTCGACGTCTGTATCGCTCGGGTGTACATTCCGGCGGCGTTGAAACGTCATGTCGGTAAAACTCACAAGTTACTAACAACTAGACTACATACGCGAAACTGGTGATGTTTAAGCCAGCAACACCTGCACAAAAACTAGAGCATAAGGTACAGAATAGAACGCGGCCTTGACAGCCTTTTATTCTACTTATTTCCCGGTCAATCTACGCGTCTTGTTTCCATTGTCAAGAAGAAAAGTTTTCGCGTTCCGCGGATTTATAACACAACATGTGCAATTTTGTAAGCAATATTGTTTATGTTCCACCAGTGATCAGTAAACATTCGGGGCTATTCTGTAACTCAATCATTATCATTTATCGATCATTATCGAGGTAATGATCAAATGCAATTCAAATTGGGATTCTGTAAGTCACTTGATCACTAAAATTGGTTATGATAGTCGATAACACACTAAAATTTATCGATCAGTAATATGTTGTCGTTATCATATTAATGATCGATAACAAATGTCAAAATCAGATAAAAGTATCAGTTAGAATTATATATCGCCTGTACTTTCAATGCAATATACATAATTGAAAGAATATACAAGTAAGTATTTTATATCATATAATATAATTCGTAGTATTTACATTTTTATATTGTTTATAGATTTAGGTTATGTACTTATATACTCACAACAAGGCACTAAGAAATGCATCCTTACGCGATGAAAATTTTAAACAAATATTTAAGTAATCCGAGAACTCGCCCAATATTTAATCATAACACTCAGGCCTCATCTGCGAAATGGTAGAAATGACTGCTAGAGACCGCGAGGCCCAGAGCAATTACAATGACATGCGAGGCCCCTTCGAAACTATACATTTATAATTTCCACCACAATTTTATTGTATTTTTTTCTTCGCAAATTGCTATTATTAAAATATTGACGAAATTTCTTTTGTTGGATTTATTCTTGTAATCAATAAAATATTCTTTGTTGTAATCAATCATTTTACAGTTATAGTTTTCAATATAACAATGCCAGAGAAATATGCGTTTGGAAGGATATTTCTTCTACTTTTTTCTACTAAATTTTAATAGTACATCAGGGGAATATCGGTGGAAAAGAAAAACCAAAATTACTCAGATTTCAAAAATCCACAGTAGTTTCTAAATGAATAAAATATATGATAGTAAATCATAATTATTCTTCGCAAAACACAACATAATGATCCTTTTGTAGGATTAATTTCTGCAATGAGTATTCTTGAGCAATAATCAACATATCATTTGTTGTAATCAATAAAAAATAATAGTATTAAGGAGCTCAATAGAACAATGTGCCTATATAATTATTTATAACTAAAAAATATTTTATTTTACTCTTCTTAAATTAGGTACTGTTTTTCTTTTTTGGCAATTCTGCGAGTGAATAATTAAAGAATTGAAATACTTATTGGTAAATGACTGCTAAGTTCATATGAGCGCGAAATGCGTAAAATTGTCAAATAAATGACAAAGAAAATGATTGTAGTTATAGAATACGAAAATTGAGACAATCGATATCTTCATCATTAAAAATAAACGATTGTCATTAATTTAACGATCGATAACAGATAATGATAAAGTTACAGAATAGCACCGATTGTTTGAGTTTGTGTTTGTCACATACAATTTCTATGTACCTCGTAAGTTTAAAAGAGTTTATTGTGATTATGATTATAATATTTTATTTTAAATATAATTTATATTGGGTTTGAAATAATCAAGCACCTTATTATTCCATTTTAGTTACTAAATAATCTAATTTGCATCCGTGTCTTCATCTGAGAATAACTAATTTATTACCAAATTCTGATTACCAAATTATTTTAATACGAATATTGTTTATTCATTTACGGTAATCAGAAAATGTGATTACGAGTAGTTACTAAATCTAATTTGCCTCTAAAGTAACTAATTTATCACCAAATTGTGATCAATCAACACAAATATCTGGTAATAAATATGCACTCCTACCATCAGTAAAACTAATCAAACATTAAAAAATTCTTTTTTGAAACTAAATGTAAACTTTAGCAACACATATCTACCACCAATTAAGTATATGAATTAGCTATCATTATCAAAAACCGCTACACTGGGAACTGGGAACCTGCCGGAAGCCAATCACTTTACTTTACTCTATGTTAGCCCCCAACGACGCTTAATACAACAATTCTAACTTTTGAAAGTCGGCGAGAATACCATTAACTGTGGTTTTAACTGAGTTGAAGGATGGGCTGTAATTTGATGTTGGGCAAAACCTATAGTTTCGTTGGATGCAAGATCGATTTTTACATAGTCTTGGACTGATACCAACTGACTACTCAAAAAGAAGAGTCCAAAAATACAGGGTGTCAAGGATAACTTATCCAATATGGCGATCTCGAGAATTGTAAGTATCGGTCAAATTAGTCAAAAGTTGCCCCATTAGAAGATTTCGTTATTTGCGAAAAAATGCATAGATGCATATTGGTCACTAGATAAAGGCGTAAATGTAAATTCGAATAACTTTCAAGTGGGTAATAATATTGAATTTTAATTAAATAATACTTTTTCCTCTGAACTCTCTTTCACTATTAAATACCATAAAAACTAAATTTAACCTAAATCATAAAACTTTATCGGAATAAGTGCCGTCCACTGGCGGGTAGCAAATGCTGCCAACCATCCAGGAATAGATGATCGATTATATCGATTGGTCAGCATCAAGATGTCGCAACCATCAGAAACTGGTGAGCATTCAAATCAAGACCGAACATACTCTAACTAAAAACCACGCATATCCCAAAAAAGAACAAACCATTATAATAAACTGTTACGTGCAAATTTCGTACACCGCGACAAAACGATGACGCAATCACTTACTTAACGCACCCTAGCTGGTTTGGTGTGCGGCCGCCAGCTTTTAGACAGTGGAGAAGGGAGGGGTAAATTTCAATGAACAACCCAAAAATGGGTTGACTGGGCGCCACGTAATTTTTAACGTGAAAATTACGAAAACAAATAAAACGTTACCTACCGTGATTTGTTGTTGCCTGAAAACGATAATGATAAGGCTCTCTGAAATAAAACTCAAAATTTCCAAGAAAAATATAAACATACGTTTAATAAACGTTAATGAAAAGTAATGCATAAAATTTAAATTGCATATAAAAAAAAATACAGGATCTGCAGCGAGGCAGTATTATTCAAAAAAAAAGAATTAAACTTGAATATCAGGTAATAATATAATATAAATAGCCCGACTCGAATACGCCCGTAACCCGACAGACATCTACTAACGTCTATTGTTGGCCAACCATACGACGCAGGGCAACTCACAGCCAGTTGTGATCGGGCGACGGACAAGCCGCGACGGACAAAATAAAAGTAGTGTTGTGTTAGGCACAACAATCCCAAATAATAAGGAACTTTGGTATGTCGTCCAATAATGACGACTTAATACCCATATAAATAATAAATAAATATTTCCCTCTGAAGGAGAGCACGAAGAATAATAATCCAACAAGAATATTTACAAAAATGGTCGTTTTCAGTAGACAACAATAAAGTTCTTCATATGAAATAAATAGTTATGTTAACTTATCTCTGGTGGCGACTGATAACAGGAACAGTGTGGGAGTAGACAGCGGTTGATCGTCGGACGTGCGGACAATGGGAAACCGGCCAACGGCGCCCCACCAGCTGAAGATGTCCAGAAGCGACGACGTGGGAAGCAAAATGTGATCCTCCAAAGAGATCGACTCCTTCCAACAATGGTTCGTCCTCACACGAGCACGTGCTCTCGCGGGATACCACACAAGGACAGTGAGTCACAAAAATTCCGGCACTATATAATCCGCATGCAGCGAAACCCCTCCGGGTCAAAAGGTAGCACTCGGAAAATTTATTTGCCTCCACGTGTAAAATTAAAAGAACAGCACGCGGCGACGAACGTCTGTCTCCCTTCAAGACTAACCCACGACTCTCTTTTTCAAATCTAGTTACTTTTTTCGAAACTTAAAAATTCACAGCGGAAGAAGAAAGAAATGAAATATTTGTTTAAAATACAAAGAAGAAAGTTAAGAATCAAAGGCTCATTCACGATAGTAAACTTTCAATGTAAAACAATTATTATGGCAAATAAAAGAATGAAATTAATTCCAAATATAATATCAATAATAATACTACTCTAATATTATCATTATTAACTAAAGAAATTAAAAGAAAGTACATTGATATTATTTATTTAAAGTTTTGGTTAAATGAAACTAGTGGCTAGTGTAAACCGTGCTTCAATTTGCGAACATCTGAAGGTGAATACGCGCGCTCAAGATGTCAAAATATTATAAACAACAAAACACATGACAATTTATTTATGAAATAAATCTACTAAACTATAGCAACAATTAGTTAAGAAGGTATGTTACGAAATGATCTACTACAATGTACTTTATACTATTCAACTTTGCAGCTAACTTTTAAACAATAATAACCTACACAAAGTTATCCAAATGATATCACAATTTATCAAAGTTATCGTGAAGAGCTTTGGAAATGATAGAATAGCATAAGCAAGAAGGTGAAACAGACGGAAATAAGAATTGAAGAAGGAAATGAATGAAATGGAACAACAACCGAAAAAGTAATGTAACAAATCCCCCCTTTACTTCCGTGAGATGAAATTCCCCAAATTTTATCTCAGCCCGATACGCTTCGTTAATGAAAGGAATGACGAAAATGAATAGATAAGAGGATGAAGATAAAAAATAGAGATAATTTGTATGCCCAAAAAAAAAAACAGTGTTCAGTCTGCCAGGTCTGGAGAGGCGATATCACCCTCTCGTACTTCCGGACCTGACTTCAAATCTTTGCAGTGCCATGTACCTGCATTCTTTCCATCAGCGTGCTCGAGTTCGTATACATTGGTGGATACTTTATTTTTAACTTTAAACGGCCCTATATATTTCGCTGCCAACTTACTTGCGAAATTCTCTGCTGCGTTTGACAGTTTAAAGTTCCTGCGCCACACCGTTTGACCAACGCAATATTCTACCGCTCTGCGCCTAAGATTATAGTGCGCTCTTGCCCGCCGTTGGGCAACATCCAAGCGCTTGCGTACTTCAGCGTAAATTTTCTGAAGTCGTTCCGGTTGTTGGTGGCTTATTTCACTTCGGTCAAACTCTATGTCGCCATTTTGCTGGATAGCGTCTATAGCATAATCTCCGCCATTTAAAATTTGTTCTCGCCCAAAATTAGCAAAGTACGGCGTGTATCCCGTACTCTCGTGCACAAGCGTCCTTACAGCGCAACTCACACTTGGCAAATACTTCTCCCATTGTTTCTGGTTATCCTTTACATAGGCAGCTAACATGGTCTTGATAACCCTGTTTACCCTTTCGGTTGGATTGTTTTGAGGATGGTAAAGAGCATTGTAAAGAATATTTACACCATATTGTGTACACAAGTTCTGGAATTCTCCACTGCGGAATTGTACACCATTGTCACAAATTAAATATTGTGGGACTCCAAACAAGAGGAACACTTCGTTCTCCATATGATGTGCTACAGCTTTAGCAGTGGCTGTACGAAGTGGAAAGGTAAAAACAAACTTACTGAAGTAGTCGCACACTACTAAAATAAACCTACATCCTTTAGGACTCGTTGGCAAAGGACCCACAATGTCCGTACTCAAAAGTTGGAATGGTCTAAATACTCGAGGACGCGATCCCATCAGTCCAGGAGGGCATCTTTGCTCCACTTTGTGCTCAACGCACACAACGCACCTCCTGACATATTTGGCCACGTCACTCCTCATCTTCGGCCAATAGTAACGAAGTTTCAATTTATTGTATGTCTTGCTAACACCTGGGTGCCCTGACGTCGGTACCTCATGAGCAAGACGCAAAATATCTGCTCGTTGTCCTCGGGGAACCACTCGTTTCCAATTTTCCTCTACCTCACCATGTCCTACAATTTTAAGACGAACGTACTTGTACAACTCACCGTTATGTAGTCTCCAAGCTGAATACTTTCGAGGGCTTTCTATCACAGCCTCTTTCATTTTATTGTACCACGGGTCTGCAATCTCAATATTGGCGGTAGAAACTTCAAGACTGTCAACGAAAGGAACAGATCTCGAGAGACAATCAGGTACGACGTGTTCTTTTCCCTTGCGATGAATAATCTCAAAATCGTGCTGTTGCAATTTTACAGCCCAACGGCACAGACGCCCAGATGGGTCCTTTAAATTGTTCAGCCATACCAGAGAATGGTGGTCTGTCACTACGGTGAAGCGGGTTCCCTCGAGGTATGGTCGCAGCTTATCCAGCGCCCACACGACCGCTAAACACTCTCTCTCCGTTGTCAAGTAGTTGCGCTCATTCTCATTGAGGGAGCGACTCAAAAAGCTTACTACACGCTCACCATCTTCTAACATTTGTGACAGTACTGCCCATAAACCAAAACTGCTGGCGTCGGTTTGTACTGTGAAGGGTTTAGAAAAATCTGGACATGTAAGTATTGGAGCGGTGACCAAACACTCTTTCAGTCTCAGAAACGAATTCTGACAATCATCCGTCCATCCCCATCTATGATTTCTTTTGAGCAAATTCGTAAGTGGAGCGCTGAGAGACGCAAAATCCCTAACGAAACGTCGATACCAGGACGCCATCCCGAGAAAACTGCGTACTTCAGACACATTTCTCGGTACTGGGATATCCAAGATCGCCTTCACCTTCTCAGAGTCCACTCGCAGTCCCTGTTGATCGACTACATACCCAAGGTATCGCAGTTCCGGCCTACAGAACTGACACTTTTCACGACTAAGAGTCAAACCTGCAGCTGTTAGACGTTCAAAAATCTGTCGGATAATGTTGAGATGTTCTTCAAAACTCTCCGAGACAACAACTATATCATCCAGATATACAAACACGTATGGCTCAAGTTCAGGCCCTAGGACACGATCGATTAGTCTTTGCCAAGTTGCGGGGGCATTGGTAAGTCCAAACGGCATTCTTCTAAACTGGAAAAGTCCACGACCAGGGACTGTGAATGCTGTAAGTTCGCGACCGTCCTTACTCATCGGTATCTGCCAGTAAGCAGATTTTATGTCAAGGGAGCTCAAGAACCTTGCTCCTCTGAGCCTGTCTAAAATCCCAGATACAAATGGAATGGGGTAAGCATCCTTCTTAGTAACTTTATTCAATTTTCTGAAGTCCACGCAAAAACGGTACCCGCCATCCTTTTTTGGAACTAGCAGAATAGGTGAGCTCCAAGGGCTGCAAGATGGTTCCACTATGCTCTTCGCCAACATCTCGTCTAGCTCATTATTGATGTGTTTCAGTATAGCTGGGGATACAGGGTAGTAACGCTGTTTGATGGGATCAGACTCCGCAACTATCTTGTGTTCGACTAGTGTAGTGCACCCAATTCCATTGCCCATGTTCGCCCATGCCTCCTCCAAAAATGCATCGAGCTCTGCCACCTGTGTCTCCGTCAGAGTGGATAACGTATCATTGGCGGTGGAGATAGTGTCGATAGCTGTAAAACTCCAAACATCATTGCGCAAGTCAGGTACTATGCCCATAGTACACCATTCCTAAAATCACAGATGATGTCACACTAGGTACTATTAAAAATTTAATTAATTTAATTTTATTCAATAAAACAACTGGCAATGTTATGGATCCTAAACTGGAGCAGGTCTTCCCATCGGCTATCGTACAAACAGGAGCGTCTGTCGTGTCTACGGCCAAATTCAATTTAGACAGAACAGCCCAACAGTTTCCTCCGATAATCGATCTCGTTGCTCCGGAATCGAGCAAACCTAAAAAGTTATACCCAAAAATCGAGATCCTTAAATACGGTCGCTGATCTCCACCAACATGGGATATGATGAAGTTTACAACAGCCACGTTCTTCTCATATTCTATCCGCTTCGCCGTTAAATCCATCGCAGATGACGCCACACGGCTACCTAGCGCCTCTGCGGGTCTTTTCCCGAACAGTGCGAACAATCTTTCTTGAAGACTTCAGGTTTTCCGCATCCAAAACATTGCTTCGTCTTGCTACAGTCCCGTGCCCTATGACCAACAGTGCGACAGTTCCAACAAGTGAGCGTACTTTTTCCCGCAGAAGGTTTTGGTACTTCCGGTGCACTTGTGACTTCCGCTGCATTTAGGTGAGTAGTTTTAGTACGACCTTGGTAAGCCAAGTCAGGCTCTAAGAGATTTCGTCTGTTAGCAGGAGGGGGTTGAAATTTTTCAGCCATAAGCTTGTTTGCCTCCAGCTTCTTACATACTTCCAACAAGCGCTCTACCGTGGAAATATCCTCGAGAGCTATTCCCTGAATTAAGTAAGGCAGAATATTTCTGCGAAGTACTTGCAGTTTTATTTCGTCACTTGGTGTTGTAGGGAGCCTACTAAATAAATTTACCATACAGGCTACATATATTCCGACTGTCTCGTCCACACCCTGCGTTCGCCGGCGAATTTCATCCCACAGTTCAACCTCATAATCGAACGGCTCGAATTCCTCTTTCACCAGTTTAACAAAATCGCCCCATTTTGTGATTTTGTGACGTATTGAGCGGTACCAGATGAGTGCGCGCCCTTTTAGTAACTCGTTAATGGAATCGCATAATTCAGTTTCTTTAACATTACGAGATATACGCAGGTCTTGGATTCTTTCCAGGAATGCATTTACACTGAGATCATTCTCACCCGTAAATGTGATGTCCCATCGGGCAACTGGTATCTGCTTCCTTGCAACTGCTTGTAACTCTGAAGATGACTCCTCCTTAGCATCTCTTTGTTTTATTTTCTCCTCCGCGGATTCTGCTTTATTTAACAACGTTGTCTCCTCCTGAGTCACTCGTTGTTGTAGCTGTTCAATAGCTGCTTGATGATCAGCGTCCGCATCCTCACTATCCTCAATCCGTGCTAACCTGGATATCAAGTGCTGTACTAAGCTACTTAATTTCAGATATTCCACCCTGGACGATGTACCCGAAAATGATTCCACTCGGCCTTGCAGCTCGACGATTTTTTTGGTGCATAGATCGATTTCTGACGCGACATCCAAAGGAATGACCGGCTTATTTGGCAAGTCTTCGACGCCCTCTTCAGCCATCAACAGTCGTAACTCCTGCCGCATAGTTATTACTGACAAACGTTTGGCATGCTTTAGACCCCGAACCCGAAGTTCATATTCCAGCTCATCTCGCAATAAGCGTGCCGGATCCATGTTGCATACAAATATAAATAAATAATAAAGAGAAGTATAGAAAAGTACAGAAAAAGAATGAAATGACCGAATACTAAATAATACCCGTAAACATTACTGACCCAAAAAAAAATCAATTAGCGAAAATAAAGTATTCGCGAGACACACTTTTACGATCTCTGATCCTTTTACCGTTTATGGCCCTCGTGCCGTTTATGGCCCTCGTACCGTTTATGGCCCTCTAGCCGTTTATGGCCTTCTTGCCGTTTATGGCCCTCTTGCCGTTTATGGCCCCACGTTGGGCGCCACTTTTGTTACGTGCAAATTTCGTACACCGCGACAAAACGATGACGCAATCACTTACTTAACGCACCCTAGCTGGTTTGGTGTGCGGCCGCCAGCTTTTAGACAGTGGAGAAGGGAGGGGTAAATTTCAATGAACAACCCAAAAATGGGTTGACTGGGCGCCACGTAATTTTTAACGTGAAAATTACGAAAACAAATAAAACGTTACCTACCGTGATTTGTTGTTGCCTGAAAACGATAATGATAAGGCTCTCTGAAATAAAACTCAAAATTTCCAAGAAAAATATAAACATACGTTTAATAAACGTTAATGAAAAGTAATGCATAAAATTTAAATTGCATATAAAAAAAAATACAGGATCTGCAGCGAGGCAGTATTATTCAAAAAAAAAAGAATTAAACTTGAATATCAGGTAATAATATAATATAAATAGCCCGACTCGAATACGCCCGTAACCCGACAGACATCTACTAACGTCTATTGTTGGCCAACCATACGACGCAGGGCAACTCACAGCCAGTTGTGATCGGGCGACGGACAAGCCGCGACGGACAAAATAAAAGTAGTGTTGTGTTAGGCACAACAATCCCAAATAATAAGGAACTTTGGTATGTCGTCCAATAATGACGACTTAATACCCATATAAATAATAAATAAATATTTCCCTCTGAAGGAGAGCACGAAGAATAATAATCCAACAAGAATATTTACAAAAATGGTCGTTTTCAGTAGACAACAATAAAGTTCTTCATATGAAATAAATAGTTATGTTAACTTATCTCTGGTGGCGACTGATAACAGGAACAGTGTGGGAGTAGACAGCGGTTGATCGTCGGACGTGCGGACAATGGGAAACCGGCCAACGGCGCCCCACCAGCTGAAGATGTCCAGAAGCGACGACGTGGGAAGCAAAATGTGATCCTCCAAAGAGATCGACTCCTTCCAACAATGGTTCGTCCTCACACGAGCACGTGCTCTCGCGGGATACCACACAAGGACAGTGAGTCACAAAAATTCCGGCACTATATAATCCGCATGCAGCGAAACCCCTCCGGGTCAAAAGGTAGCACTCGGAAAATTTATTTGCCTCCACGTGTAAAATTAAAAGAACAGCACGCGGCGACGAACGTCTGTCTCCCTTCAAGACTAACCCACGACTCTCTTTTTCAAATCTAGTTACTTTTTTCCAAACTTAAAAATTCACAGCGGAAGAAGAAAGAAATGAAATATTTGTTTAAAATACAAAGAAGAAAGTTAAGAATCAAAGGCTCATTCACGATAGTAAACTTTCAATGTAAAACAATTATTATGGCAAATAAAAGAATGAAATTAATTCCAAATATAATATCAATAATAATACTACTCTAATATTATCATTATTAACTAAAGAAATTAAAAGAAAGTACATTGATATTATTTATTTAAAGTTTTGGTTAAATGAAACTAGTGGCTAGTGTAAACCGTGCTTCAATTTGCGAACATCTGAAGGTGAATACGCGCGCTCAAGATGTCAAAATATTATAAACAACAAAACACATGACAATTTATTTATGAAATAAATCTACTAAACTATAGCAACAATTAGTTAAGAAGGTATGTTACGAAATGATCTACTACAATGTACTTTATACTATTCAACTTTGCAGCTAACTTTTAAACAATAATAACCTACACAAAGTTATCCAAATGATATCACAATTTATCAAAGTTATCGTGAAGAGCTTTGGAAATGATAGAATAGCATAAGCAAGAAGGTGAAACAGACGGAAATAAGAATTGAAGAAGGAAATGAATGAAATGGAACAACAACCGAAAAAGTAATGTAACAAAACTCACTCAATGAAATACACACCAAAGGTTATGAAATAGCTATAGGAGAAATTATTGATTCTGAAAACATTACTCATGTTGCACGTCTATCTAATCAAAGGATTTGCATGTACCTCAAAAACAAATCATTCGTAGATGAAATTATAAACAAACATAACAAAATCTTAGCACAAAATAACATCACAGATATAAGGCGCTACGTTACACTATCAACACGAATAATCATAACAAATGTATGCCCATCAATACCCGATGAGGTCATCATGAAAGCACTACATACACTGAACATCAAAACACTATCACCAATCAGTAATTTACAAGCAGGTTTTCAAGACACAAAATATTCCCACATATTAAGTTTCAAAAGACAAACTTACATGTCATAGGAATAAAAACAAAAAAATACAAAATCTTTACTAATTAACCACGAAAACACTGATCATAGAATTTATCTATGTACAGAAATCCTAAAATGTAATAAATGTAATTTAATGGGGCAAAGTGAGAACAAATGTAGAAACACCAACGTACTAAATAACGACAATCAACCCTCTCAGGAAAAAACCATTCACCGAGCTCTTCACAGCCTAGTGGAACACCTCCTCAAAGTACACAACCCGCTTTCATGTTAAATACAGAATATTGTAACGTGTGAGCCCCGCTGCTACGCTGAACAATCGTCTAAATATAGCGATGACGCAATCGCGCTAGCAGCCGGGCTAGGTAAACAAACTAGTCGCGACGTGTTTAATTACTTCCGGTCGCTTGAACCTTTTGTGTTCATTGTTATTATACGGTCGAACATTCTAGAGATGTCTGAAAGTCAATAGCAGCTGTATAAAAGGGACGCAGCTATGCTCGGGAGTTAGTTAGATAGTTAGTGAGTTAGTTACATAGAGAGACATATAAAGACATTCACATAGAGTGTTAGTGAAGCACAGCAGTATCGTGGTGAGCGTATGCAGTATAGTGTCGAGTGGAGGACTCGGGAAGTTACTTGTTAACTGGCATAGCTGTGGATGTTAATAATCAGTAGTGTTGATGAGTATTGGGAAGCTATAGTATACGAGGACAGTAACGGCGAGTCGGGAAGTTACTGATATACCGGGATAACGGTGGAAGTGAATACTCTGTAGTATTGAAGAGTATTGGGGAGCTACGTATACGGGGACAGTAACGGCAAGTGGAAGTGTATACTCGGCAGTAGAATTGAAAAATTGTGGCATACGGACAGTCGGTAATACTGAGGCTGTGGAAGGAGAAAGTTTGTTACATAAATAGACAGACCGTGAGGTGAAAGGTGTGACATCTGTTCGAGCATTTAAATATACACACGCTGTAGAGTCAGTTGAGTATATAGACGCTGTGGAGGTCGGTAGGCGAACAGTTGAACGTGATATAAGTATATGGTGATATAAATATCGCGTAAACAGTTTACAAGAGTCTGTAACAGACCGGCAGTCTAAGATTGGAACGCGTAGTGAAATAAATAATTAGTAATATCGTAGAAATAAATAGTAGTGTTAATTGGTTAAATAAATAAATAGTGTTAGTGTTGTCTAGTTAATTATAGTTTTAGTCTTAATTAGTTTTTAATAATGGTTTAATATTTGTAATAGTAATTTTCATTTTGTAGTTTAATAAACAGTTATTTTAGTAATAATAATTGTCTAATATTTACACTTCACCCAAATAAATAAAAACGGTACAATATAAAAAAAATTAAAATTGGGAGAATATAGAAACATTTCACAACACTTAACACCCAAATAGCAACGAGTTTTTTAAAATACCAACCCCGTTAGCACGCAACAAGAAAACCACACAAAAGGCACACATCTTCCCTCTCTGATCCTGAAAAATAAACACAAGTGGAAAAACAAAAACAAATACAAAAGAAAAAAACTGAAACAAAAAATCTAACAGACACTGAACTTACATATTTATTACTACAAATAAAAGAATTTATACAAGAAAACCAGATAAATTATATACTTAATCATGCAAAACTCATATTGGAAAACACAAAAGGTCTAAACTCCGAATAAGTACAAAACATTGTAAACGAATATACACATGAAATAGGAAAAGTAATAAATATGCTAAATGACCTGCACATAAAAATAAAAGGCCGTAAAATAAAATATCAAATGCCTAATCTCATTAAAAAACTATGCATCAAGTCAAGATAACTTAAATGATTCACAAGATAATCTATCACAAACCACATCACAAAACAAATTTTCAGACTTCACATACTTAGAGGACGACAGTCCAGCACAACATTCAAATAACTAATCAATATCTCTCAATCAAAAACAAAATGTGTACACTTTTCAAAAAACGGAACTTATATTACAATCCTAAAATCAAAATAAAAAATCTGATGTGGCCAACATATAACCTCTCGCCAGATATTTTACCTGGTTATACGCATAAAACAAAAAATATTTTTAAATACAAATACATATATTCATGTCTCACTACAAAATACTTCTCACATATATTTGCAAAATCTATGGGATATTTTAATATAAATTATGTACAATACATACATATTCTTTATATTCAATATCCTGAAATTTTCTTTTTCTACTTTCCTTTTTTTTCTTTATGTTCGTCATTTTTTCGCAAATTCCTTTTATATTATTTTTTACGAATATTCTTTTGCGTTGTTGACTTTTTTTATTTTCATTATCTTCATAATGATGTACAAATAATTTTGACAGTGGCATACAAATATTTTTGACAGTGACATTTACGTGTCAATTACAAACATTTCAATTTCTTGCCTTGAAGTAGTTTGATCTGAAATTTTTTACATCAAATTATTTTATATGCATTTCTTTATCTCTAAATCTATAGAAGATATAATAATGAATTTATATTTATCGAATAAATAATTTAACGTTCTTTAATATAAGTATTTACATAAATTTTCGATAAATAATCTTTAGATGTTTTTTTCCTGTTACTACTTCCGGTTGTCCAATTGTTACTAAAGCTTAATCAACTCTTCCCATTATTGTTAGATTGAGGAATCCGTAGTCAAAAATGTTTTAAGTCTTATAGTACGAGTATTTGAGAAATCGTGGATCCAACATACACACATCCACACACACACATACGGACATCATCGTAAAAATGTTATAATCGGATTCTAGGGATCTTAAAACGTGCTTATTCACTAAATTCTGGTTATGCGATTTTTAGCATGAATTCAACACATCTCTTAGCGAGAGGTAAAAATATAGAAATCGAATATGTCAACACCATTAAGTTCCTGGGAATAACATTACGAAACAAATTAAATTGGAAACCACACATCGAAAACCTTAAAAAAGAATGTTTGTAACGAATCAACGTCATAAAAATCCTGAAACATCAAAAATGGGGAGCACAAAAAGAGACAATATTAAAAATATATAATTCACGTCATCAAGTATCAATTTACATATTAAGATCCAAAATAGAGTATGGATGAATAAAATTCTTTAATACAAATAAAACGAACCTAAAAGAACTAGATCAAATAACAAACCAGTCAATAAGATTAGCGACAGGTGCCTTCATTACAAGCCCCATCAATTCACTCCTAATCGAAGTTGGAGAACAACCACTTAAATTCAGATTAGCGCAAATAGTAATGTCATATATATTAAATCTCGCAACAAACCTCAATAATCCAGCATACAAACAAATATTTTACCGAAACATAAAAGTAATAAACAATCACATTCCCATCCAACAATACATAAACACTGCTCTCCAAAAAAACCAATACAACTTTCCTACACAATATTCCAAAAGCCATAGCAACACCCCCCACTGGAAAATTAACAAACCAGCACTCATTTGTGGTCTCCTATAATTTAAAAAAAACCTGATACATGTCTCATAATCAATCAAATAGAATTTTGTAAAATCCAAGACAAACTCCATAACTACCAATATATATATACACCGACGGATCCAAGACGGAAGAAAAAACCGGGGCAGTCGTCATCGAAAACCAAAATGTAACCAAGATCCACCTGCCTACCAGTGCTTACTCCGCAAACTACTTGCAATACAGACAGCAATTAATTCCACAAATACAAAGAACGAACCAACCACCAACTACGCCATTTGTTGCGACTCCATCAGCGCTATCCAAAAAATAAGTAAACTATACCCAGAAGACAAGATTACACAACAAATCCACGAAGAACTGTACACAGCGGAGCAGAACCAAAAGAAAATAACTTTTATATGGGTACCATCTCACACTGGCATAATAGGCAATGAAAAGGAGATAGCACAGATATATACAGATCTATATCAATCTGGGATGCAAAAAGTATATTAAAATACAAGACAAAAGAAGCATGGCAATGAGAATGGATAAACACAACAAATAACAAGCTATGTGAAATCAAAGAGGATACAACCACCGGGATTAAGGCAAGACCAAAATATCCCCACCAGACTCAGAATAGGCCACACATAAACTACACACAAACATATACTAGAAAGCACCGCAAGCCCAAACTGTTGTAATGTACCATGAACGATAAAACATATACTAATCGACTGCCAACAATACACCCACGCTAGGAACAAATCAGATCCCAAACACAATAAAAGAAATTTCAAAAAACGATAAAGATACGAAAAAATCTGATGTGGCCAACACATGACCTCCCGTCAATTCCATGTTTGAAATAGCAATGAGCTTTAAGTAAAGTATCATTTCCAGTTGATCGTTTGTAAATAAAATCTAATGTGTGTTCCAATAAGTAGAAAAGTGTGTAATACCAAATTTTGGATTATATTTTATAACGTTTTTCCTCGAAAATCTGTTAAGAGCTCCAAATTAAGTACCACGTCCGGTTTATCATATAGGTATAATCAAAATCTAATGTTGTTTCAAATTATACACGAGTTTTAAATACCAAATTTGAGAAGTTTTGAATCATGTTTTAATATATTTTTTCAAAAAAATCTATTCACCTTCCTGTAAAGTAGATTATCAATTTTAGAAAACATCTAGTATGTCGTTCTCATTAATATATATGTCTTAAATACCAAATTTGAAAAGTTTTGGATTGTACAGGGTACGGCAAAACCAATTGAGCAGTTTTGAAGAGTTATAAAAAAGAAACCATGGTATATATGAAAAAAATGTTTTTATTTTTGAAATCAGTAGGACTTACCATTTTATACTCATTAATTTTTAAAAATAATGCCTTTAAGATGCGGGCCGTTAGCTGCAATACATTGCTGGAGCCGATTTCTGAAGTTTTAAACAGCCCGTTGACACATTTCGCGGGGTATCACGATTACTTCTTCAATAATCTGCTCCCTTAGCTCTAGCAGGTTTTGGAAGCGACGTTTAAACACTTTTTCCTTTAGATATCCCCAAAGAAAGAAGTCACATATGCTTAAATCGGGCGATCGCGCAGGCCACCCCACGTCACCTCTCAAAGACACTAGACGTCCAGGAAACATTTCTCTTAAAGCGTTTAGAGAATTTCGGGCTGTGTGGGCTGTAGCCCCATTCTGTTGGAACCAAAAGTCATCTAATCCCTTTTCTTCAACAACCACTTCTAATCGGGGCTGCAGAAAATTTTGCAATATTGAAACATAACGCCCGGAATTCACGGTCACGGTCACACCTTCCTCTTCAAAAAAGTACGGGCCTATAACTCGAAATTGTGATACAGCACACCACACCGTTAGTTTCGAAGAATGTAGCGGTCTTTCGTGAATAATTTGGGTTTTTTTTTCAGCCCAGTAGCGAAAATTTTGTTTATTCACAATCCCGCTTAGGTGAAAATGTGCCTCGTTGCTGCTGAAGAATGCTGCCTCAGGAGGGATCGCTGCAAGAATTTCCTCACACAGATTTTAGCGGTTGGCGTAGTCTGCTGGGTTCAATTTCTGTACCATCATTATTTTGAAGGGATGGAAATTGAAATCTAAATGCAGATTCCTCCTCAAACTGCGGTCTGAAACCCCCAATGCAATAGCGTGCCTTCGAGCAGAACGTCTTGGCGATTGTTCGACTGCTGCTCTCACTAGCTCCACATTTTCTGGTGTTCTGATGGATCTTCGTCGGCTATGTGTACCTATTCTTAGTATGGTACCAGTTTCCTCCAGCTGCCGAATCCAGGACCGAATTGTGTTCGCAGTAGGAACAGCATTATTTCGCGGAATGTTGAACCGTCACCGAAAAGATTTTTGGATCGCAATCACAGATCGGTTGTTTTCATAAAACGCACGCACGGCAAAGCCACGATATACTCCGGTCCAAACCATGTTGGGGATGCCGACAGAACAAAAGGAGACCTAGTATAGCTGCCTACCCCCGCCACCGCCCGAACACCTGCCCCTCCAAACTGCTCAATTGGTTCTGCCGCACCCTGTATCAATTTATTTTTCACGAAAATATGTTCAGAGCTTCAAATAAAGTATCACTTTCGGTTTATCAATTTTAGCCAAAATCTAATATGTTGCTTCCCTTTATATAAAAGTCTTAAATACTAAATTTGACAAGTTTTGGAATATATCCTATTATATTTTTCACAAAAATCTGTTGAGAGCTTCAAATAAAGTATCACTTCCGGTTTATTAATTTTAGAAAACATCTAACATGTCGTTCACATTCATATAAAAATCTTAAATACCAAATTTGAAAAGTTTTGGAATATATAATAATATATTTTTCACGAAAATCTGTTGAGAGCTTCAAGTAAAGTATCAGTTCCGGTTTATCAATTTTAGAAAAAATCTAAAATGTCTTTCTTATTAATAAAAAAATTTAAATACCAAATTTGAAAAGTTTTGGAATATATCATAATACATTTTTCACGAAAATCTGTTGAGAACTTCAAGTAAAGTATCATTTCCTGATTATCAATTTTAACCAAAATATAATATGTTGTCCTTCTTTATATAAAAGTTTACTAAATTTGACAAGTTTTGGAGTATATCATAATATATTTTTCACGAAAATCTGTTCAGAGCTTCAAGTAAAGTGTCACTTCTGGTTTATTAATTTTAGCCAAAATCTAACTTGTTGTTCTCCTTGATACAGAAGTTTTAAATACTAAAATTGAAAAGTTTTGGATTATATTTTAATATAGTTTTTCATTAAAAACTGTTATGGGCTTCAAGTAAACAGTCACTTCCGGTTATCTAGTTTTACCCAATATCTAATCAACTCTTTATATGAATCCAGAAAGCTTAAATACGGAAAATAGAAATATTTGGAAATTTGTTATAAGAGTTATCGTGGACGAAAAAAATCGTCACACACACACACACACACACATACACACGCAGATATCATCGTAAAAATAGTAAAAACGTGTTGTGGGGACCCTAATTCGTGCTTATTTACTGAAAACTCACCATCGAATTTTTGGCACGATTACATTACCTCCCTTATCTACGGTATGACGGCAGGTAATAATGTATTAAAATTCCTGAAAGACATAAACTTAGCACAACATATATAATATATCCAAAATATTGTAATAATAACATATTATATAAATTAGAACTACTATAAACTATGCAAACCAACAATGTAACAGTTTATATTGAAACTGGTTTAATAGTACTTACACAATACCTAACCCCAAATCACTAATCTTGTTCTTAAACTGTACATAATAATTTGAGCCCAATTTTTTAGTTGTAAATAATATTTTTTGTATGCATAAATATCCTTTTTTGGTCATCAATTTATCAGGCGATCAATTTTCTCACTGGCGATCCGCCACGAGCAAATCACTTCGCTTCGCTCGATGTTTAATATAACATCCCTAACTTTTCAGGGACGGCAAGAAGTACAACCGTGGTTTTAACTGGGATGAAGGATGGGCTGAAATTTGATGTTGGACAAAAATTAGTTTTGTTGGACCATGTAACCCTAGTAAATGTTTTATTACTATTTGCACAACCCTATGCATTTTTTAAAAAACAAATGTTATAAATTTGGTTTTGGGTAATTAATTAGTAATTAATGAGTACTAAATTTTTTGATTGATGTCATGTGATTGCGTCGGGATGGTTCTGCCAGGCATAGGAACCTAAAAATTAAATTATTAAAATAAAAGTTGTGACTCAACTGATTTTTATAAACAATTTTTTGTATGCAATTTTTTGGCAATCAATTTTCCCCGTGATCAATTTACCGGCGATCAATTTCCCCGCGATCAATTTTCCTCCTAATCAATTTTCCGGCGATCAATCGCGATTAATTTACCGGCGATCAATTTATCCCGCGATGCATTTTCCGGCGATAAATTTAGCGACCATCAATTTTCCAGATCATTTTCGAGCGATGAATTTTACCCGCGATCAATTTCTCAGCAATAAATTTTCCGGACACGAGTAATATCGGTGATGAAATTATTTTAGGGCAAAAGTAAAAAATAATTTGTACACAGAACTGATTTCGCGCGGATGGGTTATTATTTATTAAGTGAATGATAGCTGTTAATTTGAAGACAAAAGTTTGGAAGCAGTTCATTTTATCAGAGATAAAAAGTAATGTCTTGGTTAATTAACTAGAGTCTTGCGTTTGGTAAGAGTATTTTGATGACAAATAAATCTTATTTTAATTTAACAGAACAGAAATAAAAAAAAACTCGTTAAAAAATCATATACCTACTGGTAATAATAACATAATATTTTGAAAAATATTTTAACATGCGCCGTATCAATAAATTTAATTCTTCTATTATAGTTCTCATAATCATCGCTTCTTACACTACAGATATGGGAGTTTCCAGTACATAATTTTAGCTATTTAGAGGTCACTGAATCACACTCTTTAAAATAAAAAAGTTTGTAGGCATGCAAGTCAATGTAATGTTTATTTATTTCGGTGAACTGTAAAAAACGATAAATAAATATTAAAAGATTAAAAATAACGATGCTTCTGACTAAAAAAATATAAACACTATAATTAAATTTCACTGTTGAATTACACCAAAACAGTCTTCTCTCATACTATAATTAAAGATTAAAAAAAAAACGATGTTCGACTGTGTTTGGGATGGAGACTAAAAATATTACAAACAATTAAAGACTAAGATTTTCTATTATAGTAATTTACATTCAAGACCATTACGGGCGTGCACAGTACCTAACGAGCGAGGGAAGCGATCTTGTTATCCATGCGAGCACGTAAATATCGGGTAAAGCTAAACGCCTATGTCGCGGTTTTCAGTGTTCACACTATATATGTTGCTATAGTTTTAACAGCAAACATTAATTTTTTTAAGTACTAGTCCGCAAAATCTTTCTTTACCACTAGCGATAGAGCTCTGTAATAAGACGTTTACGATTTATTATACTACCACAAGGTACTATTTATTTACACGATATTTATTTCACTACATCTATATCACTAACTACTTATGTCACCATCCGTGTCTATATTAGAAGGCCCGGCTGTCTTCTCTGCAGTTATATAGTCCGGCGTCGTTTTTCTAGAAAGTTCTCCAACATGCAATGCGATAATAACATCGAATACAAAGGATTAGGTGACTGGAAGTAATTAAACAGGTCGAGACTTGTTTGTTTACTCCATTGGTTGCTTGCGACGATTACGTCATCGACAAACCTAGGCGCTCGCTCCGCGCGGCATTTATTGCCCGATGCTGCCCCCTCATTAAGACTATTTAGTTCCGGAACAGTTCGTGATGACAAAGTCTGCATGTATTACCTTTGGGACCGTCGATGGTCTGCCCGACTTCTTCTTTCTGCCCGATAGGGGTAAAGTTGCAGACGAGAATTTTTCTCGCAAAGCGGAAGATGATCTTCAACATGTTTCTAACAATCGTCCCCCTAGTAAATGTACCGTTGATGTTCTTACAGTTTGACGTTGGTTGGCCAGTTTCTGTAGTCGTCCAAATTTTGCCTTAAAGACTAGGGGAATACTCTTTCCATGAAGTCTTCAAAAGTCGGTACCTGAGCTATGATCCGTCCAACCATTGGGCCATAATGGTCTTCATGGTTGTCACAGGCGAAACGGGTTAGCCTATTAAAGTGTACGATTCTCGGCTTCTCGGTAGATGGTTTCCTAATAAGGATCTAGCCAATTTTTTTGCAGCTTTGGTGATAAACCGCGTCGCCTTTATGGATTGTAAAGCGACACTAAATCCCCTGGTTGATATCCATCTTTTTCAGTACTGATGTCATTATGGTCCTTCATTCGTTCGCTCTCAGCTTGAATTTTTGTACGGACTTGTTCATATATGTCATGCCTTCTTCTCCTCAAATCCGTAACGTAATATTCCCCGGCCAAGTCTTCTCCAGGTTTACTGCTGAACACCAACTCCCTTAGTAAGTGCAACTCACTCCCAAATAAGATGTTCGTAGGAGTTTACCCTGTTTAGCTAGGGAGCTGGTGGCAATTTCGGTATATGATTTGATCGTCGTTAGGAATGACAGATAATAGAGTTTTGAAGCTTGTGAACAGGATAAGCAAGGAGGCCAGGTCGGGTGTTGCTGCTTTTTCGAAAAAACAATTTTCAAAATTGCTAAATATATAACCTCTCCTAAATTATTTGATCGTGTCTGCCATTTGGTTATTATGTTAAATTGACTATCTATAATACTAAACGATTAGATTCACTATCTCACTATAGTTTCTTTAATCAAGACGATCGCCATCCTTTGAACACCTCTACAGCCTAAACGGTGCGAGCGATTTTCGTGAAATTTGTACCAAGTTTTAGGAAATGATTGTCTCGAGTGCCTTCGTAATAACACAAATTTCTGTAGGATGCATAGTTTTCGAGTAAAAATTTTTTAAAGATTGAAAATTGGGACAAAAACAATAAAGATCACAGTAACGATCACAGTTTTCCTTGAAAATTTAAGACGAAAAACGCCATGTTTGACATATCATTTCAAACTTTTAAATGGAAATATTTATGAAATGGAGACAATTTGAAAGAAGTTTAATTCATAATCATAAATTTTGAGAATAGGCAACTATATCCGCACAGGTAAAAAAGGCCTAAACCATTTTAATTAAAAATTATAAAATTTGACGGTTCATATGTACTTGGACAGTGTTGCCAAATGTGTCATATAAGTAACTAGGTAAAAAACAAATATTCCTGACTAGACTAATGTGAAGTCCGTACGATAAGCGCTGTCATGTCATTTGGCATGTCAATGATGACAAATTATTGGTTTTCATCCTTTTAAATGCAAAAAAAATGTTTCAATAATATGTAACATTAAAGAAAAAATGATGAAATTAACGAGGTAGGTATATGTAATGATTTTAAGCCATGTTTATTATGTTATATATTTTATTATGTAAATAGAATTTTGGAAAATGTATAAGGAAACACGTCGAAAAGGATCAGAATAATTATTAGATATCTACATATTTTAGAGATATTAAACAATAATTTAATAAATTTTCCATCCCGCATAATGAAAAAACGACCGAAGATGAAAGGCCGGTGGTCGACACAAAAAATTCAAATTTGCGGTGAAAGTAATGTTTAAATATTTTGTGCACCGCACTATTGTTATTAAAAATTAGTGTAGGAGATAAATACTGTATCTGGAATACTTTTTTGAAGTCGGAAATGTGATATTTTAACCGTGTCCGAGGTAATTTAAAATAAACCATAAATTTTATGACTTTCTATTATTATTATATTCTGTGCTGAGTAAATAATGAAAGTTGGTAAAATATAGTAAACAATGTATGTTGAATTTAGTTTTTAAGTTAAACATCTGTAAATTTAATCATGAGTGAGTTCAATATACTATTTTAAATCAGCCAGCTGCCAGGTAACTTAAGTCTGGACACGAAAACGCGGGACAATGTATTAGATTATTAGACTTACTTGTAAAGATTAGATAACAAAGGTAGGTGATCACTGGATAACTTAGTAAATAGCAATACAATATTTAAATAATTCATAAGGTTAACAACAATTGAAATGTTTCCTTTAAAATGTCGTGGTTCAAAAACAATGTACTTTAAATATGTATCATGTAAAATGTCTTTATTGCAACCATGCATTATAAAATTATAATCACAACACAGCATTTGTAAAAAAATATATGTTGATGACAACAATGGACCTTTTCAATTCAACGGCTATCTCTTTCTATCTCTGCAAATAGTAAGAAAATGGCGCGAACAACTGCCAGTTGGGCTGTCAAACGAAACGTCAAAAATATTGCAGTCATTAAAATACCGGTATTCTCAGTGAAAATTTGCATCGTTAGACATTTTAACTTTAATAAAAGCTTTTGTAACTTATTTCATAAGATTTTTTCAAGTTATCTGAGATATTCTCACATTTTACGTCTAAATTTTTTCGAAACACACGTCATAGACCTCTGTTGTTCTTACTATGCGCAGATCCCCATTGCGCATATCTTCTATCTCTTTAAATTGAAAAGGTTCATTATATAGGAGCTCATTCATATTTCAACCCCAAACATCACCATTTTTGTGTTTATTTGAAGATATTTTAAACAGTTCAGGAGTTATGGGGTCCCCAAATGCATGTACTCTTGATTAGTTTCGGCTAAAAATGTGAGATTAAAAATGATTCAATCTCACGATTTCTGTTGCAAATAGAGTGTTTTGTCAAAAATTTGACAACGCGGTCTTTCGTTTTTTGGGAAAAGTCAGTCGTGTTAGGTATCAAATGAAATATTTTCTTAAGAGCTGCTATACAGAAATGTCAAAAATTTGACAACTCTATTATCTTTTGTTATATGCACAAAGTTGTCAGAAATATGTCGTGTTTGGTATCTATTAAAATGTTGTAACATGAGCTGCTATGCACAAATGTTAAAAATTAGACAATTCGATCAGATTTTGTTTATTGCAAAAAGTTGTCAGAAATGTGTGTATCAAATGAAATGTATTCTCAAGAGGTGCAAAAATGACAAAAATTTAACAACTCGACCGTCTTGTTTTTTTTATAAAGTTGTCAGAAACATGTGTATCAAATGAAATGTTTTTTCTAAAGCTGTCATACAAAAATGTCAAAAATATGACAACTCGATCTTCTTTTGTTTTGTGCAGAAAATTGTCATATATAATATCATAAGTGGTAAATTTTTGCCGGAAAAATTTTCAGATTGTTACGAGAGTCGGTTGCCTAGCAATTTATTGAGTGGCATTGACAAAAAAATTCTAAATTGTCAAACGAGTAATTTTTGATCAATGTCACGAAATAAATTGGCAACAGGCTCGAGTAAAGCAATCGGAAATTTTTTCCAGGTTAAAATTTAACCACGATTGGTATTCGGATGACTATTTCCAAAATAAAAATCAGGTAATTATTTATATAATTTTTTTCTTGACAAAAATCTTGTAAATATTTATTGTGTTTAGAGGTATTAGGTTTCAGTTTGCTTTTTCAACGTTTTAAATAGATTCATGTCCAAATCGACTCGTTTTTAATAAAAACTGATAACACTGAAAATATACAGACTTTGACAGGTATGTAAACAATATGTTTCTAAAACGTCAAAAATTTTCGCTTATCAAAACTCACTTGTAAAAATACGACATCTTATTGGCTTAAAGGGTGCGAAAAAACTTCTTTGACGCTGTTTTGTCGAAATGAAATTTGGTAACTAGGTAGAATCCTGAATTTGGATTGGTTTATATATTTATGAGTGAAATAGTCAGAAATATGTAATGTTTGGTATGAAATAAAATGTTTGCTCAACAGCTGTCATGCAGAAATGTCAAAAATATGACAACTCGTTCATCTTTTGTTTATTGCAAAATCTTCTCAGAAATATGTAGTGTTTGGTATCAAATGAAATGTTTTCTCAAGAGCTGTGATGCAGAAATGTTAAAAATATGACAACACAATCGTGTTTTGTTTTGTCTCTAAGTTGTCAGAAATATGACGTGTGTGGTATGAAATGAAATGTATTTTCGGGTGTTGCCATGCAGAAATGTTAAAAATATGACAACACGATCGTCTTTTGTTTTTTTCATAAAGTTGTCAGAAATATATCGTGTTTGGTATCAAATGAAATGTTTTCTCAAGAGCTGTCATGCAGAAATGTGAAAAATATGACAACACAATCGTGTTTTGTTTTGTCTCTAAGTTGTCAGAAATATGACGTGTGTGGTATGAAATGAAATGTATTTTCGGGTGTTGCCATGCAGAAATGTTAAAAATATGACAACACGATCGTCTTTTGTTTTTTTCAAAAAGTTGTCAGAAATATATCGTGTTTGGTATCAAATGAAATGTTTTCTCAAGAGCTGTCATGCAGAAATGTGAAAAATATGACAACACAATCATCTTTTGTTTTTTTCTTTAAGTTGTCAGAAATATGTCGTGTGTCGTATGAAATGAAATGTATTCTCGGGTGTTGCCATGCAGAAATGTCAAAAAATTTATAACCTGATTGGCTTTTGTCTTTTGCAAATTTTGTCAGTAATATGACGTGTTCGGTATCAGATGAAATGTTTTCTCAAGAGCTGCCATGCAAAATTGTCAAAATTGTGACAACTCGATCGTCTTTTTTTCGCAAAAAGTTGTCAGAAATAAGCCGTATTTGGTATCAAATAATATATTTTCCCAAGAGCTGATATGCAGAAATGAGAAAAATATGATTACTTGATTGTCTTTTATCTTTTGCAAAAAGTAGTCAGAAATTTGTCGAATTTGGTATCAAATGAAATGTTTTCTTGAGCTGCTATGTAGAAATGTCAGATATTTGACAACTCGATATTCATTTGTTCTTTTGCAAAAACTAGTATGAAATATGTCGTGTTTGGTATCACATAAAATGTTTTCTCAAGAACTGATAAGCAGAAATGAGAAAAATATGATTACTTGATTGTCTTTTGTTTTTTGCAAAACGTAGTCAGATGTATGTCGTGTTTGTTATCAAATGATTTGTTTTTTAAAGAGCTGCCATGCAGAAATGGTAAATTTTGGCAACGCGATCGTCTTTTGTTTTTTGCAAAAAGTTGTAAGATATATGTCGTGCTTGGTAACAAATGAAAAGTTTTCTCACGAGCTGCTATGGAAAAAAGTCAAAAATTTGACAACTCGATCGTCTTTTGTTTTTTGCAAAATATTGTCCGATATATGTCGTGTATGGTATCAAATGAAAAGTTTTCTTAAGGGCTGTAATGCAGATATTTGACAACTCGATCGTCTTTTGTTTTTTTTGCAAAAAGCTGTCGGAAATATGTCGTGTGTGGTATCAAATGGGAGCTCCCCCTTTAAGGGCAATTTGGTTGGGGCAGTTTGGGTGAGCAAATTCGTAAGCAGATTGAGTGAGCAGGAGAGGAGTTAAACCTTTGATAAGACTGTTACCGTTTGCAATTTGGGTTTAAAGTATGTGCAGATAGACTGGATGTACGTAAAGGCTATTATAAAACACTATCGGCGGAGCCCTAGGGGAAGCTCGGCGTAGCCGAGTTTTCGCTAGTCCTAATACTAAACGATCAGATTCACTATCTATATATATTTTCTTTAATCACGACGATCGCCAAAGCTTTGAACACCTCTACAGCCTGAATGGTGCGAGCGATTTTCGTGAAATTTGCACCAAGTTGTAGGAAATGATTGTCTCGAGTGCCCTCGTAATAGGTTAAATTTCTGTAGGAAGCATAGTTTTCGTGTAAAAAATTCTTAAATGTTGAAAATTGGATTATTGAAACAATAGATCAAAGAGAACATGGAAAAATTTAAGACGAAGAACGCCATGTTTGACATGTCATTTTGAACCTTTAAATAGAAATATTTATGAAATGAGGACAATTTGAAAGAAGTTTATTTCATAATCATAATTTATGAGAATGGGCAATTATATCTGCACAGGTAAAATGGCCGAAAACATTATAATTAAAAATTATAAATTTTGACGGTTCATATGCACTTTGACAGTGTTGCCAAATATGTCATAAGTAACTAGGTAAAAAACAAATATTCCTAACTAGATTAATGTGAATTTCGTACACAAGTGTGTATTTTCGACTCCGCAGAATGTGAAAAAAATGAACGAAGACGATACGCCGGTAGCCGACAAAAAAATTTCAAATTTGCGGTGAAAGTAATGTTTAAATATGTTAATAAAAATTAGTATAAGAGATAAATACTGTATCTGGAACATATTTTTGAAATCAGAAATGAAATATTTTAACCGTGTCCGAGATAATTTACTATAAATCACACATTTTATGGCTATTTCTTTATTATTATATTATCTGCTGTAAATAATAAAAGTTATTAAAATATAGTAAACAATGTATGTAGATTTTAGTTTTTAAGTTAATACAGCTGTAAATTTTACCATGAGTAAGTTCAATAAAATATTTTAAATCAACCAGGTGCCAGGTAACCTAAGTCTATACACAAAAAACGCGGGACAATGTATTAGACTTACTTGCAAAGATTACCTATATAACAAAGGTTGCTAGTGATCACTGATTATCTTGCTGAATAGCAATATAATATTTAAATAATTCATGAGGTTAACAACAATTAAAATGTTTCCTTTAAAAAGTTGTAGTTTAAAAATAATGTATTTTACATATTTATCATGTTAAATGTATTGATTACAACAATGTTTTCTAACAATATAATAACAACACAGCATTTATACAAAACATGTTTTAACTACAGCAATAATTTAGGAGTTCATTCATATTTCAACTTATACATCACCATTTCTGTGTTAATTTGAAGATATTTGAAACAGTTAAGAGCCCCCAAAAATGCATATACTCTTGATTAGCGTCGGCTAAAAATGTAAGATTAAAAATGATTCAATCTCAAGATTTCTGTTGCAAATAGTGTTTATTCTTGCAAAAATGTATTTTAGAGGGTTGTTTTGTACATTTCCGGTATAAAAGTGGTTAAATATCTGATTAAAAACACCTCACGCCTCGGTTTAAAAATATGGGTTGAATTATGTATATATTCAAAATTTGGTAGCTTAAACTTTATTTTTACCCCTCGCTAAGAGAGGTATTGGATTCATGCTAAAATCGCATATCCAGATTTTAGTGAATAAGCACGTTTTAAGGTCCCTAGAATCCGATTATAACATATTTACGATGATGTCCGTATGTGTGTGTGGATGTGTGTGTGTGGATGTTGGATCCACAATTTCGCAAATACTATAAGACTTAAGACATTTTTAACTACGGATTCCTCAATCTAACAATAATGGGAAGAGTCGATTAAGTTTTGGTAACAATTGGACAACCGGAAGTAGTAGTTACAAGAAAAAAATCATCTAAATATTATTTATCGAAAATTTATGTAAATACTTTTATTAAAGAACGTTAAATTCTTTATTCGATAAATATAAATTCATTATTATATCTTCTATAGATTTAGAGATAAAGAAATGCATATAAAATAATTTGATGTAAAAAAATCTCAGATCAAACTACTTCAAGACAAGAAATTCAAATGTTTGTAATTGACACATAAATGTCACTGTCAAAAAGATTTGTATGCCATTGTCAAAAATATTTGTACACCATTATAAAGATTATGAAAAGAATATACGTAAAAAAGAATACAAAAGGAATTTTCGAAAAAATGACGAATATAAAGAAAAAGAAAAGGAAAGTGGAAAAAGAAAATTTCAGGATATTGAATATAAAGAAAATGTATGAATTGTACATAATTTATATTAAAACATCCCACAGATTTTGCAAATATATGTGAGAATTATTTTGTAGTGCGTCATGAATATATGTATTTGTATTTAAAAATACAACCAGGTAAAATATCTGGCGAGAGGTTATTTTCTTTTCCCCATTTTGACATCATGAATTTTTAAAAACAGAGTTATCATTGGAAATCAAAGATCTGTATTGACTAAGAAAATATCAACTGTTACTTTGACAGGGATGGTTAAAAAAATTCATAATTCAAAAACGAGGAAAGATATCCCAAATCTTGTTTAGACGAATACACAGGGGAATGATGGAGGTATATTTGAGACAAATTTTTAATGGATTAGATAAAGGGTGCAAATTTGGAAACGGAATAAATATTATTAAATAAAAATTATATACAATTTTTTTACCGCTTAGCCAAATTTACACAGTTTGTTTAAAAAGTACTATCTTTTGGTATAAAAATCATCTAGGGTCTGATTTTGTACCTTTGAAATCTACTGTAGATTGAAATTTATTAGATTTCTATTAATAAACAAACAAGAAAATACAGTGAACTTTGCGAGCGACATTCGAAATCTGACATATATTGCCAAAATAGCAAGCCAACGGAATCACTTGTTTCAACCTTATCTTTGATTCTCTGTACTCAACAATATACAAAACCATTCAGTTTACCAAAACCATATCCTTCAATTTCTCAACTCTATTAACCACAGCATAACTAATATTTACAAAAATATTCTTTCCAAAATACCGCCCATAGTCCTTCGGAATACCCAACATAAATGTAGATCTTAGTCAATACAAGAAAAGAAAAATCACTTTAGAACAATCCAAAAAGACCATAAGGACAAAAAATTTATATATCTAGACTCATCAAAAATAAATAACAAAGTGGGTACAGCATTCGTAACTCAGGACCTAATTCCATCAAACTGACATTAGTCAATTAATTTTTATACTGTCAATAAAAAATTGTAAATTTTATATAAAACTACAGGAGATATTGTTGCCAAATTTGCCATAAGTAACTATGTAAAAAACAAGTATTCCTTACTGCATTAGTGTGAAGTTAGCCCATTAATTCCGTACTGCCTTTAAAAATACAGTAAATTTTAAATATAACTAATTCAAAAACAAATATTCCTTATCTTAAATGATGAGAGTAGGAAATTATTTTTCACAAGTAAAAAAGGCCTATAACATAATTAAAAACTATAAATTTTGACGGTTCATATGAACTTGGAAAGTGTTTTCAAATATGCCATAAGTAACTAGGTAAAAAACAAATATTCCAAACTAGACTAATGTGAAGTCCGTTCACAAGTGTTGCCAAAGATACCATGAGTAACCAATTAAAAAATAAATATTCCTAACTACATCAATGTGATGTTAGTTCATTAATTTTCATACTGCCAATAAAAAAGTAATAAATTTTAAATAAAACTAGAGGAGAAATTGTTGCCAAATTTGCCATAAGTAACTAAGTAAAAAACAAATATTTCGAATTTCATCAATGTGACATTAGTCAATTAATTTTTATACTGTCCATAAAAAATTGTAAATTTTAAATAATATCGTATAATTATTAGGTATCTACATATTTTAGAGATATTGAACAATAATTTAGAAAATTTTCCATCCCGCATAATGTGAAAAAAAATTACCGAAGATGAAAAGCCGGTGGTCGACAAAGAAATTTCAAATTTGCGGTGAAAGTAATGTTTAAATATTTTGTGCACCACACTATCGTCGTTAATAAAAATTAGTGTAGGAGATAAATATTGTATCTGAAATACATTTTTGAAGTTGAAAATGAGATATTTTAACTGTGTCCGAGGTAAATTACAATACAATGTACTTTACATATTTATCATGTAAAATGTCTTGATTACAACAATGCTTTATAACAATATAATCACATCACAGCATTTATACAAAACATGTATTGATTGCAACAATAATATACGAGCTCATTCATATTTCAACCTCATACATCACCATTTCTGTATTAATTTAAAGATATTTCAAACAGTTCAGGAGTTATTAGCCCTCAAACATGCGTGTACTCTTAATTAGTTTCGGCTAAAAATGTGGGTTTAAAAATTAATCAATCTCAAGATTTTTGTTGCAAATAGTGTTTATTCTTGCAAAAATGTATTTTAGAGAGTTGGTTTGTGCATTTACGGTATGAAAGTGGTTAAATATCGGATTAAAAACACCTCACGCCTCGGTTTAAAAATATGGCTTAATTTATGTATATATTCAAAATTTGGTAGCTGCAACTTTTATTAATTTTACTTTCCCTATTTTGACATGAATTTTTAAAAACAGAGTTATCATTGAAAATCAAAGATCTGTATTGACTAAGAAAAATATCAACTGTTACTTTGACAGGGGTGGTTGAAAAAATTCATAATTCAAAACGAGGAAAGATATCCCAAATCTTGTTTAGACGAATACACAGGAGAATGATTGAGGTATTTTTGAGACAAATTTTTTATGGATTTGATAAAGGGTGCAAATTTGGAAATGGAATAAATATTAATGAAATAAAAACTATATACATTTTTTTACCGCTTAGCCAAATTTACACAGTTTGTTCAAAAAGTACTATCTTTTATTATAAAAGTCATCTGGGCTCTGATTTTGTACCTTTTAAATCTACTGCAGATTGGAATTTATTAAATTTCTATTAATAAACAAACAAGAAAATACAGTGAACTTTGCGAGCGATGTTCGAAATCTGACATATATTGCCAAAATAGCAAACCAACCGAATCACCTGTTTCACCCATATCTTTGATCTTCGATACTCAACAAAATCTATACAAAACCATTCAGTTTACCAAAACCATATCCTTCAAATTCTCAACTTTATTAACCTCAGCATACCTAATATTCACAAACAGTCAATACAACAAAAGAAGGGAAATCATTTAAAAATCAAAAATCATTTTAGAACAATCCAAAAAGACTGGCTTAAAATTTAAGGGTCAGAAGTGATGAAACATTGTATATTTTATTAAGTATAAAATGAATTTAAAAAAGTTTGATGTGGCCAGCACATTACCTTCCGTCAGTTCTGAATATTTTGTACAAATTGCATACAGAAAGTTTCTTGTAAATGACTTTATTTTCACTACATGACCTTCTGTTAGTTCTATGTATTTTGTATAAATTCCATAGTCATTGATACGGACATCTGTGAATCAGAATTTTCTTAATATAGTACCTAGCTGTTTCCATGGTTATATCATATTTGTCTGCTTTATGAATTTAATTCCTTTATAATATTGCGTGGACAGTTCCGGTGGGCATGTTGCGTGGCCGGTTTGGATAGGCATGTTGCGTGGACACAGTGAAAGACTGTTGGCGTTAGCACTTTGGGTTTAAAATGTGCCTAGAAGGGTTAGATCTACGTATAGACTATTATAAAACACCATCGGCGGAGCCCTAGGGGAAGCTCGGCGTAGCCGAGTTTTCGCTAGTCCTAATACTAAACGATCAGATTCACTATCTATAGTTATATCTATATATATATATATATATATTTGAATTCATCACGACGATCGCCATCCTTTGAACACCTCTACAGCCTGAATGGTGCGAGCGATTTTCGTGAAATTTGTTTCAAATTGTAGGTTTTGATTGTCTCGAGTGCCCTCGTAATAACACAAATTTCTGTACGATGCATAGTTTTCGAGTAAAAAATTATTAAAGATTGAAAATTGGGACAGAAACAATATTTTTCACAGTAACGATCACAGTTTTCCTTGAAAATTTAAGACGAAGAACGCCATGTTTGTCATGTCATTTTGAATCATTAAATGGAAATATTTATGAAATGGAGACAATTTGATAGAAGTTTAATTCATAATTATAAATTTTGAGAATGGGCAATTATATCCGCACAGATAAAAAAGGCCTAAACCATTTTAATTTAAAATTATAAAAGTTGACGGTTCATATGTATTTGGACAGTGTTACCAAATGTGTCATAAGTAACTAGGTAAAAAACAAATATTTCTAACTAAACAATATTTTTCACAGTAACGATCACAGTTTTCCTTGAAAATTTAATACGATAAACGCTGTTATGTCAATGTCAGTGATGACAAATTATCAGTTTTCTTCCTTTTAAATGCAATAAAATGTTTAAATAATATGTAATAATTAAAGAAAAGATGATGAATTTAACAAGTTAGGTATATGTAATGATTTTAAGCCATGTTTATTATTATGTTACATATTTTATTTTGTAAATAGAATTTTGGAAAATGTATAAGGAAACACGTCGAAAAGAATCAGAAAGGTAGGAATAATATCACAATCGATGTACAAAATTAAAAAGATAAACATTGTCATGTCATATTTGATATGTTAATGACAAATTATGCATGTATCAATTACTATAACCGATGATATAAAAACAAGTCAACTAAGATGGTACGATCACGTACAGCAAATGAGTAATGGCAAAACACATACCACAGTAAACTCCTAGCGGCAAAAAGAAAAGGAATTGGGTAGCAGGAATCCAAGAAGAAATAAGAGAGAAAGAAGATCTATGGCAAGACCAGTGGAGAATTCGCATTGGAAGACATGGTACAACGTTATAAACCGATTGTATATATAGGTATATGTAATGATTTTAAGACGTGTACAGGAAAATCATAGTCTGGAACAAGACAATTCAATAATTTTAGATAGTATGTTTTAATCTGTTCTTTTTTTGTAATTCATTTTCTTACATTACGTTTAAAATTATTTCAGATTATACATAATTCGATATCTATTTTAAAACGGTATAGAATTTAGTCTGTATTTTATTTTCTTATATTACGTTAAAATTATCTATATTAAAATTCTTTTATTCCCAATTATTGTATCGTACTAATAAAAAATATTTTAAATTACATAATCATACAGCATGAGCCAGAAAAGTAATCTTTAATACCTATCATTTTTAACAATCCAAACTTTATTGATATATTTTCAAATTCGTTGTAAAAGTTCAGATCTAATGTAATGTAAGTACTTACTTTTCTGCAGTTTGTAACTAACTGTTTACTCTAGAATTAAAATATCACATCTTTTAGTTTTGTTTGATTTATTTTTATCTTTAAATTTAGTATTGTGTACTCATATACATGTTACTAATACAGGGTCCGCATTTTAAAAGTTCCCGCCTGAAAATTCATGATTAGGCAATCCATGATACATTTCATAAGTGAATTTGGTTTTTAAAATTTTGTTTTGCTCTTATACCTACTGTGATTATTCGATTTAAAGTACTAATATTCACCAAGTGGCTTATAAAATATATTTGGTTTTGCTTATTCTTAAAATTTCAGGCGGGAACATATAAAATGGTCACCTTGTATTATGTTTATATTTATCCTGTAATTTCTTCCTGCTTGCTCGCATAAAATGCGTAGCATTTGTTCATTTCATTATATGTTTTCATCAGTTCCTACCACGGTGTAGTATCTATAGGTGAGAGTACGAGATGCGTTGACATAACTAGCTGGTACAAAAGAAGCTAACGCGACCCGTTACCATTTGACAGGCATTTGGCAGTTGGTGTGCCGCAGTGTGTCGGTTGCGGTCAAAATAAGTTCGCGTTTAAATAGAAAATGTTGTGCTATAGGATGCACAACAGGGTATGGATCAAATAAAGAGATATAGACCCGAATTTTCACCTCTTGAAGTAACGTTACTTCGGAAGTAGCGCTATTTCGATTTTTTATTTATATAATTTTATGTAGCAGTCAGCCATGCTATAACCATAGAAACAGGTACTACGATTAAGAAAATTCAGATTGAAAGATGTCAGTGTCAAGTACATGACAATGTTTATTTTATAATTTGACTGAAATTATAGAAGCCTTTTGTATGGAATTTGTATAAAATACATACATAGAACTGACAAAAGATAATGTATTGAAAATATAAAATATTGTGCGTTATATAGGAATAATTTACTATTTCAAATATTTTTGTAAAAACCGGGTCGCAAAAAACCTGACATCTAGCGGCATACTGTATGAACTAACCCGGTTATTTAGCCATTCTTTGTAATACATTATACATCGTGCACTCAGCTATAGATAGTACACTTCCGAAATATTATTGACAATTTTATGCAAAAAAGAATAGCCGATCGAGCTGTCGTATTTTTGACAATTCTCTATGACAGTCCATGAGAAAACATTTCTTCTTTTTCGTATAAATTTGTCAGAAATACATGGTGTTTCATGTAACTATGTAAGGCTTCGGAGTATGAATTCTAGACACCAACATGAAAAAAATCCCAATAAACATTGGTGCTAGAACGCTTCATAACAGAGATACCGAGGATTTATCTTAAATGAAGCGTAATACTGAAATAGCAGAAAATAGTTGGCTGATGGCATTTAATTCATTTAAAATTTAAATGAGATTTAATTAATTAAAAATTCCACTCATTTCAATCCGATAATTATTTAATTATTACACCTGTTATTTAATATTTTGATAATATTTCTAATACAAAAAAGTATTGCCAAGCCTTCTGTATTTAATGAAAATGTAATATTTTAATAATTTACAGTAGTATTTTTAAATAATACTGATTTATTTATTGAATGTAATGTCTTTCATTTTGAACACTTGCTCTGGGATTCTTTTTATAAATAATTATTTATGACCCAATATAATAATAAATAAAACTAACCTGCTTCCTGTTTTTTTTTTAAATAAAATCCTGGGTATCTCTGTTAGGAAGCGTTATAGCACCAATGTTTATTGGGATTTTTCCCCCTTTTGGTATCAGAATTCATACTCCTACGCCTTGCACTCTTATATGAAACACCTGTATATCCTGTTTGGTATTAAATGAAAAGTTTTCTGCATGGCTAAACTATAGAACTTTCAAAATTTTGACATCAACTTATCCGGCTTTTGTTTTTTACATAAAGTTGTCAGAACCATGTCGTGATTAGGATCAAGTGAATTTTTTTCTGAAGGGCTATAACATAGAAGTGTCAACAAATACACATCTCGGTCGGCTTTTGTTTTTGTATAAAGGTGCTAGAAATATGTCGTGTTTGGTATCAAATGAGAGGTCTGGTTACGAACTTTTAGACACAAGTGTGGAAATTTATGACAGGTTGATTGGCTTTTGTTTTATGCAAAAAGTTAATTCGTTTGATAGACGGGGGAACTTGGGTATCTGACAAGACTGTTGGCGTTACCACTTTAGTTTTAAATTGTGCGTAGATAGATTGGATGTACGTATAAACTATTATAAAACACTATCGGCGGAGCCCTAGGGTAAACTCGGCGAAGCCGAGCTTAGGCTAGTCCTAATACTAAACGATCAGATTCACTATAGTTATATATATTAATCAAAAAGCCGATCGCTAAACTTTAGACAAGGCTACAGGTTAAACGGAGCGACCGATTTTCATAAAATTTGTACCAAGTTGTAGGAAATGATTGGCTTCAGCTCCCTTCTAATGGATCAAATTTCTGTAGGATGCATAGTTTTTGTGTAAAACATTATTAAAAATTGAAAATTGGGACAGAAACAATAGGTCACAGTAACGATCACAGTTCTCATTGAAAAATTTAAGACGAAGAACGCCATGTTTGTCATGTCATTTTGAACCTTTAAATGGAAATATTTATAAAATGGAGACAATTTGAAAGAAGTTTAATTCATAATTATAAATTTTGAGAATGGGCAATTATATCCGCACAGGTAAAAAAGGCCTAAACCATTTTAATTAAAAATTATAAAATTTGACGGTTCATATGGACAGTGTTACCAAATGTGTCATAAGTAACTAGGTAAAAAACAAATATTTCTAACTAAACAATATTTTTCACAGAAACGATCACAGTTTTCCTTGAAAATTTAAGACGATAAACGCTGTTATGTCAATGTCAATGATGACAAATTATCAGTTTTCTTCCTTTTAAATGCAATAAAATGTTTAAACAATATGTAATAATTAAAGAAAAGATGATGAATTTAACAAGGTAGGTATATGTAATGATTTTAAGCCATGTTTATTATTATGTTACATATTTTATTTTGTAAATAGAATTTTGGAAAATGTATAAGGAAACACGTCGAAAAGGATCAGAAAGTTAGGAATAATATCACAATCGATGTACAAAATTAAAAAGATAAACATTGTCATGTCATATTTGATATGTTAATGACAAATTATGCATGTATCAATTACTATAACCGATGATATAAAAACAAGTCAATTAAGATGGTACGATCACGTACAACAAATGAGTAATGGCAAAACACATACCACAGTAAACTCCTAGCGGCAAAAAGAAAAGAGGGAGACCTAGAAGGAATTGGGTACCAGGAATCCAAGAAGAAATAAGAGAGAATGAAGATCTATGGCAAGACCAGTGGAGAATTCGCATCGGAAGACATAGTACAACGTTATAAACCGATTGTATATATAGGTATATGTAATGATTTTAAGACGTGTACAGGAAAATCATAGTCTGGAACAAGACAATTCAATAATTTTAGATAGTATGTTTTAATCTGTTCTTTTTTTGTAATTCATTTTCTTACATTACGTTTAAAATTATTTCAGATTATACATAATTCGATATCTATCTTAAAACGGTACAGAATTTAATCTGTATTTTATTTTCTTATATTACGTTAAAAGTATCTATATTAAAATTCTTTTATTCCCAATTATTGTATCGTACTAATAAAAAATATTTTAAATTACATAATCATACAGCATGAGCCAGAAAAGTAATCTTTAATACCTATCATTTTTAACAATCCAAACTTTATTGATATAATTTCAAATTCGTTGTAAAAGTTCAGATCTAATGTAATGTAAGCACTTACTTTTCTGCAGTTTGTAACTAACTGTTTACTCTAGAATTAAAATAACACATCTTTTAGTTTTGTTTGATTTATTTTTATCTTTAAATTTAGTATTGTGTACTCATATACATGTTACTAATACAGGGTCCGCATTTTAAAAGTTCCCGCCTGAAAATTCATGATTAGGCAATCCATGATACATTTCAAAAGTGGCTTGGTTTTTAAAATTTTGTTTTGCTCTTATACCTACTGTGATTATTCGATTTAAAGTACTAATATTCACCAAGTGGCTTATAAAATGTATATGGTTTTGTTTACTCTTAAAATTTCAGGCGGTAACATATAAAATGGGCACCTTGTATTATGTTTATATTTATCCTGTAATTTTGTCCTGTTTGCTCGCATAAAATGCGCAGCATTTGTTCATTTCATTATATGTTTTCATCAGTTCCTACCACGGTGTAGTATCTATAGGTGAGAGTACGAGATGAGTTGACATAACTAGCTGGTAAAACAGAAGCTAACGCGACCCGTTACCATTTGACAGGCGTTTGGCAGTTGGTGTGCCGCAGTGTGTCGGTTGCGGTTAAAATAAGTTCGCGTTTAAATAGAAAATGTTGTGATATAGGATGTACAACAGGGTATGGATCAAATAAAGAGATATAGACCCGAATTTTCACCTCTTGAAGTAACGTAAATGAAACCTATGACATTAGAAATAAATGCTTTTTACAATTTAATTTATTTTTATATCTCTCATTTTAATGTTAAAGTTGACATTTGACAGTTGAAGTAGCGATTTTTCGGAAGTAGCGCTACTTTAAGATGTAAGAATACGGACCATAGTCTTTTTAAGGTGCCAAAATGTGCGATTTTGTAGCAGCCAGCCATGATATAACCATAGAAACAGGTACTACGATTTAGAAAATTCTGATTGAAAGATGTCAGTGTCAAGTACATGACATTATGTTTATTTTATAATTTGACTGAAATTATAGAAGCCTGTTGTATGGAATTTGTATAAAATACATACATAGAACTGACAAAAGATAAAAGGTAATGTATTGAAAATATAAAATATTGTGCGATATATAGGAATAATTTACAATTTCAAATATTTTTGTAAAAACCGGGTCGCAAAAAACCTGACATCTAGCGGCATACTGTATGAACTAACCCGGTTATTTAGCCATTCTTTGTAATACATTATACATCGTGCACTCAGCTATAGATACTACACTTCCGAAATATTATTGACAATTTTATGCAAAAAAGAATAGCCGATCGAGCTGTCGTATTTTTGACAATTCTCTATGACAGTCCATGAGAAAACATTTCTTGTTTTTCGTATAAATTTGTCAGAAATACAGGCTGTTTCATGTAACTATGTAAGGCTTCGGAGTATGAATTCTAGACACCAACATGAAAAAAATCCCAATAAACATTGGTGCTAGAACGCTTCATAACAGAGATACCGAGGATTTATCTTAAATGAAGCATAATACTGAAATAGCAGAAAATAGTTGGCTGATGGCATTTAATTCATTTAAAATTTAAATGAGATTTAATTAATTAAAAATTCCACTCATTTCAATCCGATAATTATTTAATTATTACACCTGTTATTTAATATTTTGATAATATTTCTAATACAAAAAAGTATTGCCAAGCCTTCTGTATTTAATGAAAATGTAATATTTTAATAATTTACAGTAGTATTTTTAAATAATACTGATTTATTTATTGAATGTAATGTCTTTCATTTTGAACACTTGCTCTGGGATTCTTTTTATAAATAATTATTTATGACCCAATACAAAAATAAATAAAAATAACCTGTTTCCTGTTTTTTTTTATTTTAATAAAATCCTGGGTACCTATCTCTGTTAGAAAGCGTTATAGCATCAATGTTTATTGGGATTTTTCCCCCTTTTGGTATCAGAATTCATACTCCAAAGCCTTGAACTCTTATATGAAACAACTGTATATCCTCTTTGGTATTAAATGAAAAGTTTTCTGCATGGCTAAACTATAGAACTTTAAAAATTTTGACATCAACTTGACCGGCTTTTGTTTTTTACATAAAGTTGTCAGAACCATGTAGTGATTAGGATCATGTGAATTTTTTTCTGCAGGGCTGTAACATAGAAGTGTCAACAAATAGACATCTCGGTCGGCTTTTGTTTTTGTATAAAGGTGCTAGAAATATGTCGTGTTTGGTATCAAATGAGAGGTCTGGTTACGAACTTTTAGACACAAGTGTGGAAATTTATGACAGGTTGATTGGCTTTTGTTTTATGCATAAAGTTAATTCGTTTGATAGAAGGGGGAACTTGGGTATCTGACAAGACTGTTGACGTTACCACTTTGGTTTTAAATTGTGCGTAGACAGATTGGATGTACGTATAAACTATTATAAAACACTATCGGCGGAGCCCTAGGGTAAACTCGGCGAAGCCGAGCTTAGGCTAGTATAGATACTAAAAAAACATATGCCAGACAAATAGGACGCTGCGTTTCTTTTTTAAAAAAATGCTAATTTGTAAAAAATAAAAGCTACATTAAATTATTTGATCGCCTTTCACTTTTTTAAAAAATTGTACGTTTTTGTCTCCAGAACAAGAAAAAAATTATGCCAGACCCGTATGTCACTGCTTTTAGAAGATATTCATAAAAATCTCATACGAAAATGACAAAATACAAAAATTAAATATTATTAAATTTATTCAATATCACTTGCCCGTCCCCCAGACACACTTTCTTCATCTCCACTAACATCAGCCTCTTCATTCTATCTCTTCATACTATCGTCTTCTGAAATGAATAACACATTGCAATTTTCTTGACATTTAATTTAATCAATTAAACAAAAAAAAATAACCTGTTTGTTCATCCTGTGGTAGTTTTAGTAAAAAAATCCTTGTACGACAGAGGTACTTGGTCCCCTTCAAACCATTTAAAATTTAATGTATTCTAATTTTGGAGCCACCCGTAATCTGTAACTTCCAAATGTTCCAAAGGATTTTTCAAGTCGCAATTTTTCCATAATAACCAGCTAATTTGTGGCTATTGGAGCCCTAAAGTAACGCGTAAGTGCGCCGAGCCGCCCTGCGCGTGGGTGTCCATTGTTACGTTAATTGGAGCTAGCGTTTAATTGTATGTAGTGGGATAATAATCTACCCATTAAGGAGTGTAGCCACCCAGAAACTAGGTCTGTAGATACAATGGTTTGCGAACCACTGCTTTTTTAAGAAAACCGCGCCAATGATTTATACAACCTACAATAACTCGTGCTTGCAAGGCATTTCTTAGTGGCTACATCTCTTAATCGCTAGTCCTAGTAACATGTGAACCAAACGGCTTGCTTGCATCACAAAATGCAGGGTGGAGGAAAATTTTCGCCTACATCAATATTTCTGCGATATGTGCGTGTTTTGTCATTTCCCAAATATTCTGATATTTTCACTGCTCTGTAGTTCAATAAGTATAGCCCATGGAAAAAAATAGTAAATATAAAAGTTGTAGAAAATTTTGTCTTCTATAATATTGATAATAACAACTTTTACTCTCTGATGTATAGAAACAGAAGAATTGAGGAAAAGCCGAAAAAAGACCTAAAATTTCGTACTTTTTCCCCTGTAACTCTGGTAGTACAGGGTTTTCGTTTCTTCAAAATTGGTTTCATATCACTGGCCTTAGTCATTACAACATATCCAAAAATTATAAATACGCGACCTTTTGCCAGGAAAGCAGGTTCTCTTGTACATATTGACTGGATTATTACAGTAGCTACAAAAAAATCTTCTGGCTTGAGAAAATCAGTGATACTAATGTCTGGCATAGCAATATTCATAGTTTTAACATACAATAGAACAATTTAGCCCAGAGCCAGAAACAATCAAATAATTTAATGCGCCGTTTATTTTTTGCAATTTTGGAAATTCGCCTCTCATTATCGCAGTAAAAGTAAAATGGCAGATTATTGTTTTCTTGTTGTTTATGATCTAATTAACATTTCGTATAAATTTTATTGACGAGCAAATCATTTAAATTTTAATACATCAAAAAATTAAAATAAAAAATGAATTACTCATTAATGCAGGGACATACACGTCTGGCGATGAGATTTATCTGAAGGCCTTCTTAAGGACCATAACTTAAAAAAAGTGCCAGACGCGATCAAATGACTTAGAGACTCTTTTTATATTTACATGTTTAATTACTTATTTATTAATAATGCAGCAATATTGGTTTTGCAGAAGTTGTTATTAGTGGTTCTTATAATCAAAACTTCAATATTTTCAACTTCTGCAACACGATCAAATGACTTAAAAATTTCTGCCACCACCTCTCTAACTAGTTGTTTCGTGCACAGATGATCGATAAGCCGTCAGGAAAAAATGAAGATGTCGGTCCCAGTCTCTTTGGTCGTTGGAGAATGCCTTCGACAAATATTGGTTGATCGTTCTGTTCATTCATTCAACTATGCTATCGGACTCCGGATGTAATGCAGTTGTTCTTGTTTTATTAATTCCTAATATCTTGCGGATATTTTGGAAAACGGCGGACTCAAAATTTCTTCCTTAGAGAGGGCGAAGTTCACGTGGTACACAAAATCGGCATATACATTTTTTGATCATAGTTTCAGCGACCGTGGTGGCTTCCTGGTTGGGTAATGGATAGACTTCAACCAGCTTAGTGAAGTAGTCCATGACAACAACAAAGTATTTATCTCTGTTATCAGTTTCTGGAAATAGTCCATCCAAGTCAATTGTAATGCGTTTAAATGCACTACCAACGTTGCATTGACGTATTATAGATTTTTATCGTCGATACGGACCGTTACTTCCAGCGCATACCAAACATTTCTTGCATCAGTCTTTAACATATTCCTTGCAGTTAACCCAGTAAAATCGCTAGCACAATCTTTCTATCTTCGCGTACTGGTTTGCTGTCCTTTGCTTTCCATTCCAGTATAATTTTCAAAGTTGGGTCATTTTCCTGGTCTTTGCTACCAATTATCATCGACTGCTGTTGTCCTGGCGATGATGGAATGATTTTCTCCCTGTCTACTACAATATTTGCATCCATCTTGGCATGACATGCTGGACAATGCGTCGGCATAATGAAGGCTGGTACCTGTCCTATGCTCGATTATAAAATCATATTCTTGTAGACTTTCAATCCATCTGGCCGCCTGATCTTCAGGATTCTCGAATTGTAGCAGCGATTTTAATGCAACATGCTCAGTTATAATCAAAAGTTCTTTTCTGGTGACACAATAATTCCTTTCCGTCTTGTTTCTGGGAAAGAACGCCACCAATTCCAACGTTGCTGGCATTTGTGTCTAATATGAACTCTCCTTCAGGTAAGGTATAACTTTAGGACAGGTGCATTTGTCAAGGAATGTTTCAGTTCTTTTTTAAACGCTATAATCAGCAGTCTTGTTTCGGCAAGACTCACAGACCTTGGACCTCTGGCATGGCTGACATGTTGAGTAACCCAAGGCTCTGAACTCATCGATCTTTTACACTTAGCTTGCCCGAGGTAAGCTCTAAGTCTACCATCGACTTCGTCTTCCAATTCCTTTTCTTATTTTCCTCCCATCCAGCTGCTATGGCTAGCCAGGCACGTTTGGGAACCTCCATAACTTTCCGCCCATCCAGCTGCTATGGCTAGTCAGGCACGTTTGGGAACCTCCACAACTTTCCGCCCACCCAGCTGCTATGGCTAGCCAGGCACGTTTGGGAATCTCCACAACTTTCCGCCCATCCAGCTGCTATGGCTAGCAAGGCACGTTTGGGGAAACCTCCATATCATTCCTCCTATTCACCTGATTTGGCTCCTTTTCATTTACGAGGAACTTAACTTGGACAAGCACCATATTATGATTTATTGTTGTCACAAAAATATAATGAATTTATATCGACATAACCTAGTATTGGTTGTCAATCAAACGTAATTTTTCCGGTCGCTACTTGCAGCCACCTAAGCTCAAGATGTGTGCCGTATAAGTACCGAACGTTGGCCTGTCCACGTTCACTTGGGTATCACTTTACAATTTACACCCCGACGGGTACGATACAGGTACTTGTCGGGATAGACAGTATGGCGACACAGTCGCATACTGCAGACGCCTCGACTATGCCGGGCGGCCTGTACAAATGGTGAGGCCGGTCCAGCTGCGAACCAGGACTGTGTTGCTAACCCCATGCTTTCCACATAAAAGCGGGCCGTCGGCGACGCCGAGCGTCATGGCAGTTCGGATGAAATTCCGAACTCACCAAACTTACACACTCACCTTCACTTACACAATTACGTTTATAATTGACTGTCAATATACAGGTCGAATTAAAGCTTTATTTTCAATGTTGTTAATATTAAATTGTTGGGACAACCCTTATATGTTACTATGTTTAATTTGTTATAAATTATTTGTTGAAATTGTGTCTCGATGTCTCTCTGTACGAGGTTTTCGTTGTGGTTTTCCTCGCACGTAAGGCGAATGCCAGAGAGCGGACCTTTCCACAGGAGGGTGTCGTGTTCAAACCACTACACCCGACCACATTTCTTATATTATTTACTATTTGCTTTCATAATTAATTTTCAATAAATGCACAAAGATAGACACATTTTGTCTGCTTTTTGGAGAGAACATTATTCTTTAATTACGTCAAATACCTAACCCAATTCCTGCACTTTTAACAGCTACTCTATATTACGAACCAGGCAAAGGGTTACTTATTAAATATAGACACAACGTAGGGTAAGTACAATCTTCTATTAGACGAGGCCAAGGTCAGGTACACACATGGCATATAGGAGACTTTTATTCGCTATCTCATTCGTGTTTGTCAGTGTTTCAGAGGGGTTTAAGATATCTCCGTCTAAACAACGGAAAAATATTTGAATTATTTGAATATTCATGTCATTCCATGTGATTAAGGTAATTTTGGCGCCGATAATAATTTGTGCTTCGTTGTATATTAGTAATTTTGTTAATTCTTGGGATTATACATATTGTGCATTTTAATATTGCAAAGTCGATTTTTCTAAGATTTCCGACAATTATTGCAACATACTGCTTTTTGACAATAAAAAGAGGTATATATCATCCATTATAATTATATCAAATTTATTCAAATGATTTATTATTTCTAAATAATTATGTGTACTTCGAATTTTGATAAATAACGAAATTGACACAATAAAGTCCATGCTGTCAGTTTTTATCAGTTTTGACATTACATCATAATTATTCAATTGCGAAATATGTAAGTACATATCTCTTCGAATTTTAATGAATAATAATATTTACACAGTAGGTATATGTTATAATAGTGATTAACAAAATTATTGCAAATAAAATATTGAAAATGTCAAACATGACAAAGTCCTGTCATACTGCATTTTATATTAAACTACAAATTAAATCCCTATAATAAAACCATGGTAACAATATGACGTCATGAATTCCCCCCTCCACTGGCGATTTGAACCATATGTTTACTGTGTACTGATGACGTGGGGATCAAGTCGTGGAAACGGAATTTATAATGATATATTTTGTATGCCCCAATAGTGACAATATTTCCGACAATCGCGTTGTAAACTGCAAATTGCAACTCATTTTTATAAAAGAGCACGCTAGTACATTATATTGCTTTGTACGAAAATATAAAGTGCTAATAAAGCCAGTTCAGCATATATACACAAGGAAAATAACAAATTTTATGTTTGTCGATAAAATTTGTTTTCAGTCACTTGTTCCATAAATCACTTTTATACTTCATTACGTTTGCGGCATATTCTTCACTATCTATGAAAGTCAGAAATGTTTTTTATATTTATTTGAAAAGAAGTAACGATAATCTTGTAAATAAACTTTCAAGTGTATAAAACTCTTAAAACGGTAATTTTCTTTTTATTTTAGACAGCTTCATTGGAAGTTTTATAAACTACTTAACAGAAAGTTTATCTTTAAAAAGATTGAATTTTATCGATGATCTCATTACTCCAGTAGCTTTTAAAATAATTTTTCTTTTACATTTAATATAAGAAAGTGATTTGAATACTATAAATTACTAAATTCCATTTACTTATTTTATATAAATTATATAGGCCAGGTTTATTGTAAATTATTGAGGCTAGTATTCTAACTTCTTGAAGTAGCTTTATTTCGATTTTTTTTATTTAAAATAAATTCATAAATAGGAAAGATTAGGTGTTACTTCATTTATTAAATTAAAAGTTGTTTCTTTGTTTTATTTTCTGCAAATTAAACCTATAGTATGTATTTGAAATAAATGGTTTTTACCTTCTTATATACATTATAATTTATTTTTATTTATTTAATATTAAAGATGACATTTTGTCGAGCCTGTATATTTTTAGTAACATTATTTATTACATACTATGTAAATTGCATTAGTAATATTTCAATTAATTGATTCTATGGTGTAGCACATATTTCATGATTTATGAAACTTTATTTCTAAAATTACTGGGACCTGCAGAATCCATTGGCGGTACTGTAAATATATCTGTCATGGTGCCTGGCCCTAGTAGGACCTTTTAGATTTATTTACATTTTAACTGAGTGCTTTCCGACACAAAAAGTGTTAATTATTCAACACGATTTTTGTTGTTCAGTCGAATCGTTCATCACGAATTGAAGGACATTAATAAATTCGTTCTTAATTAATTACTATTTACGTGGTAACTTGTTTGTATTAGAGTTGATAAATTGATTATAAATTTGATACAATGGACGTTTCAGTCAATTATTAGCCCATCATCAGCAATAGCAGCAATACATAAAATGATTGTTACAATTATTTATTTTGCATTGTAGTTTAACTTTAAATTCAATATTTATTGGTAATTGTAGCAAAAAGTAACCAAAAAATATGTTGCGTTCACGGCGACAGATCCTTCTTCATCCCTGTTCGATAATGTTTTTATCTTGATGTAGGGTTGCCAGGTTCTTATTTTGTCAAAGTGGAACATATTAAAAAAGGAATATGAATTTGAACACGCTAAATACCGAGTTCAAATTTGACAGATAACAGACCTGAAGATGAATACTACAGTACTGTCAGTATTACCAACATTAATGTACATAAAAAACTAAATTTAGGTAAGATAACTTGTAACACATATATTGATAGTGGTAGCTCTGTAATCTATACACTATTTGCAAGTGTGTAAAGTACGAATTTTACACATCGGCGGAGTATATATATATATATATACCGGGTGTTTACTTTAATTTTTATTTCGCTGTAGTTAGTTATAGTTATCTCTTAATTTTAGACAAAATGTTTCTTAATTTGACTCGGGGAGTCGAATTGATTTTGATCTCGTCGGCATCGTGATCACACAAAAGCGGGCCATTTAAAATCTTCGTAGGGACGCGGGACAATTTATTTGAAATCGGGAAGTTAGCAGCTTTTGAGGTCTTGCCTTCAAATTTATTTTCTATAACATTGTCATTTTCTTCATAACATGCACACATACGAGTACAAACTCATAATATTTCAGCCGGTTTACATTTTCAATAAATTATAAAAGTTACACAAATAGATTGAAATTTCTACAAAATTCTTCTGGCTGTTTAACTATAGACTTGAACCTTTAAAAAAACTGTGGGCCAAATGACGTGTGATAATAGTTTGACATTTACCCGACATTTTAAGGCTCATAGTTTAGACGTAGCTTCTGCCGAGACCCTTTACATTTGATAGAATGAAAAACAACTTTGTAAAAATCCAGTGCGTGCGCTAAAATTTATCTTGTAAAACATGTAGGACAATAGTCACAGAAAAATTTTCAGGGCATAGAGGTACAATGCCCAATATAATTAAAGTGGGTATCACAAATAAAAGCGATGTAAACCAATATTAAAAAAAGGCGATAAAGAAATATGTAGTAATTACAGAGGTATAACATTGCTTCCTATAACCTACAAAGTTTTATCAATTCTCATATACAATAAATTATCAGTATACGCACCAATATTAAAAAAAGGCGATAAAGAAATATGTAGTAATTACAGAGGTATAACATTGCTTCCTATAACCTACAAAGTTTTATCAATTCTCATATACAATAAATTATCAGTATACGCAGAGGAAATAATGGGTGATCAGCAATGTGGATTCAGGGAAAATAGATCAACTTCCGATCATCTGCATAGCATGAGACAAATGCTTGATCGATTTTAAGCAAGTATTTGATGGTTTACATAGAGAAGCTTTGTATAATCTGAAAATTTTAGGAATCCCAACAAAGTTAATAAATGTAATTATAATGACTTTAAAAGATTCAAAAGCGATTGTAGTCATACAAAATAAATATACCGAGGAGTTCACAATAGACAGGGGGGTCAGGCAAGGAGATGCCCTGTTTACACTAGTATTTAACTTGGCAATTGAAGCTGTAATCCGTAGCATACCTAATATAGGCCCAATAAGCACTAAAGCTGTTCAGATTTTAGCATATGCGGGTGATGTCATTTCGGCAAGAAATATGAAGAATCTGAAGGAAGCCTTTGTCAAGTTCAAAGACGAGGCTGAAAAATTCTGCTTGTTTATAAATAACGAAAAAACAAAATTAATTATTTACTCAAGAACGAAAAGACAGAATAGAGAAAACATTAACCTAGAGGATTATAATATAAAGACAGTTAGTACATATCAATATCTAGGTTCACAAATAAATGAAGATAACCATATCGAACAAGAAATAAAGTGCAGAATTAATGCTGGTAATAGAGCCATATTGTTGTGAAGCCGGGACCTTAACGGAGAAGCAAGAAGAAACACTAAGAAGAATGGAAAGAAAAATACTGCGGATAATATATGGGCCTACACTAGATGCAAAAGGCGTATGGAGACTGAAGATGAATCATGAGTTAGATGAACTAATAGAGCACGCTGATATAGTAAGATATATTAAAGCCCAGAGAATTAAGTGGCTAGGGCATATTATAAGAATGAATAATGATAGAACAGCAAAAAAGCTAACCGTATGGAAGCCATGGGAAAACAGAGCAAGAGGAAGACCAAAGAAAAGATGGAAGGACGACGTAGTGGACGATCTGGAAAAAATGAAGATAAAAAACTGGTCTACGAAGGTGGAAAACAAGAAAGAATGGAAGGAAGTAGCAGAGCAAGCCAAAATCCACAAAGAATTGTAGTGCTATAGGAAGAAGAAACCAATATTAAACGACGGAATACTTGAATAGCATATTCAGTTTTTGTAAGTTTAAAATCTACATTTAAAACTAGTCGAAAGAAATTTGTATAAGTTTCTGACCATTTGCCTAGATCTTATAATTCGTTTGTTGAAAATGTAAGCAGGCCGTAAAATGGGTTTGGGCTCGTATATACCTTCGTCCACACTTACATAAACAAAATACCTACACTATATATTGTGTGAGCCAGAAATTTGCAACGCGTATGCTATCTATCGAAATTCGACAAGTATTTACCATCCGCTGCGCCGCCTTTTTAAATAGGCGGCAAAAAGACTTTGTTTTTTGCGAAAACATCGCAAAAAATTGAAAGATTTTCAACGACACAAAATTGCCGCCGTGGCTAATTTCCATCTAACAATTTTCTATGGCGAGAAGTCTGCAAACGTATGGTTATGTGCCGATATATGAGAGATGTTTCCTATTAATTAATTAATAATTCTAGTTTAAAAATAAAATAATAATAATTAAATTGTTTTATTTAGCGTTGTATTTGAAATTTATCTCAGCAAATTCCACACGACCTATCTGATTTTCTCAGATAAATTTTTATTTTGAAGCACTCATTCTTTTTGCTTTTAAGCAAAATCACTCAAGCAATTTGACATTTTCGTGGCAGCGTGCTTGAGTGTCTGGTCGCGAATCTGGGATTCGATTCCGATCGGCGCCAAATATTTCGAATTTTAAATGACACAAAATTGACTCCTGTGGTGCACTCTCCACGTCAGCAATAAGTGCCGGTCAGGTGACGTCAGCAATAAGTGCCCGTGAGGTGACGTATGGTAAATGTCCGCACGGTATAAATATGTCATCATCATTGCCGAAATCTGTGTACAAAGCAGATTGGCACACCCAGCAATGGGTAATATGCCGTGGTGATATATTTATTTATTTAAACTGACATTAGGTAAAACCCTCCTCCTTCGGAGTTGGGATTTACCATCCAGTTTACTTTGGTATTTGTTGCTAAGCAAAAAAAGTCGTGCAAAATAAAAATTTATCTATAAAAACAGGAGGTCTTGTGATACTACTCCTGATAAAATGTATTTTAGAAGGACACCAAAATCTTAGTTATCCTTCTGTTGGGATTAAGTAGCAAAATTTATCAGGCCACAGGCGGCAAATTTATTATCAGCCTTCAGGCAAAATCGTAAATCCGGTCTTGTATGTATATTTAACATAGCTAATTTGATGTTATGAAACGAAAAAACTCGTATTAACTTTTTAACCAATTTATTGAATACGTTTCTACCAAATGTGGTATAATTTATACTACTTCCTTGCTTGGCGTGCATAAGCTGAACAGTGCCTTCATTAAGATCTTGTGTTTTTCATGTGCTTTTCAGTTTTTTATCGGTATGGAATCTTGTTATATAGATTTAGATAAAATAACCGGTATTACGAATCCACTATTATAAACTGCTTTTAATAAAAGTGACGTTTAATCTCATAATATGTATATAATGTAAAAGTACACTTCATAATATCGCGTTCATAATACGGGGCAGTAGAGAATAATTAAGTAAAAATAATATTGAAAGTATAATATAATTTATGTCCATTTTCAATTACATGCATGTCATAAGTAGTTAATTCTTTAACTAATTACGACAATATTGTGCAAGTAAATTCAGAAAATATTTAATATGTGGTATGCACGGTGTAGTATCTATAGGCGAGTGCACGACGTATTCCAATGCATTACGAAGAATGGCTAACTAACTGGGTTAGTTCATACAGTGTACCGCTAGATGTCAGGTTTTGTTGCGACCCGGTTTTTACACAAACTATTTAAAATATAAAATTATTCATATATAACGCACAATAATCTATGTCAAATGTACTTGACATTGATAGCTTTCAATCAGAAATTTATCTTAGCACCTGCTTCTGTTATTATAGTGTAGCTGGCTGCCGCTAAATTTCACATTTTGGCACCTTAAAAAGACTATACTTCTCTTTATTTGATCCATACCCTGTTGTGCATCTTGTAGCTAAACATTTTCTGTCAAATGGTAACGGATCGCGTTAGCACCATTTTGTTTCCCAGTTACTTAGCCATGTCAACGCATCTCGTGCTCTCACCTATAGATACTACATCGTGGTGGTATGTCAAGTAATGGTATAAATAAACTCACTTATAATCGATATATTCATCACCCATTTTCTGCTTGCATTTTATGAACTGGAGAAAATATAATCATGTTCAAATTTATTTTGTCTCAAATGTTCAAAGCATGAATTCAAGTCACTAATTTGTGCTTTATCACTATGTACTTACCTGTTACACTTTTTATGGAAGTGATGGAATTCTATTATTGTTCTATTTTACTCAGTTTTATGGGTGAAAATTCCATGAGTTATGTAATAGTAACGCAGTCTAGTTATTGTTCTTTTACGTTAGTTTCAATTTTTACAGCTAGGTTTACACTCATATTTAAGAGTCCCAACATGCCGCTTGAATAAAAATGAACATGCGTTTCTCAGACAAGTTGTGCACAATACTTAAAATAATTCAATATGCTTATACAGGGGATAATGAAGACGAGATACAAATTTATTGAGTTTCTAGGGGAATCAATATAAATCAAGTCTTAATAAGAAACTCATATCCGGAAACGAACTGTTTTCGAGTTACAATGATATTTTTGTGCGAATAGATTCTGTTCGAATATACGTGATTAGTATATTATGCAACGAGTTTATAATAATAGCTATTAATTGTCATTATATATGAGTTGCATACACTATTTTTTCTAAGACTATTGACAATAATTAAAAAAATTAACTATAAACCAATAAATTGGTTTTAGAATTCATCTGTATCATAATGATAATCTGTATCGAAATGAAAATTTGCTTATAATTAGTGCCATTTAAGTACACACTCACTTAATAATTATCTTAAAGGATAGTAGTAGAAAAACAAATTTATAGCTTATGTAGGAGAGTCAAAGTGAACCAAATTTTAATAGAAAAAAAAAACTCATATTCGGTAGTAGTAGTAGTAGTAGTAATGTAAGAGCAGGATGAACTAAGAACTTTAGTGCAAACGCAACTTCCAAATTTTACGGAATAAGCGAGATATGAATTTTTAAAGTTAAGAATTTCTTGCGTGGCGTAGCTGGTACTTCCAATGGTTGATAAACTGTTTGTTCTACAGAGAACAGATTTTTTCATGTTTGCAAAGCTAAAATATTTTTATATTAAAACTAATACGTTATATCCACGAAGAAATTATTATTAAGCATAAATAACATAAATAATAAGAATTTTTTTCTCAATAAATTATAGAACATAGAAATAGTTTGACAATATTATGACACAAAGTATGACGGCGCATGGCGCTAGTGTTTGTTTTGATAAGTTAATATTATTATTAATTTAATTTATATATATATATATATATATATATATATATATATATATATATATATATATATATATATATTACAAATTGATTTAATTATAAATAGATTATTATTGTTAATATTACTAGATATTATAATTAAACAAATTCATGAAACATAAAATTGTTTTTTTTTGTTAGGTTATGCAATAATGTGACAGTCCACAATTTTTGAAAGGTGACCGCAGCAGACGCGCGAGTCTCGTTTTTAAAATCAGGCGACCAATCAACTTCTTAGGACCTAACACGTCATACCTAATTAGTAATCAAATTTAATCGCTTGTAGTTTGCCACCTAATCAATATTGAAACAAAAAAGTTCAGTAATACTTATTAATTTATGTATATTTTCATCTTCTCAAGATAGTTGAAATTTGACTATGGTATAGTACCCTATTATAAATTCCTACCACTTTTAAAAGTATGTACCAAACTATGCTTCAGAAGTAATGCTTGCATGGACGTTGGTGCTCACCATTTTCAGTAGTTATGGTATTTTACAAAAATAAGAGTTATTTGTGTTATAAGTATTGTAACGTCAATTATTATGGTACTAGTCGCGAAGATTATCAGTCGAGGCGAAGTCGAGTTTGATAGCACAAGGTGTAGTGGATCATATGATTAGTTACGATCTGTATTACATATAAAATAATTTCACACAAAATCAACTGAGTATCACTTGTAAGTATTCGGGTAATAATTTGAAATTATTATTTTGTTTGTTAACTACGAATTACAATATAAGGTGAGATCTGAATTTTGATAATAGGGTTCTGGTCTGATCCCGGTATTCCATTGGGCCCATCCGCCCCTAAAGTTTATTTAGAAAATTATAAATTACAGACCATTTTACAAATACATATTTTTTTTAAAACGCTGACCTTCTTGAACACATATTTGTATATGTACGTCGTATGAGGATACCTTAACGTTGCTCATGTTATTTGTTGCACAATTTTTTAATCCCTAATAAAATATGAAGTTTTTTTTTATCATTAATGGAATACTATTTACATTATAAACTAATATAAATAGTTACCTACATATTTTTCAAAAAAGATATTTTATAAATGCTATTTTCTTTAATTTTAGAATCGTTTTTGTAAAATTAATTGCGTAATAGCATTAATTTCTTGGTAATTCCAATTACTCGTACTTACATGGATTTATATTCTCTGACACTGTTTTCTGGTTGAAAGACATTAGTTATTTGGAAATTTATGAGATCAAGATAGTTGACAAAATACTAAGGCCCTTACAAGCAACGTTAATCTCCCATCGTAAATATACAGGGATCCCAAATGATCTGTGAAACATTGGAATCGCTGGGTTTGGAAGATATGTGAAACGCGTTGAATCCCAATACTATCAGAATGATGTGGTGTAATCCCCAAATCGACATCTAAAAACCACAAATGCGCACGGTTTGTGTATGGGTACGAAGGATTATGAATAGAACATTGTCTCTGCGATCATTTCATTTATGGTTTTGATAACCCGAAATGTACTCCGGCCGAAATAACTTACACTCTACTCTAAGATAGACTAAAATTGATTTACACCGATCTACATTATGCTTTAGTGTAATATTCATAAACATTTTGGTAAAAAGTACTGTGATTTGGGCCAATATTTAACGCACAACTGCAATAAATTTGTTTGTTTACATCTTAGTTACTATGACAGAAACTAAACAATTACAACCTGTAGGCGGTAAAGTAGAACATGCGAGCGGTAAAGTAGAGCAAAAAGCCGGCGTCTGGTAAACAAAACGTCAAACACTCTTATTTAACAAAAATAATATTAGTTTCGCTAAAGCTACATAAGTTTTTATTAGAATTGCTTAAGGAATTCTTTCAGAAATAGCCTCCAGGGCTCCACGCTTGGCATTTAAAAAAATACATAACCAAATAGTTAGCAAAGCAATGCATCGCCTTATTATTTTGTGGCATGACCACATGCCTGCTTTATATTTTTACATAGCAACAAACTTTAAATGTATTTAAAAAAATAATTTAAAAAATTTCATTTTATTGCAGTAGTGAGTAAAACGTTGTACATACTTTAGGCCGAAAGAAGTTTACACTCTTGGACAAATAAAAGACCATCGCTACGTGCGTCGGGCTTTATATTTCGTCCGCAAGCATAAACCTTCTCTCTCGACCCTCCATACGTAAATAACTGTAAAACGATATAAGTAATAAGTAATAAGTGGTGAAAAACTGTTATTAGTGAAGTAATCGCACCTAGTTGCGTGTTGCAGATACTACTACAATAATAGCATTAGTAACAACTATTATTAGAAAGAGATAGGTTCTTAGGTGTATGTCTATTTGATTTTTGCGAAGGCATAAATTTACGTATGTATGAACATGGCGTCATTGCTCTCTAACACCACAGAAAAAATAATAGTACCTAGCCTAACCTAACGTATGTGAAAAAGTTACATAGATATAATGATCCACTGCATTTCCATTTCCCGCTGTGTTAATTCTTACCCATACAGTGACGTTAATGAATTAATACTTTACGTTAACAATTAATTTTTATTTTATGATTTGTTGAGTTTTTACGAGTATTACTTACACATATATGTATATTGTATAATTTATTATTTTCATGCAAAAAAAAAATTTCGGCAGGATTTTGAAAGTTGCAAGAGAAAATGCGAAAATATTTTAATATTAATATAAACGATTTAATAAAATACCTTTTAGTTTCCACGGCAGTAGACTGTTTTATATTTCGTAGAAATGTACCGGAAATAGAACTGCAAATTAGTATGTAACAGAAAAGCCAAGTGGCATTTAGCAGGCTACATCTATCTGTTCTACTGCAATCAGTATGTAATAATACGTGCACAAAATCTGTTTTATTAATATAACATACAGCATCCCACAATTCTCACCTGCCATGCCAAAGCCAAGTGAGTTCCTCTGACTGCTCGAAGTTATCGGCACACATTTCTCACACCCTGGAATCGAGGCTAGCATCATCAGGAATCCGGCACGGAACCTGGCGTTCATGTAGCAGTAGATAATGGGGTTGTAGCATGAGTGAGACATGGCCAACCAATGGAGTACAAGCCAGAAGTAAGCTAAGCCTGGGATGTCTGGCATCATGTTGGAGTATGTTGCTACCTGTGAAATGAAGAGAAAATTAATTGAAGGTATGTATAACACAGACAAATTATTGTGTAATTCACATTCCCCTTGTAGGCTTGGAGATTATTGTAAGGATTGTAGACTGTCAAATAACATCCTACATCATTAAGTTTAAAGTAAAATTATTGTAAATAACCAAGAGGAATTTCTGCTCTAAATTCCACATATAGTTAAATTTATCAGATATGGAGATAAAATTTTTTTCATTGCATGAACAAGAACATGTGAATAATAAACTCTTTTATTTATTGTGTCTATACGGATGTTCATTCCTCATGTCAGACACACTCTCTACGTCTACACGCTATTTCAAAATTTCAGGAAAAAATTAAATGGCAGCTACTACATGCTAGCGTGGTAGTTATCACGAATTAAGTATTAAAAAAGAAAAAAGAATCGCAAAATAAATTGAGCTTTACATGAAGTATACATTTCTAGAGCTCTTGTTTTGAATGTATCAGAATTAATAATAAAACTATAAAAACAATTATTTGATCATTTTTGTAACAAAATATAGAATCTTACAAAGATAAGTTACAATTTAAAAAAATATTTTAAATATTATTCACCTACTTATGATGGCTTACCCGGTTTATTATTTATAATTTTCTCTTACGTTTTGCAATTTATTTCTTCAGAAACAATTCACGTCAAACATACCGTTGACTTCATAATTTTACGAAGATTCCAAATATATAAAAATGTATTGGATGCCCCAATTGAAATATGAAAGTTAATGTAATATAGAATAAATGACTGATGTTGAGGGAATGAAATAATAAGCAGGATTGCGGTCCAAATTTTTTAGTCTGAGGTCAACGTTTCGCTGCCACTTACATCTTCATCAGAGCAAACTAGTTAAAAACATAATTGTCACGTGTTGTTAACATTGAAAAAGTATTTATACTTACAGACTAAGGCGTAAAAAGTAGTAAATATATATAAATATAATTATACAAACAAAATGTTATCGTCGAAAATTAAAATTTGTATGAAAATATTTACATTCGTCATTTAGAATATAGTGTAACTTGAAAAATCTTTTTTTTTTACAGTGGCGATAATGCAACAAATATTTTTTTTAAATACGAAACTTTATGTTACTTTTTTGAGGAGTAGGAGAGATCCTTAAAAAACAACAATAATAAAAACAACCAAAAAATTATGGTGCCTGCTGAAATTTATATTATTTGAGCAGTTTTTAATATGTAGAATTTCTGATATTATCCGTTTGTGTAGGTTCAGTTCTCTATCTATAACCCGGATTACATCGAAATCAAAAGTGTGTTGAGTTTCGATGCAGTGTTGTATAAGGACATAATTTCCAATTTCCTTATGTTCTGTTATTTTTTTAAATGTCTTTTTGTCTGACCTGTTTATGTATTTGTACAGTTATTGTATTTTATATTCAACGTTTGTTTGTTCTATTATGTGATTTCCATTCTTAATTTTACTAAAAAGTAGTCTTAAAGGTTTGACAGGTTTCAGCGCAATATGTATTGGTAGATTCATTTCAAGCATATGTTTTAAATTTCGCGCTAAATAGCACTGGGAATAGAAACCTATTTTTTTGGTAAGTTATTATTAGTATTATTATAAATATTTTTGTTTGTCGTTCTGTGGTGGTTATCTCCTGATTTACGCAATATTTTATTAGTTATTTTTTTTAGGAAAATCGTTATGGGTAAGGATTTATTTTAAAATGTCTTGTGTTTTCTTTTTGAATTCCGGTGACGTTTATAAACTAAACAATATAAAAATTTGGACTGCAATCTTGCTTATTTTATCATCTCATAAATGTTAAGGTTACTTCCAGTTAAATCGGAAATGTTACCATCATGCCAAATACCATGATTTGCGTGCCACTAATTCACTGATTTACCTATACTGCTGGTTACTCTATGATTTAACAGAATTTTTTCTGTGTTTATTGTTATAATTTAATATTAGACAATTAGAAATTTTACTATAATAATTATAATAATAACGTTAATGCTATCCATTTATAACCTACACGTACTCTCGACCTCATACGAAAATCGTTTCTCAATGTTTTTAGTTATTACTTTATTATGTAAATAGTTGTAATTACCACTGACTGGTAATTGCTGCAATTTATTAAATAAAATATTTCATATAAAACTGCATTCTGAATCAACATATCAAATTTCAATTGTCAATCTTATACATAAAAGTGAAAGTTTGCCTTCAGTAGAACAATTTGTAGTGTTAATTTTGGCAATATATTTAGTTTTATTCGATCAATTGTATAAAAATGCTACAAAATGTTCTATCATGTAAATAATATAATAAGCATCACGGACTTAAGTGCATTTAAACCGCTTTCAGATAACATTGGATTCTTCGATTACGTCTTGGTATCCTAACATTATCCTCGAGCGGTAAAGTACAATTACCGCTCTTAATTCTTAAATAACTAATTAAATTCCATGACTTTTCCATGATTCCCTGATTTACCCAAACTGTTGGTCACCCTACGAATTAACATAATTTCTTTTGACTTTATTGTTACAAATTGATAATAATGTTAATGCTATCTATTTATGGCATATACATAGACTTGATCTGTTGTTTGCTTTAATATTCGTATGTACTGCTAGTTGCAATGCAGTATCGTCGTTTCCACTTTGGTAACAATGCTAATGGAATGTAAGCACTGATAAAGGAGTCTAATTACGATATGTATTACGAATCGATCATGAGATCTCAAGGCCTTGGGGCTATGCTACTGATGATGATGAATCATTGATTTTATATACATACGTTCAAATGGAATTCTATACTTTACCTAGAGTGTTGTAAAATTGTGAAATATTAATTGCACTGCAAAGTAAACACATACAGCCTAGCTACGGTTTCTGCAATGCTTCGTCGGCTGTATTGTAATAGTAATCATATAGGTTGGCGCAAGGGACACGAATAATTAAACTCACTGCAACAGCTTCAATTTGTTAATACAAATATTGAGGCCCTTGGGAAAATATAGGCTGGTATCATAAGCCTTGTTTTGAAAACGCTGTTTTAAAAATGCGAAAATTTTCAATATTTAATAAGAATATCATAAACATTAGTTTTCAGAAATTTTTTGAATGGACGATACGGAAAGTATATTGAATGTGGTTATTACTACAACAATTAAAATAGCTTAAGCTTTAACATTTGTGTGTAATATCGTGCAATATAGAGCTGGTAGCCCATTTTCTTTTGCGTATATTTCGAAAAATTCTGTCCCTTAATTGTTCTCATTTTCGGGGTTATACACATTATTGTACATGTTTCTTGTAAGTAACTCCAAAAAAGTTTTAATATAAAATTCAAAGGGAAGGTAAAGCTATATTAGATAAAACAATGGCGTGCGTTGCAATTTTGGAAGGAGGCGTCTCCAGACAGTTCATTGGACGCTTAGAGGTTTATACACAAAATTTCCAACCAAATTTACTTGATTTCATCAATTTACATAATGGCAACGAAGATATTAAGTTTTGGGTCTGATCCAGCTTCAAGAAACTATACCCGAACAACAACGCAGTGGTTGGAGACAAAAAATAACATTTGTAATCCGTGAAATAATCCTCCTAACGTTCTTAGGCGAGACCTATTAAAACATTTTTGGAGTTACTTACAAGAAAGATGTACAACAATGTGTAGGAACGCCGAAATGAAAACAATTAAGGCGTAGGATTTTTAAAAATAACTTTTAAAACCCGCCGACAACCGAGATCAGAACTCAACTACGTCGTACGTATGGAAGGAAACAAGCTATTAGCTCTATATTAAATACGAGTGTTAAAGCTTAAGCTATGTTAATTGTTGTAGTAATCAACTTTTTTCCGAAAACTTATGTTACATAATGTTATCACACAAATTTATCAAAATATTATTTTAAAGCAGAACATAGTTCGAATTCAAATAAATATTTTAAAAAAATCATACTAAACATTAATGGTTCATGGAATATTGAAATTTGACATAGTTGTCACGTTACGGAATATTATTTTTTTAATCCATGAAATGAAAAAAGTTATATGCCTTATAATGTTATATTAAAAATTTCGGTGATGTCCACAAAGAGTTTTTTTTTATACAGACGATAACATTATTTTTTATCGACGAGAGAAAAGTGTTCATTCTCTAGCTATTAAATTTTATCTATAAAATTCTATAGCAGATTTAAAAAAATCTGTCGTGGTCAACCACCCGTCAATTCCATGTTTGAAACAGCAATGAGCTTTAAGTAAAGTAGCACTTCCGGTTGATCGTTTGTAAACAAAATCTAATTTGTTGTTCTAATAAATAGTTTTTGGGATATTTGGGGAACTGCAGATTATTATTTGAAAGTGTGTTTTGGGCGTATAAGTTCCATATATTTAAAATTACATTAACGTTCTAGGACGTTTCGGTCTAATATACAGCCATCATCAGCTACAATACGTGAAATACAATTTTTTGTTAACAATAATTGTCGAAAAACAACAGTCACTTACCAGTTACATATATAAAAATTTTCTTTTACATAGTATTGTTTATGAATAATTTAATAACATCAGAGAGCCGATTATCATCATCGTCTGCAGAGCTGGGAGTATCTTACGAAAAAAGATACACGATGATATCTAAGATACTTTTAATATCTTAGATACTTTATCTTAGATACTTCCTATTTTATAGGTAATGTATCTTTATTTAAATACTTTTAAAAATTATCTGTATCTTTTATCTTAAAAATGTATTTTAGATACTTCTAAAATATTTAAGATACTTTTTTTATTTTAGATACTTTTAATGCATTTTGATACTTTTAAAGTATCTAGATATTTTAAGGTATCTAAAAGCAGTTGAAGTATCTTTTTATTATTAAAGATATTATTTAGCTTGTTCAAACAAGACTAGTGCGTAGTAGAAGGTTGCAGTGCATCGTGCTTCCTTTCTCATTAGTCCTGTGAAGATTATTGTTTTTTGTATCACATCAAAATATATGCACATTTTCAATTACCCATTTAAAATATTTTTTAAGGTACGTGAAAGATACTAAGGACATTTTAAATGTACCAAATTTATTTTTTGGTATCTAAAAGTATCTACATATTTTAAGATTATCTAAAATACTATAGTATCTAAGATACTTTAAGAGTATCTAAGATATTTTAGGAGTATCTAAGATATTTTAAGAGTATTTAAGATATTTTAAAAGTATCTAAGATAATTGAAGCGTATTTAAGATATTTTAAGAATATCTAAAATATTTTCAAGTATATATCTAAGATACTTTTTAAAAAGATTTGTATCTTAAAAATGTACACTTAAAGTATCTGGATATTTAAGTATCTCTAACAAAATTTATGTAAGTATTTTACAAAAATATCGAAGATACTTTTTCAAAGTATCTATCCCAGCTCTGATCGTCTGTTATTATATACATTGTTGTCGGGGCTATACTGTAAAGGTCAAAATAGGTTAAGACAAATCTCGTTCAAGAGAAAATATATAAATTATAAACTTACCGAAAATCATATTCTGTTAAAATCAATAATATAATATGACAGTATTAGAAAGCAATTTAACAACATATAGATAACATCTATATGTGATGTCAACGGATTCAAATGAATATTGTTAAATGGGCCCGTCTAACTTTTTTTGAATTTTTTATATGTTACGAAGAATTTAAAAATAGAAATTCCGTATTTTTTATTTTCTTAAAATTATGCTTAATAACGCCTAAAATAATTATTAAAGTTTTGGTGCGAAAGTTGTGACGTTAGCGTCACTCCGCCAGAAGTAGAGAGAACCAACATTGGTTACCATTAAAATAGTAATATACAATAACTGTTGCAAGAATAAAATTACGTATCCACTACAAACTAATCAAAAATCTTTAGAGTGAATGGTAATAAAGGAAACCAGATAGTTATTTTATCATTTTAAATATATATATACATATATAAATATATATATATATATATATATATATATATATATATATATATATATATATATATATATATATATGTTTGATTTACTTATATGAATAGGTATAGGAGTAGTGTTAAATATTAATTTATGTAAAACTTATTAAAACAGTATATATTATACATAAATAAAAATCAGGTAATTAAAATTAATAATTTTTGCTCGTTATCATAAGCAGGTTAATTATTCGCTTTAATTAATGTGCGTTAAAGATTTTCTTTAATATATTATTGAAGGTTATTATGCTTACCCCATGTCATTATTATAATTAAAATAATATTTAAACTATTTTCTATTTATAATTAAATACAACAATGACAGTATTGATTACAATAATCAAAACATAGTCCATAATAAAAAGTAATTTAACCTTTACATTCCTATTTACTAAATGATTACAACAATGCCAAGTATTGAGATTACAATAATTAAAACATAAATAAACACAATTATAATATAAATTTATTTAAGTAAATTTTCTTTTGATCATAATAAAAAATTACTCCGATGTATTAAATATGTATATGTTTGAGTATGTGTAAAACCAATCGCGAAGTTATGAGCAAAATATGCATGGTCCACTCTATAGTCACATTTCCACAGGGTAACTGGACGGCTGTAGTTACGCTGACGTCACAACATGGCAACCATTTTACGTTAAAAACTTTAATTACATTATTATCGGTATAAAAATACAAAATATATACCAATTTTTATTTCGTTTTCTTTTGTATATATTCAAAATTCATATGTGACATGTAATTTCTAAAAAGCCGAAGACTTGGACGGGCTCATTGTAAATGGCTGTCAACGCCATGGTACACATGATTGTGCCGAGTAGAGTGAATGCAAACTATTTATATAGTAAAAATGTGTTATAGGGACTCTAATTCGTGCTTATTCACTGAAAACTCACCATCGAATTTTTGTTCCGATAACATTTTCTCCCTTACCTCCCTATGACGGGAGGTAAAAATATGAAAAATGAATTAAACTATTTTTTAAGCGCAATTTTAAAATTTATTAATTGTGATTTTATTACAAGAATATCTTTCTGATAACATTAATTGCACAATTGACTTTGCTATTAACTAAATAGCATAATATAGGATCAAACTATTTCAAAAGAAAATAAAAGAAGAATTTATAACACCATTATAAAAAGCATAGTTACCTACAGCAGCAAACTGTGGCTTTTAAACAAAAAGGCTGGAGTAATGCTCCTAGTTACGGTAATGGATTATTGGAGGAGGGCAGCAGGAAAGTCAAGAAGAGAAAAGATAAGAAACGAAAGAATAAGAGATACCATGGACATTCAAGTTTCTATAACCGATGTTATAAAAACAAATAAATTAAGATGGTACGGTCATGTACAGCGAATATGTAATGAGAGGCTTCCAAAACAAATACTACAGTGGACACCTAGCGGCAAAAAGAAAAGAGGGAGACCTAGAAGAAGTTGGGTAGCAGGAGCCCAAGAAGGAATAAGAGAGAAAAGATTAATTGAAAACCTGTGGTAAAATAGAGAGCAGTGGATAAATGGCATCGGATGACATCGTAGAATATTATAAACCGATTGTATATGTAGGTATATGTAATAATTTTAAGCCACGTTTATTGTTAATTTATATATTTTATTTTGTAAGTAGATTTAACAAAATGTCAGGCTGAGAAAGTCATAATGAACATCACAATCGACAAAGAGTACATGTACAATATCTAATACGTATTTAAGGGAAAGATTAAAAATTAAATTTTTGGCAGATAAAGGTTTTCTTTTAATTTCGAAAAACAAATATATGGTATGAGTTTGTCAATGTAATTGTTTTCTTATTAATTCAAATCTTTTCATAAAAATATTGTAAAATGAAATTTGTCACTCATTGGAGATATTAAAAAATCAAATAGGATAATAATATTATTTAAGGTTTAACAAGAAAATTCTAAATCATAAAATGGTACAGTATTTATTGTTTATTTGCAATTCATTTTCTTACATTACATTTAAAATTATTTTAGTTTAAAAAAACACGTCCAAGTTAATTGTTTCATCGAGTCCAACCAGATATTTGTAAGTCAAAAATTTCTGACAGGTTGATTGGCTATTGTTTGAGAGAAGGAAGAACTTGCGTATCTGACTGTTTTTGTTACCTTGTGCCTATAGACTATTATAAAATACTATCGGCAGAGCCCTAGAGAAAGCTAGTCGATGCAGGGGAAGAAATATTGTAGAAGACCGTTAGCGTTAGCACTTTGTATTTAAAGTGTGCCTAAACGGATTGGATGTATGTATATTCTACCATAAAACACCATCGGCGGAGCAAAGCCGAGTTTTCGCTAGTCCTAAATACTAAAAGAGTAGATTAACTCTCTATAGTTATATTCTTTAATCACGACAATCGCCCAACTTTAGACAAGGTTACAGCTTAAACGGTGCGACCGAAAGGTACTCTATGAATTTAAAATATTATGTTTATTCTTACTTTATAATTTATTTTGTAAATAGATTGTAGAAAATGTCCGAGGTTATTAAACGACGAAACGAACGAAAAATGTAGAAAAAACACCAACGACAGGGAAGACTGGGAGGACAAAGTTTACAGTGTACAGAAAGAATGTCAAGGAATGTTTTCTATATTTTATTTTGCACATAGCTTCTACAAAACTGACAAAAGGAACATCAATGACGAGAAAGACAGACAAGACAATGTGTACAGACTGTAAAGGAAGAATAACAATGACAAGGAGAGCAGGGAAAACAGAGGGTAAAGGGCCCCGCATACTTCCCTCTTTTTTCACGGCTGGGAACGTACGCTTATAACTGTACCTTCTAAACCCTACAAAATCCGAAGTGTGTGTGTGTGTGTGTGTGTGTGTGTGTGTGCGCGCGCGCGCGTGCCTGCGTGTGTGTGTGTGTGTGTGTGTGTGTGTGTGTGTGTGTGGTAGTGACTTTTCCAGGTTTTTTCTATACAATGCAGTGTCGCTAGCAAACAAACTTGTCTTCTATTCATGATTGCTACTTCAAAACTGGTAGTATGTGGGGCTGGCGGTACAGCATACTTTATTTGCACGGCTTTACCCGTACGTTCCAAACGTAAACCTTACACAAATAACGGAATGTGTGGGGCCCTTTAGGGCAGATTTCATGGGCAGTTTGGGTGGACATGTACGTGGGGAGTTTGGGTGGGCATGTTGCGTGGGCAGGTTGGGTGGGCATATTGCGTGGGCAGTTTGGGTGGGCATATTGCGTGGGCAGTTTGGGTGGGCATGTTGCGTGGGCAGTTTGGGTGGGCATGTTGCGTGGGCAGTTTGGGTGGGCATGTTGCGTGGGCATATTGCGTAGGCAGTTTGGGTGGGCATGTTGTGTGGGCAGTTAGGGAGGGCATGTTGCGTGGGCATATTGCGAAGGCCGCTTGGGTGGGCATGTTGCGTGGGCAGTTTGGGTGGGCATGATGCTTGGGCATGTTGCGTGGGCAGTTTGAGTGGACCTGTTGCGTGGGCAGTTTGAGTGGACATGTTGCGTGGGCAGTTTGGGTGGGCAGTTTAGGCGGGCATGTTGCGCGGGCAGTTTGGGTGGGCATGTTGCGCGGGCATTATAAAACACTACCGGCGGAGCCCTAGGGAAAACTCGGCGAAGCCGAGGTTACGCTGGTTCTTATACTATTTACACTAAAATAAATGGAAAAAACATTTTTAAAGAGCGTAGAAAAAATTACAGGTTGAATAAACAGTAAAAATTATCTTCTCGATTTCGGTTAATCTATAAATGTTATTTTTTTTTGGTTTCTTGCCCTCATTTAACCTTGAATTAACAAACGGGCCCCAAATGATATATTATTATCGCCGTCGTCAAATAAATATTGACTGATGCTCAATTTCTCTTCTCCGTACTCTGGCCCTTTGAATTGGCAACATTGTTGTAATCCCCAATTCATATTTATATTTACTTGACGTTAACTATAACAAGATTTTTTGTCTAATAATCAACCAGAGGCTACCCTATGTGTGAAACAAAACAGCGGTGGTTAAAAAAACAGTGTAGAAGATTACCAAATATTGAATATACAGAAAATTTATAATTTAATAACATTGCCTCATAATATTGTTTGTTGCAAATATTTGTAACGGGTACAGCTAGTTTATAAGTAAAAATTAAGAAACGAATCATAAAGCTATGCATGGGACACTTCCGAGAAAATTTTCAAATGTGTAAAAACTGTGTTTGACTAAAATTTTTTAGATGCAGTTCTACATTATTTTAATTCAAGGATTCTTATTGATGTGGGCAAATGGTTGTAAACTATATAAGTTCAAGGAATTTTTCAATTGCGGTTAGTCTGTATTTATTTATTCAGAATTTTTGTATTTCATACACCCTCTGAAGTAGGCTCATCACGCTATAACAATTTAAGTTATTTCGCATTATGCATTATGTAGTGTCACCATGGTTTCACCTACTTAAATCACGATGCGATGACAGGTACGACAAGGCATCAGGTGCAAACGTAGCACATGTCATTGTTACTGAAGTAGAGGGAATGAAGGTTTGGATGGTTATTTTATTAATGACGTAAGTTGACTGCCTACTTCCTTACACTCGGCGACTTTACGAGTACACTGTATATACTGATTGTTCAGGTAAATTGCTCGATTTTGAATACAGTGATTTATGCCCAGTTGCACCACTAACACTTAAAATTTAAACTAGATTTTATTCAAGTCAATTCAGTTTTACACTATAATTAAAAAAATTGTTCAATAGAAATTACCATCAATATATTTGGCTAACTGAATAACACGAAGTTTAAATTTTAAGTGCCGGTAGTGCAACTGGGTATTAGTCATTTAAGCTTTACCATTTTACCCAGCTTTAGCTGAAGCCATAAAAATCGGCCTGACTCTTCCAGTGACACATGCAGCATCGAACGTTCATTCAGTACCTTACGGCGAGTTAAGACTTGGATTTTTTAAAAATTGCCAGTTGGTGTAATTGCACCTTCGTGCACCCCCCTTCCGGTGCCCAAACAAGAACTAGAAATTCGCTAAACTATTAGTCATTTTATAAAGAAATATTATTATCTTTACTAAGAAACATACGAGTACCTGCTTAAATTGTTAAATATAGAACGCATTATTGTTTACATTTTTACTAGAAAATGAAATTTATTTTTACGGTAGTATAACAATAAAACTAATAGCGATTTTACGAGAATTCAAAGCTGTAGTAGAAATGGCAACAGGGATCCAGGGGTTTACTATATATGCCGTAGGGATGTTTTACATCGCTTTGATATAAATATATAAATAAGCACGACTGTATAAACTATGCTTCGTATATTCTGATATAATTTTGGAAGATGTGTCCTTGCTGTTTCGACCTAAATATTTTGCTCACGATATATCCAGGTTCGGCCCATGGTACAGGCGAGCCAGGGGCGAAATTGATTATAGGGCGACTTTTTTTGAGACTACTTATTTGCAAAATAAATTGATTCGTCAAGTGTGTAGTTTTATGTAAAGATTGGGACCAAAGAGCGAATTTGTGGGTTGCTTTTGTTTACAATCGCAGTAACCGTTATTATATCAATTAAATCTTATTTACGTTTTACTTTGAAAGAAAAAAGGTTAAATTCGTTGGCGATTACATCAATTGAAGACATTGTAGCAGGTATCCAAATTAAATACTGAAGAAATAATTGGGGTTCAGGGAATCTACTGAAAAAATACCCCCAACATCAAAATAACTACAACAAAAGCTTTTTTACAGAATTCTGTACGGAAAAATATGCTGATGAACGGCCCCTCGCCAATTTGGGGAGAAGCCGACATATTTTGGTTTTTAGCCTTTTTCTTCAAAACACTGATCCGTACCGAAATTTTACAAGAGTGAAAAAATTTATACAAAACAAGATTCGAATATTTTTTTTTACCTAAGATGAACTGTTAAAGAGCTACATTAGATTTTCAGAATTGCAAAATAAGGGAAAGTGATTTATTTACCTACAGTGAGAAATATTTTTTCTTTCCGTAAATATATGGTATTAGACATAAAGTCTGTAGAACCCTAAAGAAAAAATTTGTGTTTTCAATATTCAAAATTCATTTGGATAGGTTTTTGTGTTTGTTCACAAGTTAATTCGGCTCATTTTTTCATCTACCACTCTGATCGGGTTAAAGGAAGGATAATGCGCTAAGAATAATTTGCTTGAAAATTTAAATTCGGTATGAAATCATTAATATTTCTAATTATGTATTACTCGATTTTTGCCGACGAGCGGTTTACGAGTTACTAGCATTTAAAATATTTTGAACAATTTCTCATTTTTAATTCACCTCTCTGAAACAGTTACAAATACAATATCGTACGATTGTTTTAGATAAGCGGTCGCGAGTTATAATGGACTATTTAAAAAACTGCTGTATGAAAACGCGAAAAAAATTAAAAATAAATTTATGATCATTAATCATTAATACTGTATATAAATTTTATATGTATATCTTTGTTATTTATATTCATAGACATAGTCAGACTGTAATTTAAAATTATCATATTTATTTTGTGGTATTGTAAGTATGCTATCTAAATAAAATACTTCTTAAATAAATTTCATCAGTATGGTATGGGTATCTAAATTTTAATAAATGAAGGAAATAATTTAAATATTCGCCTGGGGCGCTCAAAAGTCTCGGGCCGCGCTAAATATTTCTCGATATATCTATACATTATACAACACAACGAGCACTTCAGAAAATAATATCAAATTTACATAAATCTATATAGATAATATAGAATAACCTATGCCTTGTCAAATACTTATTTGCACAATAGTTATTCGTATTTTATAAGTTTAACGTTACGGTTCCATAATTATTATAAATACAGTTACAGGCTCTAAAAATTTTAATTTTAATTAAATTATATTAATCAGATTATACTTTTTGTGATGAGTGCACTGTCATCTAGCTACACTGTCAAAAACGTCTAATTTTTTTTCAATGTGGGTACCTATTTTAACTAAATACATGTGCCATGTTACAAAATTTTTGTTTGTGTGTACTAGGTTTAGGTTTAGTCTACAAATAATTCAGTGTCAGAATGATTGGGGTATTCTAATTTCAAATTTTATTTACAACTGTAATATTTAAAAATATTGAGCTATACACCAATAAACTTTTATTTGTGTAATCAAACAATACCATAATGATAGTTTAATTTGGTAAATGTAGTTAACATTTACATTGTCTATGTGAACTAATACGGAACAAATTGGAAAAACAATCCTCTATATCGTGATAAAAACATTTAAAAAACCAGAAAGTATTTTAACAATTACTTTTTAATTGGACATTAAATTACTTATAATTGTGAGAAAATATGATATTATTATTAATGATACAATTTGCTTTTGAAAGATAATAATTTAAAATTTTCATATGTCCGAGTACAATGTAAGGATATTATTCATGACTACAATGCTTGCATGATATATTGAAAAGATTTATAATTTGTTAGAGATATATTTCCATTTATTTTCGAATTTCAATCCATTTTTGTTTTCCATGTTAAAACACTTTTTAAGTTTGAATGCAGAAGTGATGCTATTCTATACATCACTATAGTTGCTCCTTTCAGAATAAAGATAAAAGAAAACATACAATTTAAACAGTAGGTATGTTACTTCCTCTGTCAATAAATAATATGAAGAATGTTGAACCACTGCCAATAGTTCACTTCACAAATTCAAACTGATTTGAATAATGTAGAATAACAGCTTTTGTATATTTATCAAACGAAATGTGACGATGGAAAACAAGTAGAGAAAATATTGATAAGAAGTGAAATTTAGTGCGCAATAGCTGTCTCACATGTTAGCGAAAAGGTTACAGAGTGCAGAACTGCAGAAACTAAAAATGGAATCAATTTCAGTAAGTACAAAAAGTCTTTCAGACTTAGATAAAGAAACTAATATATTTCTATCCAGCTGTTACCAAGAATTAAACAATTATATTAAAGAAATAGCTTTTATAGATATTAAAATTTTTATGTTATTATTTTAAGTGAAAAGTGATGGTTCTTTGGTTGGTATATTTGCAGTTACATTCGTCAGCAATTATTATCATTACGAGTAATATTTATAATTTTAGCAAATAATATTTAACAGTGTTTTTCAAACTATGTCAAATTTGACGGGAAACCCCTCTTGGGGATAGGTATTATAAAAAAGTTGTTGTTTGTAAACTATGTATGTAAATGAGTAAATGTAATATTGTGCACTAGTAAAATTATAAACGGTTCGTTATAATTTTTATCCAGTATCCAGTAAAAATAGTTATCACTGAAAGAAAAATCAAAAGGTGATTTGTCAACTTTGGTTCTATGTGTCAATAATTGTATCGAGCCTTTTTGAAACATTACGAGTGTTTTTGAATATGAGCATTAGTATTACTTTTAGCGATTTCAATTAAATAACATAATTTATAGCATAGGTAAGAACTTTTGATTACAATATCGGAATTAGATTAATATATCCGGTTTTCGAGGTGTTGATAGCAACATTTAATTTTCAAATGGAACATCCTACATATTTTTTCAAATTCACAACGTACATAAAATTTGCAATCTAATAGGAACCAAACAATCGTATTAATGTTATAAAACAAAATAAATATTAATAGTTTAAATAAATATGTAGGCGGCTTTGAAATTCAATTTTTTGAATAAGACATTTTCTAATAATATTATTTGACGTAGGATAAGAAATGAAAACCTTAAAGTTTCTTAAGTTTTTATTACAACAAATTTTGTTGTATAATACAAAAATTGGACGTTTCGTGCGATATCCGCACAGCATCAGCAAGAGTAAAATTCAAAGTTTTACAAAAATGTTACATGTTGTAAAAATACAGTGTTAAATTACATTATATTTATAACACTGAGCCCATTACTTATTGGGAATCGCTGCAAAGAACGTGTTTGTTGCTAGGCAGCTGGCGAAGTAACATTTTTGTAAGAAGAGTAAAATTCGAAGTTTTAATACTGTAGATTATTCTTTCTGATTTATATCTGATCATAAAACTTTATTATTTAACTTAATGCAATCTTTTCCCGGGGAATTGTTCCGCAATTTTTCGCCATGCCAATTTTTTTGAGTCAGATTAACTTACGATAGGTGCCATTACTAGAAGAAATCTTTAGATATTTGGACAAAATTTATGACAGGGTTCAACCAACTAGAAATGTCACATTTGTGTCAACAATAGCCTACTTCGTTTCAAGCTGATTATAAAATTATCAACGTGTAATTCTTTGAATGGCAAATTTAGAAAATCCCTATTCACTTGTTTTTATATATAAATGTTTGAAATTTGGTAGGAATACTTTTCAACTTTTTGTCTGCAAGAGAAAAATATATCATTACGGCATATTATTTATTGCTGGATGTGTCAATCTGCTGCGTATACATTGATCCCGGTAATGATGATGACATTTTTTGTACCGAATGGGTCTATGGGCGCTTACCAGAGATGAGTCTCATGGCCATGTCCCTGAGTGTTTGGTTGCGAATCTAGGGATCCGGGTTCGATCCCGACCGATACCAAAGATTATTTTCCATTTAAAGGCACAAAAGTGACCCCTATGGTGTATTTTTCAAGCCAACAATGAGGGCCTATTAACCGCCCACACGGTAAGAATATGTTATCATTACAGATATCTGCGTAAAAAGCAGATTGGTATACCCAGCAATTGGGTAATATGCGTTGAAGGTATATATTTATTTATTTGTCTGTAAGAGATATAAATTTAAATCGATATCTCAATGTATTCTGGAGTTACGGAGTTTTAACCAGGATTCGTTTTTAAATAGTCACTCGGTATAATAGAGTTTAGAATTCGCGAAAAAAGTTAATAAAGGCTCTGAATTTTGGAATAGAATTATTTTCTCAGAAAACAGTAGAAAAATTTAACTAATTTGGATCATATGTTAATGTTAGGCCTATAGTTTGGAGAAAACTTGTAATTAAAACCAATGAGTACCTACCTACCCCACTAAATATTAAAATGTGGTATTATGTTGTAACAATACGGTATTTATTGTTATTTAATTAAACGATCAAAATTTATTTAAATTAATAGAAATTCGTACCTACTATCTTAAATCTTTCAACACCTGTGTTTTGTTTAATATAATACAGTAAAAAGACAACATTAATAGAAACTGGAAACCCTTTTTAATTTAAAATGTATTAATACAGTAAAAAAATATGTAGATGAATAGACTTGAATGAAAACAATGTTAGTTTAAAATACAAAATTGGAATAAAAATAAAATGACTTACTTCCCGGGTCTAATATAGGACAAGATTAGGGAAATGATCTCTTTTACTACATACTGACTAAATAAACTGATGTCTTTCGCGACTCTAACTAATTAGGAAAAACAAAACTAGTCCCTTCTGCGTCTTCATACTAACCAACTGACTTGAAACTTGGACGACTTCATATCGACTATTACTCTCTTTTTCAACTCTTACGCTCGAATCTATGTTTTTCTTGTTATCCAAATGATATCACAAACATAGGCGTAGTTAGGGGGGTACTTGGGGGTGCTTAGCACCCCCAGACTGTGAATTAGCACCCCCAAACAAAATTTCTATAAATTTAATAATTTCATTTTAGACACTTCTATTCATATCGACTTTTGTATTAAATATTATCAACATATTAAAACAGAACTTTCAAAGCAAAGAAGGGAATTTAACTGTCATTAATGATGTAATAAAAAAATATTAGAAGAAAATGAACTGACTATGTCTTTTTGTACTCACGGAGAGATATTGAAATTGCTTCAAAAAATAACAATATTGAAATTGAACCTATTAAAACTACAAAAATAAAAAAGCGAGTCAAAATTACTCAAAAATTATTTGGTCGCATCAACAATTGGATCTAGTTCACATGATACTGACTTACATACTTGTCCTGATAATTTTTGATGATGATTCTTTCCGAATTCATATATTTACTTTACTACCATATAATTAATGCAATAACTACACAACTAAAACTTTGATTTTCCCTAGAAAGCCAAAAACTAGCAATAGCCGTAGATATAGATCATTATACTACAAAAAAAAGATATTTTGAAAGCTGAAATTACTATTCTAAAGAACATGATGAGCAGTCAAAAATCAAATAATATTAAAAGTGTACTTATTCTAGGTACATTTGGTAATTATTATAAACTTTATAAAATTACGCTCATTCTGCTTATATACACAAAAACTTGTGAAAGATTATTCTGTTACCTCTAAGGAGAATTAAGAACAGGCTGAGCACTACTATGACACAAAATCGCTTTACTAATTTAGTAGTAGGTAGATCAGTAAAGAATAATGAAAATGAACTTTCAAAAATAATAATAATAATAAAAAATAAATAAATAATACCTAAGATATTATTTAGCAAGAATTTATTCTTCTGAATGGAAACAGAAAATTAGCTTCGCGTCGTGTTCCAAACTTCCTTTTTACAAACTAAAATGTCACTTTTAACACTTAACTATTTTGTTACTTTAAATAATATTTTATGTTTTTGTTTATAAATTAATCAAATAAATACTTTTTTATTTTTTAAACCAACTTTTTTTTCTTTTTAAGGTAAAGGACTTACTTTAGCACCCCCTAATTTTAAAGTCTAACTTCGCCTATGATCACAAATTCTGCCTCTGATTAGCTAGTCAAACTAGTAACTCATTTCTGACACTATGTGACCAAGGGTAAACATCCCTTGGGAAAAACGGAAAAACAAATTCTTACTTCACTGCGAGAACATTAATCATCAGAGCAGAATTTGGACGACAAATGAATAACAAGTTAACAACTTTAATTTTGATAAAATATATACAGAAAAAATGAGTAATACTGCACCAAAATCCAACTGTTCCGATGTGTTAAATAATTTTATTCAATTTGACGTTTCAAACTGTCATTGTTAACTCCATAGCAACAGTTATAAGTAACAGTTTATTTGCTAGTGAATTAAAAAAAATTAACTCACGCTACAACAATAATGCTACATATTATTTTGCAAGACACAAATGCCAGAAACTGAAACTTGTTTATAATTTAATTATAAACGACTTGACGATTGCCTACTACCTAATTGAATAGTTTTTTATTTTGCAAAATTAAATATTATAATGGTTTTTATTATTTATTTCTTCAAAATTGAATAAAATGTTGTATAAATCACGTGAGTTAAGAATGTTCATTCACTCAATGAATTTTACCCACTCGCCGTACGTGCTCGTGGCTAACTTTTCATGAATAAACATTATCTTAACTCATATGGTGTATAAATATCTATTATGCATTATAACTATAGGTGTATGAATAATCTTGTGTCTCAATTTTAGCATATACAAAATTTGTTTTCACTACAATTATGCAAAGTAAACTAAACATTTTCTAAATTTGATGAATATCATTTGATTCTGAAATATCGAAAGAAGACCACGATAATTTTTTTAAAATGAATTATTATTAAATCGGGAATTTGATGACAAATATAAATACACAAAGTGTATAAACTCTGACTAACAATTTGGCTCGACATTTTTGAACATGGTCAATTTCATTTATGCTATAAAATACAATGAAAATAAATTTGGAAACATGTTCACTATTCTAATTATAATGTAATTAACATTCCTATCAATAGTGTAATATGTAAAAGTATTATAAAAGAAATATGTTTCTTTGTAAGAAATAAAATAAGTTTGGCTAAATACTTTTGCACGGTGTTCTATATAGTCTGCAGACTAACTATACATGAGTCACTCTAACAATCTGACATATACTATATCGAAAAGAAATAACTAATATATTATAATATCGTCTTATTAACTAATTTCTGGGTTACTTTATTCGTAGATATTTAAGCTATTGATCTTTATGTAAAACAAGAAATATCTTATATATATATATATATATATATATATATATATATATATATATATATATATTATTATTATTATTATTATTTATTTAATTTGCTTCCGGGAAGTTCCCATACAAATAATTGACAGCCCAATCATAAAACAAAGATATATTAAATAATTATAACAATTCATTATTTTATATATCATAAACATAAATATCACATTTATTTTAATATAATATATAATTTAAATAAATCCAACAAAAGAAAGAATGTAGCGAAGAGACCAAGGAAAAATCTATTCAAATAAACAAAAGCTACGCGTTTTAAATGCATTTAAAATATAACAAAAAATGTTATCTATTTTGTGCGAATCTAGAGATTTTATAAAATTTAAAAAACATAAGTAGTCGGTTTGACTGTGATTTGTAAAATACTTGCTTAAAAACGCTCTTCTTATATTACTATATATAGGGCATTCCATAAAGAAATGAAATAAGTCTTCTTGTTTGTTATTGTTGCATAATAGGCAAATTTGAGTAGAGTTTAATTCGTATTTCAAGTCTTTATAAAATATTTTTAGTCCCATATCACTGGCAAGTCTAATTTGACATATTATTTGTAATTTAATTACAGGCAGTTTTAATCTTAAGTAGCTCTCTATTTCAGAATTATCTTTTATTAGTTTATAGTGGAAACTATAGGAGGAGAGTGAGAGTCTGTGGATGTCTTTCTGTTTTAGATCTAATGCAAGGGTGTTTGTAATTTCATCTATTTTCTGTTTATTTATTTTTTGTTCATGCCAGATGGAGTGTAAGTGAAAATCTTCGAAAAAGTTTTTTAATTGTGTATACCAATTGAATTCAAGCTTGTTGTTTTCATAATTATCTAGAGACATTAATCTGTTGTATATTATTTTTGGTAGCCTATCATCAGGCATCTTTAGGATGGTTGCCCACCAGTTTAAGGCTCTTTTAAGAACCATTGTCCATAAGTGTACTGCTCCTGTTTCCAGTCTTACTTGATAATGAGGGGTATTTTTGGGTAAACGTAGAATGTTTTTTAGTAGATAGCATTGTACTTTTTCTACAGTTTTAAAATGACGCAGACCCCAAATTTCACAGGAATATAGGAAAGTTGCATGAGCCATAGATTCTATTAGTTTTAACTTTTCATCCCACCCTTCAGATTTACCTTTGCATAAGATGGATTTAACTTTTTGAAAAGCTATAACTGTTTTCTTAAAATTAGCATTAGCAGCAACGTTGAATTTCCCTGAAGAGGAAAACATTGTTCCTAAATAGTTGTAGTTTGATACCAATTCAATGTAATTATTTTTATACATAAACGGTTTTGAGATGTTTTTTGGCCGACCCTTGTAAAAATGGACAATTTTTGTTTTGTTGACATTTACATCTAATTTATTTATATCACAGTACAGGCTTAAAATATTTAATTTCTTATGCACATCAACCGCCGAGTTGCATAAAATCACTAGGTCGTCTGCATATGCTAAAATAGAAACAGAATTGTGACCGTCAATATTTATGCCCTGGGCTTCATGTTTTTCAAAATGGTTCCATATATCGTTAATAAAATACGCAAAGAGTAAGGGCGACAAAATTTCCCCTTGAAGAACCCCCCTTGAAACAGCAATGGGGTTGGAAAGATCACCATTAACTTTTAGTTGAATTGTCGCGTTATTGTAAATGCTTTGGAGAATTCTAATTAATTTGCAAGATATTCCGATTTCGTATAATTTGTACCAAAGGATGTTATGGCTTATACTGTCGAAAGCTTTACTGAAGTCTACGAATATTGCAAACATATTTGTACGCTTTAAGCGTAAACGGAGATGAATAATTGAGCTTAATATAAATATATTATCTCTACATCCTCTCGATTTGCGGAAACCGTATTGACATTCATTTATAATAAAATTTTCCTCACTCCATTCCTGGATCCTACTGTACAAAATACTTGTAAATAATTTGCATATTGATACTAAGACAGCAATACCCCTGTAATTTGAGGGGTCAGATATATCTCCTTTTTTATATAGCAAAGAGGTATAAACATTGCACCATGAGTGAGGAATTTTTTCTGTATTAAATATTGTATTAAATAAATTCAACAAGTAACTTTGCCATGCAGGCGTTAAGTTTTTATAAAATTCGTTAGCTAATGAGTCGAGACCTGGAGATTTATTTTGCTTCGAATTTTGAATACTAATCTGTAATTCATTTAAAGTAATTTCATTGTCGAGATGAGGGTGTAAGCAGTCTAAAAATATTATATTTGAGCGAGTACAATTTGCAAAAAAAGTCAGATAAAATTGTTCCCAATCTGTGATTTCGATATCGTTCTGTCGAAAATGAGAAGTTTTAAGTAATCTAACAGTGGCCCAAAATTCCTGAGGATTTTTAATATTGGACAAATCAACTTTTATCCGTTTAAAATGTGATAATTTATTTTTTTTAATTTGATCTAAATAGGTTTTTTTATCTGATATATAATTGCTTAAATTAGTATCTGAAAAGTGATTTTTCATTTTTCGCAGACTTTGATTACATTTACGTTTTAAATCTACACAATGTTTATCATACCATGGCTTATGTTCCCGTATGTAACCTATATCCTTTTGTGGAGAGATGTTAACTTTCATCATACCTGCGCTACAAGCTGCATTTTTAATTGCAGCTTCTAGATTTACTGCAAGGTCATTAGGATTATTGCTATGAAAATATAAGTTGTTGGATTCAGTTAAGCATTTTTGATAAATTAGGGCTAAACTCGGATCAAATTTAAATTGTAAATTTTACATTAGAGTCACTAATTTTTTTGGGTTTGGTTACAGAAGCGAGTACATCATTAAACTGAATCGTGCAAATACTGTGATTAGAATTTGTTAAAGTTTGATCCAATTTAAAAGATAAAATTTTATCTAGGGCAGATATATTTATCCAAGCTTGATCAATTGTACTTTTTCCGTTTTTAGATATGAAAGAAAAGTTACCTGGTACATCCCGATAAGTCCTACCGTTTAATGTATAGAAGCCTAAATTTTCCATCGCGTCCACCAGTTTAATGCCTCTAGAGTTTGTAGCTGAATGTAAAGAATTTCTAACTCCATGTACATATGGTGATATAAACATTTCATCTTGAGCTTGATTTAATTGGCCTATATGACAATTTAGGTCTCCAATGAAAACAATGTCGTGAAAACTATATGTGTCGGTAATTTCTGAAAGCATATCACTAATTAAGTCTATACAAGAATCATGCAAACTGGGCTTTAAATATGTGAAAAAAATAATATAACTAGAATTGTTAGTTTTAAGTTCTATTATTGTCCATAAATTGGATGTATGTATTATGCTAGTACTTTGCATGAAAGTTTTTTTAAGGAATACAGAAAGACCTCCACTGGAAGGACCCACACTCTTCTCCTTTACAGCTGAGCTACAACATAATATTTCATAGTCACATAAAAAGTTAGGTAAGGCATTTATATCATTTTGCAACCAGGTTTCACACAAGAAAATAATGGTTCCATATTTCAATTTATCTATAGTTTCTTGTTCTAAATTGTACAAATTACTAATTCCATTTATGTTCCAAAAAACAACATTAAACCATGATTCATCTGTGTGAGACTTGGGGATACTTATATTATTTTCTGATGAAACGGTGCCAGATGAATTGAGCGGAGGATAAAATTCAGTATTACTTGTAGAAGGGGAATCTAGCCTAAAAAAGACGGATTGATAGGCTGGCTGGTTAAAGATGAAGCGCCTGGAGTGTCGGCCCCCTCCTTATCAATGTTGCCCGCCTGAGATGCCGGAGTACTCGGAGTAGCATGTTTCATGAGTTTTGAGTGCTGCTTGGCGGTGGAAGGAGAATCGTCAGATGATAAACGGTCCTTTCTTTTATCGGATCTTCCATTAATAATGTGTGCTTCGTTATTTTTGGTTTTTTCTTCTATTTCTTTTAATTTGTTTTCTCTAGCTGTTTTTATTAGTTCTTTGCGTTTGATGTACTCTTCTTTACATAGATCTGGGTTTATGAAAATATTTGTCCCAGTTAAGCTTTTACGTTTATCAAAGATTATTTTTTTAACTTTTACGTTTGTAAAGGATACTCGTACTGGCCGTGTATTGGTTGTTCTTTTGCCAAGACGATAAACTTCTTCAATGTCATGTTCGGTGATGTTTACTTTCAAATATTTATTAACTGTTGTAATTATTTGGTTTTCCAAATCCACTGAGTCTTTCTCGATTTCTTTTATGCCGGTAAAAATGAGGTTTCGTTTTCTAATAGAATTTTGTAGTTGTTGGATTGTTTTTTGTTGAAAATTGATTGTGGTTTCTAGATTAGTGATTTTTGCGTCATTGTATTTTAACTGCTGCATAATGACAGATATTTCTTGTTTTGTAGACATATCTGTTTTTATTTGTTCTACAACTGGTACAATTGATAACAGTTTGTTTAGTTTATCCTCAATATTCATATCTTTTTCTGCCATATTGAGGTTATGGTATTTGATATTATTCAGTTTTTGCACAAATTCACCAAAAGACTTGTACACTACACGCTGAAAGTATGCACTACACTTTATCTTTCCTTTCTACACAATATTTAGTATAAAAATGAAGTAGATATAAACAATTTATAGTTAAAAATATTGTTATTAACACAAACGCGGTTTTACACTTTCAATGCAGGGTTGCCAATCATATATATATATATATATATATATATATATATATATATATATATATATATATATATATATATAAACCAGGTGCAGAAATGAAAAGTGGCGCCTATTCATTTTAGCGCAAAAACGGTAAGGATGTAAGTTGTCCAGAAATTAAAAAGGCATTCTATAAAGACAACTTATTTACATAATCATTCATATTTAACGAAATATTAATTAAATAAAATTTAATGTTCTTTTAGAAAAATTGTTGGAGTGCCCTGACAAATGAAACAAGTAACCTGAATAAAATATTCAATTTAACATTTTTTATTGGTTGTGTCACAGATATTATTTTGCGTAAGATTATTTTTATTAAATTTATTATGTTTTGTCTCTAATTAGCTATTTAGGTACGTAACCGATGCTGTTGGATAAGAGCTACATTTAATGATACTGGTATTCACGTATTTTATTTCAGTTTATTTCTAGATTTCAGTGTGAGAACATCGATATTATAGTGATTCAGGTGAGAGAGTTAATCTAGCATGTGTATGATTGTGAGTGTGCGTGTGAGCAGTACTGGGTACTGTAGTGGCCGCATCGTGTGAACCCGAGGGTCGCCAGCGTAGCAGCAGGGAAGGCTGTAGTGACCCACATTCTGGTGTCGCCAACGGTAGCAGCAGTTAGGGCTGTAGTGATCTGATCCAGTTGGTTAAGAGGAATGTCTCCGGATCACCACCGAAGCGGCAGTGGTTCCGTAGTGGCCGCTCGTGTGAACCCGAGGGTCGCCAGAGTAGCAGCAGGGAAGGCTGTAGTGACCCACATCTGGTGTCGCCAACGGTAGCAGCAGTTAGGGCTGTAGTGATCTGATCCAGTTGGTTAAGAGGAATGTCTCCGGATCACCACCGAAGCGGCAGTGGTTCCGTAGTGGCCGCTCGTGTGAACCCGAGGGTCGCCAGCGTAGCAGCAGGGAAGGCTGTAGTGACCCACATCTGGTGTCGCCAACGGCAGCAGCAGTTAGGGCTGTAGTGATCTGATCCAGTTGGTTAAGAGGAATGTCTCCGGATTACCACCGAAGCGGCAGTGGTTCCGTAGTGGCCGCTCGTGTGAAACCGAGGGTCGCCAACGGTAGCAGCAGGAAAAGCTGTAGTGACCCGCATCTGGTGTCGCCAACGGTAGCAGCAGTTAGGGCTGTAGTGATCTGATCCAGTTGGTTAAGAGGATTGTCTCCAGATCACCAGCGAAGCGGCAGAGGTTCCGTAGTAACTAGCGGTACTGCCCGTAGTTGCCAACATGTGTGTACGGTGTGTGAATGCCTGAACCTTTTGTAAATGATTGCCTCCTCACTGAGTATTTCTCATGTGTTAATTCTTTTACAGAAATAATCACGGCGTGAAGGAGGATTCCGCGTGACCGGGTTCGGCCAGGCGACGGTCATCTAGATTTGTTATTATTTTTGTATTAATACTGTATGAACCGGTTTGGGTGATAAATGTATTTTAATATTCTAATTTTCAGCGCTAACATTTAATCGTCATTTATAACAGTTGTATAATTTCGTTTAGGTATAAAATCAAATTGTTGGGAATTAATATATAGGTACTGGGTGTACCAAAGTATTATTTAAATATGATATCTTTAATACAAATTAGTGTTTACGCATAAATAATTTATTTATAAATAATTAAAAGGCCAAATTATTTTTGACTAGTACTTAAAAAAATTCATCAACCTGCTAAAAATTGCATGGGAAAATGTGATGATGTGTGATGCACTTATCTACGCGACCCCAAATAGAGTTAACTCAATTAATCATGTACAATTCAATTAAGTTAGCATTACGATTTTCGTTCATAATAATTAACATATCCATATCGAAATTTACGTATATTCTCATTCATATCCTAAAGAGTGTTTTCGTGACTACACCTAATGGGTATTATATACTTATATAGATAGATAGATAACATTTATTGGTTTCCAAGTTTACATACTTATACCAAGGAGCCTAGTGTTGCAATATATATTTATAATAAGTAAAGATATTCAATTATATTATTAACTACATACATTTATATAATATAAATTTATTTTTTTTTCTGTACATATATTTTAATTGTGATATTACAAGCTTATATTAAATTTCCAGATCTATACAGGGTGTTTCACAACTTCTGGATCAAAATAAAATGGAAGATACTACACGCTGTGCTGATCACGAATCAAAAGGAATTTTTTGAAAATTCAAAAAATTAGTTGCACTTTTAATGGAGGGTACATTTTTAGTGCCACTGGTTTATTTACTGTTTTGTAATATGACAGTAATGATGTAAATTTAATAATAATAGAAGCAATAACTTACCTAATATTGTATTTAATAAAATTAATTAAATGTTTGTGATGCCCATTGCCGCAGTTCGATTGTTTCTTTCGTTTGGTGATAATCGTGAGATTAATTAAAAAATGCCCTACAGTGATAGTGAGTTGGTGGATTAGTATGGGGAAGCAAAACAAAATGCGCGTTTAGCCGCGCGTCTTTGTGCTGATCGGTGTGTAGCTGTGGGAGGTGATAATTTCGAACAATATTTGTAATTTTTTTGAACGCATTAGTTAAGGGTAGCCATACGTACAATTTTTGAAAATAAAGTCTTGTTTCTTAATAATATTATGTTTCGCTTTGGCTTTAAATAATTCCTTCCTTTTACTCAACTTGTTTCATTACAGTTAAACATTACGCAATATAACTGGTCATATTAAAGTTGTTAAGATAATATGAATTATTTTTATTTGATACCAGTGGCACTAAAAATGTACCCTCCATTATAAGTGCAACTAATTTTTTGAATTTTCAAAAAATTCCTTTTGATTCGTGATCAGCACAGCGTGTAGTATCTTCCATTTTATTTTGATCCAGAAGTTGTGAAACACCCTGTATAATTTTGCCTTTTTATATTTTATCAGTTTAAACTTTTATTCTACATAAATTTACAATGCATATAATGGACACATTTTATTTTGTAATCAGTTATTCGTTCATACAGAAACTTCGAAGTTTTAATGAATTTATAACATAGAAGCAGATATTAGTAATTTTATTTTTATCCATGTTTGTGAACAGTTCATAATAATTTTGCTCAGTATATACTTACATATAATTCTTTATTGTATATCAACTTTAAAAGTTATTACCATAATATTAATGGGGGTGAGTCAATATTTCGTATATTTGTAACATTTCATTTGATGAATATGAGATGATGAAAGGGACGTACACAAACTTCTATACCTTACCCAGGATTCGAGTCAGCTGGCAGGTGAAGCTAGTAGAGTAAAATTACTTTAAGAATGAGACACTGACGTTAAGACAGCTGCGCGAAGTTCATGGTCGGTTTACTCTACGCTATCTGCATCACCAAGTCACCTTGGTCAGTCCTAATGGTATTCATAACTGTTTATATAATTTATGAAAGTATTGGAGTGGAAAAATAATATCGATAAAAATGTAATATAGTCAATAAAAACGAAAGATAAAATATTAGGTTAAAGTAGACTCTAAACTAGAGTGAAAATTTAATATTAGATTATGTATATGACTTCTTATCTTACTTCCACGTAATAAATTTCAAAAGTTATCTCTACAATATAAATTGTTTAATGATAGATATTGTGCAACTTTTCTTATTTTCTTGTGTTAGTAGTTAAGTGTTTATAAATCTAGTTTAGTTGGTAATGAATATTTTGTTTTTTGTTATATTATCTATTTCTGTTTATTTTCTTTTTTGCAATTTATTATGACAGTAATTTACGCCTGCGGACGAAATTTTTTTGTTCGTCCAAGGGTGTATACTTCTTTCGGCCTGAGGTATGTAGAACGTTTTACACACTACTGCAATCAAGTGAAATGTTTTAAAATTATTTTTTAAATATACTTAAAGCTTGTTGATATGTAAGAATATTACGCGGCCAGGTGGCCACGCCACAAAATAATAAGGCACATTGCTAACTATTGCTTGGAGCCTTGGAGGTATATCTGAAGAAATTCCTCCAGCAATTCTAATAAAAGCTAATGAAACTTTAGCGGAAGTGATATAATTTTTAAAAAATGTTGATCATATTTTCGTTTGTTTTTTGGACGTTTTATTACTAGTGGCTCGGTCTTTGATTGCCAGTGCGTTGCGTACGTGTGGTACGTAAAATATGTTTTATAGATTTATTGCACAAGTACCCTTACCTATATTTATGTGGTAGCTTTATCAATAATACATAAAAAAATATATTTATTAATTTTAAAAAAGCGGGTGGGCACTGACTATTTTGGGGTGCTCAAGCCCCTGTCTTCAGTGCGTTTATAGACTCATAGAGACACTGAAAATTAACAAAAAGTCTCTATATGTAAAGTAAATTGTAATAAAATAAATTATTACAACAATTTGTATAATGGAAATTAGAATTTTGTGATCATTCTGATGAAACATTAAAACGATATTTTGAAATCTTTATAGGTACCTATTATAATTGAGTAACAATTTGCCCTTCAGGCAAATCACCAAAAAATCCTGGGTAAACAATAAATTTTCTGCTTTTTAAAAAATAGAACATGGTAATACCCTACTGTATTTATCTTGTTATAAAAAAGTTAAACTCTGTCACTCCTTTCTGGTTAAAAAAACAAAAAGAGATTTTTATCAAAATAAAATCTTTCAGCAAAAAATGTATCAATCGACCTCAGTTCAATCGTTTTAGAAATTCGTTTACTTTGGAATATTTTATTACTAAAACAATTCTTGTAATTGTAATTGTATAATACATATCTATCTTTTTAATTTATTTTATATAACTTTTATCTTTAAAATTATATCTATATTTTCTATATTGTATTCTTAATCTTGTGTACCTAATCTGAAGTTTAGATCCTTTTTCCAGCTGACGCAACCGACGCAACGTATAATTCTTTTAAATCGTCATCACTACTCCTGATGAAGCTCATAGTAACAGTTATTAAAATATTATTACCCAGAATATTTCCATTAATAATAAAATTGTAAGCGAAATCGAAACTATATAAAAGATTGTTTAATACTGAAGCATTATCAAATGTAAATTCAATTCTGTTCAATTCAATTGTAGTTTTTCTCAAAAAAAAAGTTGCAGATTTTTTTTAAAAAAATGTACGCATTATAAAACAATATTTATGCGCATTAGCATCGTCTGTATCAGGTGAATAAGTTTTTTTTTTGTATGAACTTTTAATATTTTTGTTTACTACTAATATTTATCTATAGATCATTATAAATTTTCTTTTATTACACAATAAGGCAATAATTTTATATAATGGAGAAATCTTATTATTAAGTAACTCTGATGTTTAGTTCGGTTAAAAAATCAATTTAATTATTAGTATGTATTATTAAACAAAAAAGGTATTACTAAACATTAGTTAATTAATTAATTACAAAATTAATCTTCTTTATTTCCTTTCAATCATATTTTTTTCAGATTTTGAACGAAGAGGGGGGACCCTCAGCCCCTGAGCCTCCTACTCCCTGAATACGTGCCAGCATGTAATGTCGTCGATACTTGGTTTAAATTCAGTGGCGAGGCTCTGCTCTGCTTCACCTGGTTCACCTAACAAACCACGATTTGTAAAATCGGAATTCCTGTCCCATACTCTACATATTTATGTGGTGTGGTAAAATAATGTATCCTCTGTATGTAGATATGTATGAAATGATATTTGAAAAATTATGGGGGAATCATTGAAATGCGAATAAAATTTCCAATACACATACTTTAGAGAGTTAGGGGTGCCAACATCATATGTGAATATGGGTCACCAAATTCATTTTAATAGACCGGGCAAAAAAGGTCCCCCAAAAAATATGCGTTGTAAAGTCTTCACGAGTATTCATTGCTGATATCAAATATTATGGAAAAAACTTTACTTTTTCCGGAAATGTCTGAGTAATCTCCAATAAATAGGAACTAAAATGCAAATTTAGGTTCATGTAGTTTATATAATATCTTTGTTACTACAGTAGGAAATTCAACCATCCTACAATTAATAATTGGAAAACACAATTTTTCTTTACTATTGTACAGGCCTGGGTACACGGCCTAACGCCAGCCCGAGCAAATAGTGACAGACCGGGCCAATCAAAATTAATCCCTTATTTGGAAAATAATCATTTTAAATTATTGTTTTTGAGGATGGATTCTAGAATACCTACCACCCTTGAAATTTTAATTTCTTTATGTTGCAATGCCTTCTTTTAACTAAAATATAACAAAGAAACACAAAATTAAAGCGTGGAAGCAGGTATTTACCTATATTTTATTTTTGCAAAAATAACCAGATATTATCTATTCCAAAGGCTATACTTGTGAAAATTATAACTCAATTTGACGAAATTCGCGCCAAAATAGTTATAAGTTTTTAGGTTATACTTGTGAAAAATGTGACTTTTTTTCTTGCACATTTACAAAAATACTGTAATGTAACCGTAGCCTAATACGCAGAATTCATTTTGACGGGTGGTTATATTCATTTTGTAGGAATTAAAATCATACTTTTTTTTAGAAAAGATGCCAAAATCACTATAAATATTGCTTTTCGCGCCCTAATTTTTGTGGAATTTAGTGTGTAATAAAATTCTTGAGTGGTAAGTATTCTAAACAATAACTGTTTTGGCGAAGATTAAATATTATTTTTTTTCTTTGGTTATATTCCAGTAGAAAGAACAGTAATTATTACGGTCGCCCCGATTTTAAGGTTTGGCCTACCAGGCATTTGCCCGGTGGCCGTATCCGGACCTGATAATGTAACTAAGTCAGGATGTTTATTTCATTTTCTATTCGTAAATAAAATTTAATATTGTTGTTACTCATAATAAATTTTCATCATCATAGACGATATATGATGTGTGTAGAAATAGATTGGCACATTCAGCAATGATATGTCGTGATGATATTTTTTATACATATTTTGATTAATAAGGCAGACATTTTGCAATGCTGACGACCTAGCAATAGCACTCAAAGCAAGTCTTTGGAGGACGGACAACCTATACTTATGAATGACCTAGAGAAAAACTTAATATTACAAAAACTGGAAAGTCGGCCCAAACCCTAGCAAAATAGAAGTAAGCTTATTCCATCTACGCAACAGGTGTGCAAATAGACGGGTTGATAGATCCCTGGTGTACAGACAACACATCGAAATAACCGGTCAGATAATAAAAACAAGAAACAATATAATAAGGAAACTGGCCGGCACAAGTTGGGAAGCTGAACAGCAGGCAAATCGCTAGTGTACTCTGTTGCCGAAGGAGGAACCATAATCATAAGATAGATGTTCACTTAAACAACACAATAAGAGTTGTCTTTGGAACCACCAATACCATGGCTTCTTGTACTCGCCAACATCTCATCCCTTGATGCTTGATCTTCGGCGTCAACAAATAACGGTGAACGGTAACAGTGCGAGAATAGAGAAAATTAGAAAATTATACAATAATTCTCTCTATAGGAACTTACCAACCCATTACACATTGAATAATATACGATACACTTGATTAAAATGTAGGAAGCAATTTTGGGGAGCTAATGGCTTTACAGCTATCACAACCTTTCAACCTGAAAGACGCATGAAAAGGTCCATGGATTTCGTACTGTGAACGTCAACCAACAAATTCTCCGTTAGATCCGATCTTGCCACTTACGGGTGATGAGTCGTAAATATGTAGGGGTGGCGTTAAGAAAAATTTTATATTCTTATAACAGAAATAATGATTAATATGGGAAAGAAATTTGGTCATGTCTCATTAGCATAGAGTAGTCTCGATTTACTTTAAAATTAACCGTGACAGTACAACTACAAATAGTCTTTTAATGTATTTCTTCATTCTTCATTTATAATCTTGAATATGCGTTAGTGTCGTCACATTTAATTTGTTTTTAAATCAGTCTCTGCATATCTGTACTATAAATTTAGAGATAATTCTTTGTTTGTGGTACGCTAGTAGGGCGTGAGTTAATCCTATTGCCAAATATATTGTCCAGTACTATACCGTATGCAAGGCAACCCTTTATAAATAGGGAATAACAAACAGCCCTCAATGCGACTGTGGAGCACCGGAACAAACGATATCTCACATATTAGGAAAATCGAAACGAGTTTTTCAACCTGTGATAAAACAGCTAATCAAACAAATGCTCACTCACACACCTGCTACACAATTATGTTTTAATTCATTTCTTTTATGTTCCTACTAGGACAACCGTTTGTTCTGAAACTGCATTTATATTATTAATATTACATTATTTTTATGTACAAATTTGTAGATTTCTATGCAATGAATAAACAAATTAATTAATAAGGGAGATATCCTTGACTTGTAAAAATTTAGTAATTAAATTATTGTCGAAGTCGTTTTATAAACATAAAATGAAATAAAAATGCCTCAGTCTAAACAATCGGGAGCCCTAAGCAGATAATTTCATAAATTTCATTGTAATTTGCCACGGGATATACACAGGGTGTTAATGAATACGTTTTACAAATTTATAAGATATATAGGGTATACAAAATATACTAACTTTTGCTTCTAAACTCATATCCGGAAACGCACGGTTTTTGAGTTACAGGCTCTTAAAATATGTAGTTATTGTCTATTATAACAGTTTTAATTCATCACGGCATCGACAGAAGTAAATTATCGATGTTTTTTAAATATTTTTGTCATTGCTTTAATTTTTTCATTCACAACTCTGATTCTGTTGAATATAGGTTAACGCAGTTTGAACTTTTGATTTGCCGATGAGCGGTTCGCGAGTGACTAACAACTTAAAGATAAAAAATGTTACGTATTTAATATATGTGGAAGTGTTTGATGAAAAATTTAGCGGGTTTGGAATTAGAGTTTTTGGCCAGATTTTAAAACAAAATTTGAGTTGCTTCCCGGCGTTGTATTAATAACGTGGGCTACTATTAACGCTAGGTTTGCATGGCAATATCGAATATGAGTTTTGTCATACGTAACATTTGCAGACCTAATACGTTCGTGAGGGGTAAACGGCAGGCCAGGCAGGCTTATTTAGCGGACATCTACTATTATTTAGTAGGCACTGGTTCAGGCAAGTTTTTTTGTTCAACGTATATGGTCTGCCCAGAGTGGGAGCGTGGCGTTCACGTTGCGTTCAGCACGCGTAAGCACAACTATTATTGAATAATAAAATGAAAATGTTTAACAATGTATTTAAATGCAATGATTCAGAGTGAGCGCGTGGATGCAGCGTTGTGTTTAGCGCACCTTATATTTATTTAGCGTATGAGCAGTGTCAGCGTCAGAATCAATCTGGATTTATTTTCGCAGCGTTTTTAGTGAGTGATCACCATGTGTTCAAAGGACGTTTCTGCAGTGCTCATAGCGGAAATACATACTAAACCTGCCCTAGAAATGTACTTTCCTACAAAAATAAACATGAGATAGGATGTATGTATGCTGAATGCTAAAGTGAACAAAATTTTAGGAATTTTAAGTAAAAACACAAGCTTGGAAACTATAAAATAATACATCTGACGTGTTACTCAATTAATGTCAATACAGAAATAATTTTCTAATTGCATAATTAATAATTTCGTCTGTTCAACGCTTGGCAGACGGTGACCCGTGTCACTCTAAATACATCAATGCAACGCGAAACTGACGCACCGCGAACGCGGCGCTGCGTTCGACGCTCCCATTCTGGGCAGACCCAATCCGGTTTTTAATTTATTGTATAAAAATAGTTGAAAACTAGTAATTATTCATAAGAGGGAGCCGATAGTTCCAATGGAATGGTGATGGGATTAATCATAAGTATGTCTTGTTACTTTATTTAGATTCAGTTGTGTTTCGCATTTAATGTTATTCACATTATAAATAAATAAATAAATATATCATCACGGCTTATTACCCATTGCTGGGTGTGCCAATCTGCTTGTACACAGATTCGGTAATGATGAAATATTTGCACCGTGAGGGCGCTTACCATTGCTGGCGTGGAGAGTGCACCACAGGAGTCAATTTTGTGCCATTTAAAATTAACATTATTATGTTTAAAATATAAATTTACAATGTAACATGGATTTGATTATTATATACCCCTTATAGATAATTAACGCCAACAATGAGAGTCCGTGAGGTGACGCCTGGTAAACGTCCGAACGGTATAAATATGTCATCGTCATTACCGATATCTGCATACAAAGCAGATTGGCACATTTAGGGGTAATAAGCCGTGATGATATGTTTATTTATTTATTTATTTTATTTTAATATTTGAATGATTTTTAACGTATTTTATCAATTAATTCAAATAATTTTATATCAGAGCTGATTGAAATTTTACTCTTCTCATCTACTTCAGGGGAATTTAACAATTTATGGAACTCGAACGTACAAACTCGAAGCAAGTTTTTATCACAAACGTTACTATAATCATGTCTTATCGGTTCCATTGAACATTCACCTGCAACGTCATGTTGATGTTCCTATATTACAAATTCTAAGCTGTCAGTGTCAAGTGCAATTTACATAGTATGTGAAATAATTTTACTGGGATACTGGGAATATAAATCTGTTGGAAGAAATTTTGTATGTACATTTATACGAGTACGAGTAATAAAAATATGTGTATGAAATTGAAAGAACTTCTGCTGACTTTAATATTTTTTTGGTTTAAAATTTGTGTGCTGAAAAAGATATACTTTTTAAAAATAAATCTATGTATTCTATACTTATTTGTAAACAAAAATGTCTGTAGAACTTTACCTGTATATTTTTTTATAAGACATTTATTAAATATCTACTGAAGGTTATTTATTATTTATACGAGGGTGACGGTAGTATTATTGAGAATAATAATAGTTCATGTTTTATAGAATATTTTTTTTAAGGCGGTAGACTTGTCCCCGTCACGGTCACGAAAACATGGTTTAGAATTTCAACGAATCTGGCTGTAATACTAAACATTAACAACTGAAATTTTAAATGAAGAATGCGGAAGATGTAATTAATCAGTTAACTGATCGATTTTAAAATAAAATCTGTAACAAATGAGAAAAAAATTATATCATAATGACAATATTAGCCATTTTTCAACTTCAATTTTCTTCAAAATATTAATATTTTTTAAATATCTGATTAAGTTACAGTGTAAATATATCTTTGTTGATTCTATTTATGTTTTATTTTTAAAAATATATTATGTAGTTTATAAATAAATAGTGAAATTCTAATATGCTATTTTAGTATCGAAATTTACACATAGATGTCGCAGCATTGCACCCCTAAGTCTCCCCTATGTTTACCTGTTATTAGCTCCGCCCACTCCGCCTTGCCATAGGGTAAACTTCCGAACAGTGGCGAAATTACAAATATGACTTTGTTTACAATGTTTATATTTATGGTACAATATTCACGTCTCGAATATTCTAAAATACCGAAATTTTAATTATTTTGAGCACTAAAAATTCTAATTTTAACAATAGATTCCCATACTAGCACAAATGAACTTTTGGGAAACAGTGTAAATAATGCTTTTAATTGAAATTTAGAATTACTTATCTACAAATAATAAAGAAAATATATAATTAAATATAATTAAATATATATATATATATATATATATATATATATATATATATATATATATATATATATATATATATATGTAAAAGCTAGTATGGAAATGCATGGGATAAAATACAAAAAGCTTGTTGGGGACGGGGATTCGAGTATATACTCGAAGCTCATAGAAAGTAAACCATACGGTAAGGATTTCTTTATAGAAAAAATAGAATGTATTAACCATCTATTACGTGGGTATGGCAACAAATTAAGAGCTTTGTACAAAAAACAGTATAGTTCTTCTGCTCGTCATGTAAATATAAATTTAAGATCTGTTTTGTCAAAGAATCTGACTCGATTACGACAAGCCATTCTATCGGCTGTTAAGTACCGGCAAAAAAATATTATTCAAAGCCATTGTTACACCGCCAATTTATTAAGAAGGGATATTCTCAATGGTCCAAGCCACGTATTTGGTGAACATAAGGAGTGCGCTAGTGCGCAGAAATTGCGTATTTTTGTACTGGGCGAAAAGAAGATGAGAGAAATTGGGTCCCTGAAATGAAAGCTTGTGGTTTATACCAGGATATTTGCTCATGTCTAAATAGACTTGCATGCAATTCAAAAAGTTTGTTGCATAATATGGACAATAATGCAGCTGAGCATTATAATTCCGTCCTAGCAAAATTTGTAGGAGGCAAACGGGTAAATTTAAGCAAAAGGAGTGCATACGAACTTCGTTGCCATGCAGCTGCGGTTTCCGTCAATTCGAAAGGACGTTTACATTCAGTTCTACATCATCCAATGACGGAACGCAGAAACAACAAAGTAATAAAAATAATGCAGAACCAGACGAGGACTATGGTTTAGAAAAAATACCTGATTTGGAATCACAACTATAAGAAAGTAAAAAATCTGATGTGGACACCACACGACTTCCTTGTACACAAGACCAATATGAAGATGAAGTATAGACTCAATTATAAAATTGCACGTATTTGACGTAATTTGACATTAACATTTATTTTTTATTTTTTTTTTGTTATTTTTTGTCCTAATCCATAGCAAGCTTCATTACAAAAACCAAAAAGTATATAAGTTTTAAATTTACATATCTCGCTTATACAAAGGGCTAATTTAATAATACTTGATGTGCTAGACGCAGAATTTAATTCTCTAAAATTCTTATTTGAAGCATTTATTTCTAAAATCAAAATGAAACCATTTTATTCAAGAAAAACTGTTAACAACTTCAGGTAATATATCATTTCCGGTTAGCCTGTTTTAACCAAATTCTGCTATGTTATTCCAATTGATATAAAAGTCTTATATACTAAATTTGAAAAGTTTTGGATTATATTTTAATATAGTTTTTCATTAAAGTCTATTATGGGCTTCAAATAAAGTACCTTTTCTGGAAATTATGTAATGACCAAAAAGGGAGGTGCACAACTAGATGTTATAGAAGTCCTAAATACAAAATTTCAACTTTCTACGGCTTACCGTTTTTGAGTTATGCGAGATACGTACGTACGTACAGACGTCACGACGAAATTAGTCAGAATGGATTCAGGGATGGCCAAAATGGATATTTCCGTTGAAATCTGGAAACCGAAATTTTTCGCGAATACAATACTTCCTTTACTTCGTACAAGGAAGTAAAAAGAATTATTTTTAATGAATCTGCAGAAGACAGACCTTCAGAAATTAGAAACGGAGACAAGGAACCAAGCAAATAACGAAATATGGCGAAAGGAAAGAAGTAAGAGAATAACTTCTTCGTTATTTGGGAAAATTTGCAAAATGCGTAGTACTACAAGTTGTGCTTCTACTGTAAGGCAAATTGTAAATAATACATTTTTTGGTAATAAAGCTACGCAATATGGCACTGACAACGAACCTCGTGCTCGAGAACAATTTGAAATTATTTACAATAAAAAAGTTATTCCTTGTGGCTTGGTAGTAGATGCAGATGATTTCTATTTGGGAACGAGTCCAGACGGTCTGGTGGATGAAGATGCTGTTATTGAAATTAAATGCCCGTATAATGCATCAAAATTGCAACCAAAAGAAGCAATAATGAAAAAAAAATTAATTTTGGTATTTTCGAGAAAAATAACTTTGTTTTGAAAAAAAATCATGATTACTATTATCAAGTCCAAGGCCAATTAAATATTACAAAAAGAAAATATTGTTATTTCATATTTTGGACTCCTTTGGGCATGCTAGTAGACAAGGTAAATTATGTATATAATCTGAAAATATTTTGTACATAGAATATATTGTTTTCAGATCGAACGAGATGATAATTTTTGGTCCAATAAGATGCAACCAATATTAAAACAGTTTTATTTTGACTGTATTCTACCAGAAATTATAGACTCTAGATTAGATAGAAATATGAAAGTTCGAGAACCAGAATATAGACAAAAAAAGTAACGTCGCATGCAAATTTTTTAGGAAGTGTCTACAGTCCCGATCGCGGGACCGTATTCAAAAAATTAAATTCACGAATAAGCGTGGTTTACGCATTTTTTAAAATACATTTTAACATTATCTAACCTAACACACAAAATTCATGCTTTCATGCATTAGCGTTTGATACACGACCGCTTGCTTATTCCTTCTTTTAAAATCATACACAAAATTCTGATGAGCTAGTAAAATATCACTTCCGGTTGATCGTTTGTAAACAAAATCTAATTTGTTGTTCCAATAAATAAAAATGTCTGTAATACGAAATTTTGCAATTATATTTTATTATGTTTTTCCTCGATAATCTGTAAAGAGCTCCAAATTAAGTACCATTTCCGGTTTATCATATGTACAGTGAAAATCTAATATGTTATTTCAAATTATATACCAAATTTGAGAAGTTTTGCATAATATTTTAATATAATTTTCAAGAAGATCTATTTAGAGCTTTCAATAAATTATCATTCCGATTTATCAATTTTAGCCAAAATCTAATATGTTGTTTCCCTTTATATAAAAGTTTTATATACAAAAATTTAAAAGTTTTGGAATCTATTGTAGTTTTTCATTAAAAACTGTTATGGGCTTCAAGTATAGCTCTTCTGGTTGTCCAATGGTACCCAAAATCTAATCAACTCTTCATATGAATGCAGAATGCACTATGGACCGAAAACATTACCTCTATACTACACTTACGGTATAACGGGCGGTAAAAATACTGCTCTGCGAATATAAAATTTGTAAAACTGGAAATCATGTTATTTACAAAAACCAAATGTTACTTATAGAGAAAACAATGATTGGAAACCTGCAAAAATTATAAGCAAACATAATTGTACTATCCAATATATTTTGTAATTAGAAATTAAATCGTCTAAAACGACGTAATACTATAATCATTCAATAGACCGGGCGCCAAGAAACATTCCGTTTGATGATTTAAGTTCAGAAAGACCTAAAGAATGAAATTCTGAATGTTGCCAGACGAAGTTAGTGGTCAATTTTTTTTTATACGGCGTATAAGAATTATTGGTGAAATCGCTGTAACGGTCAAGAAAACGTTGTTTATTACTCCTAAAAAGTTGTTTCTGTAGGGTATGAAATTACAAACATCACGAATATTATAAAATACAAATTAAATGTGGTAAAAAAGCCGCGTGCCTGAACGTTTGGTCGCGAATCTGGGGAACCGGGTTCGACTCCGACCGATGCCATAAAGAAATATTTGGAATTTAAATGGCACAAAAGTTACCCTTATGGCGCACTCTCCACACATTAATGAGTGCCCGTGAGGTGACGCCTGGTAAACGCCTACATACGGTTGCCGGATACGACTGATGGTCGTTTACTTTGTTTCCCTCTCCGCAGCAGTTTATACCAGCTACAAAGTATTGTAGCGGGTTATATTGTACCCGACACGGTTTAGACGTTTTAGTTATAAAAGAGTTTTCACATAACGTCAAACTAGATAGTGTGGTAGCTTATTTTGATATCTGAGTTAACAAATTTAAGTGCAAATTCTAATAGTTGTTCCAGAAAAAGCAGATTGATGATTAAATGTTCTTAGTTACAGGCCAAGTATATTACATTTAAACAAGCCTGTATTGCCATATCATAGCCGTTCGACCCCTTCCGTCTCTGTATTAGTAAAAAAAATCGCACTTTATTAAGCTATATCTCTTAAACAATATGGCCAAAAAGTTATTTTTATTTTTATATTTATCATTTATATATTTCTATAAACTGATATGTTTTCCAATAAAATAGGAAGCACTGTTTTGAGGCTACAGTGAAAAATATGACATATATTATTGCTTGATATAGAAAACATATACAAAAAGAGCTCTCTTTGATTGCATTTATCTCAAATTTGAGATGGTCAATCGATTTTTACCAATAAGAAAATATGTAAATATTATTGTTCTGTACAATAACCAGCCACTGAGGGAGTAAGCCAGCTCAACTTGGTGACGGTTCCAAGCCCGAGTAAATGGTGAGGGTTGGTGGTAGGACAGGAATCCGACCGTAAAATCTTCGCCGAAACCAAAGACGGAAAGTGTAGGATCGGAAAGTGGTATAAGGGCTAGGGTGTTCCTTGCAAGTGACATGCAGTTGTAGCCTCGCCTGACCCCTGTGCCAAGTCGGTTAGGACTACCCCGTCATGGACGGTCGGGGTTAGAGAAGCCAGTCCTCAGGATAGAACTCTCAAAGAGAAGGAGAAAGGACTGTGACGCAAAAGATTTGAGTAAGAAAGGACAGTGTGAAGATGTGTTGGACAGGAATGATTGGAGAAGAGTAAGGAACAGCGACCCCTAAGAATAAGAAGAAGAAGAAGAAGATACTACCTTAAAAAGATAAGTTTTGACAGTCGTTATGAACACATTTACAGAGAGAGATACAGTTTAAATCATTTTTTTTACAACTACAAGACATTATTCTGCAGTCTGAATTACATTTGCAAAGCCTAATTAAAGAATCAGGCAGAGGAGGTTTTATCATTTTCGTCGGGTGTGACTTCGAATTTCGTAATCCATAGACGAATTGGAGGAAGTTCAGAGGCTCGAACAGTGGTTGTAATGATTTTTTCCATAAATATTTTTGGGATGCAGCTCTTAAACAATGTAAAAATAAAGCATCAGAAGTACAAATACTTTTGGTTAAATTGAAATTGAACCCAATTTTACGGGTAATCAACTTGTAGCGTAATTCATCTGATGTGGTTGTTTGTTTGGCAAACAAATAAGTGCAGACTTCTTCAACCTGATGAAAGTGCATCGGAGTTTCTGGGTTATTTCCAAAAGTAGAGAGAGCATCTTGACCAAATACTTGTGATGCAACATACAGACATTGTTTCTTAGCTCCTACCCGGCTTGTCGTGTTGCAACCAGTTTCACTGTGTGAAACAACCGATTTGCATGTACTCTTTGAACATATATTCTACCTGTAGTTTCGATAGTACTTGGTTGTTTTGGGTATAATGTGACAAAATACACTGTTTTTTAGTGAATACAAGCTTTTGGAGTCACTCCGTATAGAGCACTCGACCGCGCAGCTAAAGTACCGGTTTGAACTATGGAAACTACTGCAAAACACTCTAAAAACACGTATTTCGCTTAGAAAATGCAATTTCAAGTGATTTGGAGACATGTTGCAAAACAGTTTTTACATCTGATTTGAACGTTTCACGGTCTGTTTGGAGTATAGTATGACAAAATACACTGTTTTCTAGTGAATACAAGCTTTAGGAGTCACTCCGTAGTGCACCAGATTGTAATAAATATTTCTATTTTAAATGTTGTTTGTGTGACAATTTATTAAAAATTGAGGCATCTCGAAATCTTTCTCACGTAAATTTGCTAACTCAGCATTCACAATAAGCTACCACACTATCTAGTTTGACGTTATGTGAAAACTCTTTTATAACTAAAACGTCTAAACCGTGTCGGGTACAATATAACCTGCTACAATACTTTGGAGCTGGTATAAACTGCTGCGGAGAGGGAAGCAAAGTAAACGACCATCAGTCGTACCCGGCAACCGTGTAGGCGTTTACCAGGCGTCACCTCACGGGCACTCATTAATGTGTGGAGAGTGCGCCATAAGGGTAACTTTTGTGCCATTTAAATTCCAAATATTTCTTTATGGCATCGGTCGGAGTCGAACCCGGTTCCCCAGATTCGCGACCAAACACTCAGGCACGCGGCGTTTTTACCATATTTAATTTGTATTTTAAAATATTCGTGATGTTTGTAATTTCATACCCTACAGAAACAACTTTTTAGGAGTAATAAACAGCGTTTTCTTGACCGTTACAGCGATTTCATCAATAATTCTTATTCGCCCTATAAAAAAAAAATTGACCACTAACTTTGTCCGGCAACATTCAGAATTTCATTCTTTAGGTCTTTCTGAACCTAAATCATCAATCAGAATGAATCCACCGGTTTTTTCAAACGGAATGTTTTTTGGCGCCTGCACTACAACGAACTAAGATCTAAATTTTGTAATTCTGTTCTAGATATTAATAATTATAAAAATAATTATGTATGTAATGGAGTATGTATGTATGTAATATTTGTATTTGTAAAAAGGGAGATGTTATAATGTGTAGTTATTGTTAATGTAATTTAATTATTTCTGTATTATTGGCAATAATGTTTATTTCTTATTCTTATTAATATTTGTTTGTATTTAACCTATTGGTCATTTATTAAGTTACCTACCTATAATCATCACACTCAATAATACTAAGGGTTTTTTAAGTAAATAATTTCGTACATAATTATAATATAATGTATATATGTCCTCATAATTAAATAAATATAAATAAAAAACATTGTTTTTAAGGTACTTATATATATTAATTTCCACTAATAAATTATTTCAATAGTTCAACAATATACATATTTAATTGCCTGGTTGCATTATTATATAAATACAGCACAGCAACAATATACGTATAACAACTGTTGCAAGTAAAATGCAGAATACGTAGATAATTGATAAGCTACCTGCTACCTGTTTCCGGGAATAGCGCGGCACAGTGGAATATAAGAAGGGTTGCTAGAGCTATAAATAGATGTAGAAGAATATTAGGGAGAGCATTTCGGTACCGCCTACTGGCTCCTTCTCCCTTTACACCTCTAAAACCAGACATGGTCAAAGAAAACAAGTCAAGGCTCTTCTTGTAAACTATTATTCACGAAAGATGATAATTCAAGGTCATTTGTTGGAAGAAATAATACGCAGCACTTTATAGCAGTAGCTCAACAACATTTTGTATTAGAAAGAGAAAGATTAGTGACATATGTCTTTTTAATTTATGTGGTGTGACAGGTATACGTTAATGGTGCCATTACTTTCTAACACACTAAAAATAGTAGTAATGTATGTCGTAGAGTCACACTGCCATCTCTACTAATGTTTATCCCAGTGACGTTTACATTTAAATGAAATTATTATTTTATGGTTTACGTCAAGTCTACATTTCTGTTTTATGCAAAACGTAGGAGAAGAAGATAAAACTTTGAGAAAAATATTATTTTTAAAAAACAAATTTTTTAAATAAAGTATACATTTATATTTTCAATTAGAATGTATCCATAAATATTTTGCGTTGCACGCCTACGGGTACGAAATGCAGTGAAGTTATTTGTAAGTAATATTATATAAGACGGTTCATAAATGATCTTAAATAGTCATTTTTCTTGAATAATGCTATACAGTTCCCTGAAATCTCCCATCATAACTTCCTTTGGAATGCTTTGAAACAACTTTTTAGGAGTAATAAACTATTGCAGCATCAGTCTCTTCATGCATGAGATGAAAACCTTTTACTCGTAATTTTTTTCGAAGGCCACAACGTTGCCAAGAGTAACGATACTGTTAAAAATTGATTAACAAAGTCCCAACTAACTTAATATTCGCAATGTAATTTTAAATAATAGATAAATAACTGCTTAAAATTATTAAAGCACAGTGTAAATTTTGTTTTCTACGGTCTACCTGATTTTCTCATTCTCAATAATTCCAGCGTAACCCCTTATAAATTTTAATATAAAACAATAATTAATTTGTTATATTTATATGTATGTCATAGGAGAAAATGTAATACTATACCAATATGTCGATGAAAAACATTAATTTGATCCGATGAATCGGCTGTTTGAAAATAGATTATCTTTTAAAGATATTAACATTTTCATTGATGTAATATTAAATGAAATTTGATTCAAAGAATTTCATTCAAAGCAGCAGGAAAAGCGTTCTCTTTATTTTAATAGACAAGCGTGAAACTAATTCAATAATCCTTGTCTGACCTGAACATCGGTGAAGTGCAAGTGTATTTTTCGTGTTTAATCATTTTTCTTTTTTGGTACCTCACTGGAAACTTAATTTCTTTTTTACATTCTTGTAATTTAGATTTCTTCCTGAATACTGCTTGCACGTCTGCGGAAATTTAGAGTCCTTTCGTTTTCAAATGTTTAGAATTCTTTTTCCACTCAGGAGGAGAATCTTAATCATGTCGATCCATTTATTTCTAGCGTTCCAAGCAATCTTAGCTCTATCCGATTCATATGATATTCGCTCATGCCCAAAAAATTCAATTCTTTCATTTTAAATTTTTGAAAGGAGGTTTATGCTGTAATTTAAATTTTTTAGTGTTATATGTTCTAGATTTATATATATATATATATATATATATATATATATATATATATATATATATATATATATATGCCTCCAGAAGGCGCGTTTTTTTGAATTACAGGAGCGAGCGTACCGCAGTATATGCACCGCATTTGGGATTTTGCATGTATTGTCTTTAAAGTTGAAAAAAAAAATATTATACAGAATATAAAATATTTACAAATATAGATTTTTAAAGGTATCTTATTACATAATAATAAAAAAAAACACTAGCATTTATTATGTATATACTTTTATATAATGGGTCGATTCTGTTCACATCTGTAAGTTTTACAGATCTGTAAATCTGTAAAAACTTGACAAAAACGCATCTATTTTTGTTGATTAATATAAAATTATGCAGCTTTCGTTGCGATTTTGTTCATTATTTACAGATTTATAGATCTGTAAGATTTACAGATGTGAACAGAATCGACTCATAAAATGAACCTTTTTCTATTTGTTGTTGGCTTCACACCTAACACATTTTTTATTGTTCGACTATGTTCCTTGCACACATATTCACTACTTTCTGTGCATGTTGATTTTGTTCTGAATATATATATATATATATATATATATATATATATATATATATATATATATATATATATATATATATATACATATATACATACATATTTATAAACCAAGTGAGTTAAGATAACATCTATTCATGAAAAGAAAGTTTAAGCCACAAGCCTGTAGGGCGAGTGGGTTAAATTCTTGGAGTGGATAAACATTCGTAACATGGGTTATGCAATATTTTATTGAATTTTGACGAAATAGTAATAAAAACCATTATAATATTTAATTTTGACAAAATAAAAAAAATAATCAATTAGTAGGCTGTGCATGACAATCGTTGTTGATAGAAGTCAAGTGGTTTATTTATAAATACTAAACATGCTTTATTTTTTTGTCATGTGTCGTAAAATATAATGAAAATGGCTGTGTATTAAAATTCTGTGGGAGTGACTTAAATCTCTTTTAATTCACTAGCAAATAAATATTTACTTATAATTGTTGCAATGGAGTTAATAACGATAGTTTAAAACGTCAAAATTGAATAATAGTTATTTACGTTTTAAGGCTGGAAGGTAAGTTATGGTACGAATGAGAAGCTCACGGCCGAGGCGACGGCGGAGCCGAGTTAGACATTTCGAAATAAGTACTTTAATACTACTTCACGGTCATATGACGTACATTTTAGTTCAAATTGTCTACGTGCTTTAAAAATTTATATTAATTCTAAACATGTCTATTTAACTTAGGCCACAACATCTTCGAATTTGTAACATTTGTGTGTAGGTATTTGTTTAATTTTTATTGTTTGTTTTGATTGCCTAAAATGTCAGCTGCATATTCTTTTTGTGATATTTGTGATTTATCGAGTGAAATTTCTACAAAAATGTTGCGAGACTACGGTGAAGCTTGTTTCCACCAAATTGTCAAAAAAGAATACCGGTTATTTTATGATTGACGAAAAGTCTAATTTACTATTTTTTACTGGTACTAGTGCTCCAGGTTCTAACAACAATAAGAAGTTTCCACCACCACTAAAACTACCGATGGGACATGTGAACTATTAGAAATGGTAAAAATTCTAATTGTACCATATTAATCATTCATAAGCTCCAAATTGTGTTATTTAAAATAAATATACCCTAGTAGGGTACTCTCGCATATTTTTTTTTCTTAAAGAGCAAGTATGTCAAAGAGTAAACCCGAGTTAAAAATTCCTTTTAATAAGCGAGATTAATTTTTAAAATTTGATTTGTGTCATATGATAGTGACGTACTAGTTGTACAGTACCAGCGGTGTGCAATCAGTGCTTCATGAAATTTCGAGAAGGTGTTCAGTAAGTATTGAAAAAGATGGGAAATAAAATATATTTAATTGTAATCTTACCTGCTATTACTAAAAAAACTTCTTTATTTTTTCTTCATATTTATTTAACATAATTAGATAAAATTGTTTATGTTAAATACGATATTTATTTAAAATTACAACAAAATAAAAAAATAAATAAAGAGATTCGGTGGATTCGACCCCAGTATCCTTTACACAATAAGCACGAGTATTACCACAGTGCACCAAACCTTTAACATAACGTTTCTTTTAGGAAGGATAATAATTGTTAAAATAAATTTGCTATAAAATTTATTTATTTTTTAAATTATTCGTTCTTAATTTTGAACAATTAATTATTAATATGATGCAAAAGGTATCCATGGACATAAGTACAAAGTTTTTCAGTTTTAATGGAAGTAAATATTTAAAATATTTTAATTTCCCATGTTAAATTCCTATGTAACAGATTTCGAACGCCACCCGTATGTCGATTAGATACACAAATATGTATTTGTACGTAGTATTTAACAAATTTTTATTATTACACATATTGTTGCACGCAGTTCATTATTTTGTTACCAGATGTCATATCGCTTAGCAATACATGCTAAAACAGTTGTACACGAACACTCCCGAACGATCCGAAGTAGACCCGGCATGTGTTGTGACGTAGTTGGGCTTCGCATAAAATATTTAAATTAATTCTACATCATGATTTTATCGGTTATCTAGTCAGATTGCAGTCATTCATTTTTTATATAAGTTTCATTATGGCTTTTAACTGCAATAATAGAATGTTATCATTTGAAAAACAATTAGAAATGTTAATTGTTGAGATATTTGTGTGTAGCAATGTATTGTTACGGTTTTGCAGGGAGTACCGTAAAAGAATGATAAACTAACCTTGCAACCCTTATTTTTCTTAATAACGGTAAATTGCAATTTCATGTGTGTTATAAATGACGATTAAATATTAGCGCTGAAAATTAGAATATTAAAACACATTTATCACCCAAACCGGTATATACAGTATTAATACAAAAATAATAACAAATCTAGATGATCGTCGCCTGGCCGAACCCGGTCACGCGGAATCCTCCTCCACGCCGTGATTATTTCTGTAAAAGAATTAACACATAAGAAATACTCAGTGAGGAGGCAATCATGTACAAAAGGTTCAGGCATTCACACACCGTACACACATGTTGGCAACTACGGGCAGTACCGCTAGTTACTACGGACCTCTGCCGCTTCGATGGTGATCCGGAGACATTCCTCTTAACCAACTGGATCAGATCACTACAGCCCTAACTGCTGCTACGCTGGCGACCACAGATGTGGGTCACTACAGCCTTCCCTGCTGCTACGCTGGCGACCCTCGGGTTCACACGAGCGGCCACTACGGAACCACTGCCGCTTCGGTGGTGATCCGGAGACATTCCTCTTAACCAACTGGATCAGATCACTACAGCCCTAACTGCTGCTACCGTTGGCGACACCAGATGCGGGTCACTACAGCCTTCCCTGCTGCTACCGTTGGCGACCCTCGGGTTCACACGAGCGGCCACTACGGAACCACTGCCGCTTCGGTGGTGATCCGGAGACATTCCTCTTAACCAACCGGATCAGATCACTACAGCCCTAACTGCTGCTACCGTTGGCGACACCAGATGCGGGTCACTACAGCCTTCCCTGCTGCTACCGTTGGCGACCCTCGGGTTCACACGATGCGGCCACTACAGTACCCAGTACTGCTCACACGCACACTCACAATCATACACATGCTAGATTAACTCTCTCACCTGAATCACTATAATATCGAAGTTCTCACACTGAAATCTAGAAATAAACTGAAATAAAATACGTGAATACCAGTATCATTAAATGTAGCTCTTATCCAACAGCATCGGTTACGTACCTAAATAGCTAATTAGAGACAAAACATAATAAATTTAATAAAAATAATCTTACGCAAAATAATATCTGTGACAGTTCGGCCATCCTGAAAAGTTCCTCGTCCTCGAGGAATCAATCCCAAATTCCTGCAGCATCTGCATCAACATCCGAAGCGCTGTTATCTTCCGACAGTTCACGTGTACTTAAATATGGTGTCATCCTGTCAAGCGCCACTACGTTTCTATATCCTCCTCTTCTACTTCGATTTGTACCAGGCAAATCTTCTACTGAAAATCTATCGTTCAGTAGAACTTTCTTTATTTGGGATGATCCTTCCAGTGGATGGTGTGAAATGGAATCGGTAGTTTCTCAATTGGATTCAATAGTTCTGGCTGCTTTCTTATCTGTTGTTTATGGTAAAGACATCCTTACACGAGTCAGTGTACTTCGCGAATTTTCTCATTCCAGGAAACCAGTAAATTCCAAAATGTCCAAACTCATCAAGACAGGAACGTACTATCTGCAGCCACTGTCCTCTAGGTACAACCCACTAGATTCCGGACGCGGTAATTCGGTAAACCCGTTCGTCTCGTAAACAGTAATTTTTATAAATATTCCTTTCGTAGTTAGTTTCCGGTGATTCTTGATCATTTTCAACTTGTCATTTGTCCGGCGAGTATCCAGTCAGCTTGTTATAATTTTATCCTTCTGAATTGTTAATACCGCATCAGTTCAAGACTGGTAGAACACATTCCATATCTTTGTCTGCTACTACATTGTTCGCGGGAATACGTGCTCGTTTCCTTCATGGTTATGCAAGTGGACCCCATATCTACGTACGCTTAGACAATTACCGCTTACCTCCGCAGAAGTTGTTAAGATGTTCCTTTCTGGCAGTTGTGGTTGTGGCTCTTGTTGACGTTCAACATGCTGATGTTGACGTTGTTGTGGTCGCTGGTTCCTACTTCCACTGAATTCGCCTCCATTTCGTTCTGCACAATTCGATACTCGTTGCCGTTCTTTGTTATAATGTGAGCGTGTATGTCCCAATTTTCCACAAATAAAACAACAAATGTTCTCCATTCCATCGTCGTGCTGCTGCGTAGTGTAGTAAGGCCACTTGTTCTTCTGAAAAGTACGATGTAAATCGCGTTTAACGAGAGTAGAAAGGTTTCGTGTCGCTAACTTATTCTCGATCGTCTTCAAAAATAATAAAAGAGACTGCGGCTTCTTGCATTCTCTGATAAGAGCAAGTGTTGAGTAGCGCCAGCTTCTCATAATAATATTGCAACATGGTTTCACCCGGTATCTTGTTGCGAGAAATCATTTCTTGAAGCAACTGAAAATAATTTTCCTGTGACGGAAATGCCTTCAACAACATAGCCTTCTATGACTCCCAAGAATGATTTATTCCTTGCAGCGCTTTATACCATATTTCTGCATACCCTCTCCAGCGAGATCTCACGTATATGATGGTAGTTATTTCGCCCCATTTATGAATAGCGCGTAAAGTGAACGTACATACTGAAATTGAGGACTGTTGTTAGGTAAAGTCATGTTGTAATGTTGTTACAGGTTCGTAATCCAGCTAAACATAAACGTAATCAATATCCGCACTGTTCCAAAAGCTTTGTTGGTGTGATCCCAAAAGCTGAAAGTTAAAAAGGTTCTGATCCCACTTCTGAAATGTTATAAATGACGATTAAATATTAGCGCTGAAAATTAGAATATTAAAACACATTTATCACCCAAACCGGTATATACAGTATTAATACAAAAATAATAACAAATCTAGATGACCGTCGCCTGGCCGAACCCGGTCACGCGGAATCCTCCTTCACGCCGTGATTATTTCTGTAAAAGAATTAACACATGAGAAATACTCAGTGAGGAGGCAATTATGTACAAAAGGTTCAGGCATTCACACACCGTACACACATGTTGGCAACTACGGGCAGTACCGCTAGTTACTACGGACCTCTGCCGCTTCGGTGGTGATCCGGAGACATTCCTCTTAACCAACTGGATCAGATCACTACAGCCCTAACTGCTGCTACGCTGGCGACCACAGATGTGGGTCACTACAGCATTCCCTGCTGCTACGCTGGCGACCCTCGGGTTCACACGAGCGGCCACTACGGAACCACTCCCGTTTCGGTGGTGATCCGGAGACATTCCTCTTAACCAACTGGATCAGATCACTACAGCCCTAACTGCTGCTACCGTTGGCGACACCAGATGCGGGTCACTACAGCCTTCCCTGCTGCTACCGTTGGCGACCCTCGAGTTCACATGAGCGGCCACTACGGAACCACTGCCGCTTCGGTGGTGATCCGGAGACATTCCTCTTAACCAACTGGATCAGATCACTACAGCCCTAACTGCTGCTACCGTTGGCGACACCAGTACTGCTCACACGCACACTCATAATCATACACATGCTAGATTAACTCTCTCACCTGAATCACTATAATATCGAAGTTCTCACACTGAAATCTAGAAATGAACTGAAATAAAATACGTGAATACCAGTGTCATTAAATGTAGCTCTTATCCAACAGCATCGGTTACGTACCTAAATAGCTAATTAGAGACAAAACATAATAAATTTAATAAAAATAATCTTACGCAAAATAATATCTGTGACATATGAATATAGATTTAGTACTAGTAAACCAGTTAGTACGAAAACTTTTATTCGGAGTTAGGAGGACAAGGGCTTGCGATTAATGTTATTGTTAACCTGGTCTCTTAATAAGCAACTCTTGTTCCAAATTTTACATTATGTTACCATTGTCATATGCGTACTAGACCACTTGGTGCAGGTTTAACATGGTTTTTTAAGATTTGGCTATAAAAGCCGGGGCCGATTTGCGAGTACACAATAGTGTTCCTCCGCGAGAAGCAGAGAGCTCTGATAAGACAGCGACCTTCAGCGAGAAGCCGATAGAAATTGACGGACAGTGGAAGCTGCTGGCAATTGCAGGTAAAGCTTTTATGGTGTTTTTGTGGAATATCAAAAACGGGATTTTGAGGATGAACACGGATTTCTGGGAAGAGTAGACCGGTAATAACCACGCGACCCGATATTTGGGTGTGAAACGTCGCGTTCCCAGTGTCACCCTCTGAGAGAACCTCGGTTCGTTTGAGTGGAAAGATCACTGCATAACCCTCAGGAGAGAATCCTAAAACAGGGACCACGACGCCGCAACGTTTGGTACGAGATTTTGTCGCGACCCAAAGTTGGGTGTTCACATAACGTTGGTTGAGTTAGGGCTAATCCTCGGAGAGAACCTCGACTCATTAGAGTGGAGAGATCACCATACCTCAGAGGATAGACTAAAGCAACGACCGTCGGGATTGGGAGGAGGCACACAGTAGAGTCAGTAACGTTGTTTTTGCCTACTGGTATCATACAAGTGACGTCTTCGTCCTGTTTTTCACCTAAAATACGGCAACCGTTCGTAGCAGTGGCGGCGCTAGCGGAGGGTCCAGGGGGGCACTTGCCCCCAAAAAATTTCTGTAGCCCCCTGGTTGCCCCCCCCCCGACTTTTAGTGTCAATTTAAAATTTTTTGCTAGTAATATTGCTTTTAACATCTTAACATTTAAAAAAGACCGAAACACTGAAAGAAACACAAAAAAACATTGTTATACAGCATATTTTTTTTGCATCAATGCACATGTATCTAAAAATCTCTATCTGCATTTAACCATGATTATTATTGATTGGTGTTATAATAAACGCGCTGCCGAACTTGTCCAAACTTGTTAAATTAATTGTGTGTGTCCGATAGCGACGCAATGAACTTGTAATTACTTGTTAAGATTGTTTCATACTTTACTTACTCGTCCACGTGCGTAGTTTAGCAAGTTCAAACATGTTTTACAAATTTTAGTATTTATACGAGTGATGAAAATCTCAATGCTCATTCGTTATTTTGTGGTCAAAGAGTAAAGTAAAAATAAATATGAAGCGCACAAATAGTATTAAAAATTATTTTTTGTCAGAATCAGATAAAAATAATAATTAAAAACTGATACTTTCCTGCCTTCGACCAGTATCGGCAATACAAGCAGTAATTTAGAAAATATATTAAAAACGAATGAAATGATGACATCTAGTAACTTAAGTGCTACTGAAGAAAGTGATAGTGAGTCTAGTTCTTGTGAAAATTAAATTAGTGAGGATGATATAAGTGATGATAATGAAACTGGCGTACATACCCCAACAGTGAGACCTGAACCAGAACAAATAATTCTTACTGTTTCTGGACCTAGCGACTTGTCACAGACTCCTGAAGAAGGACCACGTCAGCCGATACTATCGCAGTATCCAAAAGTTAAACAAGGTGAAAGAATGAGAAGATTTAAATCAACGTGGTTTAAAAAAATTACATGGTTGGAATAGTTTTTTAAAAGACTCTTTTTTGTTTATACTGCCGATTTTTCCATGGTGTAAATCAAGCAAACATTTTTGTGAATGAAGGGTTTCGCAACTGGAAGAATGCACTTGATTCAAGTAAAGGACTAGTAAAACATGATAAATCTGAACAACATAAAATGAGTGTTATAAAATATGTAAATTATATGAAATTAAAGAAACAGAAAACAAATATTGAACAAATGGTCAATGATCAATACCAAAATGAAATTAAAGAAAACAGACACTACATCAAAACTTTATGTGAGTGTTTATTATTTACATGTACGCAAGATATTGCTCAACGTGGTCATGATAAAAGTGTTTTAAGTTTAAATAAAGGTAATTTAAGAGAATTAATGTTATTGATAAGTAATCATGACACAATTGTGCAAAAAAGTTACAGGATAGTTCAAAGAATGCTAAATACCTACATCATGATATCCAAAATTTATGAATTTCTATTATGGCGACCATTGTACGTAAAAAAATTTCAGACGATGTAAAGGAATCAAATTTTTTTGCAATACTGTCTGACGAAACAAAAGACTTGAGTAAAGATGAACAAATAACTGTTATAGTCCGGTACTTGCATCAAAATGCAATTCAGGAGAGGATTTTAGGGTTTAAAAGTGCAAACGGTATGCTAGATGCTGCTAGTTTTGTAAATTATATAAAAACAATATTAGATGAAAATAATATTTCATTAAGCAATTGTATTGCACAAGGATACGATGGTGCTGCTGTAATGAGTGGTCATTTAGGTGGCGTGCAAAATCATATTAAAAGTATTGTTCCGCAAGCAGTGTATATTCATTGTTTTAACCATAAATTAAATTTAGTTGTTGATTGTTGCAAACATTTGAAAAAGTCGGCTATTTTTTTTCTAATCTTGAAAAATTATATACATTTATGTCAAACTCTACAATTCATCCTCTATTTTTAAATACGCAAAAACAAATTTATCCTACAAAACAGGCTCGAGAATTAAAAAGGATATGTGATACGCGATGGACTGTTCAGTTCACAGCATGCGAGACTGTTTTAGAAACAATTGAATCTATGTTTGTAACATTAAACAATCTTATTTCTAAAACTGATGTAAAAAAGGATAGAAGATGTGAAGCAAAAGGTTTACTTTTACAAATTGAGAAAGAATTTATTGTTTTACTGCTTATTTTTATAAAAAAAATTAAAATTAGTTACAACTGTATCTAATTATCTCCAATCCCCTGATATGAATTATGTAAAAGGTTTAAATTTTGTTCAATAAACAATTAATGAATTTCAAAACTTCCGAAACAATGATAACGAATGGAATTATTCTATATGGAAATCTGCAAATAATATTTTTTTGTCTCTTGGTTTAGATAAAACAAGAGTTTTTTGACAAACCAAGAAGAATGAAATCTATTCCAAAAAGGTTACAAGAGTTTATAGTAGATTGTGAAATAGATGATTCTGTAGACATAGAAGTAAAAAATGAGAAAGATGTCAAACTTAAGTTATACAAAAAATTATACTATTTTAAAATCATTACAAGCTTTTGACCGCACAGATGATTTATTCCTCAATAAAATTCATTTAACTAAATTAGCAGAACAATATAACATAAGTTGTGATTGTTAAGAAACTTTTGTGTAGGGAGGAAAATAAAAATATGAAATCAATCATGGTGTTTCTGCCATTCGTTGAACAATATAAGCAAGCATTTGAATGCATTTATAATTAGGTAAAAATTTGTATTTTAATGCCTGTATCAACAGCTTCTTGTGAAAGATCATTTTCCTCTTTAAAAAGAATTAAAAGTTATTTAAGAACAAGAATGACAAATGAAACATTAAACAACATTAGTATATTAAGTGTAGAAAAAGACATATCAAAATTAATAGACCTTATTGAAATTTGCAAGTTTAAATAAAAACCGAAGGATTAAATTATTATAACTAAATCACTGCTGTGTTTTGTATTTATCATATTTTCTTTTAATTATATTAGAGAATATTTTTTGTTTTATTTTTAAAGAATATGCTTGTTTTTGTTTAATATTTATACAGTAGAATCTCCTACAGCACGCGAGTTTTGGTTTTGGAGAAAGAATTTTTAAAAAGAAAACTTACAAGGTTTGGACATTTATTATACAATGGTTTGTACAACAAAAGGCGACTTACAACTATTACAATGTCTTATATACTATAAATGTACTGATATTGATGTCTTTTACCATAGACGTAGGCATGTTATTTTCTATAACTCCTCTGGCCCTAGATGAGAACTATGGGGTTTTGGCCACAGAGTTCGGCGAAAATGGAATGGTTTGGGTTGTAGACGTGGATGCCTCGATGTTCATCACTGGCATGTCAATTCTGGATCTTCTTACTTTAACAAAATATAGCAAAACACAAATAATGCAAGTGATTAAGAAACAATACAAGATAATAGTAAAAACACTTATTCTATTATAGTATACAGGTGAATTGCTAATTTCATCTAGATTTTTCTTTTGATTATTAATAAGTGAAAATACATGTTTAGTATCATCTAAGTTTACAGAGTCTAGCTTGAATGTTTTAAAACTTAAAATGTCTTTATCTTGGAAATCTTCTGGTAGGAGTACACGGGGCAAATTAATATTTTTAAAATTCGATTTTTGCGATTGGTATGTTTTAAGCACTGTGATTTGCACTTTCACTTCACACTCACTGTCGAGTTCGATGAGGTAGCTGCCGGATAAGGCGATGTGGTCGATATTTCTGCCGCACTTTTGGGTGGCTCCGATGCTGCTTGGGGCGATGACAATCCATTGATGTCCCTCGATTTCCTGGGTCTTGGTGTCTGGGATACTAGTGGCTATTTGTTTGCAATTTGTAGAATTAATTGTGTAATTTAAAAGTTGAATTTCGCATGGAATATTCGTGCTTATTGTTGATGTATGCACTTCGTTGCACAGGAACTTATCGGGGAGAATCTCTTGGCATTTGTTTTCAAAGAATGCGTAAGCATGCTCATTGGTAACAAGGAATTTGGATCGGGGTATAATTGTTTTAAACATATTTTGATGTGGGGTTGGCAAAGGATATAAATGATAGTAGGTATAGCTATCAGTTTCAACTACAGGAATTTCAATTAAAAATATAATTTGGTTATTTTTACTAAAACTTTTGATTTCGATTATCTTTTCAAATAAAAGAATATTTTCTAAAACTGGTTCGAGTGGAAATTTATTATATTGTAATAATTTATTTATTTGGACAATTTCGGATAATAAATCTTTGGGTTCAATTATAGAGTAATGAAATGTGTTAAGTTTCGAGAATGAAATAGCCACTTCTAATTTTTCTAATAAATCGTAAATGATTTGCAAACTTGTTATATATTGAGTTAGGACAGTTTGGAGAAAGTAGCAATTAGCTGCTTCAGATTTTTCAATATGGGTGCTGTTTATAAATATTTCTAATTCATTAATTTTTGTACTAAGAGCTTTTTGGTTATTAAAAAGAATTTTTACATTGTCATCGAATTTTTTAATTGATGTTTCTAAAATAGTTATTTGTTCGTTAATTATGGTTTTAAATTTATTTTGATTGTTTGTCAATTTTGATATCGTATTTTTTAGCATCATTTTGATCTAGATTTCCGGTAATAGCTTTAATTACTGTGGCCATCGATTATGCCTCTCTTGTTTCTTTTTATTAACAGTGGGTTTAGTTGTTGGATTTGAAGTGATACTTTATTTTCTAGAAAGTTTATTATTTGATAGCTTTCCTTGTTTCGAGTAGAATTGCTAAGTTTGTGTTTAATTTTTGAAAAAGAATTCCAAAAAATATTATACTCACTTATGATGTCTGAAATGTCATATATCTGAACGAAAGTCCAGTAGTCAGTCGTAATTTGTGCATGTCCGAGTTTTAATGGTAAAAGTCCGGAATTTGAATTTAAGTTGTGGAACTGTGGCATTTCTGAGGTTGCGACGATGATGATGAGGGAAAATGATCTGAAACAGGTGGTTGTCTCAGTTTTTTGATATGTATAATTTCTGCCTTTTTCTTTTCATTTATAATTTCGACTCTATTTCGATCTAAAAGTTTCGTAATTTTAAATGGTCCTAAAATTTTTAATGATTTTTTATATCTGTGTAATGGATTTTGTTTATAAACAATTTGTCCAATTTTAAAAGCGTAATTAGTATCTCCATGGGTATTATGTTTTGCAACAACTTTTTCTTTGTTAGTTTGTAATATATTTGAGACATTTTGGTAAACGTGTTTTAATCTTTCTTTATGATTTTCAATATAATCGTTATAAAATGAATTTGGGAGAAAAATTTCGTTTGGATTTCTAGAATTTGTGTGTCCGAAAGCTAGTTCAAAAGGGGTATAATTTGTAGCACTGTGAATTGAGTTGTTGCAACCGATTATTGCGTAATTCATTTGGTCTGTATTATCGTCCGGGTACATTTCCTGATGTATTCTTATATGTTCAATAATTATGGAATGGAATCTTTCTACAATGGAATTTGATTCATGGTGTAGCGGGGTAGTGAAATAGACATTAATTTTCTGTAATTTTAATAATTCTTTAATTGTACTATTGTTGAATTCTTTACCATTGTCCAAAATTAAATTTTCGGGTACGCCGAATGAGGCAAAATATTTCATTAATACGTTACTAGTGTGTATCGCTGTTTTTTCTTCAATATAGATAGCTTGTGCGAATTTAGTAAAAGCATCTACGAGTGTTAGATAATTTCTATTATCAAAGGTGAAAATGTCTACGTGTACAATCTGGAATGGACGTGTAGCTGTAACAGTGAGAATGAGCGGAACATATGGTTTTTTCCTAGCGTATTTTGCTCTCTGACAGATTTCGCAGGCATTTATAAAAATTTGAATGGTGGTTTTCATGTGTCTCCAATAATAGTTTCTTTTCAGGTATTTTAAAGTTTCATTGATACCTCTGTGATTGGTGTTACCTTCATGAAGATTTTTGATTAATAAAATTTGTTCTTCTTTGTCTGTTACTGTTTTAACATAATTTTAGTACATTTAATTAATTTTGGTCCCTGTATTGAAAATTTGTTTAAATAGACTCTAGAGAAATCGCGAAATAATTTATCAGTATGAAAATATAGGTGATATACATTTTTTGAATCAGTGTAATCTCTTAAAAATTCAATTATTATTTGTTCATTGTTATCCTCTGGTAATCTTATTTTAATAATTTTTTGATCATAATTGTTTTGGGTGATATGGGGTTTTCGATGGATGTGTGGAAAGACATGAATTTGGTTTGTATTGTTGTTAATAATTTCATCTAAAATAGTAACGCCGATGTTTGTGTTATCATTTGCGGTAAAGTGTTGTGTATTTGATACCGAATCTCTTTCTAAGTCTACGGCTATGAGGTCGTAATCAGTTTGTTGAGGAATTGTATTTGTAATTTTCTGAGGATTAGAAGGTTTGATTTGAACATTTGATGGGATTTTAATTTTTGGTTTAGGTTTCATGTCTTTACTTGTGGACGGTACTGGTTGTGTTTCATTTTCGGCTGGTATTAGATTTTCTGCGAGGTTTCGAAAATATTCTACAATTTCATCATTTATTTCACCGGGATTGTTTATTGTTGACGAGGCTACATGCATCTTGGCATCGCATGCCAAAATTATATGTTGGCTCATTTTTGAGTGGGCGTAAAGATATTAAATCTTGCACGAGGCAATCTATATTACGCTGATTACCAAAACTTAATTGTAGCGCATTTTTGATTTCTTCCCAGGTATTTTATTCTGTTCTTGAGCCTATTATTATTAATGCTCGACCGGTTAATTTTCCTAGTATGGCCCTGATTAAGGAATTATTTAGTGCTAAATTTAATGGATTACCAAAAGTATTGATTAAATTTTGACAAGATTCTATGAAAATGTTGAGAGTGTGAGGGTTGCCCTCATAATTTGGAATACAATCTACGTATAGCCGTAATAATTGCTAGTTTACCGGGGCAAATACATGAGGTTGAGTTGCCGATTGTATTTGTGGTGACGTCATTTCTATGTCTGTTTCTCCTAAATTGAATTAATTGAGAAGGTTTGATAAATTCGCTAGTTCGTTTTCAGACATAAATTGGTTTGAAATTTATATTAGTGGTAATAAAATAAAAATGGTTTCTTATTCTAGTTAAACTGTTTGCTTTGTAGGACAGTTTTATAGGCTTTGAGCTTGGCTTACTTACATTAGTTCCTTCATTCTTTTCTTTGTTTGTTGCTTGTTTTCTTATCCTAGTGTCTATAGGTTCCGACGATGTTGTTCTTCCCCCAGGACTTCTTATTCTAGGGTCTGGCTACGGCGATGCTGTCCTTCACCAGGTCTGGCTTTGGCGATGCTGTCCTCCACCAGGTCTTGCAGTTTCTCTTCAAAAAGCCTTCTCCGTGTTCGGTAGTTGGGTTGGTGATAAACCGATATGCCTTCGATTTATTGCACTCCCGCACCGCGGTTTTTACTCAATTAACTGTTAAGACAGAAGTTTTCCGTACGATACGAATCACTTTGAGTATATCCTACAGCGACTACGCCGGTTTTGGTTTTAGTTTTGGAGAAAGAATTTTTAAAAAGAAAACTTACAAGGTTTGGACATTTATTATACAATGGTTTGTACAACAAAAGGCGACTTACAACTATTACAATGTCTTATATACTATAAATGTGCTGATATAGCACTGACGTCTTTTACCATAGACGTAGGCATGTTATTTTCTATAACTTGCGCTAACTCGTTTCGTGTTGTAAAAGATTAGTGTATTATAGCACGTTACAGTAAGAAGCGCCGATTTTGTGTTATTTCACGTGTTATATGTGAGATTTTTGACGTGTTGTAATAGACTGATGTGAGTCGTAAATTTAGTTGGGTTGTTGTAGGAGAGCATGCTTAAGAGATTCTACTCTATATTATATTTATATTTGTTTGGTACCACGTAAATTTAATATTGACAACATTGTTATTTATTATTAAAATGATAAAAAAATATGCCTCCCTAATTTTCTTCCTGGTCCCTACTGGCCCCCCTAGATTTCAGAGTCTAGCGCCGCCACTGGTTCGTAGTATCAAAGTACTGATTTCGGTATTCGACTTGGACGCGTATAACGAGTCAACAACGCTGATTCGCGTCGCGACGCCGGGCGTCGTTCTTGTTTTTGCGAAAATTAAAATTGACTCTTCGGACGTCGATTTGGGAGCGTACCCGGAATCACCAACTCTGATCTGCGTTGCGACGCCGGGTGTCGTTCTTGAGTTTTTGCGTAAATTAAAATCTACTCTTCGGACGTCTACTTGAGAGGGTACCCCGTGTCACCAACGCTGACCCGCGTCACGACGCCGGGCGTTGGTTTTGAGTTTTTTCGGAAATTAAAATCTACTCTTCAGACGTCGACTCGAGAGCACACCAGGAATTACCAACGCTGACCTGCGCCGCGACGCCAGGCGTCGGTTTGGAGTTAGACCCAGGTGGGGCTAAATTGGACCGGAAGGAACCATTTTATCGAGGGAACACAGCCAAACCATTAAACATGCACCGGTCGTAATTTAGGATTTGTATAATTATTCTTTAAGATCCAAAGATACTGTAAGAGGAATTGGCTGTGAAAATAAAAGACCACATCTTCATCGAGCCTTGTGTTTTATTTATAACCCTGGATATACCCAATTATGACTATCCGAGATTGGCGCCAGAGGCAAACTTGCGTCAAATACCTTGTGTCTATAACCTAAAGTATATCACAGTGCATACTTAAGATGCGGCCTGTTATCACATTCGAACATGTAGTAAAGATTTCTACTGGTCTTCCATTAGTAGCACAACTAGTACATCAGCAAAATTTAGATGAAAGGTTAAATACGATGATCGACTGGTAGCGGAATGGAAAAACAGAAAATAATCGGACACACAGTCTAGTGAAAAATATTTATTTCCTGGCCTACGTTTCGACTGTAACTACAGTCTTCTTCAGGGCTCTAAAAAGTATACAAGGAGTAATTACAACATGAAGATTACAACCATAAACAAGTTACACTTATTTGCATAAAATATGCAACAAAGACAATTTGTTATAAAATACTTTTTTATACTTACAGAAATGGTCAATTATGTTACCGTTTATAATTGACGTCGAAACGTAGGCCAGGAAATAAATATTTTTCACTAGATTGCGTGTCCGATTATTTTCCGTTTTTCCAAAATTTGATTTATATCTTTTGCAACAGGTTTTTTTGCGTTTTCTCTCTGGTTTACCAATCAACTTTAATATTTTTTATAACTTTTTAATATTTGTAATCATGAGAGAATACCCTATTGAGTTTTACGTTTCTTTTTGTTAAAAATAAAGAGTCCGGAAAATGTTTCCAAGTAACAGTTCCCGGCTCCGATCCAGTAATGAGCCATTTCCCGGACTCAAATTAGCAACGTAAAACAGTACACAGTGGACAGTAAGGAAACCAGTTGGCAAATTCTAATGTTTATAATTGACATATAAATGCCAGTGTCAAAAATCAACAGTTTCACTGACATTGAAATATATAATTGAATACTCAAAAGCTTTTCTGGGAAGTGCATTTACTATTACTGTATTAATAATTAAATATATCAAATTATAGCTATATTAATCTTATATGTATATGTGAATATAAAAGTGTGTAACAGACCCCTCGGAAAAATTTTTGAACTCGCCCTACTCCACGCATGCCCAGCCGCCAGCATGAGTTGAGTCCGCTGCCCTAGCGACAACATCACTCAAGCCAAGGCTGCCGAGCTAGACAGAAGTCGTGTCAATCATATACAAATATTATTATTGTAATTCACTCTATTTTGTTAATAAATATTATTAAAAAGAACCCCCACTATTTACTCTTGCTCTTACAAGTGACGCCCAACATAGTGGCCCGAAAACTCGGTAAATAAAGTGTTAACAAATAAAAGTGCAGAACAATAGTGCTGTTGTGTATTGCCGCATTGCTTCGTTGCTACGCAGTTCGCCTCGCCGGTCCGTCGTCGGGCGTGTCTTCTCTGTACCACGTGGTACCGCACCCCTTCGCACTGTCGTAACTGTTGCTCGCTTCGGAAGGTAGTTTTGATAACCTTCTCACACAACTTCTGTGCAGTGAAACGTAACTCATAACTTTAGAAGTTAAAGAGTTTAGTGACTTAACAAGTGTTAATTCACCGTATCTCAAGAATGCCACCAAAGAAGGACGAATCTCCTAAAGCTAAGGAAAGTGCTGCTGACTCTACATCTTCTCCAATCATGTTCACACCGGAACAATTCAGCCAACTATTGCAACAAATTGCAAGAAGTGGAAGACCAACCCCCTGGACTCCTGCAGTCGCACCAGTTCAAACATCTGGTAACTTTCTTAATTGTACTTCGCGATTTAGTGGAAAAATTGATGAAGATATTGACGTGTTTTTGGATGCCGTTCAAACATTCAAAGAGTGTGCAAATGTGTCTGATGACAATGCTTATCGTGGATTATCATTATTACTTGAAGGTCTTGCAGCCACCTGGTGGAAAGGTGTCAAGTCTGAAATCAATGATTGGAAAACAGCGATAGAAACTTTACGTAAAAACTACTCACGTAAGTTACCACCATATCTTATTCTTCTTGAAATTTTCGCGCATGAACAAGAAGAAAACGAACTTACTGAACATTTCGTGTGTCGCATTCGGTCATTAATCGCTCAACTTCCGTATGCAGTGACTGAACAAATGCAAATTGACATGGTGTACGGTCTTCTAAAACGAACAATTCGACAACGTCTTACCGCTACAGACATTACTACGTTTGAAACTTTATTAACGCGTACGCGAGATATATAACATTATCTTCGTGAACTTAAACAAAGTGATGAACGGAAATCGTCGTCTTCGGATAAAAACGATAAGAAACCTAGACCTAAGTGCAATTTTTGCAAAAATTTCGGACATGTTGAGAGCGATTGCCGGAAAGCACAAAAGAAGAAAAGTACTCAATTAATTAGCCAAAAAACTACAGCAAAAGCTGCAGAGCCAAGTGAGAATTCACCATTAAAATGTTTTGGCTGTCAAACTCCAGGATATATCAAAAGTAATTGTCCAAAATGTAACCCGAGAACAGAACACGCTGAATTTAATCTGGCAACGATTGCTGATGAATTCCAACCCAGTAATCAAGATGTTCGACCAATTATTAAAATTAAAATTGAAGGACATACTGGACTTGCTTGCATAGACACAGGTGCAAAAAGAAGTCTAGCAGGTACTAAATTACATCAAATACTAGATAAAGATCAAGTACCATTTCACACAGAACGTTTGAAGATGAAATTCGCAAACGGAAAAGAACAATTAGTAGATACTAAAATATTCAAAACGACTATTACTGTTGGAAATAGAACATTTGCTTTAAACCTATTGGCCGTTCCAGAACATGTGAACAGTAATATGCTTTTGGGTTCTGATTTTATCAAATCAGCTGGTATTGTAATTAATATTCCGCAACAAAATTGGTATTTTGCTGATGAGCCAAATGAAAAGTACCATTTCTTCCAAGAAGATTGTTCAGGAATAATGACATTTGAAACCTTGAATATACCTGATGTCACAGTAAAGAATCATTTACCACCTGAACAGAAAACTCAACTCAATGCCCTCTTGAGTAAATATTCTGATTTGTTTTCAGCAAGCGCTGAACCAACACCATATGCTGAACACAGTATCAAATTAACTGACGATACACCGATAGCTTCGCCACCATATAGATTGTCTGAGCCAAAGAAAAAATTTTTAGAAAAGGAAATAGAGCTAATGATCAAGAATGACGTAATTGAAGAATGTGATTCTGCTTACGCATCTCCAGTAGTATTGGTGCCAAAACCTAACAAGAAAGAAGAATATCGAGTATGTATTGATTATCGCCAATTAAACGCGCGTACTGTTCTTGATCGGTACCCACTTCCCAGATTGGATGACCTCTTGCATGAAGCCAAAAGAACAGCGTTTATGACAACATTAGACCTACGTTCCGGATATTGGCAAGTGGCTGTAAAATCCAAAGACCGTGATAAAACAGGATTTGTTACCCCATTTGGTAATTACCGATTCAAGCGAATACCATTCGGACTGCGAAATGCACCCGCCACATTCCAACGGCTAATTGATCGTTTTAAAACAACCCTGCCCGAGGTAACAATTCTAACATATTTAGATGATATCATCATATTATCAGCAAGTTTTGAAGAACACATCAGTGATCTTTAGAAAGTTTTTGAGAAGCTTAGAACTTTTAAACTGCGCATGAACAAGGAAAAATGTGTTTTTATGGCCTCCGAAGTCAAATACCTTGGTCATATCATCACTAATAATGGGATACAACCTAATCCAGAAAAAGTTTCTGCAATCCTAAAAATTCCGAAACCAAAGAATGTGCGAGAACTTTTAACCTTTCTGTAAACCGTTTCGTGGTTCCGCAAATTCATACCGGATTGCGCAGGAATCATGCAACCACTGACGCAACTTACGAAGAAAAATTCGACTTGGACTTGGAGCTCTAAACAAGATGAAGCGTTTCAGAAACTCAAAATCCTATTGACAAGTGCTCCTGTCTTACGTCAAGCCGATCATACGCAACCCTACGTACTACGATGTGATGCCAGTGCGTATGCAATTGGTGCAGCTTCACTCCAGGGGGAGCCTCCAAACGATCAACCGGTGGAATATGCAAGTCGCTTACTGACCGACTCAGAAAGAAATTACAGTGCCACAGAGCGGGAAGCTCTAGCCGTGGTCTGGGCAACTGAAAAGTTTAGAGGTTACTTGGAGTCATCACCAGTTAAAATCATTAGTGACCATCAACCACTCAAATGGCTAATGTCTATAAAGTCTCCCAGTGGACGCTTAGCTCGATGGGCGTTAAAGTTACAAAGCTTTGACCTACAAATTGAATACACACATGGTAAGTCAAATTCATTAGCTGATACTCTTTCAAGGTTACCGTATGCACACGAACCTGTTGTTGAAACATATTTAATGACCACTGTTGACTTACCAAGAACCAATTATAATGAATTACGTCGTCAACAACTGTCTGATCCAGAGATTGCCAAAATAATTAACAATCTCGAAAACAAGGATGATCCAATTAGCACAAAACAAGCAGTAGAACGTGGATACCTATTGCTAAATGGAGTGTTGTATCGATACCCACCTGATTCCGATGAAGAAGACGCAGTACAAGTTGTGCCAGTTACAGAAGTACCCAAGATACTCTACGATTACATGATGCCCCGATTGCTGGACATTACGGTTTTGATAAAATTTATCAGAAAATCAAACGACGATATTATTGGACAGGTATGAGACGTGCAATAAAAGAGCATGTTAGAAATTGTATCGAATGCCAACGATTCAAACCAAGTAATCAGAAGATAGCAGGATTATTGCAAACCCCTGTACAGAACCGACGGTTTGAAGTTTTGTCTATCGATCTTTTTGGTCCGCTACCAAAAACCATAAACAATGAACAATGGATTCTCGTTATTGAGGACACCAGTTCTCGTTGGGTAGAACTCTTTCCTTTGGAACAAGCTACGGCAGAGGCTTGTGCACGATGTCTCATCAATGAAGTATTTCTCCGTTACGGGATTCCACGACGAGTGATAAGCGACAATGGACCACAGTTTGTCGGTGAAGTAATGCAACTAGCAGCCCACACACTAGGATTCAAGCAAAATCTCACTCCAGCCTATCACCCAGAAGCAAATCCAGTAGAAAGGAAGAATCGCGATCTAAAAACGCAGTTGGCTATATTAACAGCAAAACGTCACACTGACTGGGCTACTCATTTACCTAGCATACGTTTCGCAATGAATACTACTATTTGCGCTGCCACTGAAACTTCGCCAGCTTTTCTAACTTTTGGTAGAGAGCTGAGGACTCCTGACGATGTTGGACAAGATCTGCGAGCGATAGTACAAGATGCACCATTCGTGAGTCAAATTACTCCTTATCTTTTAAATCTTGCCGAAGTTTTATCAGAGGCCAGAGAAGTAGCTGAACGTCGCCAAGACGCTTCTAAAGCCAATGCTGATGATCACCGAAGACCAGGTCCTAGTTATTCTGTTGGAGATAAAGTCCTTGTAGACATTCATGCTTTAAGTAAGGGTAAACAATCCTATACTAACAAATTTGCACCCAGAAGTGATGGTCCTTATATCATAACCAAAAAAATATCTCCCACCAGCTACCAAATTGCATCTCCAGGTGAACAGAATATTTTCCTTGGTACCTATCATTCCTCTTCTCTAACCCCATACAAAACTCAACCAGCTGTTGCAGACCCACCGCCGCTGCGACCTCTCCGGAAACGAGGCCGACCCCGCAAACACCAATAAATTGGACAACACGCGAGACGCCAGTGTCGTCCAAAGGGGGAGGTTGTAACAGACCCCTCGGAAAAATTTTTGAACTCGCCCTATTCCACGCATGCCCAGCCGCCAGCATGAGTCGAGTCCGCTGCCCTAGCGACAACATCAGTCAAGCCAAGGCTGCCGAGCTAGACAGAAGTCGTGTCAATCATATACAAATAGTATTATTGTAATTCACTCTATTTTGTTAATAAATATTATTAAAAAGAACCCCCACTATTTACTCTTGCTCTTACATGTGAAAGTTTGACGTCTATACAAATCTACATCGTTTTACATATCGACGCCAAATTTTGTAGACATGTTCTTTCAGCTTCCGGATGTGCCGTAGAAGTAGAGTTCAAAATTTTGCATAGTTTTTTTATAATTAATTTTTAAAGTTTACATAAGAAAAGCATTGGTATTGGTTTGAGAGAATCAAAGAGCAGCGCTAGCATTGCTAATGACCCGGATTTGGAAGTAGTGCAAGAAGAACGAACTAAATAATTCCGATGAAGAAGTCCGAGTTTAAAAACGTAATTTTGAGTGTTATTTACAAGAGTTTCAATGTCCAAGATTAGCAATATTGAGGTCAAACCGATAGATATGTAAATGTAACCTATAAAAATAAATATTCCTTTGAATTTTTAGATTTCAAATAAAAGTTAATATGCACCTCGGCACTTTTATTTATCACGAATGTGGAATTTATTTTCCGAAGCCCGTTGGACAGAGAAACATAAACCATATGATACATAAACAAGCATTTTTGCAAATATTTGTAATGGGTACAGCTAGTATTACATATATCCCTAAGAAATACTGCCAATCCCGTCAATGAATTAAAAGTATCATGAACATTTTAAAATAATCTATATGTCAGAATGGTAATATAGTCATGGACACTATAAAAGAAATCCTACGCCAAAATGATAATATATTTTTAAATCCAATACCAAAAAAATCAATCACTATAATTTAACAGCAACCCCTGACAATAGGTATATTTTACATTTTTGTGTTACGGTCATTGTGGACATACGTAATTTGCTATGTATTTTTTTCTTACACGCTCCTTACGCTTACGTTCATTGTGAAATGGGGCTAAAATGGAAATGGTGAGAGGAATTGCATTGGGTTGATTTTACAATTTTGTCAAGTTGTTTTTAAGTTAAAGTTGTTATTTAAAGTTTTTTAAAATAAAGTCATGCGAGAGTTCCTTTACGGACTTAAAGTGGATGTTTAAGTTATCGGTTTCGATTCTACAATTTTTGATAAAAATGTTTTCTTCAACTTCCGACGAAGATGATAATATTAATCAACGAAATAATAATTTAAATATGTGGAACGAAAAATAATTTTATGATGCATTTAGGTTTAGATGTAAATAAATAAATATATCATAACGGCTTATTACCCATTGCTGTAATTTTTTTAAATAAAAATGGACGTAAATATTTTTATAAAAACCGTTTTGACAGAATTTTTAAAAAGCCGGCATCCCACAGTCAAAATTTTTATAAAAATTTCTATAATTTTTTTTATTAAAAAGTTCCATGAAAAGTACTGCTTCCCAATGTAAAAAATTTTGCGAGTTTTTATGGAGTGTTGCATAACTCATGAAAGAGAATTGGCGCCAAAGATACTACTAAACCTCATTTTGTAGCTGTTGTTCTGCAGAGGTACTGGGGTTTTGTAATTTCATTGAAATAAAAAAATGTTAGCTGCAATAATTGTTGGAGTAATGGGTTACACAGTTATACAAAAAATAAAAAATCAGAACATCGCTGGTGAACTAGTCTATGACTGGAGAAAAGAAATACAAATCGCAGTGTTTAATTATCGCACACAACAAATTACGAATAGAAGATGAAATAAATTACAGAAATTTTCTTCGAATGAAAGACCATTTCTTAAAAATCATGGACATGGTTCGGAAGTAAAGTAAGAAACGTGACACTCAATTATGGAAGTGTATTTCGGCACATGAAAGATAGGCATTGTTCTATCTAGTGTACACATAAATTTTAAAAAATTAATCCTTTTATCGTTTTAAAGTCCATCTTAAAATGCTTGAACGAGGCGGATTTGTATGGGCGTCTCATTTACTTCATATTTTATTTATGCAAATTTGTATAGGTAATTCAATTTTTTTACGGTGGGATGCAGTAGTTTTCATGAAACGTTTTTATAAAAAAAATTATAGAAATTATTATAAAAAATTTTACTGTGGGATACCGGCTTAAAAGGAGAAAAAAGAAATGCAAAGAATAACGCATGTAAATATTAAATAACTGTAATGCTTATTTTTTGATGTTGTATTGCCTGATTATTATAAGATAATAACATTTAACAGTTGAAAATCGCACTTTGCCTGGCGTATTTATTATAATATTCAGGCGATTTTGTCTGGTATCAAACTTCTTCATTTCTATACAAATCAATTAAAACGCTGTCTGTTCAAGCAACCACACTACACATTTTGATTATTTTGCTTCATATTATTTTCAATTTCAATATAAAAAAACGCTCACCGCTGTTCAAATAATGTCAGGGAATAACAGCCTTTAGAAAATGATTTTACACATGGTTCAAGCAACCGCATTGCGCACGCTCGCATCAACATCCAATCATAACGCAGCTTTCAACAAAATGAATGCAAACTGCTGTATTTATGTGACGTCACATCAAAACTTTTTACGTGACGTCATGTAAATACAGTTGTCATAAAAATTCTGTCAAAACGGTTTTTATAATAATATTTAAGTCCATTTTTTTAAAAATAATTACAGTGGGATACCGGCTTTATGAAAACTGTATTTACATGACGTCACGTAAAAATTTTGATGTGACGTCACATAAATACAGCAGTCTGTATTCATTTTGTTGAAAGCTGCGTTATTATTGGATGTTGATGCGGGCGTGCGCAATGCGGTTGCTTGAACCGTGTGTACAAACATTTTCTAAAGAGACAGCCTTGTTATTATTCCCTGACATTATTTGAACAGCGGTAAGCGTGTGTTTATATTGAAATTGGAAATAATATATAGCAGAATAATCAAAATGTGCAGTGTGGTTTCCTGAATAGACAGTTTTTTAATTGATTTGTATAGAAATGAAGAAGTTTTATACCACAAAAAATTACCTGAATATTATAATACGCCAGGCAAACTGCGATTTTCAACTGCTAAATATTATTAGCTTATAATAATCGGGCAATACAGCATCAAAAAATAAGTATTAAAGTTAATTAATATTTACATGCGTTATTCTTCACATTTCTTTTTTATCCTTTATAGAACATATACTATAACGATAGATATTTCAATTGACTCTGAAGGCCGGTCCAGACTGCTGCACTAAACCGGGAAAATTGCTTGCGAACGTTGCAAATATAACTAGTTAAGGCCAGTCTAAACTGCTGCACCAAACCGCGTAAAACGTTTGCGAACATTGCATATGTGAGTATAGTATTCTTTACGTAAGAATGGCATTGCGCAATAATGTGCGGTTTGGGGTAATAGTCTGGACCGGCCTTAATTTAAACAAATTAAGTGGAACATAATGTTTCTTCTTTTGTAAGGGTTACGGTGAATATACGCTTTTGTTAAAATATACATATACTTGCTCTTGCTATTTATTCAAGGATACACCAAACTGTCAAACGAATTATATATTGTTTTATTGATAAAAGGCGGCGGTCTCACTGACCGAGTACTATCAATCGTTTACTGTCATGTATATTTCAAACACGTGTATTCTAAAAGTGTGTGTCACATTGGGCCATGGTTTTCTTTTGAATGCCCTCGACCTGTTTGATTTTCAAGTTGGTTTGATTTTTACTCGATGCACGATTGATGTCATTCAAATTTCATTTGATTTGACAGCGACAAACAGAAGTATTCGTGAAAATGGAAACAACAAAGGTTATTAAGGAAGAGTGGAGCCCGAGTGAAATTAATTTATTTAGATTATGTAGACACACCAAATCCGGGTTTGACATATATATATATATATATATATATATATATATATATATATATATATATATATATATATATATATATATATATTGTGAACACTGAAAACCGTGTCATAGGCGTTTAACATGGGAAAACAGTTTTTATCATCTGTCCCGCAAAGCTATAGTTGGAGTTTTTGATATGGTTGGATAGAATATTTAATTTGGCTTCGAATACTATTAATTTAATGGCTTATTATTGCAATATTTGCGAAAGTATAATGCAGTTTGACATTTATTACTTGTAATATATTAAAAACAGTAAACATGGAAATGTATTCTGTAGCTGAATTGGTTAGATCGGGGCATCGTAATAATTATTCACGAGTTCAAATCTTGCCCGCCTGGTATTATTATTATTTTGTAAAATGTATTATTAAAAAAAATTACAAAATTAAAACATAAAGACCGGTAGTATTTATTTAAAATTTTAGTCACCCTGACTAACTAATTACAATGACTACCATTTAGAAATACACTGGAGTGATGAAAAGACAACTGAATCTGTTAATCAAGTATTTTATAGAATTCACTATTTTTTTATTAATTTTATAAGGTACTTTAGGTACAATAATTTTTTTTATTTACCAAACAGTTCAGACTTTAATTTTACAACTTATTTAATAATACATTTTACAAAATAAAATAAAAAATATAAAAATATAAGGCGGGCCGGATTTGAACTTGTGAATAATTATTACGGTGTCCTCATCTAACCAATTAAGCTACTGAATACGTTTCCATGATTACTGTTTTTAATAAATAATAAGTAATAAAATTTCATTATTCTTTTGCAAATATTTCAATAATAAGCCATTAAATTAGGAGTGTTTAGATACTCTTCGATGCCAAATTAAATAATTTTTCTAACCATAGCCAGAAACTCCTACTATAGTCTTGCGGGACAGATGATATTTGAAAAAAACTGTTTTCCCATGTTAAACGCCTATGTCACGGTTTTTAGTGTTCACACTATATATATATGTAGGTATGATAAGCAGTCAGGATGATGATTAATTTTGAATAAAACTTTTGTAAGTTATTATCAAGCTTCCGGAATTATTTCATTCCTTCCTCAGGATAATACTTTTTGAAGTTATAGTTTAAACAAAGAAGTCTTAAGAACAAAAAATGGTTGTGTTTTGAAATGAGTTTGTAACATTTTAATTTAAATCCAGATTAATAAATGAATTAAGCTAATATATGAAAGGCGATGGGAAGAGATTTAGAACATATGATGTCAAAACAATTCACGTTAGTGATGTTTTATCGGTATGACATCATCTGTTCTAAATCTCTTCCCATCGCCTTTCATATATTAGCTTAATTCATTTATTAATCTGGATTTAAATTAAAAATGTTACAAACTTATTTCAAAACATAACCATTTTTTATTCTTATGACTGCTTTGTTTAAACTATAACTTCAAAAAGTATTATCCTGAGGAAGGAATGAAATAATTCCGAAAGCTTGATAATAACATACAAGAGTTTTATTCAAAATTTACCATGATCCTGACTGCTTATCTGTGAATTTCACTTTTCTATATATATATATATATATATATATATATATATATATATATATATATATATATATATATATATATGTAACGATTAGATTATCATATTAAGATAATCTAATCGTTACCAAAGTAAAATAAACGATTGGACAAATAAATTGTAAATGTTTAATATAATAACAAATTTTGACGTGATGTTGAAACTAGAAAATACAAAATGAATATGTTTTAGTTGTCAGCTGTTCCAAGGTAACCCTGATCAACAATGGTTGGAAGTAACGTGGCGGATAACTTGATAAATATATCATTCGTTGAAGTTTACTCGATCCGCCACATTACTCCCCTCCCATTGAAGCGATATAATTGAAATAGAAAATACAATAAAGGGTAGCTATATGTTACAGATCCAACCATTTTGTTATAATTGTTATTGTTGGTATTGTTGTAGTAGATGTTGTGGCTGTTGTACTTAGTGTAGTTGTTGCAGTTGTTGTGTTATGTGTTCTTGAAAATTTAGCTGTACTTTTTGGTTTATAGACACGTCCATGAGGAACATGTCTATCAGAAAAAAAATCTCCTACGGTCGTGGCAAGTGAGTCTGCCGACCGGGGAAATGATGTTGCTCGATTCCAAGGGAGGAGGAAGGAAATAAAAGTGAAGAGAGAGATGCCAGAAAAATTTTCAAGTCGCGTTTGTGATTGACATTTGACGTTTTGGATGTGTGACGTTAAATAATGTTGTTTGTGAAAATGGTGTAAAATGGTTGAGCTGTACCTGTTGGTATTACTCTTGCGGGACAGATGATATTTGAAAAAAACTGTTTTCCCATGTTAAACGCCTATATCACGGTTTTCAGTGTTCACACTATATATATATATATATATATATATATATATATATATATATATATATATATATATATATATATATATATATATGTAACGATTAGATTATCATATTAAGATAATCTAATCGTTACCAGAGTAAAATAAACGATTGGACAAATGAATTGTAAATTTTTAATATGATAACAATTTTGACGTGATGTTGAATTTAGAAAATACAAAATAATATGTTTTTGTTGTCAGCTGTTCCAAGGTAACGTCGGAACAGCTGATCAACAATGGTTGGAAGTAACGTGGCGGATAACTTGATAAATGTATCATTATATATATATATATATATATATATATATATATATATATATATATATATATATATATATAACCCCATAATTCCGTTTTATAATTTAATCGCTGCGGAATCGTCATTTAGTTGTGTTTGGTTTGGTTGTATTAATATCGCAGTAATATTAAAAACATACAATGCCAAAAAATGAACATATAGTATAAGATAAATTTGAATGTATTACATAAAAAATTGTGGCAATTGGGCAAGGTGCAAAATGTGTAAGAAAGAAATGCCTGGTATACCATCTCGAATGGAAAAACACGTACAAAGATGTGGTAAAAACAGTACCAAGAAGTCCACAGACAATACTGTACAATATATAGAACCGATAGTGTCCACTAGTAAAGAAGGTAATTAAAACAAATATTTTCAGATGTTTGCGTTTTTGCCAACTGTAAGGAAACAAAAAAAGTTATCTATTGTTAGTGACTCGGACATTATTACAACGTCTGACGAATATTCAATTAATATCAACAAGCAAATAGCTCGATATTTTTAGGCCACAAATATGCCTTTCAATCACGCCGATCACTCGGAGTTCAAAAAAATGTGTTCTATATTACGCCCAGGATGCAAAGGCCGCTCTGCAAAGCAATTTGTTGGTTCCATTTTAGATACTGTGCACAAAGAAGTGAATAAAAAGTGCAGAGAAGAAATTAAAAATTCTACAGTTTGTATGTCAATGGATGGTCGGAGCAATATACACAATGAACCACTTATTTGTAGTAGTATAGTGACTTCAAATGGTGAATCTAAGGAAATTTAAAAGACCTTGCTATAAAAGCTATAAAAATTGCTCTAGATGATTTTCAATTAAGAGTGGGGAGTTTTGTAACTGAAAATACCGCAAATATACAAAAAAATGCGCTGGGATCTTTTAAATAAATAAATATATCATCACGACTTATTACCCATTGCTGGGTGTGCCAATCCGCTTTATACACAGATATCGGTAATGATGGAATATTTGCACCGTGCGGGCGCTTACAAGGCGTCACCTCACAGGCACTCATTGCTGGCGTGGAGAGTGTATCACTGGGGTCAATTTGTGCCATTTTTAAAATTGGAAATATTTGGTGTCGGTCGGGATCGAACCCGGTTCCCCAGATTCGCGACCTAACACGCTGCCACGAGACCCCATCTTTTAAATGACGTTAATTTTATTTAGTATGGATGTTCAGCCCATATTCTAAACTTACTAGCACAAGATCTGGAAATTCCAAACATGTTCCGAGCGCATTATTCAAAAAAGCACGAGGAAAAAAGCTTGTTATGCCCCAGGAGGTAAGATGGAATACAAGGAATGACGCAATCAAATCATATTTAGATAATAGAGGTATTCTTGTGCAAATATGTCAAGACAATAAAGAAGAGATTAATAATGAAATTGCCAAAATTATAAATGATAGCCATGTCTCAATGAATGCTGCTGATGTTTTAGCCAGATTAACACCAATTGCAGTGGCTCTTGATAGAATGCAAAGAGCGTCAACAACAATTTCCGAGGCCGTTGAAATATGAAATAAATTAGAAATAGATCTAAGGGATCAACCAATTAAAAAAAAAAACATTTTCACAAGCCCAGAAATACGGCATTAGGAGGCGCTCATTTTGCAGCTAATGTGTTGGACCATAGATTTCTTGGACAACGACTAAACAAGAACAGAAAGAAGAAGCTTACGCATTTATTGCCAGTATAAACAACGAATTTCTGTTATTTGTAATGGTTTTAACATCTACCTCATTACCATTTCCTAAGTACATGTTTGGACCACGTTTCCGCAAAACAAGTCCAATAGTATGATGGTGGAAGTCATTAATTGTTACCGATTGGCCTATAGAAAAGAAAACTTCCTAAAATTTTGTGAGACGCTGCTGACAGCAATTGCTTCTACAGCATATTTGGGAAGATATTTCTCAACATTCGGCTTGATACAGTTAAAATTGAGAAATCGATTGGGACGTGACAAAGCAGCTAAACTCGTTTTTTTTTTAAAAAAATATTTAAATAGAGAGAATACAGTTGCAACCAACGTTTGTAATATAGAATGGATATAGGATGAGGCCGCTGCACCTGCACAGGTGATTGGGTGTTTTGATTCAGATGATGAGCCCTTGATTAATTTATTAAAATATTAAAATTTCGTGATTTTTACCTCTCGCTTAGAGAGGTATTGAATTCATGGTAAAAATCGCATATCCAGATTTTAGTGAATAAGCACGTTTTAAGGTTACTAGATTCCGATTATAACATTTTTACGATGATGTCTGTGTGTGTGTGTGTGTGTGTGTGTGTGTGTGTGTGTGTGTGTGTGTGTGTGTGTGTGTGCGTGTGCGTGTGTGTGTGTGTGTGCGTGTGTGCGTGTGTGTGTGTGTGTGTGTGCGTGCGTGCGTGCGTGCGTGTGTGTGTGTGTGTGTGTGTGTGTCTAATGGGAAGAGTTGATTATGTTTTGGTAACAATGGGACAACCGGAAGTAAGAAAAAAATCATCTAAATATTGTTTATCGAAAATTTATGTAAACACTTATATTAAAGAATGTTACTTTCTTTATTCGATAAATATAAATTCATTATTATTATCTTCTATAGATTTAGAAATAAAAAATACATATAAAATAATTTGATGTAAAAAAAACTCAGATCAAACTACTTCAAGGCAAGAAATTCAAATGTTTGTAATTGACACATAAATATCACTGTTAAAAATATTTGTATGTCACTGTCAAAAATATTTGTACATCATTATGAAGATTATGAAAATAAAAAAAGTCAACAACGCAAAAGAATATACGTAAAAAAGAATATAAAAGGAATTTGCGAAAACATGACGAATATAAAGAAAAAGAAAAGGAAAGTAGAAAAAGAAAATTTCAGGATATTGAATATAAAAAATCTGATGTGGACACCACACGACTTCCTTGTACGCAAGACCAATATGACGATGAAGTATAGACCCAAGTATAAAATTGCACGTATTTGACGTAATTTGACATTAACATCTATTTTTTATTTTTTCGTTATTTTTTGTCCTAATCCATAGCAAGCTTCATTACAAAAACCAAAAAGTATATGTTTTAAATATACATATCTCGCTTATCCAAAGGGCTAATTTAATAATACTTGATGTGCCATGAGGAACATGTCTATCAGAAAAAAAATCTCCTACGGTCGTGGCAAGTGAGTCTGCCGACCGGGGAAATGATGTTGCTCGATTCCAAGGGAGGAGGAAGGAAATAAAAGTGAAGAGAGAGATGCCAGAAAAATTTTCAAGTCGCGTTTGTGATTGACATTTGACGTTTTGGATGTGTGACGTTAAATAATGTTGTTTGTGAAAATGGTGTAAAATGGTTGAGCTGTACCTGTTGGTATTACTCTTGCGGGACAGATGATATTTGAAAAAAACTGTTTTCCCATGTTAAACGCCTATATCACGGTTTTCAGTGTTCACACTATATATATATATATATATATATATATATATATATATATATATATATATATATGTAACGATTAGATTATCATATTAAGATAATCTAATCGTTACCAGAGTAAAATAAACGATTGGACAAATGAATTGTAAATTTTTAATATGATAACAATTTTGACGTGATGTTGAATTTAGAAAATACAAAATAATATGTTTTTGTTGTCAGCTGTTCCAAGGTAACGTCGGACCAGCTGATCAACAATGGTTGGAAGTAACGTGGCGGATAACTTGATAAATGTATCATTATATATATATATATATATATATATATATATATATATATATATATATATATATATATATATATATATATAACCCCATAATTCCGTTTTATAATTTAATCGCTGCGGAATCGTCATTTAGTTGTGTTTGGTTTGGTTGTATTAATATCGCAGTAATATTAAAAACATACAATGCCAAAAAATGAACATATAGTATAAGATAAATTTGAATGTATTACATAAAAAATTGTGGCAATTGGGCAAGGTGCAAAATGTGTAAGAAAGAAATGCCTGGTATACCATCTCGAATGGAAAAACACGTACAAAGATGTGGTAAAAACAGTACCAAGAAGTCCACAGACAATACTGTACAATATATAGAACCGATAGTGTCCACTAGTAAAGAAGGTAATTAAAACAAATATTTTCAGATGTTTGCGTTTTTGCCAACTGTAAGGAAACAAAAAAAGTTATCTATTGTTAGTGACTCGGACATTATTACAACGTCTGACGAATATTCAATTAATATCAACAAGCAAATAGCTCGATATTTTTAGGCCACAAATATGCCTTTCAATCACGCCGATCACTCGGAGTTCAAAAAAATGTGTTCTATATTACGCCCAGGATGCAAAGGCCGCTCTGCAAAGCAATTTGTTGGTTCCATTTTAGATACTGTGCACAAAGAAGTGAATAAAAAGTGCAGAGAAGAAATTAAAAATTCTACAGTTTGTATGTCAATGGATGGTCGGAGCAATATACACAATGAACCACTTATTTGTAGTAGTATAGTGACTTCAAATGGTGAATCTAAGGAAATTTAAAAGACCTTGCTATAAAAGCTATAAAAATTGCTCTAGATGATTTTCAATTAAGAGTGGGGAGTTTTGTAACTGAAAATACCGCAAATATACAAAAAAATGCGCTGGGATCTTTTAAATAAATAAATATATCATCACGACTTATTACCCATTGCTGGGTGTGCCAATCCGCTTTATACACAGATATCGGTAATGATGGAATATTTGCACCGTGCGGGCGCTTACAAGGCGTCACCTCACAGGCACTCATTGCTGGCGTGGAGAGTGTATCACTGGGGTCAATTTGTGCCATTTTTAAAATTGGAAATATTTGGTGTCGGTCGGGATCGAACCCGGTTCCCCAGATTCGCGACCTAACACGCTGCCACGAGACCCCATCTTTTAAATGACGTTAATTTTATTTAGTATGGATGTTCAGCCCATATTCTAAACTTACTAGCACAAGATCTGGAAATTCCAAACATGTTCCGAGCGCATTATTCAAAAAAGCACGAGGAAAAAAGCTTGTTATGCCCCAGGAGGTAAGATGGAATACAAGGAATGACGCAATCAAATCATATTTAGATAATAGAGGTATTCTTGTGCAAATATGTCAAGACAATAAAGAAGAGATTAATAATGAAATTGCCAAAATTATAAATGATAGCCATGTCTCAATGAATGCTGCTGATGTTTTAGCCAGATTAACACCAATTGCAGTGGCTCTTGATAGAATGCAAAGAGCGTCAACAACAATTTCCGAGGCCGTTGAAATATGAAATAAATTAGAAATAGATCTAAGGGATCAACCAATTAAAAAAAAAAACATTTTCACAAGCCCAGAAATACGGCATTAGGAGGCGCTCATTTTGCAGCTAATGTGTTGGACCATAGATTTCTTGGACAACGACTAAACAAGAACAGAAAGAAGAAGCTTACGCATTTATTGCCAGTATAAACAACGAATTTCTGTTATTTGTAATGGTTTTAACATCTACCTCATTACCATTTCCTAAGTATATGTTTGGACCACGTTTCCGCAAAACAAGTCCAATAGTATGATGGTGGAAGTCATTAATTGTTACCGATTGGCCTATAGAAAAGAAAACTTCCTAAAATTTTGTGAGACGCTGCTGACAGCAATTGCTTCTACAGCATATTTGGGAAGATATTTCTCAACATTCGGCTTGATACAGTTAAAATTGAGAAATCGATTGGGACGTGACAAAGCAGCTAAACTCGTTTTTTTTTTAAAAAAATATTTAAATAGAGAGAATACAGTTGCAACCAACGTTTGTAATATAGAATGGATATAGGATGAGGCCGCTGCACCTGCACAGGTGATTGGGTGTTTTGATTCAGATGATGAGCCCTTGATTAATTTATTAAAATATTAAAATTTCGTGATTTTTACCTCTCGCTTAGAGAGGTATTGAATTCATGGTAAAAATCGCATATCCAGATTTTAGTGAATAAGCACGTTTTAAGGTTACTAGATTCCGATTATAACATTTTTACGATGATGTCTGTGTGTGTGTGTGTGTGTGTGTGTGTGTGTGTGTGTGTGTGTGTGTGTGTGTGTGCGTGTGCGTGTGCGTGTGTGTGTGTGTGTGCGTGTGTGCGTGTGTGTGTGTGTGTGTGTGCGTGCGTGCGTGCGTGCGTGCGTGTGTGTGTGTGTGTGTGTGTGTGTGTGTCTAATGGGAAGAGTTGATTATGTTTTGGTAACAATGGGACAACCGGAAGTAAGAAAAAAATCATCTAAATATTGTTTATCGAAAATTTATGTAAACACTTATATTAAAGAATGTTACTTTCTTTATTCGATAAATATAAATTCATTATTATTATCTTCTATAGATTTAGAAATAAAAAATACATATAAAATAATTTGATGTAAAAAAATCTCAGATCAAACTACTTCAAGGCAAGAAATTCAAATGTTTGTAATTGACACATAAATATCACTGTTAAAAATATTTGTATGTCACTGTCAAAAATATTTGTACATCATTATGAAGATTATGAAAATAAAAAAAGTCAACAACGCAAAAGAATATACGTAAAAAAGAATATAAAAGGAATTTGCGAAAACATGACGAATATAAAGAAAAAGAAAAGGAAAGTAGAAAAAGAAAATTTCAGGATATTGAATATAAAAAATCTGATGTGGACACCACACGACTTCCTTGTACGCAAGACCAATATGACGATGAAGTATAGACCCAAGTATAAAATTGCACGTATTTGACGTAATTTGACATTAACATCTATTTTTTATTTTTTCGTTATTTTTTGTCCTAATCCATAGCAAGCTTCATTACAAAAACCAAAAAGTATATGTTTTAAATATACATATCTCGCTTATCCAAAGGGCTAATTTAATAATACTTGATGTGCCATGAGGAACATGTCTATCAGAAAAAAAATCTCCTACGGTCGTGGCAAGTGAGTCTGCCGACCGGGGAAATGATGTTGCTCGATTCCAAGGGAGGAGGAAGGAAATAAAAGTGAAGAGAGAGATGCCAGAAAAATTTTCAAGTCGCGTTTGTGATTGACATTTGACGTTTTGGATGTGTGACGTTAAATAATGTTGTTTGTGAAAATGGTGTAAAATGGTTGAGCTGTACCTGTTGGTATTACTCTTGCGGGACAGATGATATTTGAAAAAAACTGTTTTCCCATGTTAAACGCCTATATCACGGTTTTCAGTGTTCACACTATATATATATATATATATATATATATATATATATATATATATATATATATATATATATATATATGTAACGATTAGATTATCATATTAAGATAATCTAATCGTTACCAGAGTAAAATAAACGATTGGACAAATGAATTGTAAATTTTTAATATAATAACAATTTTGACGTGATGTTGAATTTAGAAAATACAAAATAATATGTTTTTGTTGTCAGCTGTTCCAAGGTAACGTCGGACCAGCTGATCAACAATGGTTGGAAGTAACGTGGCGGATAACTTGATAAATGTATCATTATATATATATATATATATATATATATATATATATATATATATATATATATATATATAACCCCATAATTCCGTTTTATAATTTAATCGCTGCGGAATCGTCAAGTATAAAATTGCACGTATTTGACGTAATTTGACATTAACATCTATTTTTTATTTTTTCGTTATTTTTTGTCCTAATCCATAGCAAGCTTCATTACAAAAACAAAAAAGTATATGTTTTAAATATACATATCTCGCTTATCCAAAGGGCTAATTTAATAATACTTGATGTGCTAGACGCAGAATTTAATTCTCTAAAACTTTTATTTGAAGCATTTATTTCTAACATCAAAATGAAACCATTTTATTCAAGAAAAACTGTTAACAACTTCAGGTAATATATCACTTCCGGTTAGCTTGTTTTAACCAAAATCTGCTATGTTATTCCAATTGATATAAAAGTCTTATATACCAAATTTGAAACATTTTGGATTATATTTTAATATAGTTTTTCATTAAAATCTATTATAGGCTTCAAATAAAGTACCATTTCTGGAAATTATGTAATGACCAAAAAGGGAGGTGCACAACTAGATGTTATAGAAGTCCTAAATACAAAATTTCAACTTTCTGCGGCTTACCGTTTTTGAGTTATGCGAGATACATACGCACGCACGTACGTACGTACGTACGTACGTACAGACGTCACGACGAAATTAGTCAGAATGGATTCAGGGATGGTCAAAATGGATATTTCCGTTGAAATCTCAAAACCGAAATTTTTCGCGATTACAATACTTCCTTTACTTCGTACAAGGAAGTAAAAAGGATCTATTTTACATAATTTATATTAAAATATCCTATAGATTTTGCAAATATATGTGAGAATTATCATGTAGTGAGACATGAATATATATATATATATATATATATATATATATATATATATATATATATATATATATATATATATATATATATATAGAAAAGTGAAATTCACAGGTAAGCAGTCAGGATGATGATTAATTTTGAATAAAACTCTTTTAAGTTATTATCAAGCTTTCGGAATTACTTTATTCCATCCTCAGGATAACTACAAAAACGGTTACAATGATCATAAACCACATGTTAAAAAATGTGCACAGTAAGTACTTAGTACGTTGGTTATTAACAAAATTGTTCTTTCACGTTAGTGATTGTTTTATCGTTTTGACATCATCTGTTCTAAATCTCTTCCCATCGCTTTTCACATATTAACATAGTTCACTTATTAATCGTGATCTAAATTAAAAATGTTACAAATTTATTTTATAACACAACCATTTTTTGTTCTTACGACTGCTTTGTTTAAATTATAACCTCAAAAAGTAGTAAGTACTTACTGTGCACATTTTTTAACATGTGGTTTATGATCATTGTAACCGTTTTTGTAGTTATCCTGAGGATGGAATAAAGTAATTCCGAAATCTTGATAATAACTTTAAAGAGTTTTATTCAAAATTAATCATCATCCTGACTGCTTACCTGTGAATTTCACTTTTCTACCTAACTGGTCAGTCGTGATCATACCTACTTAATATATATATATATATATATATATATATATATATATATATATATATATATATATATATATATATATATATATATATATATATATATATATATGTGTGTGTGTGTGTGTGTGTATTTAAAAATATTTTTCGTTTTATGCGTACAACTTGGTAAAATATCCGGTGAGAGGTTATGTGTTGGCCACATCAGATTTTTTTTTTAATGGAGAATAGAAATTTGTGTTATTTTTGTAGTTTTTAAGAATATTGTTTAGTTTTTTAAATAAATTTATTAAAAATCTTTTTAATTGTTAATAATTTATAAACTTGAGACCACAAAAACATAAAAGAAATAAATAAAAAATAAATATCAAGATGTTGACATACCGGGTGTCTTAGACCGACCGACACATGGGAGATTAACATGTAAAACCAGTTAATTGTGAATAGTATCTCCCCAGTATAAGATATTAAGATCAAATATTATATACTTATTGGAGGATATTAACTCTGTAGATTACAGTCCAAATTAGAAAATTTAAATGTGTAATATTAGAAAAAATTAACAAAATTTGTAGAATTTCCAGGATTACTGTTCGTATATCGGACAAAATGGTTACTAAGTAACACTACAAATAGCATAGTGGAAGCGTTTGCGCTTGGTAATAAACAAATTCGGAGAGACTGGGTTCGGAACCAGCTAACAGCAAAATTTAATTTTATATTTTTAATTGAAAAATAATTTTTATTGTTAATATGTTTTTAATCTTTTATTAACTTTTAATAAAATATAAACATTATTTAAATAATAAATTATACGTATTTTATAAAATCTAAATCACATTGATTACAACTTACAGTTACATAATTACAATAAATATTTATAATAAAAAATAACATATCCATTTTATTAAATTGCAACCAAAAATTAAAAACATATTATCAATAAAAATTATTTTGAAAAGTAAAAATTAAATTTTGCTGTTGGCTGGTTCCGAATCCCGTCTCAGAATTTTGTTGAGTACCAGGCTCATGCGATACCACTTTGCTATTTAAGCTGTTGGTAACCATTTTTTCCGGGATATGAAACAATCTTGGAAATTCTACAAATTTCCTTATTTTCACCCTAATCAATGAAATTTGGAGTGCCAGGTACATTTCAACCCAAGAAGTTATATTCATACATAAGCGTTGGTGCAGGTTTTTATATTAAATAATTCATTCCAATATTTGTAATGTTTTTTTATATAAATATTTTTTTTGTAATATTTGTAATTTTATTGAACTTCATTCTTCTTTGGTACACTTATGGATTTTAAAACTTTTTCATTACCGCAGTATTAATGTGAATTACCCTCACTCATCACTCACCAAGTTACATCGTACGGACAGTACAATATAGAAGAATACTTGAATAGAACATGGATTGCATAAATGACGTGCCACATACATACATACATATGTATAATGAAACAATTGCAAAAAAATATCAATTCAAAGAATTCGTGTTACCACTATTACAAAATACTGGATTTATTTCAAAAACGAATTTGTTTCATTAAACAAAAAAAATTATTTTAACAAAGAAATTACAAAATCTACATACAAAATAAGCAAGAAAATGAGCTCATGGCAATATGCATGAATTTATTTCGGTTAAAAATCTTGTAGTTTAGTATGGGAATCCATCCAAAAACAGAGAATGTCATCTACGTAGCGTTTCCAGAACAGAATGTGTTGGCCTAGAGGAAGAGCCATTATTTTTGATTCTAAATTATCTATGAAAATGTTTGCTAAAGAGCCGCTTAAAGGGGCAATCCATTGTGAGACCATCTTCTAATTTATGTTTTATTTTGAAAGTTAAAGAAATTTCATGACATCCTCTGTTTTTGAATGAGTTTCCATACTGAACTAAAAGATTTTTTTAACAGAAATAACACTGTCAGAACATCACTTTAGAAATTGAACAAAATAATTTTCTTAACTTTCCAGATCTTACCATTCACAGAACGAACTCCTCTATACATTTTAACAGATACAGAAAACTTAGTTATTGCGACATAATTATTCCCTACCACTATCCACAACACAACTATCAAAAAATCTACTTTTAATTACTTTTTAACTTTTACTTAACATTCCGTTATCATCAGAACACTACTTCAAAACAGAATTAAACACTATTTTAACAATCGGCACCAATAATAATTTCCCTATAAGCTACATGCTACAAATTTTGAAAAAATTTAAAATTAAAATTGTAACAAAATAACTTTAACCCCATTACAAATTACCGCCTAGTTACCTCTCAATTCCCTCCCACCAAAATTTATTACATACACTCAAACCAATAACGTCCTCTCGCAATATTACAATAACCAATACTACTCAAGTATTCTTCTATATCGTACTTACCGTATGATGCAACTTGGCGAGTGAGGGTAATTCACATTATCACTGCGGTAATGGGAAGTTATAAAATCCATAGGCGTACCAAATAAGAATAAAGTTCAATAAAATTAGGAATATTACAAAAAAATATATTTATATATATATATATAAAAAAAAACAGATTACAAATATTGGAAAGAATTATTTAATATATAATTACATAAAAACTGCACCAACGCTTATGTATGAATATAACTTCTTGGGTTGAAATGTACCTGACACTTCGAGTTTGATTGATTAGGGTGAAATCTGCTTTGTGTAAGGCAATAAAACAGCAAAAGCAGTATTTCATTTCTGAAGCTGCGCGGCATCGAAGTAAATGTAAATATTTGTCAAAATGCAACTTAGGAATAGTTAACTGAAGTACATTCTTTTACATCGCAAAGTAATATCGTAAAAACAGTTTTTAGGAGATATTTATTTATATTTAGCTGCAAAGAATTTTATACTGATTTTGTAAACTTGTACCTGTTCACTCGTAGCAAGATCGTGTATGGTATTCATGGTCATGGTAGTTACCGTTCTTTGAGAGATCTTTATTGTTGTGTGGTGTGTATATACAACGCCGGTAACGGCATAATTTCAAGGTCCTCGAAAATTTGTCTGCAACTTTCTCTAGAACTTTTTTATTACAATTTCTAATATTTTTTTTTCTAATTTAAATAAGAAATCGGCGAATTATCCCGTAATAAAATGACGTTCGACATTTTTGAGTTGTAACACGAGGGGGGAGGGGCTGGAACCGCCGACGCTAAAGCTGGTGCGGGTGAACTTACTGGTTTGTCTAATGATGACACACTTTATCTAAACTGGTGGACGCTTGGATGATTGGCGTGCACGACTTTGCGAAAAGGAAGGAAAGCAACACTTCACTTTAGTCGATAGCAGATGTAGGATGATAAATACTTATACGGACACATTCTTTGGATTTCAATTATATTTTTATTTACATATATTAATAATTATATACAATTAACTTACTATTAACGATTACACTCTAAACATAATTAAATAAATACTAAAGATTAAACAGTTACATTGTAAATCAGGGTGCTGCCGATAATCCAGCGCCCAAAACTAAAACACTACATGTTCCGACAGCAAACGTCTTCACGATGTGACAAACTAAAACAGACTGTTACATGTTTACTCCATAAGAGTACTAACCCGACTGACTAAAACAAATCCTTTATCTTCCTTTGTGAGAGGCTAGGGGTGCAGGGTAAGGCTTCCATAAAAAATATCAAGCATCCACGTAGGCTTGTAATAATTTCAAGACATAATTGTTAAAACTATAAAAGACAGACCGCTGACATCTTAAGACGAAACACAGATAGTTTATACAAAATGATAATTATTTCTAAATATATTTTTTTTAATTCCCAGATTAGCGTTGAACGTAATAATAGATAATACAACACAATAATATACTGGGGAACATATACAGGGTGTTAATTAAAAAGCGGGTCATAGGCTAACATGGAAAATAAGTTTTTCCTTGCGCAAAACTTCCTATTTAATTTGAAACAAAAATTTTTTAAATAAATTTTGTAAAGAATTTAATTCTAATCCTAAATCACTAATCAGATTTTATTTTGCATGTTTAGCAACCTGTAAAGTCCAATTTGAAATTCTATAAATATTGCACATTTGTAATGATAGCCATTGAATTTAAACAAAACTAAAAATAAATGCATATCGTTTGAAATTCGAATATCAAATAAAAATTACAGATAATTATGCTCTGTTCCATTTAAGCCATTCAGTAGATGGCACTGGCAACAGCGCAGATCTGCTTGTTGGAGAACCAGGATATGGGGTTTCCTCCAAAGAATGTGATGCACCGACATACGCCGTCTTGTTATCTTTAGCCTGATCGGAGTCTGAAAAGGTTTCCAGACTTGTCTCAGTACTTCGTGACAAAGTAAGTTTATAATCTTGGGTATCGTGGAGATATTGAAGAACACGCTTCGCCGCCTTCCATGTTTGTAACGTTGGCTTATCTAAAACTCTGCTCAACAAAGTAACAGAAAAAGCTAAATCTGGTCTTGATATGATGGCCAAGTACATAATACTACGTATTAGTCAACGATAAAGCACGTTCCTTACAATTTCCCCGTCTTCCATATTGAAGCCCACTTCCATTGGAATTGATAGCTTACGACATTTCGCCATGTTAAAGTCGTTAAGTATTTTTCGACCATTTTCTTTTGTTTAACAAACAACTATTCATTAATTCTTTCCATCTGCATGCCGAAAAAATTATGAGCTTCCCCAAGGTCTTTAACTTGAAATTCATATTTCATTTCATTCATTAGGGCTTCAATTTTATTTTCAGAACCAGTTATGATTGCGTCATCTACAAATAGTACAATGTAGATATCTTGAGCGCAATAAAGGCAAAAGTCATAATTGGATCTTCGTAAGTTGATTTTCTTCATCATTTGATCAAAACGATTGTTCCAGCACTTTGGTAACACATTGAGACCGTATAGAGCTGTGCCGTCTTAAGGCACACGCATTCTACATTTATATACGTTACTCTATGCTTAAATTTATATTCTTTTTTGTAAAGGTTATATTTATATAGTAGCCTTGGAGTATCCAGAGGGATGAGTTGTTATTATTTATTATGGACAAGCAGTTGTTATATATTGAAATAAAGATATACACGTCATTAACCTTCGCCCTCATTTATATATATATATATATATATATATATATATATATATATATATATATATATATATATATATATATATATATATATATATATAATTTATCATTATACATCTATTCATATACTTCAAACAACGATGCAACGAAATAATAATATCGTTACAATTGGTGACCCCGACTAGAAACGCCGCAGCCAAAAATGCTAGTGTCATCGTTTCATTGGTGATCCCAACTGGAGCCCCGCCCTTTCAAGAATCCCACTCTTTCAAGTTATCCACGATTGGGACTGCATCTCAAGAAGGAACCAGTTTCTACCCATTTGGACGGAGCATCCTATTGAAGACTTGTTGCGAACGATAGGCTACAGGACCTTTATCTAAATCTTCAGGCCACCGCTTCTACTTCTAGTGCCCACAAGGACATACTTTTGAACATATTTCGATGAAGAGGATTTTTCATCTCCGCCTCCTGGAGACGACGCTCCCAACAATTTTAACGAGCGTTTAGTGCACAACTTCTTTTCCTAAATGATCTCGCACAGCTAAAATTTCTACTAACGCATCTCCTCATAGCTGTAGGTCGTATTCATTCTCTGGCAGCATTTGTCGAAACTTTAGCACATCTTCTCCGACTCACTGGGGAATCAACCCGTAATTTTCAAGAATTACTGGCTTTTCATATTTTTTCCGACTTACTGGAAAATTCCGCGGTGGTTTTAAGGGAATTACGGCCTTTCATAGCTACAATCAATTTACTTATTTAAAATTTTAACACAAACTGTCAAAATAATGTCATACTCAACATCTGTCAAGATATTCTACACCACGCTGGAACAAATATCCTTTGTATGGGACTCCGTCTTCTGGAGGGGGACTTCTGTGCCAACTCAAGGCACACGCATTCTACTTTTATATACGTTACTTTATATGTAGCAGCCTATGCTTAAATTTATATTGATGAGTTGTTATTATTTATTAAAGACAAGCAGTTGTTATGTATTAAAATAAAGATATACACGTCATTTACCTTCACCTTCATTTATATGTTTTTGTTTACCATTATACATCTATTCATATGCTTCAAACAACAATGTAAGGAAATAATCATATCGTTACAATTTCTGTGCCGACTCAAGCCACACGCATTCTACATTTATATACGTTACTTTATATGTAGCAGCCTATGCTTAATTTTTTTTTCTTTTTTGTAAATGTTATATTTTTATAGTAGCCCTGGAGTATTTATATGTTTTTTTTATTATTTATCATTATACATCTATTCATATACTTAAAACCAATGGTAACGATATAATTATTTTGTAACGTCGTTGTTTGAAGTATATGAATAGATGTAGGAGTTTTGTTGTCGTTGGATGGGTGCTTGTGCTAGAATAGATGGTAAGATGGGTTTATCTGTTATATTCTTGTTTTGGTATAACAAAATCGTTGGTTTGTCTGTAGAAGAACTTTGTTGACATGGTGGAATACATTGCCATGTCGCCGAAGTTAAGGTGATACCAGTATAAATTCGCGCTTGGTGGAACTGTGGGGAAAGGTAGGATCTTCTTTCTTGATTGAGATAATACCAATTTCTTTAATTCAGATATTTCTTGTTTCAGTTCTTCAATCTGTTGTGTGTCTTTGCTCACGGAAGATAGCGCTGGTTGTGTATTGTTTAAAATTCTATCTGCGATTTCAGCTTTATCTGCAAAAGAGATTTTATTATTTGAAGCAAGGATGAGCTGAATATTTTGAGGAAGTTTTTATAAGAATATTTCTTTAAGAATTGAGTCGTCTAGATGTAGAGTACTAATTAACTGCTGAAGTTGACGTAAAAGTTGTGGAGTTTTTTTTTTATCATCGAAGTCGGTAATATTGAATAATTATTGAATTCTTTCTTGCTTTAACAGTGAAGTTCGATGAATAATTGTTTCTTTTAACTTGGTGTATGGAAGTTCTGTTGGAAGATTTTCGATAAGGTCTCTGACATCTGTTGCATATAGAGGATTGAGTAATGAAATTAATTGGCAGAATTCAGTTGCTTTATATGTTATACGATGTGACATAAACGTTGCTTCTACTTGAGAGAACCATAATGTCGGGTCTGCAGGCCAAAATTCGGGAATCTTGAAGGAATTGGTTAATGAAGAGATTTCAGGAGGTGGAAGTTCAACAGGTTGTGTGTCTGGAATAGGAGCAGGTACGCTGTCCATTTGGTCAGCAGTCGGGGTCTCCAATTGTGTAGAGTATAGAAAATATGAGTTCGGTATTTAATATACTCTACACTTGTAAAAAAACGTAAATACTTTAAACTTGTATAATACTAAATAAAAACACAAATGGATGTGAAAGGGAAAACGAAACTCGAAAAACACTTTATTTATTTTCTTAACAACATTCAACTGGTTAACTGGTCACTTGATAGAATTATAGACTATAGTAGAATGTGTGTAGTCGTCAACGACAGTAAGTACGTATTGTTTTCGATCATAGGACATAGGGTTGATGGGTCTCATTAAGTCACTATGCACGAGCTGTAGTAATCTTCTGGCTCTTACTTTTGTTTGATTGAAAGAAAGTCTTGTCTGCTTACCTTCCACACATGTGGAGCAGACATTGCGCTCATACATGATATTTGTCGGCATTCTCTCGACTAGATTGAGTAACTTAACCAAGGAGTCTATCCCAAGATGGCCCAACATTTTGTGCCTCAAATCATTTATCAAGTTAGCCGATTCATTTTTATTAAAATTTGTACAACTTATTTGTTCTTTGAGCTGCTGAAAGGATAGTAGTTCCCTTGTATATTTCTCCTACGCCACTGTGAAAAACTACTTTAAGTCCAACTCCAACTTTACTACAGAAAGTAAGTTTATCTCCAGATTCTCAACCAAAAGAACGTCACGGATTCTGATACTGAATGTCTAACCGTTGACTGTTGAACTCACCCTCACATCACCATAATCAAGCGCAGATAATTTTGTTACTGACTTAGCTACTTGAATATTCACAGGAGAAAGCAAGCGTCTTATGTTCACCATGTCTTTTCGCAATCCGGATAAATGTTCTGAAGCGCTAGGATCAAGAATCCACATACTATTATCTCGAACACTGGTAGTCAATGCCACGAAATAAAACTCTTCTTTCTTTTCAATGTTTATGTGTATCTTATTCTTCTTACAATACTTCTTTATGTGCCCTAATTTTCCACATGAATAGCATTTGTACTTCTTCTTATTATTATTTGCAGGACTTGCAAAAGTATTTGAGGGAACAGACGATACAACGCTGCCCTCTTTTCTTTTCTTAACAAAAGATAAAGTTAACTTGTTACTTGAGAGAGTTTCCAAGGCTGTCACAACATCATAACATGAGATGCTTGGCGATGTTAACAACAAATGATTCATAACATCCGCCTCATTTAACTTTGCACCAGCATTTTTCAGTTCTCTCGCCAAACAATCAAATTTCAAAAAATGATTTTCCAACGAGTCCTTAGGGTCAAGTTGCATAGTAAGTAACTTCCTTCGTAGTGATAATTAGGACGATACCTCTTCTTGATAAACGTTTCTTTTAGCGTATTACACATATCATATGGATTGGTTTACTTTTGACATATTCCAAATGACTGTCTGCAATGTTGTTGACTATTCCTCTTTTACATTTTAAGACTCCTTTCTTTCGAATATCTTCCTTCTTCGGATCCGTTAGTGAAATATTCGGTGAAATCACGTGCTTCAATAGATCATGCTCCTCCAAGTTGATTTCCATTGATACAAACAGTTGTCAATTTTTTTTCCATCGAACTTCCATTTCCACAAATTACGAATAACACACCTTGTATCAATACGTTTCTTCTGTGGTTTTTCTTTACGTGAACTGCTGTCCTATAACTTTTTACAATTCCCAGACTAGCGTTGAACGTAATAATAGATAATACAACACAATAATTTGATTTGAGATCAACAGTCAACGAAGCTAGACGTGTTGTGTGTGCTCTGGCGAAGTTAATTTTTTCTGCTTATAATTCTGTTTCGAGTGTTATTTTATTTTATAATATTCACCCTTAAAATGCTTACTCGTGCCGATCTTGATCATATTACCCAAATGATTACATCTTCTATGACCGGATTAAGTGCAAACAAATAGTGAGATGTCACGGTAGTTGATATTTTTCGTGAAAAGACGAAAGTTAATGTCTCTAAAAATGATATAGATTGCTGTCTCCGGCTAGGTAAACCAAAAAATAAAATAAATCGTCCAATAATTGTGAAGTTCGTAAGCTACCGCACCCACAGTAAGGTGTTCCAGGAAAAAAGAAAGTTGAAGGGATCAGGGATCACGCTCCGCGAAGACCTAATCTAGGCCAGGCTGGCGCTCTTGAAGGCAGCGGCAGATAAGTACAACTTCAAAAATTTGTGGACATTTGATGGTCGTGTGAGTGTGAAAGTTAAAAAGAATGGAAAGGACACTAAACTCTACATACACAGTATGAAAGATCTCGAGGATTAAATTATATGTCATATTTCTATTTCATTTATTGTTTGTCAACTAAGCCATATCGCACCTCGCGTCAATGAACTCTGGCGCCTTAGTTGAGTCTTGTATTTTTTTGTGTACTTGAAAATTTTTGCAAATTTTTGTTACTCTATGCTAAAATCATCTGTTTATAATGCACAGGTTGTTGACATCAATTCTACTCCGTTTTCATGCGGTCATTTAAATGTTAGGTCCTTAAATTCGTGTTTTGTTCAATTTAAAGTTTTTTTTATTGGAGTACAATTTTGATGTATTAGCAGTTAGTGAGACATGGATTAGTGACATTTCCCCATCACATATATTTCAAATAGATAACTATGAGTTAATTAGTTTACACAGAACTGATAAACGTGGAGGAGGCGTCGCCTTCTATGTCCGAAATTGTATCAAGTTTAAAGTTTTAAATACTTCCTTCGTTGTGAGCAACAATGTTGAGCATCTTTGGATTCAAACTACTATACGTAATCGTAATATAATTTTTGGAGTGATTTATAATCCTCATAGAGATTTTTATAAAGAGCTTAATATTTTGGATTCAATTTTTGCTGAATTTTCTACCCAAGCTGATAGTATAATTTGTGCAGGCGATATTAATGTGGATTTATTATGAAATGACGCACGCTGTCTGTATGTAATGAATCTGTTAAACGCTTATAACATGCATCAAATGATAAAAAGTTACACTCGTCCAGCTTCTAAAACATTACTCGATATTATTGCAATCTCAGATAAATCTTTATGCTCATATGCCGATGTTATCGATTGTACAAGTTTTACGGATCACTTTGGTACCTATTGTTATTTAAATTTTCCTAAATGTGTATCAGGAGCTAAGTTCTATACGTATAGAGATTTTAAAATTTTGATTCTCAGCAATTCTTTGTTGACTGAAAAGATTAATTGGAATCACATTTTAACAATTGAAAATGTTAACAGCAAATTAAAATACCTAAATGAGAATATTGTTTCACTATTCAATATTCATGCCCCTATTAGAACCACAAGAACTTCGAAAAAATTCAGTCTATGGATAACTCCAGTAATCAAAATTATGCAAAAAACGTGATAAAGCCTTTCTGGAATATAAAAAATATAAAACTAAAACTAAATTAGATTACTATAAACAACTACGTAATTTAACCACGGCTGCAATTCGTAGAGAAAAACAGGCATTCTTACAATATGAAATTAATAAAAATATTAATGATTCGAATAAACTTTGGAACAATATGAAACATTTAGGTGTTAAAAACGATGTCACTAAGAATATCCCAGAAACTCTTTGTAAGCCTGATACTTATGGACAATATTTATTTGACAAAGTCGGTAGCACAATCATTAACCCTAACACGGTAGATTACTTGAACAATATGTCTATGGAGAAATCTAATCAACCATTTAATTTTAAGCGTACGGACAGTGAGTCTAATGCTATAGGTTCAGACAATATATTTCTGAAAATGATCCTAATTATTTTACCCGTAATCAAGGACTGTATCACATAGTGAACACTTGTATTCTTGAATGTGAGGTGCCTGATGTGTGGAAAGCCGCAAGTGTAAAACCGTTAGTGAAACATAAAGATTGTTCTACTTTTGACGACATGCGTCCTATAAGTATTCTTCCTGCGTGTCTAAAGTTCTCGAGAGAGTGTGCTATAATCAAATTTTAGAATACTGTAAGGAGAATAACATTTTGCCAGAAAATCAGTCTGGTTTCAGAACTGGACATAGCACAAATACATGCCTCTTAAATGTAGTTGACATGTTATTGAAAAACTACGATGATTCTAAAATCTCCCTTTTAATACAAATAAATTTCTCAAAAGCGTTTGATATGGTGAATCATACTATACTTCTCTCTAAACTGAAAAACTATAACTTCTCCGATGACGCAGTGAGATGGTGTCATAATTACCTTTGTAACAGGGCATTCTAAGTATGCATGTCTTCAAATTTAGATATAATTAGTTCGACATTGTTTCCTCTACAGTGCGGCGTACCGCAAGAGTCTATTTTAGGGCCATTATTTTTCTTAATATATGTAGCCGACATGCCATCTACTTTAAATTTTTGCAAAGTTCATTCCTACGCTTATGACACTCAACTCATAGCATCCATTGATCCGTTTAAGTCAAATGAACAAATTAATATAGTTAACGACGAACTGGAAAAATTTGTGCTATGGGTGGACAAAAACAGCTTAAGAATAAACGCTAGCAAATCATCCCTTCTTGTTATAGCTAATTACAACCATATAACACAGAACATACTGTTAGATGGCGTGCCTCTTAAAAGAAGTTTTTGTGTAAAAATATTAGGTCTGACCGTGGACGAGAATCTGAAATTTGTGCAGCATTTAAACTTAAAACTTACTGCTGCTAGACTTAGAATGCGACATTTGTATCAGTTCAGACATGATTTAAGCTCCGAGGTTGAATTACGTCTGGTTAATACATTAATCTGGCCGATTTTAGATTACTGCTCCTGCATCTACATTCCTATTCTATCACAGACGAAAAAAAAGTTGGGGTTATTTAATAACATCATACATGTTTTTTTTATAACAAATCTGTTAGTTGTTTATGATTGGAGTTGAACCAATCCACCGGTGTTCTATAATTAGTTTTCGAGTTTACCAAGTGGCTACGAATTTTGACTAGGGGACTTAGTTTGTCTGTCAGAAATTTTAGTGGAAAGTATGTATAGAATGACACTTATACCGTTTTTATTTATGTTATAATAAAGCACTGGGTATCGGGTGCCATTATCAAAGTTAATATACTAACCCCGATGGTCGGAGAAAGCTGGATCAAAGACATCTGTTTCACGTTTAGTTTTCTCAATATTTGTTAAAATGTTATCCATGCAATTTACAGAATTAGCAGATATTCTAGTATTCTCTGTTATTGTAATATCTATGTTGAAAGTTTTATTAATAATAAATAAATTATTTAATTGTGTAGATTCAGTACCGAAATAAATGTTAAAGTCCCCCATGATATTTTTATTTTTACATTTACTAGAATTAAAATGTAAAAGACTTTCATATTTTTCTAAAAAAAATCTTGAAATCGCACCGGCCTTGTATGACTATACATACCACTACCATGTTAAAAAAGAATATGTACAGCGCAGAATTCAGAGTGATACTTGAGATATAAGTGATAGGTCTAATGGAGTTAATGTTATATGATATTTTATATAAATTTCTACTCCACCATGTGTACTTATGCTCCTGCAGAAGTGACTTGCTAGAGTGTACCCAGAATAGTTTACAAATTTTAATTTATTAGCCTCTAGCCAATGTTGTGAAATCCAGGATATGTCGTAATTAAATTTGTCTAGAAATAAATGTATTTGATTAGTTTTGTTTGACAGACTTTAAATATTTACATGGAATGCACTCACATTGCAGTTTGATTTATTAGCAATTTAATTTGTCCTAGCTAATCGTTGTTTATATTCTTGCTGGTCTGTTGAAAAAGCGATTTTTTAGTCCCTACTGTCCATATTGATGGATACATGGCTTTCTTTAAATTTGTTGCATCAATGGAAACTTTGAATGATGAATAGGTCCGCGGGTGTTTTGCTGTCAGATGATCGACCTGTACCTCTTCAAAGTGCTTTTATAATTTAAGGTTGTAGTCTGTATACGTGAAGATATATACCTTATAAGCATAGAAAATATTTATTTTAAGATCATTAGGAATAAAATTTAACCTTCAGTTTTATTACGAGAATTATTATACAATAAAAAAATAAAAAATTCTTTATAAAAAAGGTAAGTAATGTGCATATTTCACAAAATAATATAATATCATTTATATAATATATCATTTTTTAAAAAAATATATTAGTGTTGATTGGTAAACAACAGGGAAAAAACAAAAAATCATATAAATTAATTGTTACAAAATATATAAAGCATTTAAATTTTGCTGATGTACTAGATGACCTTCCAATGGGAGACTAGTTGAAATCTCTACTCCATGTTCGAATGTGATAAGACGCCGCATGAACCACTGATAGTACACCGCCGGTACTGTACAACTAGTACGTCACTATCACATGACACAACAAAATCAGATTTTAAAAATTAATATCTCGCTTATTAAAAGGAATTTTTAACTCGGATTTTTACAGGTACTCTTAGATATAACTGTTCTTTAAGAAAAAAAATAAAAAAAATATGAGCGAATACCCTATTGTGTGTCTGGTAATGCGTGCGTAGGTGTAAAAGAAAGAAAAGAAAACGTGAGGGCGCGTGTGTTTGCCGTTCCAGTGTAAAATACGATGAAGTGTTATATAGCAAATAACCCAGTGTATGTGATTCCTGGGTTTCATTTATCTCTGTAGGTGAGCTTGTGTATGTATTTGTGTGGGAATAGAATAAATTTACTACGAAATAAAAAAGAAACGTTTTAACGGTAAACTTTTTGGTATTGAAGTGAACATGTACATGTCTACCTCAAAAATTTTTATTGCAAATTCGAGCGGCCTGAGTAGTTACCACTCCATCTAGTTTCTATAACACGGCTTTATGCGCGTGCATCACACTGCTTGATATTTAATGAATAGAACCTCTTTCGATAACAATAAAATAATAGTTGTCAACCATCAGAATTCTTAATTCTAAAACGGACGTAATGCAATCAATGCCACCAATTTTTATTTGGAAATTTTACAAATGTGGGTGATTTAAAAGCTATGATCGGGTTAGTATCTTTATACCGTAAAGTTTTTGAGGTATACCTTTTTGGTTTGAACCTATATGCAACCCAAAGGTAGAACAATTCTTCCTTTTTAAAAGGTCGATGCACCAATCTCTGTTTCGGGTAGGAAACCCTGACACACCTAGGTAAGCACGAAATGACCCTTCATATAGTGGGATGCAAATACTTTAAAGTAATTTGGCATTTCCGTAACAAAACTTACCTGCAACTGCCTACATGGTTGTTAAAAATGCTTTATAATGATATATATGAAACCCTATCCGAGGACATTGCAAATTCTTTGAAATGTAAATACTATTAGGATTCAGGAAAATTAATAAATTATATATATAATAATAATAATAATAATAATAATAATAAAAACAACAATAATAATATTAATATTATTTTAGTTTTAAAAAAGCTTTTGAATCTTCCAATGAGAACTATTTTGAACTTGTCAAAAAATTTGCCCACACGCCTTCACTTTATGTTCTAAATTTAAAAAGAAAAACACAACCAATCTCTCCATTACAACGAACTTGTGAGTCTGTTTTAATTGAAAAGTTCTATTATTGTTGATGTAAACGAAGCTTCTGAAACGATTTAAAGAGAATCATTTTCTTCTGGCTGTATCCTCTTAAAACCTATATTTTAATAAAAGTAAGATGTGACCAACACATTACATCCAGCTACATTAGTTTTTATGTAAATTCATATTTAATAATGTTGGCAAATTATAAAGTGTAACTGAAAAAAATCGTAACAAACGGGTAACTTTTCATTATTATTCAGATTATAACAAATCTATCTACCTTATAAACTGCGAGGACAAGTTTTACTTGCCCTATATGAAAAGGTTCAATTGGAATAACTTGAAAATATAATTCAAATTTCTGATTATATAATTAATAAAAATCTGTTGAAAATGGATAATTTATTAAATACATTTTGAAGAAATGTGAAATATGTCTTATGCTATAAAATAATATATATATATTAATTAATTTGTACATTATAGCTAGTTATGTCATTAGGCCGGTGCTAAGCATTTACGGGTGAGCTAGTATATCATGTGTCTCGCTTTACCGGACTCGACCCGTGAACTAGTGAGACCGTAATGCAACTACCGGCCGTGTGTCGTATAAAAATTTTCTGTACCCGCAACAACTATTTTGAATGCAAATAATTTATGGTCATGTTTGTTTTGAACAAGTTGTTAAGTTAACATTTTTTATCTAATTTACAATTTACAAATGATGTAATAGTCAACTTTGAAATACCTACCGGACATCGTCAAGATTATTACTATGTACTACCGGCGTAAGCCGTAAGAACGTACCTACCTGACTCGTTTCTAAGAAGATAGATTGTTGTTTACAGTTTAGTATACAGAAAAATTATTTAAATAAAAAACTATAATTCTCAGACTATATGAGAATAAAATAATAAAATTTGATTCATGTATCTACTTCAGCAGGTACTCATGAAAACTGAAATTTAAATAATAATAATAATTATTATTATTATTATTAAAAGCTATGGTTTTTACCAATTTTTGTTAATCTTTTTCATTTATTACTTAACTAGAATATATGGGCGATAATACATGCAATAATCTAATATATACAATTCACATTCCTTTTTGACCTGTTATCGGTGTCCTCTTCTATACGCGTCAGCGACGGACTGGCCCTCTACGACGCGTTCCCCTAAGTGGGATAAAATACACATTGTCATTCCAATTTACAACAATTATCACAGGCGTCCATTATCATCTAATAAGATAGACAGGAAGGGGGGCAGGAATAAGGTTGCTCCCAAGTCCCAGACTTGGGCAGGTGCCGCGCATATTAAATGCGGCCCAACACCTTGTGGTTTCCGGTACCTCTATCCGCAAAAGTATACACCCAGTGCATTGACGAATTGCTGGAATACGGCTCTCGTGAATAATCATTTCTGAGCCACTAGCGGTACCGTAGCCACATACGCATGTCCCAGACATGTTGAGCTCCCAGAGCTCTGACCTCCCAGAGGTCAATGGGTCCCAGACCCATAATGAGAGTTTAGCTTACGATCACACGAGTGTAGGTCCCAGACCTATCATGATAAACCCCAGGTTTATCCTTAACGTCCCAGACGTTCTCGTGGATCTCAGCCTCTCATGTGCATGTCCCAGACATGTGAGTTCCCAGAACTCGACCTCCCAGAGATCAATGGGTCCCAGACCCGTTATGAGAGTTTAGCTTACGATCACACGTTTATAGGTCCCAGACCTATCATGATAAACCCCAGGTTTATCCTTAACGTCCCAGACGTTCTCGTGGATCTCAGCCTCTCATTTGGTGTCGTCACACCTCGAAGCATAAAGCTCCATGGGCCCAGAGTTGTCCCAGACAACTCTTCGGATAATTAGGAAACTACTACGTTTGCGGCCACAAACAAATAATACAAATGTATACTTCACATATACCATGCATATCAAATACACAAACAGTGTATAACATATCAATCAAGCATCTGGTGATCCACACCAAACTATACCTGTATAATAATTAAAATGACAGCGAGTTCTACCACTCACCTATAATTACTGCAAGCATCTCGTCTTTTCTTTGTTGACACTATTCACAGTTTCACACACATCCAAATAGGACTGCTAGCACACAACGACTAACTGCCCTGGCCATCTAAGGGTCGGGGGTTGTTATTGTGTTTACGAATGTCAAGTGCTTCTGCCTTAAGCCAGCGCTTCTAAACCAGTGGCGCCCAGTCGAAAAGTGAATCTTACAGTCGGCCTATCCTGACTATCTCCTCGTCCTCGAGGAGGCGATTAATATTTATAAATAATTTAATTATCAGTATTTGAACTGTGTTCTGATTCCAACCCTAAGTCTTCAACACTTTCACCGATTTCACACGACGAGTCCGAAGACATACCTCCTGGAGAGGTCCACGGCTTTAACTTGTTGACGGTCACTGTATTTTCGTATTTAGCCCGGCGGCTTCTGTCTGATCTATAACAGGACCCGCATAGGGTGGTTGTAATTTTTTTTACTAGCGCTTATAATTTGTTTCTCGAATACTACCAAATCATTTTCCTTATATTTTCTAGCTGGATTTCGTTTTTTATCAGATCGTTCTTTTGCAACACTGAGTCAAACAATAATTTTTCGGCTACTTCTCCTCGCTCTTCGTTCATATCACGTGAATGTGATTGTTCTACTTGTATTTCCGCAGTTAATAATGAATTTATTAATGGACGCGGTTTATACACAAAAAATAATTCACTTTTATTGTACATATTATTCATATCGAATTGTACTTTTGCTATATGATCTTGCCATTTATCAGCATCTTCGCAGCTAGTCGACAACGCCGATAAAAGAGTTCTATTGAATCGCTCAACTTGACCATTACTTCGTGGTGTAGCCACAGCATTTTTAATATGTTTTACTCCCGTGTCGTGACAATATTTTAAAAATGATTTTGATGTGAAAGCCGTACTTCTATCTGATATTATTATTGTAGGTATGCCATATGTTCTAAATAATTTATTTAACTATTTGATAACATTTTTACTTTTGGTAGATTTTACCACTTTGACAAAGACAAATTTTGTGAAAGCATTTACAACAGCGATTAAATGCGTGTAATCTTTAAGTGATTTTGGAAATTTGTCTAAATGATTTATATGTAAAGTATGAAAAGATTCTGGAATTTTCTCAGTCGGATTTAAATATCCTTCTTTTTTTTCCCGCCGGTATTTTGTTATAAATACATAAAATACAGCACGAAATGTATTTTTGCACGTACGTTCTCATCTTTGGAAACCAGTATGTTTCACATAGTTTCCTTAATGTTTTCTCTACGGAAAAGTGCCCCATTTCATCATGTGCACTGCGGACAATTTGTACACGTAACCCTTTTGGTAACACACACTGAATACCTCGCGTTGTTATTCTATATACTCGCCCCTCACGTAAAGCATTATTTTTATAAATACTTGTCTCATATTCGGTTTCAGGAGTCCTCGAAATTATATCATGAATTTCGCGAACCTTTTCATCGGTTAATTGGGCCGATAACACCCAATCAACGGTTTCTATTTTAAAAATTGTGTACTTCTTCCGCCGGTTGCTCTGTAGTTTCCGAATTACGGCTCCAAGCATCTACATGACTCATTCGCGCACCAGGTCGGTATTCAACGGTAAATGTAAATTCTTGGAGGTCTAACCACCAGTGTGCAATTCACGGCAATAAATCCCGTTTCGAACACGCAGTTTTTTAAGGCATTACAGTCAGTTACAACCTTGAAATTTATACCAATTAAATATACTCGGAATTTCTTTAAGCTTTCAACTACTGCCAATGTTTCCAGTTCATAAGAATGAAATTTTGTTTCACAATCGTTTGTTTGCCGACTGTAGTATGCGACAGGCTGTAAACTACCATTGTCCTGCCTTTGGAGTAATATACCTGCTATCCCCAATTTGCTCGCATCGGTATGTACTTCTGTTTCGCCCTGAGGGTTATAAATAGCCAAAGTCGGACGTTGAAATAAATTTTGTTTCAATTTCTCGAAGGCATTTTGTTGCTGCTCCGTCCAATTCCACGTTTCCGTTTTCTTTAATAATTTCGTAAGTGGCTGTGCTACTTCGGCGTATTTATTTACAAATTGTCGGAAATAATTTGTTAATCCGATAAACTGTCTAATATTATGTACATATTGAGGCACTGGGAAATCTTTTACAGCCCTAATTTTTACTGCACCTGGCCGTATACCGTCACGGCTAATTTCAAATCCTAAATAATCGATTTTAGTTGCAAAGAATACACATTTACTAAGTTTTAATGTTAACCCTTTCTTTCGCATTATTTTCAAAATTATTTCCAAATTTCTGATTCCCTCCTCTATATTCCTAGATGGTATTAATATATCATCGATATATGCCATAGCTATATTATTTTTATATGTGCCTAAAATCTTATCCACCATTTTCTGAAAAATACTGGGAGTGTTTGTAAGGCCAAATGGCAGCCGATTAAATTCATATTGTTCATCTGGTGTTACAAACGCTGTTTTCAATTTTGATTCTTCCGCGACAGATATCTGATAATAACTAGGAGTAAGGTCAAAATATTTACATCCCCGTAACAGATCAAACTGATTATCTATTCGCGGTAACGGATATTTATCTTTAACAGTCACATTATTCAATTTGCGATAATATATACAAAGGTGCATATCACCCGTTTTTATTTTCACTAATAAAACATGAGAAGCATATGGTGAATACGAATCTTCAATAATGTAAATTAAATAAAATAAATATATATCATCACGACGTGCCACCCATTGCTGGGTGCGCCAACCCGCCCCGCACACAGACCTCAGCAATGACGGTGACATACCTGCACCGTAAGGGGCGCCTACCAGGCGCCACCCCACAGGCACCCATTGCTGGAGCGTAGAGCACACCACAGGCGTCAATTCCGTGCCATTTAAATTTCGAAATATTTGGCGTCGGTCGGGATCGAATCCGGTTAACCAGATTTGCGACCAGGCATTCAGGCACGCGGTCACGAGACCCCATAATAATGTAATTACCAAATAATTATTTAATCACTTCTTTTACTTTTTCCTCATGTTTTGATATGCGACAGGGGTGATATATTATGGGTTTATTACCCTGTACATTAATTTCGACTTCGCTGGATTTACTACACCTTATTTCAGTTAAATTTTAATTAAAACAATTATAATGTATTATTTAACAATGTCAGTAAATTTTACCTTCAAAATTTAATTTTAACATTACTTGTAGATCATTCTCTGGTTCGGCGTAACAGGAGTGAACAACACTGCTTCTTTCTTAATTTAGTTTTACAATGAAATCGTCATCTACAGATTTACAATCACTATTGTAATATCCGAATTACCGAATTTTGTTACACTTCTCTGTAACAACTTGTTCCGCTAATTTCACCGATCAGACGAATACTATAAATTTAATAATTGCTTTGATAAAGTATTTTTATCATTTATGTTTGTGTCTATGTCTGCTGTGAAATATTCTAACAAATCTATACAGGGTGAGGCAAATGAGAAGCTGACACAATTAAACAAATGATATTACTTAAATTTATGAGCCTTTCGGGTTGACAGTTTTAGGATGCATTTTTCTTTACTCGAAACTGAACAGTGCCTATTAGTTCCGCTCGACCTAAACAACTGAGTCAAGTACCACTCATAGGGCTTGACATTTTCAACTAAATTTATTACTCCGCACGTGTGATGCGACGGTCAGACCGATGGGTTTATCTTATGGATTTATGTTTCTTAGGTGTTACGCAGTATAAACTTTTAAAAGCATAAAACATTATACATTCCTAGATGGGATGCAAGATAAACAACATATTATATGAAGACAACGATAACGTCAAAGTTTTGTGAATTGTATATTTTTCAATAACAAAATATGTCTTATTTTGTTTAAACAATGCCCAACGTGATCCTGATTCAGATCCCACTTTCTGAGATAAAAGCTATGGTTTTTACCAATTTTTGTTAATCTTTTTCATTTATTACTTAACTAGAATATATGGGTGATAATACATGCAATAATCTAATATATACAATTCACATTCCTTTTTGACCTGTTATCGGTGTCCTCTTCTATACGCGTCAGCGACGGACTGGCCCTCTACGACGCGTTCCCCTAAGTGGGATAAAATACACATTGTCATTCCAATTTACAACAATTATCACAGGCGTGCATTATCATCTAATAAGATAGACAGGAGGGGGGGGGCAGGAATAAGGTTACTCCCAAGTCCCAGACTTGGGCAGGTGCCGCGCATATTAAATGCGGCCTAACACCTTGTGGTTTCCGGTACCCCTATCCGCAAAAGTATACACCCAGTGCATTGACGAATTGCTGGAATACGGCTCTCGTGAATAATCATTTCTGAGCCACTAGCGGTACCGTAACCACATACGCATGTCCCAGACATATTGAGCTCCCAGAGCTCTGACCTCCCAGAGGTCAATGGGTCCCAGACCCATAATGAGAGTTTAGCTTACGATCACACGAGTGTAGGTCCCAGACCTATCATGATAAACCCCAGGTTTATCCTTAACGTCCCAGACGTTCTCGTGGATCTCAGCCTCTCATGTGCATGTCCCAGACATGTGAGTTCCCAGAACTCGACCTCCCAGAGGTCAATGGGTCCCAGACCCGTTGAGTTTAGCTTACGATCACACGTTTATAGGTCCCAGACCTATCATGATAAACCCCAGGTTTATCCTTAACGTCCCAGACGTTCTCGTGGATCTCAGCCTCTCATTTGGTGTCGTCACACTTCGAAGCATAAAGCTCCATGGACCCAGAGTTGTCCCAGGCAACTCTTTGGATAATTAGGAAACTACTATGTTTGCGGCCACAAACAAATAATACAAATGTATACTTCACATATACCATGAATATCAAATACACAAACAGTGTATAACATATCAATCAAGCATCTGGTGATTCACACCAAACTATACCTGTATAATAATTAGAATGACAGCGAGTTCTACCACTCACCTATAATTACTGCAAGCATCTCGTCTTTTCTTTGTTGACACTATTCACAGTTTCACACACATCCATATAGGACTGCTAGCACACAACGACTAACTGCCCTGGCCATCTAAGGGTCGGGGGTTGTTATTGTGTTTACGAATGTCAAGTGCTTCTGCCTTAAGCCAGCGCTTCTAAACCAGTGGCGCCCAGTCGAAAAGTGAATCTTACATTATTATTTATATAAGACCTAATTTTATTTCAAAAATGGAATTTTAATTAATTTAATACTTTAAATATGTCAGCCAGAAATACCCCCAAACTTTGTTATGGATGTTCATGCTCATCCATATGTAAACATCTCTATTCACTCATATATGTGTACTCTTTTTTAATAACACTAACAACCCTGTCTTGTTGTATGTATAAATAAGGTGATGTCTAGTAAACGCACACACGGTACGAACGTCATCCTTGCGATATCTGTGAACAACGCAGATTGGCACACCCAGCAATGGATAATATGCTGTGATTATATATTTAATTATAAAATAATGTTCCAATGTATTCAAAAATGTGAACATTCATTGGCTATTACTTCAAATTTTGCACGTCCTGGAGGAATATTTATTCAATTTCTTGTATCTTCTTCTAGCAGGTAACGCAAAATTAGTATTGTTGTGCGTAATAAATAGCTGCGAACAAAAAGTTATTTATTAAAGTTTTATTCAAAAATTTTGCTGGATTTTCAATGTTTATTTTCTTGTAGTTAAATATATTTGTTAATACTAGTATAAATAAAAATATATTAATTTAGAAATTATATGAACGGAATAAATGATAAAGAAATGTGTATAAATAAGAAAATGAAAGACACAAAGAAAATTAACTTTAAAGTTCAGATTTTTATACATCGAACATACTTTGTCAAAATTCCATGATTTTCGACAACTGAAACAGTTCATTTTATTGTGTGATAATAAATCTACATGTATCGCACTAAATCAAGATGGATCTAAAAAATTGTACAATTAAAAATTCAGCGCATATTTCTATCTGAGTTTCAAGTGTTATCATTGCAACTGTCGCCAACAAAATAGCATATAAAAATTTCACATCTGTGTGTCACCTCCTACTGTACGAAAGAGGTTACTCTGACCTCCCGAAAAATCCTTCGTCTGTTGCTATATTCTAACCATAATTTCTGAGAAATGAGGAAAAATCTCGCAAATAACTACTATAATTTTCCATATATTTGTATCCTTATAAGTCTACACATCGTCAGTTATGTTTAATGGACAATTACAGTTTTTCATTTAATTTTATGAGCACGGGTAATTAACACTTTCAATCAATTGTAATTTATTGTTTTGTATTTCATACATTTATATATATATGTATATATATATATATATATATATATATATATATATATATATATATATATATATATATATATATATATATATATATATATATTGTATAATGCTACATATTTTCAAAGAAGTAACGGAGGAAACGATTATGTAAAAATGTAATCATATTAATGTTATTTCTACTAACAATGTACAATAAGTTACAAAATACAGTAAATCAGAATATTTTATATTATTCTTGCCAATATTTACCTATGATTCCTTTGAAATTTCATATATAATACCTATTTTATTAATATTAATGTAAAATCCATATTTTTGTGATAGATACTGTATTGCAAATTCAACGCAGAATATATAGGTTAAATCAACCCTTGTCTAAAAGATAGAAGCACCTACTTAATTTACTTACAGTGCAATACAGATGCCTGTAAGTGACTTGAATCTACCATACCTAAATTTCCTACCTTTTTCTTATCGACTTTCGACCTTCCTACTCTACATCAACTCAAAGAAAGATTCAACGACTCAATTGGAGATTCATATTTCCTGATTCTACCCCAAAACTTTACAGTGTACATCAATATTATACAAAAAGCAGTTTTTGATACCAAATAACAATGTAAATCACTTCAAAATATTTCGAAGTGATAATAATAAAAAGTAGTCTCGTAAAACTGATCAAAAATAACGATCTTCAACATCAACAGGACGGGGTTGTTAGTGGTATTAAAAAGTGTTGTTACACGTATATGAGCGAATAGAGATGTTTAAATTTGGATGAACATGAACATCCATAACAAAGTTTGGGGGTATTTCTAGCTGACAAATTTAAAGTAATAAATTAATTAAAATTCCATTTTTGAAATAAAATTAGGTTTTATAATAATAATAATTATTATTTAAATTCCAGTTTTCACGCGTATCTGCTGAAGTAGGTACGCTGGCTTGCAAAAATATCGCGTACACCTTAAAAGTCAAGTAACCGAGTTATAATCTTTTTGTAGCTATGTAAATACGATTGTTTAATCAACTATGAATGGAGTTGTCACTGTTGTCATTAACTTGTCACTATTTTATCTATTTTAGAGCAAATTCATTATTGTGTTTTAAGTTACAATTAAATTACAGGTATATAAATTCCAGTAAAATGAGAGAACAACCAAGTATGTATTTCTCGTTTTCTGTAAACTTTGACATCTTAATTGACACTAGTGTCATTGTCAAGTCAAAATTCTAGATAGACTCAATTTAGCAAAAGATGAGTGTACGCAATTTTTTTTGCAAGCCAGTGTACATGAATCTACCTTTACTATTTTATTCTCATATAGTCTGAGAATTGTAGTTTTTTATTTAAATAATTTTTCTGTATACGAAACTGTAAACAACTATCTATCTTCTTAGAAACGAGTCAGGTAGGTACGTTCTTACGGCTTAGGCCGGTAGTACATAGTAATAATCTTGACGATGTCCGGTAGGTATTTCAAAGTTGACTATTGCATCATTTGTAAATTGTAAAAAACAAACATGACCATAAATTATTTGCATTCAAAATAGTTGTTGCGGGTACAGAAAATTTTTATACGACACACGGCCGGTAGTTGCATTACGGTCTCACTAGTTCACGGGTCGAGTCCGGTAAAGCGAGATACGTGATGAACTAGCTCACCCGTAAACGCTTAGCTATTGGCCTAATGACGTAACTAGCTATAATGTATAAATAAATTAATTAATATATTATTTTACAATATAACGCATATTTCACATTTCTTCAAAATGTATTTAATAAATTATCCATTTTTAACAGATTTTTATTAATTATATTATCAGAAATTTAAATTAAATTTTCCTTCGCTTGTCCTCCGATATAATTACTATGTAGTATCGCGTTAGTCATACCCATCGGTACATTTGAAAGCTACGTAATAATAAAAAAAAAAAAACACCCGACGTAACACCTCGTAGATCCTATGACGCGTGTTCATCCTTTTTTCTGCCCTGTAACATTTGGATCTGGAAATCTGGGGATTTACCCCGTAGATCTGATGGACATGTGTTCATTATGGCGTATAATTACACTAATTTGAACCAGAGACCGCTGCGTTCCTGATAAACATGTGTTTATCCAATTTTTAGTAATTAAGGTAAGTACTTTATAGTACACTTCAATAGTCCAGGTTTAATGTTGGCTTATTCCTATTGGTAACAATGTTACATACGTTCAGTGTTACATTTGTTATGTAAACATCAAACCTTCCTTGATTCAGGTAGTTTGTAACGTGACTTACGAACCTTATATTTGACTCATATAGTTTCAACACAAGAAGATGATATATGTTCGTCCGGTGTGCGGTAACAAGAATTTACCCAGGTACATGGTCTTGTCCTCTGTATCTAAAATCTTAAGCAAAGATTTACTTCTTTTTTTGTGGAAAAATCCTACCGATTAACAAAGGCCAAAACGTAAACGTACCAGATGAATTTGTTGTAAGAATTAACAAAAATTTAAACGAAGAAATGGCTGACAAGTACCCGTTGGTAGCCATTTATTAAGCCTTGCACCCACCTAAACCAATTGGAGAAATTCAAGCATGCATACCAGAAACAGTGGTCAAGCAAGATAATTTCCTTACATGAATAGATTACTCAGAGCCTTTTAACTTTGGTTATCTTAATGAGTAACATGCTAACAAACAATCTAACTCTAACTGGTGTAGCAGATTTCTTGACAAAATTGGCAGACGCAATCTCGCTCTACAGAAAATACATTTTCTCACCTCACCAAAATCCAGAGGGCAGTAAAGTGGTGAAAGACCACAGGTATGGACGATTATTTCTTCAACAAAAATCTTTATGAAAACATAAAAACGAATACTCCTTCAATAAAAACAGTGTAAACTAATAGCGGCATCGGAACTCCACCAGGCTAAAAGAGAGGAGGGAGGCGTTAAACACAGGGCAATAAAAGGACAAGAGATACATGAGAAACTATGCTGGTTCCCTACCTAATTACTGGTGTAATGGTGTAAGTGGCAAGCTCTTACGCAAGACAAAGCTATACTTTTAAAAAATATTCCTTTCAAAATTCTATACCAAAAATAGTTATTGAAAACTGTCAACTTAAAACATGAATAGGCTGTTTCTGACTTACTCTTTATAGGTACTATATCTAAGTGCTAGGTACTCCAATTGAGTACATATGAAGTTATTTTTTAGCAAAAAAAACCCTAATGGAAAATTTAGTTTCATTTAAAAATTTAATAGAACTAAATATGTTCATATTACATCCTTTTTTAAAATTAGAGGGTTCTAAAATAGTATCTAAACTATTACTGATAACTGTTGCCTAGCAAATATAGTTTTCAAACACGCTTGTTTTTACTATTAATAGAAATCAAATTTAGAAAATACCTTAGATTTCGTTTCAAATATCAGAGATATGAAATTAACTGTTTACCATTTAGGTTAAAAACATATATCATAGATACATACTAATAATGAAAAAAAAAACAAAACTAGAATTTAGTATCAATGTGTATCTAAAGTAAAACTCCTTGAATCACTGTAATTCTTTTCTAGCAGGACTAAAGTTCTGGGATTTCGAAATAGGAAAAAATTTTTATAGTTCCACATAACTATTAGTAAAACTTAACAGAAAAATGACCATTTCGAACTACCGCAAAAATCATCATAATTGGTGTCACATAAAACAAAAGGTTTAAACTTGAAATTTTTTCTAGTGCCGAAATCTCTGGCTGGGGAGCTCCCAGTCATGAATTTAATTTAGCACGCGGGTAATGCAACACGCAGAAACGAAATTATCACATAAATTGTTTGTTTTTTTAGCAGCTTTCTATGACATAGCAACAACCATTGTTTTTAATCCATAAACTTAATAATTGTTGTATTTTTCAGTTTAAAACAAATGAACAGAAACATGTTAAACATCGTTGGAAGGCAAAAAAAACTGGTGTAACTTTTCAATATGGCGTCCATATAAAAACTAAAACTTTCATATCATAACTCGAAAATATAAGGTACCTATAAAGAGAAGCTGAGCTTCACCAGTCGAAAAAATATAAAAAGTTCCCTAAAGATGTGCAAATCAAAAACATTTAGAAGTATTTGCAAAATAAAAAACAGCAAAATTTACATTTCCGCCTATATTTAGTGACCTTTGCCTTTTTCGCAAATAACAAAACACCATTAACATGGTATTCTAAAGAGGCAACTTTTATCTAATTTAACTGGCTTCGTATCTCTTATTTTTCTCGAGTGTCCCATTGGGAATAGTTATCATGGACTCTTTGTATAGTTGCAAAATTCGGAAAACTGCAAATTGACCTACATGCCATTATTATTAACACAAAATGTAAAAATTACGCACTCCAAACTCCTTCTCAATAGATGCCTTTACAAATAATTACGCGTATTACTTTTACGCCTTTTTCTGCCTTTTTCCATTAATTAGTTAGTTAGAAATAATAATACTTGGAAAAGCGATCGGTATTTTAATTGTTGGTACCCATTATACCAAAGATTGCTCACAGAAAATAAAAATTTTGTTGAATCAATAATTCTTTACTCTTATCACGTTTCAGAGACACACACATTTGTTGTCCAAGGTTCTTGCCCTAATAGAATGGATATTATCCGGAGAGTGTTTATAAATAAAAACATTTCTCAAGCTGTTCTGCATTTACTACTGTCATCGTTGTCCTAAGGAACATTATATGTGCTGTCACAAAAGAAAATACCAAACAATTTTGTTGCTCAAAAAATTTAGAACCATATTCATATTGTTTAGAATATACTATAAATTTTAAAACTAACTCCGTTTGCGTAGAGAGTTTCTACTACACAGGAATTTCTTATCGAGCAGCTCTCAATCTAATACTATCGGTAAAAAGGGAAGATGAATTTGTAATTACAAGACAAATTAGAGAAATTTACATTACAAGATCAGCAAATCGAAAATATGAAGTTACATAGAATTCAAATTTTAAAATATATCGGAAACACATTTTCCCTTACAAGGACCACTAACAAACTAGTTACCTTAATGGCTCTTACCAGTGCTCATAGGGTTCAGAACTCTATGATCAATAAATGTAAACCTTACTACAAGAATAGAAGATAAAATAGAAAATAATGAACGAATAAAGACATAAAGTCCTATTAGACAACAATTTTTACTTGTTTTTCAATTTTTCCGCGAAAAACCAGAATTGTACACAGCGTCAACAATTATTCTATTGTTATGTATAGGCTACTGCAAACCGGGTTGGTGCTTGTATAGGCTATGTATATCATAATGTATGAAAACTGTTTTAAATACGATAAGATTCGACACGATTTCGCACCTATCACTTTAAACATCTACATAGTAATTATATCGGGGGACAAGCGAAGGAAAGTTGTAAGATTAACCGACTTACCTGCAAGGAAGGTTGATCGTAATTTTTCGAGCTTGTCCTCCGATATAATTACGAAATCCCCACGTCACCCGAAGAACCCAAGTGCGAAATGTGTATCACAAATAACGAAATGAGAAACTAAATGAGCTGTAATGAGGTGTTACGTCAGGTGTTTTTTTTATTACATAGCGTTCAAATGTACTGATGGGTATGACATAACGCGACACTACATAGTAATTATATCGGAGGAAAAGCTCGGAAAATTACGATCAACCCTCCTTACAGGTAAGTCGGTTAATCTTACAATTTTAAAGTTATTCCAGATGTACCTATTCATATTTTCCGCATCCTTCTCGCCTGTCAAATTCAGACCTCTGACCTTTTCATATAGGGCAAGTAAAACTTGTCCTCGCGGTAGGTAGATAAATTTGTTATAATCTGAATAATAATGAAAAAGTTACCCGTTTGTTACGATTTTTTTCAGTTACACTTTATAATTTGCCAGCATTATTAAATATAAGTTTATATAAAAATTAATGTAGCTGGATGTAATGTGCTGGTCACATCTTACTTTCATTAATAAAAAATATAGGTTGTAAGAAGAAGATTCAAAAGTGTCACAGTAATTATTTTGCGTAAGATTATTTTTATTAAATTTATTATGTTTTGTCTCTAATTAGCTATTTAGGTACGTAACTGATGCTGTTGGATAAGAGATACATTTAATGATACTGGTATTCACGTATTTTATTTCAGTTTATTTCTAGATTTCAGTGTGAGAGCATCGATATCGTAGTCATTGCTTTGTGTAGTGATTCAGATGAGTTGAGTCTTACACACACTTTTAGTCCACGATAGCAAGAGTAATGCAGATACGGATTTGTATGATTATTCTCTTTCTTTACTGCGTTGTCCTTTATCCTAATCCTTGTTGATAGGTCGTGCACGGTAGAGCCTCTGATACGTGATGAGAGAGCTATAAGGGTAACCAGGAATGCGATATATGTGTCCACGATTGCTAGCCTCGTGGGTTTTCTCTGATTGACCGCGTGGTAACGCCAGGGATGGTTTTATCCTGGTTTTGTAACTATGCCCCTAAGGCCGAAGTAAAGCTACTAGGGTTGATCAGCACCTGAGCGGAATTCGGGTTAGGGTAGCTCCCTATTCCCAGGGGTAGTAATGGCAGAGTTGGTTGTGCAACCATATCTCGGTGCCGGTATAAACTACACCGCTCAGGAGTGGTAATAGCAGGTACAGTTGAATATATGTACGCGTAAGTCCGGGGCCACACTGCTATTGAGTAGCAGGTATGCGTTTCGCATAAGGTGACTTATTCCAGTTTACCTGTTCATGTGTTAATTCTTTTGCAGAAATAATCACGGCGTGGAGGAGGATTCCGCGTGACCGGGTTCGGCCAGGCGACGGTCATCTAGATTTATGATTTTTTTGTATTAATACTGTATATACTGGTTTGGGTGATAAATGTGTTTTAATATTCTTTTTTTTAGCGCTAACATTTAATAGTCATTTATAATAAAAGCTTTTTGTAAAACTAAAATATCAAATGATGCAAATATTCACCGAAGATACATGACTTTTAGTGACTGCAATATTTCTGACGTTTCGTTTGAGAACCCAGCTGACAGTTACAGACCTCATTTAACTTAATATGTGCAAATATGATATAAAGAGACAATTTATGTCGAAAAGGTCTACTATGACAGTCGAATATGAGTATTTAAGAAAGTTTTTCTTATTACTAAATGAAATTTCTTCAAGATTAGATAAGAGAGCTTAGTTTGTAAAAATATATTTTAAAAGAGAAACTTTATATGAGTAATTATTTTTAGTGACTGAATTACACATGCATCAATAAAATGAATATAACCTCGTTCTTTACTCAACTTTAAAATCAAAGCTCAAGTGGACGATGTTATGCAGAAAGCAATCAACCAGCAATATGGTAATTCTGAAATAATTACATTTTAGTTTCATTTTAACATATTCAAATTACTAATAATTTCTTTAAATTTATATATTTACGTATGGGTTCGAATAGGCCCATGTAGTATATTTAGCATAATTAATAAGGAAAATAAATACCATTTCCATAAATATTTAGTAATTTTGATGGGTAGTTGTGTTTTTCAATATTATGTTGAGATTAAAAGGGTAAAATTCCAAACCAAGCCACATTATTAATATATTTTTTTAAATAATTTATATATATATATATATATATATATATATATATATATATATATATATATATATATATATATATATATATATATATATATATATATATAACAGTTTTGATTGACATAAACACTAATTTTTTTAATTTTGTAATTCAAAATCAATCTCCCCATTGCAACCCAATAAATCGTCTTTAATTTCTGGATTAGGTACTTTGTAAATTAATGTAAAACTTCCCCAGATTCGCGACCAGACACTCGCGCACGCGGCCACGAATTTAAGTGGCACAAAATTGACCCCTGTGGTGCCAGCAAAGAGTGACCGTGAGGAGACGCCTGGTAAATGCCCGCACGCTACAAATATGTCATCATCATTACCGAAATCTGTGTACATGTAATATGTCGTGATGATATATTTATTTATATATGTATCAGATGAAATTAGATGAAGCATGGATTGTATGTCAGTTAGTCTTGCAGGAGCTATTGCGTTTCGTTCTTGCCACAAGGGAACTAGGTCTTCAAAAAAATGTAAAACGCGACGACCATGACCTTTTTTCTGAATATCCACAGCCTTTTCTTTCTAATAAAAAGCTTCTTTAAAACATTTTAAATTTGGTTTCGATTTTCTTAAATTTATTTATCTTTAAGCCAAACTTTTTTATTTGTGCAAATTTTTCTGTTTACAAATTTTATAAATAGATAAACAAATTTATCAAACGAAACCAATCCACCAAGTTGTATCTTACAAAACGAAAAGTTAAAAATTTGAAATACGCAGATTAATTCTACTGGCAATAGATGGCGGTATATACACCAATAGGTTTGGTTGAACACCGTCTAAGTGCAATTAAGGCAATATTGACCTAGTAATTAGAAGGGTACTTATTATGCATATTAAGATATCAATAAAATTTTAATACCCTTATAATTGCATTGATACTTTATTATAAATACATATAGTATAAATTACAATTTTAATACTCGTGTAGGAGCTCAGAATCATATTAGTTGGCCCAGTCGCTTAAATTTTATTTTATATAGATAACATATAATAAAAATAATAACTAACTTAATTATCGGTACTTTTTATTAACATTATAGATATTTTGTGGTTTTTGTGCTATATAGCAAGATATGTTTTCTGAAATATTTTGTTGTTTTAAAGTAAACTGAAATAATACATCAGTGGCGCACCCAGGAATTTGGATATAGGGGTGCACTATAAAAAAGACAAATTTAATTTTCTTTTATAAGCACCAAAACTTAGGTGAGGCAAAGCATCCATTTAAGGTCAAATGCCTTATGATTGAATGTTTTTCTCCTTTCATGTACAAAAATAAATTCCCAGATCATAGAAAATCTTAGACGAGAGAATATATTTAACGGATTTGCCTCCTTTATCAATATTTATTAATGATGTACTAAGATCAGGACAAAGCAAAGATGGTCTGTTTGATTGTGTAACGGAACATGATGATAATTTACGGAAATTTCTATCATTTTTAGTTCTTTTGGGATATATCTGTATGCCACCGGAAGTATTTACGCGAGCTACCGGTAGCTCGCGATCCATGGGTTGGCGATCATACGCATGCTTAGTTTCATTTTAGTTGTTCTCGGTACGACTTCGATTGATAATTTCGTGTTCATGGAACAATATGGACTGATACATGATTGGTCACGTACTAATCAGACCAGCCCGATGATTGAAGGAACTACTATGAATCAGGACCTAATACGGCTCTTCAGTACATGAATTAGTACGGAATAAGTTTGGGATCCGCCGGAGAATGAAATCCCTGCGATGCCCCCCCCCCTCTGGGTGCACCACTGTATTACATAACTTTATCAACTATAAAAGTAAAACGAATGAAGTTTGAAAAGAATTGACGAAAAAAGTACATATGTCAGAGTTTAGAAATAAGATGCCACAAAAAATTTCACCAATTTTTAAAAATAAGCGGCGATTTATCTGATTGTGATAAATAATAGAAATTTACTAAAAAATGTGTTATTATTATACTGTTAATATTTTATCGGTTTCAGGATACTAATCCCTATTGTTTACATGTATAAAAGTAGGCTGGTAACTAGGTAATAACTATATCTGTAAGGTAATATTATTACCATATACTAAAATGTCGACAACAGTTTACAAAATGAATAGAAAATAAAACGAAAATATAATGCTCTTCACTAATAATAACAGATAAAGTTAGTGTATTTCTATGAACATGGTTTACGTTATGCTAAAAAAAATAACATGTCGAATAAAGCACATAATTTGAATAATTGTCATATTGATATATGTCAAAATAATTGTTCTGCTAATCATATCATTCTGAAAGTAGCAATAATGAGAGAATTTCGAAAAATTATATTTATTTAATAATATTTTCGTTTTCTGAAACCGATAAACTATTGCACAAACCACGGATATTATAAATCATAACAAGCCTTAGATGTCTTAAAATCCTCGCTCTTCGAGCTTGGATTTCAAACCGACACTTGCGGCAGCTATGATACACATAACAATCCTATCTATGTTAATAAAATTATAATTTATAGTTACTAGTCCAGCAAACAGAGGTCGAAGAAAGGGGTTACCTAACAAAATGTCGGGTAGTTCTGAATTTATATGTGGCATAGGATGGTTGGTTAATGAAAAATGCAAATTTCCATAAATCCCCTTCCTCCGCTCCCTTTTGTAGGGTAAAATTCTTCATTTACTGGACTATGCGTTATAATGCGAAAATATCTTCATTTTAAATAGAAAATAAAGACTTATTCAATTATTATTAGCAATTATTAGCAGTAGTACTATTTAAGTCATGATAAATGAATTTAACAAATAGGCCAACTAATATGGATAAAGGCTCGTAGTCCAATATCACTTTGCCGGAGCATTAGGAATAGTGTACCATCAATCACATTGTCCAAACCAAATAGATATAGTAAGTACAGCCATTTGATACAGTTATATGAAGTGACATTTTAAAAACAAAAGAGCAACTATTCTATATGGTTACTTATATCAGAACATTTGTTATGTAAAGTTTATTCCATGTATTATGGAACGTATGAAATTGTTGCAATTTGTTAAGAAAATTTATTTGACACTTTGTGTTTTGTAAAACATAATAAATGACATATTTTATAACAATCACTTACTGTAATTTTAGAATACGGAAGAAATAAAAACAAAAATACAATGTAGGATGTAGGTTTCATATAATACGAGTATATTTTGTAAAAACAAGTTTACGGCAGTACATTTAATGTCTACTTAGCATAAACATTTTCATTGTAATCTTAAAATACGAAAATATGACAAGCCAAACAGGGAGAAAACAAAAATATATGTAAAAAGTAATATATGATAACGTAAGTAATATGTTGGACGTCTAATACGTAAATAAAAACTCACTTCTTAAAATTTATTTTTAGACAATATATGAACACTCACAAGATTAACTCAGGAGGAACCTGAAATATATCATAATATAAATTTTCTTGCAGGGGTGAACTTTTCTTCGTCGTTTCCTTCATCATTTACAATGCCGTCCGTGTATAGAGTTTGAAAAGGAGGTCTATTTAGTGACAACAATAACAGATTCTTGAAGCAACATAATTATAATACGATATTCGTGTACTATCGTTATTTCAGCACAGACACTTCGTCTTTTATTACACGTTTTATCTGTATATTACTAAATTTAACAAATTATTTTTTAATTCTATTTTTGATTTGTGTTTTATTTTCAAATGAATTTTATAAGTACCTACAATAGTTGTTTAATTTAAAAGTGTGTCTAGTCCAAAGTGGTTCTTTGCGCTGCGTAATATTAACTAGTTGATAAGTGAGTTGAAATGAACTGAGCTGAGATGTATATGAAAAGAAAAACGTTTCACTCATAGAAAGGGAAAAGAGTAATTCTTATGGCTATATTATACTAAGGGTCGATTGTACAATCAGAGTTTAAACTGAATACCACTCAGTTCACTTAGGACAAAACAGAACAACAATTTACTGTTTATCTGAAGCAAGCTGAGACGAAATGAGAACAGCGAATAACCCAACTGTCACTTGTCATTTTAAAAACGATACTTATTTTTTTTTACCAACAATGTATGGTATAACATATTATTAGATATTAATTCTCATTTTATAATTCACCGATATTTTATTTTAAATCGTGATTGAAATGAATACAAGTTATCTATTTCAAAATTAAATATAATAAAATATAACATATCCAAGACTAATAAAATTACCCCTTAACCTTAAAATTAGTTTAATAAAAACTAAATACGTATTTTAAAAACTAAGTTCTCATCATCAGTAGTACAAGGGAATGTCAAACAGACTAGACAAGATTACTCAACATGCCAACCATGCCAGAGGTCCTAACAACTCAGAAAAACAAGGAAGAGAATTGGGATAATATAGGGACGAGAGTCACAGGTGAATGATTACCTACAAACTAATATTAATTTAGTTATATTTAGTAAAATAAAATCGAAAAATTTTGAGTGTGCTATGGGACCGAGATCTGCGTTCATCAAATTATTTTTGTATTAATTTATTATTAAATTCTTGTATGCATCTAAATATCTATCATTATTAATATGTTTTAACAGTTTAATATTAGAATTGTTAACTTCGTGATTATTAATGAACATGTGTTGAGTTACCCTAGATTTTTCTTGATTACCGTTCTTTAGATGATAAAAATGTTCTTTAACCCTCCGGAGGGCACGCTTTTTATAATTACAGAAGCGGACGCGCCGCGGCATTTACACTGCATTTCAGATACTGCATATATTGTCTCTATAGTTAAAAAAAATATTATACTAAGTATATACACAAATCAAGATTTTTGAAGGTATCTTATTACACAATGAAAAAAAATAAATTCATATTTCTTATGTATATACTTTTATGTAAAATGAATCTCCCTCCATTTGTTGTTGGACTTCACACCTAACACATTTTTTTATTGTGTGACTGTTTCTTGCACTCATATTCACTACGTTCTGTACATGTTGATTTGGTCTGTTGTAAAAAGTAGGTACCATATTTTAATTAGGCTATGCTGAAATAATTGCAAAATGCTAAAATCAAAATAGTTATGAAAATATATGACATGGTTAGACATAAATATGAATAAAATAACAAAACATATAAGGAAATACTTAAAATAAGTTGAAAATTCATGAAAAGGGCAAACAAAAATTTCACTTACATCAGAAGGCGCGCGTACGGGCAAACATACCGCAAATGTGTCACTTCTCTAAAGAAATATCTACAGTAACTGAACTGTAATGAACAGGAACGGTATACATACAGCAGACAGCGACATATGTTATGATTAACGAATACTAAAGTGCGTGCGCACATAACTTTCACAATATCAGTGATGCAAGCCTGAAAGTAAAATTTGCGGCAATATGCCGCGGGTGCGTTCGCCGGAGGGTTAAACCGAGTGTCAATTTGTCTTTTAGTTTGACCGATGTAAACTTTATTACAATCATTACAACTAATTTTATAAATACTAGATTTTTTGATAGTATTTATTTTATCTTTAGGGTTACTTAATAACGTTTTAATGGTATTATTTGATTTTTTTGTAAGTTACGGTTAAATTTAGATTTTTAAAAATTCTGTTCAAATTTTTGGAAGCTTTATCGTACGGTAGTGTTACGTATTTATTGTTATTTTTATTATTAAATGGTGTTAACGTTGTAAAATTTCAAATGGACTGGCGATAATTTTAACCGGGAAACCGTTATACCTAGCCTTTTCTTTAATATAATTTAGTTCAGTTTTAAATCGTTTTTTGGTTAGGTAATCTGTTTATTAAAAAAATTAAATGAACCTAATTTCTGTTGCCAAAAATGATTGGAGTCAGCAATTATAAATCTGTTAGTGTTCGTGGATTTTCTATAGATATCAAACTCTAGTTTGTTCTTATTTCTAATAACCAGTACATTCAAAAATGGTATCAGTTTATTGGTTTCTTTTTCGATCGTAAATTTAATTAATGGGAAAAATGAATTCAAACTCTCTAGAAACATTTTGCCCCAGATTCACGAACACGCACTCAGGCACGCGGCCACGAGACCCGGGTTCGATCCTGACCGACACCAGGGCCGGCGGAAGAGATGGGTACGGTGTAAGAAAATAACAGTATGAAACTAAACTTTATTAAATAAAAAAAAACATATATTTGCGAGATTTTCTACAAAATAATAAAAACAAGTTATTTTTCAATGTAAAGTCCTGGATAATCTTTACAAGATGGACAATGATACGGAGTAGCCTTCATAAGTTTCTTTTTGTGACACACCCTGCATCTTTTTCTCTTTTGCTAACCATTTAGTATGAAAACTTACAATAATGTGAAGTTGGATTTTACAATAGCCTCATTGGAAAACATTAAAATATGGATGATTTACAATTTTGAGGTGCTACAAAGACTCCATATTTACTGTAAACTTGATTTCTAGCACCATATATATATATCGCGCAGATGTTGTGTCATCGGTATAGCACGAAAGACCTAGAAGATTGTGGGGCATCACAAACAGCCAAGGGTGTGACTGTGGAGCTTCTGAAAAAACGGTCAAACACATTGTCAGCGACTGCCCACTAAGAAAGTTCCAAGGGGATTGAAAAGATTTTATAAATATGACTCCTGAAGCTCTAATTTAAATAACAACCTTATAAACTTGTAGTAAAAATATAGAAACTGCTTTTAAAGTGTTTGTATAAATTTCAAATTATTATACATGACATTTTTTTATTTTATTTTTATGTACAAGCTAGTTCACTGTAAATGTGCATTCGATAATAACTGTGTAGATTGTTGTTACGGTCTAATTTTGCCCTATAACATTTTTTGCTCTAGATTCCTATTCCTATCTTTTACGTACGTTTCTTTCATTCTAAATCTGGAATTCCCTCGTCGAATCTTTACAGTTATTCTGTCAATCCCTTATATGCCTTGTGTTTTTCAATTGCTATAACTTCTTTAGTTAAGTGTTCTGTCCAATAAATCTTCTTTGCTACTTCATTCACCTTTTTATTGTTTGTGTTTAGTATTTCATTGGTTCCTAAATTGTGTGTATCTCTTGTAAAATATGTTTCACTTCTATTTAGTAACTTACCTGTGTTCCTATCTTGATTACTTTTGGTCTATTTCTATTTTATTTAGCAATTCTTCTAAACATTCTTTCTTTAGTGACCTTCTGAAGTTTTGTTGACATTTGTGGTAAGTTTATTGCGGTCTAATACTACAGCGGCGTGCGCGTTCGTTTTATTATATTTCTTCTTTATGTTATTTTTTTTGTTTTACTGTGGCGTTGTATGTTTCCGGCAACCATTTTGATTTTCCGTGTAAAAGTTTCCGATCTCAGGGACTTTGGTTTCTGATGTCATGCAGTGTTTTTTTTTTACCTTTTTACCTTCGTATTTCGGCACATGGCCATTGTTCGGCGTAATTCTTTGTGTAGTTTTTGTGTCGATGAAAAAGTGAAGTGTTTCGTTTGTTGTCGTTTTGAACCAATATTTTTTTTGATCTCGTCATTGTGCGGGTTTGATAACGTCGAAGTTTTAACAGCCCAGTGTTGCTTTTTCGGTGATGCGTCATTGTGGATTCATGGGCATTACATTTTCGTTCTGGCAGTTAATCTCCGAGGGAGTATTTGGCTGCTCTACCATCTTATCTTCGTTTGTTGGGACATCAGCCAGCTTGAGTCCATCCGCCAAAATCGTCTACCTACGTAGCCCTTTTCCGCCCTGCATACATCACATCGGTTAAGGACTTTACCTTCTTTCAAGATCGTTCTGTTTTGAACTTTTTTGCGTGGAAGAACTGAAGTTTTTTTTAAAGTTGTGTGTTGCCGTGGAGGACTGTTTTACAGTGTCCTCACTGTAAATTTCTTTTTGACATTTTTGTATTTGTACTTTTTTTTATGAAAATTATTATTGTATGTCATTTGAGCCCTCAGCTCATTGTTGTTATATTAGTACATAACTATTTATTTGTATATATATATATATATATATATATATATATATATATATATATATATATATATATATATATATACAGGGTGTTATATTTTAATGGACCCAGCAAATATCTCGCTTATTGGATATGGATTATTTAACATGATTGTAAAGCAAATTTGATGCACTTTTCAAATTTGTAAAAAAATATAGTATGTTCCATTTGAAATTTCAAAGTAGATATTAATTACTCATAAACCGGAAGTGGTATAAGGAATGTACATCCGTCATCAAGTAGCTTACATGTTCCTGTATAAATCATGTTATATGAAAAAATTGCCAACTTAATAAATAAGCGAGATATTTGCTGGGTCCTTTTAAATATAACACCCTGTATATATATATATATATATATATATATATATATATATATATATATACATATATATATATATACATATATATATATATATATATATATATATATATATATATATATATAAATATATATATATATATATATATATATATATATATATATATATATATATATATATATATATATATATATATATATATAAATATATATATATACACAAATAAATAGTTCTGTACTAATATAACAACAACCAGATATCGGTAATAATGTTGACATATTTATACCGTGCGTGCGTTTGGCAGGCGTCACCTCGCGAGCACTCATTGCTGGCGTGGAGAGTGCACCACAGGAGTCAATTTTGTACCATTTAAAATTCGAAATATTTGGTGTCGGTCAGGGCCGGCGAAACGTGTTTAGTTAAGATGGATAGTGGAGGGAGGGTCTACTATGATTTTTTTAAATTAAATTTAAGGTTTTTAAAGAAAAACATGTTAACTGTGTAGAATAAATACTTTATTTAACATTTCTTGTTTCGACTCAACTATCGTCTGCAACTTGACACATTTTTATGTTTGCAGTGCAAAAACTGACGTTCTTTTTGAATTTCGAGAAATGAATTCGTCCATCAGTTTCTCTATATCGATCTTGTCAACTAAGTCTGGATATAAGTGCAAGATCACTGTGACTCAGTCGATTTTGCAACATCGTCGAGCGCAAATAATTTTTACCCTTCGTGAAACGAAAAAGCTTTTCTAGTTCGAGCAAGATGATCCTGGAATAGTTATGATTAACCGAATAAAGCGCAAATATTCGGGAACAAGTCCCATGCACCAATCATGCTCACCATACGCCGCTTACGCATTAGACAAGTAACGAAATGTCAACATGCTGCGCCGCGTCACAACTGTGCATCGCGCGTAATTAGAACATTGAATAAGATTCTTAGTCGATTTCGAAAACAAAATTAGACCAATTTTTTTCAAAATTTTCAGTTGGTTAACCCACCTCGAAAATTTTATATATATATATATATATATATATATATATATATATATATATATATATATATATATATATATACACAAGTAAATAGTTCTGTACTAATATAACAACAATGAGCTGAGGGCTCAAATGACATACAATAATAATTTTCATAAAAAAAGTACAAATACAAAAATGTCAAAAAGAAATTTACAGTGAGGACACTGTAAAACAGTCCTCCACGGCAACACACAACTTTAAAAAGAAACTTCAGTTCTTCCACGCAAAAAAGTTCAAAACAGAACAACGATCTTGAAAGAAGGTAAAGTCCTTAACTGATGTGATGTATGCAGGGCGGAAAAAGGCTACGTAGGTAGACGATTTTGGCGGATGGACTCAAGCTGGCTGATGTCCCAACAAACGAAGATAAGATGGTAGAGCGGCCAAATACTCCCTCGGAGATTAACTGCCAGAACGAAAATGTAACGCCCATGAATCCACAATGACGCATCACCGAAAAAGCAACACTGGGCTGTTAAAACTTCGACGTTATCAAACCCGCACAATGACGAGATCAAAAAAAAATATTGGTTCAAAACGACAACAAACGAAACACTTCACTTTTTCATCGACACAAAAACTACACAAAGAATTACGCCGAACAATGGCCATGTGCCGAAATACGAAGGTAAAAAGGTAAAAAAAACACTGCATCACATCAGAAACCAAAGTTCCTGAGATCGGAAACTTTTACACGGAAAATCAAAATGGTTGCCGGAAACATACAACTCCACAGTAAAACAAAAAAATAACATAAAGAAGAAATATAATAAAACGAACGCGCACGCCGCTGTAGTATTAGACCGCAATAAACTTACCACAAATGTCAACAAAACTTCAGAAGGTCACTAAAGAAAGAATGTTTAGAAGAATTGCTAAATAAAATAGAAATAGACCAAAAGTAATCAAGATAGGAACACAGGTAAGTTACTAAATAGAAGTGAAACATATTTTACAAGAGATACACACAATTTAGGAACCAATGAAATACTAAACACAAACAATAAAAAGGAGAATGAAGTAGCAAAAAAGATTTATTGGACAGAACACTAACTAAAGAAGTTATAGCAATTGAAAAACACAAGGCATTAAGGGATTGACAGAATAACTGTAAAGATTCGACGAGGGAATTCCAGATTTAGAATGAAAGAAACGTACGTAAAAGATAGGAATAGGAATCTAGAGCAAAAAATGTTATAGGGCAAAATTAGACCGTAACAGCAATCTACACAGTTATTATCGAATGCACATTAACAGTGAACTATCTTGTACATAAAAATAAAATAAAAAAATGTCATGTATAATAATTTGAAATTTATACAACCACTTTAAAAGCAGTTTCTATATTTTTACTACAAGTTTATAAGGTTGTTATTTAAATTAGAGCTTCAGGAGTCATATTTATAAAATCTTTTCAATCCCCTTGGAACTTTCTTAGTGGGCAGTCGCTGACAACGTGTTTGACCGTTTTTTCAGAAGCTCCACAGTCACACCCTTGGCTGTTTGTGATGCCCCACAATCTTCTAGGTCTTTCGTGCTATACCGATGACACAACATCTGCGCGATATATATATGGTGCTAGAAATCAAGTTTACAGTAAATATGGAGTCTTTGTAGCATCTCAAAATTGTAAATCATCCATATTTTGATGTTTTCCAATGAGGCTATTGTAAAATCCAACTTCACATTATTGTAAGTTTTCATATTAAATGGTTAGCAAAAGAGAAAAAGATGCAGGGTGTGTCACAAAAAGAAACTTATGAAGGCTACTCCGTATCATTGTCCATCTTGTAAAGATTATCCAGGACTTTACATTGAAAAATAACTTGTTTTTATTATTTTGTAGAAAATCTCGCAAATATATGTTTTTTTTATTTAATAAAGTTTAGTTTCATACTGTTATTTTCTTACAATAAAGTATAATTTTCTTCTTATCACAAATTTCACTAATTTTTAGAGCCCCATTACCAAAAATATGACAAATAATTCTGATATACATGGTCGATGACACAACCCTTGTGTCGTGACATTAGTTTCTACAATTAAGGCCCGGCGTAGCAGGTAGTAACAGGTTTGATGATTGGCAGTGAACGTGTTAATTCACAATTGTCATTAAACGCGGAACCCATCTTACGCAGTTTTTTCATTCGCAAATGTACATGTAACATATTATATACAATACCCAAATTCAAATTCATGTACATACTTTTAATCTTTTATCGTTTATCCGGTTCATCGATAGATATAAGATTTTTTCAATATTTCTTTAGTGGTTACTTCAACAGCGTGTCCACTAATAAAATAAATCCTGAGCAGTTATATGATTTAAAAAAAGTGAAAGATTGTTCAGCCACCGAGAGGAGAGCAGCCAATAACTTAGTTGGTAGAGCACTATCCCGGGAAAGTAGGTGTCTCGGGGTCGAATCCCGATGGCTGACCATTTTTCACAATTTATTTCAGAGCGTCCACTACATAACTTTTACTTTTTCGGCTATATTGAAAATCACCAAACTAATTTTTACACTGCTATAATGTACCTACATAGGTGCAGACTCGACATAATGTTTATCTATTACCATTTGTAAACTTTTCTTCACAATCTACAGTAGGGATATGTATTCTATGCAATTCTAGTTAATTAACGGATATAATTTCATACCCATCCGAGGATGGATTCATAAATTAAGTTAGTCGTATAAGCCAAGCAATTGTCTATACATTTATTATTCTGTTTATTAACAAAGATTGACATTTTCCTTCGCTTGTCCTCCGATATAATTACTATGTAGTATCGCGTTATGTCATACCCATCTGTACATTTAAAAGCTATGTAATCAGAGAAGCACCTGACGTAACACCTCATTACAGCTCATTTAGTTCCTCATTCCATTATTTGTACCCATCGTATACGGACGTTCAATAAGTGGTTGTGTGTTGTGTTTTTAAATAAAGTGTAGTGATAATGATATTTTAAAAAAGAAGGCACTCTTTACCTTCAGGCTGCCGCTACGTTGCGTAGGAGGAGGAATTAAATAGATTGAAAAGAAAACTGATTTTGAAGTCCTAGAAAGTACTAGATACTTTGTTATGGCAAGGATCTGGTAGTCATCTGACTTACCCTCATAGATCCGACGAACGCGTGTTCATCCTTTTTTCGGCCCTGTAACATTTGAATCTGGAAATCAGGGGACTTACCCCCTTAGATCTGATGGACATGTGTTCATTATGGTGTATAATTACACTAATCAGAACCAGAGAGTCAAGTGACTTACCGCTGCGATCCTGATAAACATGTGTGTATCAAATTTTTAGCAATTAAGGTAAGTACTTTATTGTACCCTTCCATAGTCCAGGTTTAGTGTTGGCTTATTCCTATTGGTAACAATGTTACATACGTTCAGTGTTATATTTGTTATGTAAACATCAAACCTTCCTTGATTCAGGTAGTTTGTCACGTGACTTACGAACCTTCTATTTTACTCATATAGTTTCAACACAAGGAGATGATACATGCTCGTCCAGTGTGCAATAATAAGTATTAGCCGGGTACATGGTATCTTCCTCTGTATCTAACATCTTAAGCAAAGATTTACTTCTTTCTTGGGGAAAAATCCTACCGATTAACAAAGGCCAAAACGTAAATATACCAGATGAATTTATCGTAAGAATTAACAAAAATTTAAAGAAAGAAATGGCTGACAAGTACCCGTTGGTAGCCATTTATTAAACCTTGCACCCATCTAAACTAATTGGTGAAATTCAAGCGTAAATGAATAGATTACTCAGAGCCTTTTAGCTTTGGTTATCTTAATGAGTAACATGCTAACAAATGATCTAACTCTAACTGGTACAGCTGATTCCTTGCCAAAATTGGCAGACGCAATCTCGCTCTACAGAAAATACATTTTCACCTCACCAAAATACAGAGTGCAGTAAAGTGGTGAAAGACCACAGGTATGGACGATTATTTCTTCAACAAAAATCTTTATGAAAACGTAAAAACGAACACTCCTTCATTCAAAACTGTGTAAACTAACAGCGGCATCGGAACTCCACCAGGCTAAAAGAGAGAAGTGAGGCGTTAAACACATGGAAATAGAAAGAAAAGAGATACATGAGAAACCATGCTGGTTCCCTACTTAATTAGTGGTGTAATGGTGTAAGTGGCAGGTTCTTACGCAAGACAAAGTTGTCTTAATCTGGGTAAACGGATTCGCTATACCTTTCAAAAATATTCCTTTCAAATTCTATATCAAAAACAGTTATTGAAAACAGTCAACTGAAAACATGAATAGGCTGTTTCTGACTTACTCTTTATAGATACTATATCTAAGTACTAGGTACTCCAATTGAGTTCGTATGAAATTATTTTTTAGCAAAAAAATACCCTAATGGAAAATTTAGCTTCATTTAAAAATTTAATAGAACTAAATATGATCATATTACATCCTTTTTTAAAATTAGAGGATTCTAAAATAGTATTTAAACTGTTACTGATAACTGTTACCTAGCAAATATAGTTTTCAATCACGCTTGTTTTTACTATTAATAGAAATAAAATTTAGAAAATACCTTAGATTTAGTTTCAAATATTATAGATATGAAATTAATTGTTTACCATTTATGCTAAAACATATATCATAGATACATACTAATAATGAGAAAAAACAAAACTAGAATTTAGTATCAATGTGTATCTACAGTAAAACTCTTTGATTCACTGTAATTCTTTTTAACAGAGAAATATGTGACATCAATCCAACGCAAAACCTAAAGTTTCTGGGATTTAGAAAAAGAAAAATTTCTCTTAGTTCCACATAACTATTAGCAAAACTTAACGGAAAAATGACCATTTCGAACTACTGCAAAAATTATCATAATTGATGTCACATAAAACATAAGGTTTAAACTTGAAATTTTTTCTAGTGCCGCAACCTCTGGCTGGGAAGCACCCAGTAATGAATTTAATTTAGCACGCGGGTAATGAAACACGCAGGAATGAAATTATCGCCTAAATTGTTTGTTTTTTTTAACAGCTTTCTATCACCTGGCAACAACCATTGTTTTTAATCCATAAACTTAATTGTTGTATTTTTACAGTTTAAAATAAATGAACAGGAACATGTTATACATCGTTGGAAGGCAAAAAAAAACTGGTGTAACTTTTCAATATGGCGTCCATATAAAAATTAAAACTTTCACATCATAACTCGAAAATATAAGGTATAAAGAAAAGCTGAGCTTCACCAGTCTAAAAAATATAAAAAGTTCCCTAAAGACGTGCAAACCAAAAATCCAGTATTATTTAACACTTAGAAGTATTTGCAAAATAAAAAAACAACAAAATTTACTTTTTCGCCTATATTTAGTGACACCATTAACATGGTGTTCTAAAGGGGCAAGTTTTATCTAATTTAACCGGCTTATCATGGACACCTTGTAAAGTTACAAAATTTGGGAAACTGTAAATTGATCTATATGCCATTATAATTAACACAAAATGTAAAAATTACGCACTCCGAACTCCTTCTCAATAGATGCCTTTACAAATAGTTACGCGTATTACTTTTACGCCTTTTGCGTATTTTTTTCAATAATTAGTTAGTTAGAAATAATAATACTTGAAACAGCGATCGGTATTTTAATTGTTGGTACCCATTGTTCCAAAGATTGCTCACAGAAAATCAAAATTTTGTCGAATAAAAATTTGCCTTTAATACTATCATCGTTGTCCCAAGGAACATTATGGGTGCTGTCACAAAAGAAAAAACCAAGAAATTTTGTCGTTCAAAAATTTAGAACTATTTTCATATTGTTTAGAATATAATATAAATTTTATAACCAACTCCGTACATGTAGAGAGTTCCTACTACACAGGAATTTCTTATCGAGCAGCTCTCAATCTAATACTATCGGTAAAAAGCGAAGATGAATTTGTAATTACAAGGCAAATTAGAGAAATGTACATTACAAGATCAGCATATCGAAAATATGAAGTTACATAGAATCGAGTTCGAATTCTAAAATATTTCGGAAACATATTTTTTCTACTCTCATTTCAGAATAACAACATTCTATCATAATTTTTAAACACGTAATGGTAAGATTCTAACATTCTGTGTGGGAATATTCTCAATCTAGTGTTGGAATGAGCACAAGTAGCGCCATCTCGTAATATTTTGTAATACTAAGCAAATACTAAAAATACTGTCTTATTAATTATTCTAATAACTGGTGTAGTTCCTATAATTCAACTTAAAATATTACAACCATATTTAAACTGCACAAAATTGTGTAAATTTACAAATAAAACCCACTGATTTGTAATAAGAACGCAGTGACATACCGGCATTACAGAACTCTGATATAACGTCATATAAATAAGGTTACGTTTAATAGTTTTGATATTTGGTGGTTTTGTTTATTGTTTATTTACGTTACGTAATTATTTGTGTTCCTTGATTTAAAGCTTGGTTTGAAGTTTTGGCTACATTTTTATCGTTTATGATACAAAGGTGTCAAATAATTCTACAGACATTGTTGAACAGTGCACTGCTCCAGAAATTATAGAAGCCGCAATGAGCACAACATTTAATTTGTTACCACAAAAATCGAAAGAAGTTTATGAAAATTACTATTCACAATCTATGGATTGGCGAAAAAATAAAAATATAAACTCATGCTCGGAAAACGTCATTCTGGTTTATTTCAGTGAGATCTCAAATAAAATGAAACTTTCCAGTTTATGGAACATCTATTCCATGCTTTGAAGCACAATTAGTGTGAAACATGATATATATATATATATATATATATATATATATATATATATATATATATATATATATATATATATATATATATATATATATAACTTAAATTTCTTATTCGAACAAATAGGTTTTTAAAAAGTTTATTTTTGTGAGTACAGAGTTATAATATTCTATAAACTACTTGATAATATGAATAAGGAATACAGACTAACTAATCTTAAGTGTTACACGTGTTTTTATACTAATGTAATATGATAGAGTCACATACTGGTAAATCAGCACTTTGTCTATTTGTTAGCACTATAACTCCTCCCTCCTTAGATTCGAGCATCCTGGGGAAGTTGAAGTTCAACGTCTTCAGGGGTGCGAGATGACCTCTGTGTGGTTGGTTTCCTCTTCTTTATGTGTTTGTATACGAAGTACCCAACGATGATTGCAGCGATCGCATACAGGATGATGGACCATATACTTGGGATGTGCATATTGAATTTTTCTTCTGGTATCGAGACGATTGGATTGAAGGATATATCATTTAATTTCAAAGGATTTAGGTTAACGGAGAAATTTGTAATTTTGTACGATTGGGATTTTAAATTCAATTTAGGGAGTAATAGGGGTTGACCATGGTTTTCATTTTGGAATATTAGTATTTGTTGCCTGAAGTGAATTTCGCAGTTGTTTTGATTATTAATTAGAAAGATTCCCTCTAAGGTTTGGATGTTGGTTTCTTCATGGCATTTAATGGTGATTTTCTCCTCGTTTGGGAAAACGGCTAGGTATTTGTTGATTTCTGGAATCACTTCGACATGATTTGTAATTAAGTTAATTTTTGTATAATGACAGTGACTCGAAGTTTGATTTTGGAATATTTCTTCTTCGCACATCGCTGAGAAATGGGCGTGGTACTTATTAGGGCACTGAAATATTTTTGCTTGAACGCACATGTCATTCAGCGGCACGATCTCTTTATCAGATTTAAGAAGGTATTTTGTATTGGGAATGATTGTAATAAATTTTGATTCGTGTTTGGTTGGAATTGGGTACATGTAGTAGAGGTCGAAAGTTTTTTCAAAGTTTATGGGGGTAGAAATGAAATAGATTATTTGGGTTGCTTCTATTTTACAATTTATTTTTAACAACGACTCGAAGTCTAATAGATTCTCTTGTCTAGGTTCGAATGGTAACTGTAAATGATAGAATTTTGAAATTTGTTTTAATTCTGCTAGTAGCTCCATGGGGTGTATTATACTAGGGTGCAGCGTTCTTAATTTACAAAAGGTGATTGAATTTTCAACGTATTGTAAGACATTTAATATAGAGTTGTATAATATAATAAGTTGATCGTAAATGTTTTTACCATAATATAGTATACTTTGAATGTGCGTATCCTTTATAATTTCGAAAAGTTGTAATATTTTAGATTTTAATATTTCTTCGTTGTGCTGGATATCCGAGATAGTTTTATTAAAATTTTGAATAATTTGATGATTCACCGAATATGAGAGTTTGATTTGACTTTCCAAATTATGCTCGTTTTCTTGCATGTGTGCAAACATTTCGTTGTATCTTTTGCCGTCTTCGGCATCTAAATTTCCGGTGACTGATTTGAATATTGACCCAATCCATCTATTAAGCCACGTTTAGTTTTATGATGAACAGAATGAATTCCGATATTATTAATTTTTGTGTCGATATTTGTCCGAATAAATTCTAATATTTTATCATAATTTTCAAGTTCGTTGAAATGCTGTGAGTTATTAGATATGGTGGATTTTAGTGTTGAGTATTGTGTGTTTAGACTGCTGTACTGGTTAAGAAGAGCTTTGAGATTGTAGTAGTGTATGAATGTATGAGTCGTCTTTTCGAGTTTGGCAGGACCGAGGTTGATAGGAAGGATTCCGAGGTTTTCTGTTATGTTCCTAATCATTGTTCCTTGTCCCAATGCGAACAACCTGGAATTGGTTGAAAGGTGTAAGTTTTTTGTCTAGGGCGTTTAATGTTAGAGAGGTGGATATTCTCTGTGGTATTACCATGGGTGGTTTTGATTTTCCCTGTTTTACGATGTTTATTAATTTTGCTTAATTTTTCGGGTTTGTATTTGTTTTTAGTTTTTTGTTGTTTCTGTTTATTTTTCACGTATACCCTTTTGGGGATTTCTGGCAGTTCTTCTTTGTTTTCATTACATTTACTTATTACCTTTTCTTTATTCGTCTGGATTTTGTCTCTAATTGATTCGTAAAGTAATTTAGTTTTATTCTTGTGACTTTCTATATAATTGTTAATAAGTTGTTTTTCGAGGTCGATATTAAATGGAGAGTTAGTGTCTAAATGGCCGGTAATAATTTCGCACGGTTTCAATTTTGTGACCGAATGGATTGTGTTATTATAAGCTAATAACGCATAATTTACTTTGGATTCTATAGGCTCCGTTTTGTATTCATTTTGATTGTTAAATAGTCTGATGTGTTCGATAAGGGTCGAGTGGAAACGTTCTATTATGCCGTTAGATTCTGGATGTTGTGAGCTTATGAAATGTATGTCGATTTTGTGTAGTGTCAGCAATTCTTTTACGACTGAGTTTTTAAATTCTAACCCGTTATCTGAAATAATTTGTTCTGGGATTCCGTGATGTGTAAAATATTTAACTAGGTTATTACAAACTTCTATGCCTTGTCCTGAATTTAATTTGTATGCTTGTGCATATTTTGAAAATGAATCTACAATTGTTAAAAATTTTGCTTGTTCTAAAGTAATGCTGTCTACATGTAAAATTTGGAAAGGTTTCGTAGCTGTGGGTGTGATATTTAAATTTACATTTAAGGGTCTCCTGTCGTACTTTGTTACTTGGCATATTTCACAGCTATTAATAAATGTTTGAACGGATTTCCTTAATTTTGGCCAGTAATATTGTTGTTTTATACGCGCTTCTGTTTCGTCGATGCCGCGGTGGTTAGTTTTGCCGCAATGGTAATTCGATATAATGTGTATGATTTCTTCCTCGTTGGTGACGTCACTTAAATATTTTGTACATTTTACTAAACATAGTTGAGAATTTTTAAAATAATTTTGAAGGATTAAACTGAATTTTTCGTATAGTTCATTTTTGAAATAAATGTGATATTTTACTTTTGGAACAAGATATTCTTTAATAAATGCAATCATTTCAGTTTTGTAATTAAATTTTGAAAATTCTACTTCCAATCGTAATTTTTTGTTATCGTATAATTTTGTAATTTCTACCTGTTTGGGGTTAAGGTCGACTTCGGTTATAATAATTTGGTTTTTGCCATAGTTTACGGGGCATTCTACTATCGGTATTCCGACGATAGGATTTTCTTTACTTGAATGTATTGTGATATCACTATCGCTTGTGTCGTCATCGTTTATCTCATTATGGTGTGAGTCACCTACCTCGACTGCAAGGGATTGAGTATCATCGTCTTTGTTATCTGTTTTATTCTTTAATTCTGTGTTAAAATTTTCTATGAATTTATGAAAGTGTTCCATGTTTTCTGCTTCGTTTATATTTAATTCAATCTGGGTAGTTTTGTTTTCAGGGAGTTTATAAACGGTTATTAGTATGTCAGTGTTATCAAATATATATTTTAACATTAATTTAATTTCGTTCCAATTTTGATTGTCAAGACCACATGCAATTTTTGGTATACTTAAATTTCTGATTTTATGATGTAAACAGAATTTTCTCAAATTTAGTAAGGTATAAAATATGTCTTGTTTAGTGGGTTTATTGTAATAGTTTTCCTTTGTTATTAAGTATAGTAGATATCTTTGTGGGGTTTTTAAATATACTAGATTATGAAGTTGAGGATTTTGAGATTTTAACTTGTGCACATTACTAAATTTATTTTTGAAAATTTTGGCAATACCCGATGCCATTTCTAAATCTTTGCTCACGCAATGAGCTAGACTAGAGTCGGATGGTGCGTCGAATAGATTACCTATTACTTCTATTATGTTGTTGTTGTTGTGATTAAGGCAATGTTTCTTATCTAAATAGTCTTTGTATAGAGCTAGTGGAGTGTCATTTAATTGTGTTTGTGGTTGTGAATTTTGAATTTTATTATTTTCGATAGGTATACGGCTTAAGGCGTCGGCATTGGTATTAAGTTTGCCTTTTTATAAATTATCTCATAGTCATATTCCTCTAATTTGAGGCGCCATCTTATTAATTTTTGGCTACATTGTTTTAACGAGAATAGCCATTGCAAGGGTCGGTGGTCTGTATAGATTTTGAATTTGCGTCCCAATAAGTGAGTTCTAAAGTACTGAGTCGCCCAAATGATAGCTAACATTTCTTTCTCGATGGTGGAATAGTTTATCTCTGTCTCGTTTAATGTCCTGCTAGCGTAAGCTACTGGTAGGTCGTTGCCTAGGCTACCTTGAGATAGCACGGCTCCTATTGCTACTTGGCTTGCATCGCATGTCAAGTTAAATTCTTTGTCGTAATCTGGATATTGGAGTAGTGGTTCATTAGTCAACAAATTCTTGCAATTTTCAAAGCATTGTCTGTACTCAGGGTCGTTGATGTCAATAACTGCGTTTTTCTTTAAGCGTCTAGTCAGCGGTTTAGTTATCTTCGCGAAGTCTTTGATAAATTTTCGATAGTAACCTAAAAGTCCTAGAAAGCCTTTAATTTGAGTTGTAGTTTTTGGAATTGGAAAATTTAGAACAGCCGAAATTTTGTCAGGATTTGGTTTCACGCCATCAGGGGTTACGATATGCCCGAGATACGCTACTTCCTTTTTAAGGAATTCGCATTTGTCTAGTTGTACTTTAAAGTTTGAATTTTTTAAACGTTCGAAAACTAATTTTAAATTTTGAATATGTTCTTGTAGGCTGGTGCTGAACACAATAATGTCGTCGAGGTAAACAAGGCATTTTTTGTTTACTAATCCTCTCAGAACATTGTCCATAACGCGTTGGAATGTCGCGGGCGCGTTTTTTAAGCCAAAAGGCATACGAGTGAACTCATAATGCCCGTCTTCCGTGTTAAATGCAGTTTTTTGAATGTCCTGTTTGTCCATTTCAATCTGGTGGAAGCCAGATGCTAAGTCTAAAGTAGTGAAATACTGACAGCGTCCGAGTTTGTCTAGTAAATCAGTTATGTTTGGTAATGGGTATTTGTCGCTAATAGTCTTTTCATTCAATTTTCTGTAGTCTACCACTATACGCCACTTGCGTTTACCGGTCGCGTCAAGTTTTTTGGGGACAACCCAAATAGGTGATGACCATGGCGAACATGATGGTCTAATAATATTTTGATCTAACATTTTTTGTGTTTGAGAACGTACCTCTTGCCGGTGAATTTCTGGGTATCTATAAGATTTCGTATAAATAGGAATTTCGTCACTTGTTTTTATGGAATGTTTAATTTGATTAGTAAATGTTAAATTCTTGTCATCTACGTGAAATATATCGGAATAATTTTGAATTAATTCAGTAATAGCTGATTTTTCTTCCGAATTCATATGATCTGTTCGAATTTTGGAAATATCAAATTTAATTTTTTCTGATTGAATGAAATTAAAGTTAGGTGATGAGTACGTTTCATAGTTGGAGATGTTTTCTACAGTAATTGGTTGTAATTGTGTGAATTCGATATGTGATTCCGAATTATTAATTGCTGTACAAAGTGCATGGTAATTATTGGCTGTGGTGACACATTCGGGGATAATTAGATTATTCTTTTGTTGTTTTGGAATTAGAATAGTTCCGTTTTGTTGGGTTACTTGAACTTTGATTACCTTTTCCGTTTTGGGATCTAATGTTACGTTATTATTTGGATAGCTAATGTTGTTCGTATTAATTTTATTTACAGAATTTTGATGTTGAATTTTTATTTGACAGGTAGGGGTTGTAACTAAGTTTTTATTCAGATCTATAATTACTTTTAATGAACTCAGATTATCTAATCCTAATAAGAGATCGAATTCGTCGTGAAAATCGAAAATGTGATATTTTAGACTTGCATTTTTCTTTATATTGAATAATTTTGAAATAGGTACGAGTGTGCTGTAATTTTCGATCGAAGTTCCATGCGCGGTTGAAATTTGGAATGGGTCTTTAAAAATAGAATTTTTGTAATATTTATGCGCTATGGCAGGTTTTATGAAAGATTTCGTACTTCCGGTGTCTATTAGAACCTTCAAATTATTTTCGGGAAATATAATATAAGGTAATTTACTTTTATTTGTCAAGTTCATTAGTTCGACTCTGGGTAATTGTTTTGTATTGTTTCCGAGGCCGCAATGTCTAAAAAATGATCGTCTTCAAAATTGTCGGGATTTTGTGGATTTTCATAATCGTTATCAATTAAAACTTGGTCAGTTTGTTCTTCGTTATCGTAATAAACATATGGGTCAACGGCAGGTACAGCTGACTCGTTGATATTATATAATTCTCCTGCTGTGTTAGCGCGGTTTTGTCCGTAGTGGTTTTGTACCTGTCTGGATGGGCCAGGTGTAGGACGATATTGGGTTGTATTTCGCGTGGAAATACTCATCGGAGTAGGTGCAGGAAGGGTTTGTCTGGTGGATGGACCTTGACGTGGTGTCTGCGGTGTGTATTGTCTTGGTTGTTGGGGTGTGTATTGTTGTCTGAATGCCGTTTGTTGCATTGGTGAACGATGCAAATTTTTATTGGGTGTATAATTAAAATACGGTATGGGTTTAGGAAAATTGTATCTTGGTTGGTGTGTCTGTAGTTTTTGATTTATTTTGGGTGTATGCTGATTAGCGTTTTTGGATTTGGCGTAATATTCAAATTGAAAATCATTCGCTAGCATACTTAAAGCCGAATTTAGGTCTGTAGGGTTTTTTGCCCTCATTAATTGGCCTATAGGTTCTTTTAAACCTTTTAATAAGACGCGCAAAGCATAATGTTGGAAATAGTCAATCATTACAACGGATGCTTCGGCAGCGTTTGTTGAAATATTAGAAATTAATAAATTTAAGAGATGTTGCAAACGACCGTAAAAATCAAAAACGTTTTCATTAGGATTTTGTTTCAGTTCGGTTATTTCCATATTTAATGTGAACCAGTCACGTTTGTCCGAATAAGCATTTTTTAATGCTTCTTTTAAATCTTCCCATTTTTGAATAGTGGAACTTGCAATATTGATAGCTGCTTCACCCTTAATTTTAGCTAATATGCTACTCATTAGATAATCATTTTGAAAATCGGTTGGGGTTGCAGTATTATAAAATTTTGTTACTAGTTTTTCGCACACACTAATAAATCTTGGGAGTAATTCGCGTTCCCCATGGAACTCTGGCACCATGTCCAAATATTCCTTTTTTAATACGGGGGTAACCATGTTTAATACTGGTGGTCTTAAAATGATATTATTAATAGGATTTCTATTTGAATTAATTATACGATCTTCTGTTTCGAGATCGGAGTCTGGTCCTGAATTATTTGAATCTGACAAAGATTCTTGCTCGCTAAGTGACATATGGTACTCACAAAAATAGCAGTGTCGGCTTCATGTGCCCTGAAGTCGTACACGGTCTCGAAGTTGAGTTGAGGAGTTGCACTGATGTCCGTTCAGCTTGGCTCGGTCGGCTCGTCGAGATGTTTCTTGCTTCTGATGTCCTTTCAGATGCAGGATACGGTGATCGAAGTATGAAGATGTTCGAATTTGCCAAATTAATCACGAAAGTGAAACAATTTATATTCGTTAAATTGTTTTGGCAATCCTACCAAGACTGCGCCACTTAAATTTCTTATTCGATCAAATAGGTTTTTAAAAAGTTTATTTTTGTGAGTACAGAGTTATAATATTCTATAAACTACTTGATAATATGAATAAGGAATACAGACTAACTAATCTTAAGTGTTACACGTGTTTTTATACTAATGTAATATGATAGAGTCACATACTGGTAAATCAGCACTTTGTCTATTTGTTAGCACTATAACTTATATATATATATATATATATATATATATATATATATATATATATATATATATATATATATATATATATTGCAAATTATGCAAAATTGCGAGCCTTCTTAAAAAGAAACTCTGATGGTTACCAAGTTAAAAAGTCTAAAACGTTAACTACAGACAAAATGAAAAAATTCATTGATGAAGCATCTGATAATATATATCTTGCGACAAAGGTAAAATCAAAATCAAACATACACAAAATAAATAAAATACATGAATATAAATAATTTGGATTTTAGGTTGCCTCAATTCTTGGGATAATGGGTTATTGTCGCAAATATGAACTATGGCAAATAAAACTGGAACACATTGAAGATTTAGGAACAGCAGTTTTGATAAGAGTTCCCGACACAAAAACGAAAGTACAAAGAAAATTCACAATAACCGGCCATTTTTACACAATTTTTAAAAAATATCTTGCACTGCAACCTTTAAATGCTAGCACCAATAATTTATTCTTAAATTATCAAAAAGGTCGTTGCACAAAGCAAGTCATTGGAATAAAGAAATTCGGAGATATGCCTAAACAAATAGCAACATTCTTAGAACTTCAAAATCCTGAACTATACACCGGTCATTGTTCCAGACGCACATCTGCAACAATGCTTAATGACGCAGGTGCTGACATAACTGCCTTAAAAAGGCATGGCGGGTGGAAATCCACCGAAGTAGCTGAAAGCTACATAGATAATTCTCTAAATAACAGAATAAATGTAGCTAATAAAATATTAAATTGCATAGTAAAACCTATAACTTCCAGCGAAAACACAAGTGCACCTGCAGTTACATCTGTGCAATCTGTAAGTGAAAATATAAATTTATGTAATATTCCAAATATTAATTTTAACCATTGTTCAAATATAACCATAAATATTATAAACAAAAACGAATAAAGGAAATATCAATAATTATTTAAAAAGTTTTATTATTCGTACTCGTAGAAAAAGTATAGTCTGTAACTTGTTCGTAATAGCATTTCCACCATCGTGAAACCGTTACACTCGGGTAAAATATGCCTCATTCCTCACTTGTTACAGAATATACTATTCCCGTACAAGGACCACTATCAAACTAGTTACCTTAATGGCTCTTACCAGTGCGCATAGTGTTCAGACTCTATGATCAATAAATGTAAACCTTATTACAAGAATACAAGATAAAATAGAAAATAATGAACGAATAAAGACATCAAGTCCTATTAGTTAACAATTTTTACTTGTTTTTATCCATTTTCCGCGCAAAATCAGAATTGTACACTGCGTCAACAATTATACTCTACATTCGTATCACATCTGAATATCGTTCAAATGACCGAAGATATTTAATTCTAACATACCCAAAACCGAATCACGTAGTATGTTCTCAAACCATTAGTAGATGGATAAAGCTAGTATTAAAAAAGAGCCGTATAGTTACTAAAATTTTTCAGGCTACAGTATAAGACACGCTTCCACCTCTGTAGCAAATAGAACAGGTGTTTATATAGGCACGACATGTTGAACACCGAATTCTCAATATTCAATCAACTTTTATAATAAACTTGTAACTACTTAATAGTCAACTTTTGCAAATAAGTATAAAAAATTAGTTTAAATTTTTGGGATTTATAAGGGGCTATTGTTATGTATAGGCTATTGCAAACCGGGTTGGTGCTTGTATGGGCTCTGTATATCATAATGTACGAAAACTGTTTTAAATACGATAAGATTCAACACGATTTCGCACCTATCACTTTACACTTTAAAATTGTGAGATTAACCGACTTATCTGTAAGGACGGTGGATCGTAATTTTCCGAGCTTGTCCTCCGATATAATTACGAAACTTAACGTCACCCGAAGAACTTAAGTGCGAAATGTGGATCACAAATAACGAAATGAGTAACTAAATGAGCTGTAATGAGGTGTTACGTCGGGTGTTTTTTTGATTACATAGCTTTCAAATGTACCAATGGGTATGACATAACTCGGCACTACATAGTAATTATATCAGAGGACAAGCTCGGAAAATTACGATCAACCTTCCTTACTGGTAAGTCGGTTAATATTACAATTAATGACTATAGAAACAAACGCCGTGGAACTTACGATGACAAGTGCGTATCCATGATTTCCGCTATTTGTTCTTACTATGCGCAGATTCCCATTCTATCTCTTTAAACTGAAAAGATCAATTATTACAATAAGTATTACACAAATGAATAAAATTTTATAAAAAAATCAATGCTAAAAGCTAAAATAAACAGCCACAGCCAACTAAAATGAAGGTAGAATTACTCGTTTAAGAGCCTGTGTGGATCTAAAACGATGCGTTTCCGTATAAAAGTTAATTAATAATAGTCTATTTTGCATCCCCTATACCTTATATATTTGTGACATGTATTCATTAACACCCTGTATAAAAATTTGTATGTGAATATGTGAAAGGAATTCGAATAAAAATTTGTTGTGAAGAGGTATATTTTTAATTTTGCATGGTCTTATCGGAGAGATTTTGTATTTAACTGCACTTTGACTTTTGTTTAGATATTTGATTGTTTTTTAAACGGTGATGATTTTGTTAATAAAAGTTAAATCATGTTAAATTATAAGAAAATGCCAATATTTAATAGTTTATGTATGCGATTACAATTTCTTTCTAAAGTGAAGTAAAAAAAACGTCAACATTTATTTTGAAAAATTATTATTCAAATTTTATCTATTTAAAAAAGTATAAGAGGCAAGAAGTGCAAACCAAAGTTATTACGTATATTATTATTTAATGCTTGGATATTATGCAATTTTATTCCCGAATAACGATATTAAAATCTTTTTCTATAATGGGACAACCTTTATTTAATTTAATCGCGCGTTATTTGGAACAATTTGTATTAAATAGAATTTACGTTTAATATGTTTTAAAATATTTACTATTAAAAGTGTAATCTGCCAACAATACATTTCTATACTTGTAAACAAAACGTTAACTTTTATGTTAAAAAAATATTATTAAAATCAATTCTTTTTAACATATTTAGACGGTCATATACTTGTAAGAGTAATAACTTTAACTTCATAAGTCAAAGAAAGAAAATATCTAGTTATCTATACATTTTTTCCTACCGCATTAATGAAGCAATTTAGTCTTTTTTAACCGATTTCGTATTTTTTTTGATTGCCTAAAATCCAATATTGGACACGTTATCCTGTTCGATAAATACGAGTATAGGTCACTGGAAACGTCTAAAGTTGTTTGCTGGCCGCATTGGAATAAATTACACTTCTAATCACGGCGGTTTAGTTGAACAAAGTGACGAATGGATGCAATCTTCCAACTTTAAAAGACTCCAAAGAAGAAAGAAATAAAAGGAACAAACTAATTCCAATAAAAACAACTATACTCCTTTCTTTCCATATAGTCGAAATGTAAATAACAAAGGATTTAATTTTTATGTAAATTGCGTCGTTAGTATGCTATTGAAATTCAAAAATTTCTTGTTATCAAGTACAAAAGGGGTAATTCATTATTCTTCTACAAATGGATTAAAAACGTAATTATAGAAAGTAAAACATTTTAATATAAATTTTCAACTGTAATTCCAAATCAATTAGAAGAAATTTAATAAGCACTTAAGTTTTAATGTCTTTTATAAAAGGGTACTAATCTCGATGAAAGTATTTCTAAAATAAATTTGCGAATATTGATTTTTTATATTTTTCTGTGTTCTTAAAATTTACAGACTAAAACTTTATTTAGGTATGACAGTAAAATTTATACTGAAAATTATTCTACATTGTCATTTGTGAAATGTTATTAATTTTCGGCACGCGTCATTTAAATGTTCAATTAAGGTCTATATTGAAGTTGAAAAGTAGCTTATTACAAGCAAGACTAGTTGTTTACAGACGTCATATAAAAATTTTACAGGGCCAGTCACAGAGAATGAAAAATAATACAGAGTGATCAAAAATAACTGAAGTGTGCCGCTCTATACAATTTTGATATTTGCTGAAAAACCTTCTTTTTTACGTGCAGTCGAAAAAAGCTATGATAAATTAAGGAATATTGGAATATAATTTTAACATTATTTTCGAACAGACGTGATAACGTGACCTTCAACCATTTTTAATCACTGTGTACTATTATTGTCCATTGTTTTGGAGAAACAATAGTATATTATACAATGGCGATTTAATGGGTACTCTTATCAATGAGAATGAAGTTTACAACCCAAGCGATATATGACATTATGTAATAGAAACCACATACGTATTATTTATTAGTCGTAGGTAATTAAACACAAGTATCATAAGGCAATCTATTAACGTACAAGTGGTGCGACCAGCAATATTCCATGGTGCGGAGTCGTGGCCAATCACGAAGGCCCAAGAGCGAAGGATGCAGGTGGCGGAGATTAGGATGCTGAAGTAGATGTGCGGCGTGACAAGGAAGGACATCAGAAATGAGTACATCAGACGGACATTAAAGATGGGATCGATCGGAAAAAAAGGTGCAAGAGAGCAGACTAAGATGGTTTGATCACGTTGAGAGGACGGCGTAAGCCCAGATGGTGGGACAAGGTAGCAGAGGACATGCGGGATAGAGGGTGAAGCCCGGGGGACGCTTTGGACTGGAATGAATGGAGGAGGAAGCTGAGAGAGAGTAAGGCCGACCCTGCGTAAGACGGGAGAATTCTTCGTGAAAGAAGACGAGCAGGGGGATGTTGGTGAAGCTTAGTCAAACATATTTTGGGTGCTAGTTCGTAGATGGCGCTGTTATTTGGCGCTACAGAAAATCAGTCCTAAATATTTATAGCCACACTGTGTATGCAATACGTCTGAAAAGTATTCATACATGAATGCGGGACTCAGAGGCTTCGAATACCCGTCTTTCGGCTCGTACTTGAATTTGCCAACTCGTTTTGTAAGAGAACACTCTATGGTGTAAATGGCCAGCAGAATATTGAGGTTTTGGTCAGCTCCAAAATGTTTTCTACCGGCGAATAGAACCTAACTTAACCAAACCAAACCTAACCTAACCTCATCCTGAGCCAGATATTCTTTCACTGCCAACAAAACATAGTTCTTGCTAACCCAATGGCGAATCATTTAATTACTTCTCAATAACTATTATTTATTTAATTATTGCCGATGTACATGGCTGTGTTATGACTGAGGTCATCAGTGGTTGTCGCAAGGATTAAATAATTTATTGCAGTATATGTATAGTATTTTCGGTCATGTAACGAGTATTTACGATACTTGAAACATTGACTCTACAAGGGCTGTCGTACCACAGATGTTAATTATTTACTAGAATAACGGTCAACAGTAATTTGATTATTCTAGAACTTGTGTTTATTAAAATAATATACTCATAATAGATGTCAGATATCACAAAGGTATGCGTAAATTAAATGATATTATATGGTACAGTTTCTAGTTTGACTAGTTACTGTAGTTAATAGTTATAATACAAGCTATGTTAGTAAACTTTTTCTATTGAAGAGCTAGTTTATCTGGCCAAAGCGATTGTCGTGGCCTGTAAAATATTTATATTTTAATAGGGCTTATGTAGCAAGTTTTTTCTATTACAGACTAGAATTTAATAAAAACATTGGCTTAATTATGTTAGTATTGTGATCTTGATTACAGTGTACACGCCGAATTATAGTAACCAAATAAGCAAAATATGTTTTCTTTTTAATAATACTAGTGACTGCACTGATTACAAGAATAATAAATAGATTTAAATAAATAAATACTTGAAAAATTTTAGTTGCTCCCTTCTGCATTCGTCTCTCCTGGTTCTACTGTAATATTACAAAGTTGTAGGAGGAATTACTGCTATGTTCGAATTTTTACACAATAAATAAAATAAATAAATATATCATCACGGCTTATTACCCATTGCTGGGTGTGCCAATCTGCTTTGTACACAGATATCGGTAATGATGATATATTTGCACCGTGCGGACGCTTACCAAGCGTCACCTCACGGGCACTCAATGTTGGCGTGGAGAGTGCATCACAGGGGTCAATTTTTGTGCCATTTAAAATTGGAAATATTTGGCGTCGGTCGGGATCGAACCCGGTTCTCCAGATTCGTGACCTGACACTCAGGTACGCGGCCACAAGGCCACAAGGAATATTTTAGAATAATAAGTTACGACAACCATTACTAAGAATGGATATGACGGTTGCATGAACATGACTTATGATCAAACTGTCAATACTGAATAAGGATTAACTTAAAATAGCCTAAAAATAAGTTAATGTTACTAAAATCTCGCCAAAGCTTCGATTTTATTGTATAGGGAGCAATTTTCACACAGAACGCTCATAAAAAAACATGTTAGATTTACGAAATAATATTACTGGAATAGTTTTGTGCCGCAATTGCATTTGTGATGCTTGTCTATAGGTCGCACATGAGGTCATTTTGAACAAAGAAAATGTGATATTGAATTTTGTATAATACAATTTTAATATTGATTCATATTTCATCGTTACAACTAAAACTATTAGAACCGCGATACTTCTGCTTTCTCATGCGAATGTCTCTGAAACGATACATTTGTGAAATTTTGTTTACCTACACAAACTTGTCAACATGTCCACTTAAATTTGAGTTTTTATTTAAATTTTAAATTGATTTGAATGTATGAAAATCCAGTATATTAAAATTAAATTACCTATTGATAACTAAACATATGGACACTAGCACAACACTTATTTGTGAAAGCGCTGGAGGGACTATGTATAAATATTATCTAAAGCTATTTTCATACGTAGATTAACATTTGTGTCACCTGAGTAAGTTTTACTTATGAGCTTAGTAATAAGGGACCTGGTAACATGTTTCAGTTAAGCATTATTTAAACGTATAATTTCGCAAAGCTCAGTTACGAAGTTTATACTATAAAAATAAGACTACAAAACTTTACATTTTAAGCAAAGTTACGAAGAAACTGTTTATAAAAGTAATCAAAGGTTAAAGGTTTCATAGAATGTAGAATCCCTTGTTAATTAAAGAAGAATTTTATTTGAACATTATATTTCTATATAAATAAATATTGTTTATTTTTGTTTTCAATAAGTGAATATTGACATCATGATCGTGGAATATTTCTAAATGGATACAGTTTAAGATAGCGACCAGGGCGGGTGGGCGGTCGTGCGTGCGTGCGTGTGTGAGTGAGTGAGTGTGAGTGTGTGTGAGTGTGTGCGTGAGTGTGTGAGTGAGTGTGCGTGTGTGTGTGTGCGTGTGTGTGTCTGTGTGTGTTTCTGCGTGTCTGTGTGTGTTTCTGTGTGTGCATGTGTGTGCGTGTGTGTGCGTGTGCGATTAGATTTTGGTAAAAGTGGATAACCGGAAGTGACTGTTTACTTGAAGCCCATAACAGTTTTTAATGAAAAACTATATTAAAATATAATCCAAAACTTTTCAAATTTCAACATATTAAAATTTGGCTATAATTAATAAACCAGAAGTGACATTTTACTTGAAGCTGTGAACAGATTTTCGTGAAAAATATATTATGATATACTCCAAAACTTGTCAAATTTAGTATTTAAGACTTTTATGTAAAAAACATTAAATTTTGACTAAAACTAATAATCCGGAAATGACACTTTACTTGAAGTTCTCAATAGACCTTCGTGAAAAATATATTGATATATACAAAAACCTTTCAAATTTGGTATTTAAGACTCATATTAATGAGAACGACATGCTAGATGTTTTATAAAATTGATAAACTACGTTACAGGAAGTTAAAAACGGATATTTTTGAAAAATTATTGTAAAACATGATTCGAAACTTTTCCAATTTGGTATTTAAAATTCGTGTATAATTTGAAACAACATTAGATTTTGATTATACCTATATGATAAACCGGAAGTGGTACTTAATTTGGAGCTCTTAACAGATTTTCGAGGAAAAACATTATAAAATATAATCCAAAATTTGGTTTTACAGACTTTTCTATTTATTGGAACAACAATTTAGATTTTGTTTACAAACGATCAACTAGAAGTGATACTTTACTTTAAGGTCATGGCTATTTCAAAAATGGAATTGACGGGAGGTCATGTGTTGGCCACATCAGTTTTTAAAAAATACGTAATCCATTTTCAAGTATAATATTACAGAATATAACAGCAAAAAAACTAAGGAAGTAGATCAAATAACACTTGTTATTTATGATGCAACGTCAGACTACATGCGTTGGTATGAAAATGAAAGATATATTGAATGATATAAGCTACCACTGGCCAGTGGTAATCAAAACTTGGACTATAATATAATGGAGTTCTTTATTATCAATCATTTAATATTGACTCTATAAACTGACGACATAGAAGCCACATTAGTTCCATCCACAGTTCATAATAAGAGAAGTATTTTAACGTAGCGTTCTGCAAATGTATCGCCAAAACGCAGGCAGTTTTGTGCGAGAGTAACAGAAAAAGGTGGTTCTCATGCTGCGCTACCAAATAAGAATTCAGCAATAATTGTGCGATTTCAATACTTTTAATAGAATAAATAATAAAGGATAAAAGTTAAATGGATATTCATTTAACACACCAATAACGAGACAACCAACTTACATACAAAGACGAGTTCTAATTTACAACACTTTAAATGTCAAGGTTTGTCGCCCAAATGAATGGACACAATAAACGATATGATTCTGGCTAATGTCTGTCCTGAGGATGCCCAGAAAAGAACCAAATGGAAGAAAGTGATAAAAATAGCGGACCCTGCCCCCTTGGGATTAACGCTTCGGATATGATGATGTACATTAAACGACAATACATGAAAAACTGAATCATTTAACATTAACTAACAAATAAATAAATTTACCTATTTTTGTTTAATTTTTTTGAAGTTTGGATTCTTTTGTAATTTTTTTACTGTTTCGATCTTCTTGTTTTATATATTGTTTGATTCTCATTGTTATTAAGGTAGGAACGTTATTTCAAAAATATTAAAAAAAGAAAATCTATCAGTCACCTGCTAGCACGATTTAAGCTTGAATATTGTTGTCTCTTCTTTGGAAATTCTACCGCAATTTTTTCATCACGCCAATTTTTTTCTTGATAAGTAGCAATGATGCGCTACCATTTTTTTTTATTGTAAACGATACTAAGTCAGATTTAGTTAAGTGAGGGGCCATTGTTAGAAGAAATATAGAGATAAATGAACAAAATGTGATTGATATACAAAAGTTTCCTCTGGGTACGCCACTGCAGACAAGTTACAAATAGCAACAATCTGAAGAACGATTAATAATTTTACTACTAGTCTGCCGAAATTGACATAATTCAATACCTTCAAAAACAAATATGTGTCATCAGGAGCTTGAATAAAAAGTTTACGTAGGAAATTGTTCTTTTGTAAACGCCAAAGACTTTTTAGCTTCGTATCCTTTGTTAAGTACCTTTACAAACGCATGTATTTTGTGAAATGATGTTAAATGCCATTCTTAATTTTCAGCATTGCTTGCAATTTCGAATATGCACGCCAAAGTTGACGATTTATACATACTAGACAAAATGCACAAAAATAAGCAAAAACAGAGTTAATATAGCAACGTAAACAACAAAAATAATCAAGTTCCGTCACCATGTGAAAAATATATCATACAGAACAGTCTTCCTAATACATTCCAGCCTTATTTTATAAGATTATGATTCAGTGTCAGGTATAATAAAAAATAGCGTATAATACACGTGTATAAGTGCCATTAAAGCACTTACGACATTAAGATCACTGCGCGTCGCTTCGTGGTTTTAAACCTGTCTTGCGTATTTTAAAGGGTAGCTTATACACTTGTATCATAATGTACTATATCCGTACAAAAAAATATTGATGAACATATCTACAAAATAATTTTTATACATAACTTGTAATAACCTAATCCCTAACTTATTGTCACAATTAACCTTTTTGCACTAATAATTTGTTTATATACAAATCTATTTTTTATTATACAAAATAAAGCAATAAATTTTAGCCAAATTAAAATTCCATCTAATTGGTCATCACAAAACTTTATAATTAAAGTCAATAAATTTATATCTCGATTTAATATAATTTTGGTAAACAAGGCCCAACTGAAAGTTATATTTTACTCAATTAAGATTGCAGGCAATGACTTTTGCATGTCAACCGGTTTTATAACTTATACGCATAAAATACCGAATTTCTTTTTATAAAACGAAATATTGTTTGCACTTCATATTTTTAACTGTAACAATGTACACATACTTATTGAACAATAAATATTAAATAAATATGTAGTTTGTTGCAGATCAATACTATCGATCTTATATCTAAGATAGCTGAATTTTTTTTCACTTTTGTGAATTGGGACAGCGTTCTACTTAAATAATTAGTAGAAACAGAGAAATATTCTTTTTAAATTTACCATCTATTCTTAAAATTATATCATGACTACTTGATAATAGAATACGTAACCAAATTTAGGTAATTACAGGATGTGATCCAGTTATAGTAGGCAGCAAGTGCGGAGTTTACCTATCCTGCCTAGTATAGAGATTACTAAAATTTTCAAATGGTACAGGTTTATCTAGTTTCTAGTGGCATAACTATTAGTGTGCAAGGTGTGCTAGACACACGGTCCCCGCGACATTAGGGGTTCCAAAAAATTAAATATGTTATATTATAATTAATATATGCTACAACATATTATTTAAAAAAATATTTTTGTTTACGTAGGTACATTATACATAATATTGAGTACACATTGTCCGCGAAATCTTTTACCGCCGTCGAGATTGTCTTGCCTCGGCCGCAAGGGGACTCGACGACCATTTCTCTCGGTACGCTAAAGAGTGATTTCGCGGCCTTGATATACAAATAACTAATTTGTGGAACAGAAGCAATACAGCCCGTGAAATTGGATGTAACCTAAAATCACTTTGACCAAGTGCGAATTGATATGACGGATAATGACAATCGATAGTGACGTTTCTAAAATATGTCAGCAATATCTTTTTGGTTTGTTTTTTAAAATAAATACAATAAATATTGTAAAATAGTTCTTTTAGAAATAACTTTTTCTTCTTTCTAACGATTTTTTTTACAAAACTAATAGTTTTGTTTATTAAATGTCCATCTCATCAAAGCCGCCTTTCTATTCCATAAACTACTTATATCTTGTTCCATTTATACCATTCAGCGTTGCAGAGATTAGGGATTAGTTTTGACCTGTCTGTTTGGCTGAAATTGGAAACAAAAGACAGATTTATCCAATGTAATTTGAGCTACTTAAAACTGGCGCTGATGTCAGCGCCATCTGCTGAATGGCTTAAATGGAACAGAGTATAAATACAATACAATTTGCAATTACAGTAAAAAAATTAAAGATGTCCAATGGTCATCTGCGAATTGTATGAATTAAGATTTTGTTCTGTCAAATTCAATAGTGTCGTTTAGTTACTTTTTATGAGGGTACATAAGAAAATAGTGTTATTTTTTATTATACAAATATATGTTACAGTAAAAGCATTCAAAATTTATTAGCAAATATAAAATCAAATATTTGAAAAATAAGATACTGACACAGTGTCAGTGTTATAGCGATTCAACACTTATGCTCGGTTCCATTTAAGCCATTCAGTAGATGGCACTGGCAACAGCGCAAATTTGAAGTAGCCGAAATTACATTGGGTAAACTTGTCTCTTGTCTCTAATGACAGCCAATCATAGATGTCAAAACTATTCCCTACGCTCCGCTATACTGAATGGCCTAAATGGAACAAGGTATAAAAATTAATCGTTTAATTTATTGACGGATACATCGATTAGTTTATCTTAGTTGTTGAGAATTCAAACTTTACGATTTTCTATAAATTTATTTTTGTTGGAATTAGGACTATCAACTTTTTAATATTATTTTATATATTTGTGAGGTTAGAGTTTAACCTAGCAGTGCTTCAGTTTTCTTGTAGTTTTTTGGAGTGTAGTCTATCTTGTAACGTAGTTGTTAAAAATGTGTAAAACTAGTGAATATACGTAATTATAGTCTTGGAAACAAGCACACATCAAATACAGTTTGAAATGTCAAATACTATACAGTTGCCACTGGAAAAGCAACTAAAAATTTCCTAAAAAATCTACGGAAAATAGAACTCGTTCTATTTCATCAATTTATGAATCAATTTATTTTTGCAAATAAATCTATCGATTTTTCTGTTTTACATGTACCGATAAATTGAGGGTCGCAGTCGATCAATAAATCGGTTGATTTATTGTTAAGTGTAATACAGCCATTAGAGACACTGACAGAAAATAAAATTATTCGTATGGCTATGAATTAAGGTAATATGTCTGAATTAATAAACTTATGTTACAGAGAAAGTATTGTCAACAACGAGCATCGTTTTAAAATGGAATGTCCTAACTTAGTCGAAACAATATGAATTTTTTAAAGACAAGTGTGCTATATCCATCCTTATCGCACACGCTTGTAATGAGAGAGATAAATGTATGCCAATTTGTTAACTCGTTCATGATACAGATGACCTTGACCGGACATCTTTCAATAATTTTACTGTACATATTTTTTGCATAAAAAATAGTGTGTATACCTTGCGCCTTCGAGATTTTCCTGCCTCGGCTGCAAGCGGCCTCGGCTGCAAGCAGCCTCAGCGTCGATTTTTGTCTCTTCATATTAATTACTTTGTATTGTTAAATAAATACTTAATTAAAAACTTTCTTCTTTTATCTTTAGTTTACCATATATCTGCCTTAAAGGTGTACATAGGAAATTAACACGGGAAATCAGTTTTTTGCAATATCCTGCTTGCCTAATTATTTTAAGCAAAATGCGTCAACTAAAAGTTTTAGGCCATAAAATTCTGCATCTAAGTCAATAAACAGAATTACCTTTACATGCTTTGTAACGACAGTAATTAAATATTAAAATGTCGAAAGTTACCACAAAGTTACGTTGAAAATACCGACAACCATGGATTATACAAAAAATAAATAAATGCTTAACGTATCTGGCACAACGTAAGTTAACTTATTTACGTTTCTTACAATTTGATTTGAATAAATATCGTTAATTATGATAATAATAGAAATATTATATGAATAAAGTTAAAAAATACAGTTTTGTTTTAAATAATATGAATTTAATAAATTCAACATAGCGTAACAAATTACGTATGATGCTGTGATGTACTCCCAACTCATTTCCAATACATGTAGCACTACAGAAGGGTCAACACTTATTCCTAACACTCTTTCTTCCAGTAACGCACGTTTTTCTGTTTGTCCTGCATTCTGATTACGCGGCTGATATATTTTTTGAAGACACATTAGCAGTCTTCAAATTTTGTCACGACTTTAGCAATTGTGAAATCACGGTCTTCATTAGTATAAATATTCATTATCTAATAATTTCAGAAAATTAAACTTCACAAATTCAAATTATCAGAAACGTCAAATAAGTTAACTTACGTTGTGACATATAAAACGTCAAGCATTTATTTATTTTTTGTTCAATTCCACGGCTATCGATATTTTCAACGTAGTTTTCGACATTTTCATATTTAATTTCTGTCGTTATAAAGTAAGTAAAGGTAATTCTGTTTATTGATTTAAATGCAGAATTTTATGCCCTAAACATTTACTTGACGTGTTTTTGCTTAAAATAATTAGGCGAGTAGAAAATTGCAAAAAAACTGATTTCCCATGTTAATCTCCTATGTGCAGGTGCCCATTTTAAAAGTTCTCGCATGAAAATTCAAGAATAGGCAATCCATGATACATTTCATAAGTGACTTGGTTTTTAAGATTTTGTTTTGCTCTTATACCTACTGTGATTATTCGATTTAAAGTATTAATATTCACCAAGTGGCTTATGGATTGTATTCTGTTTTGCCTATTCTTAAAATTTCAGGCGGGAACATATAAAATGGGCTCCATGTACACCTTTAAGACAGACACACGGTATATAGCCAAATAAATAAAATTTAAATTATTAACTATGTATTTGCTCGCTATAAGTATGATAAATAAGGTCATATAAATATTAACACACTTTAGATGTATGTAAATGGCTCCATAAGAATTGTTTGCACACGGGTCCCGTTTATCCTAGTTACGCCACTGCAGTTTCGCTATTCTAGTGAATTTTAGACGAAAAAGAAAGTTTAAACTGGACTTGTCAAAGTTAGTGTAAATTAATAGTATAAATAAAAATGAAAAAATAGTAATATATAAAACGTATTATTAAATACGTATAAGGTATCTGCAGTTTAATATTTTACTTAGCTATTAATTAATTTAGTATAGAGTTATATAACTATTCGTCTATGTATGTTAAGAATATTTCAGCTCATTATAAACTACTATGCTGATCCCAGGAAATGAGTTTTAATTTATGATTTCGAAGTGCTATAAACGTTACAAAAATATATAAATGTGAACTACTAGACTAAAAATTTTAATTTATTTCTGAGAATATTATTTTATTTTCTTTCATTTTGAAGAATTTTTCTTTTATTTAAAAAGTTGTTTTCACACACTGCGCATTAAATTAATAATAAATGTAATTATACTCATTTACAAAAACTTTTGATAAAAATAGAAATAAATAATTATCACCTTTGAATATATAATACAATACAATACAATTATGTATTATATATTCAAAGTTATCACTACGAAAGTATAATTCAATTTTTTGCTGCAATCAACGTTTATTATGAAAAATAATTGCGAAATGTAGAGCATGATGAGGGTTATTATGGAAATGGTTCCGTAAATTCAAGAAATGACCAGCGTTTTAGAGACAAATATTACTTGGGTTCTCTTTTAATCTAATCTTAACCCCTGCAATAGAAATTAAACCGGTGTGCAAAGAATTTTTAATCAAATTTTCGTTAATAACGACACAATTTGCTTAGCTGTTTTGTTATATATTTCACTGGCAAAATTTTCAGGAAAATTTAAATATGAAAACGTTTCACTTACCAAAAGAGTGTTGAATGGGAACCAACATAATGTGAAGACAATTACCACTGCCAGCATCATTTTTATCATCTGAAACAAAAGAGAATTTATATTTGAAATTAAATTATTTTAATATAAATAACAGTTTTTGTTACTATAACTCTTTAAATTATTATCTCCAGTTTATTTTAATATTTTCATATGTATTGTTTTGTGGCTGCACATAAATTGATAAAATTAAATAGGTACAATGCAGAATATGAAAAGCAATAATTATTTATAATTGGCTCATTGATAATGTAAAATCACATACAATTATTAATTACGTGTTGATATCGTTTTCACTTAACATGATTAGAATATATACCGGGTGTCTACTTTTTTATGGATAATAGGAAATACAATGGTAAAATTTTCATATAGCTGTAAATTCTGCCGTATTAATTATGGAAGTAAAATGTAAGTACAAAAACTGTTCAAATTAAAAACTGTATCAAAAGAGCTTAAATTTCTTGATATAATAGGTTCTTATCTTGAGATAAAAGTAAAATAAAACATCCGTCTTTAAACTTTTAACAGAGTGCCATGCAAGTAAAAACATACGATTCAAATAGTCGTATTATTTGACATTGAGAGATAAATAATTATTTGTATCATTATAGTTTGTTCTTTGAAACGAGAGAATGTGGAACTAATTCTTGAACAGAGATGTTATTTTGTTGGTTAAAATAGTAAAATTTTGGTTCCCAACCAATATAATGACATGTTTCGTTTCAAGAATTAGTTCCTATTTCTCTCGTTTCAACGAACGGAGTGTAGACCAGAAACTGAACATTTGCCAGAGGGAGTTTATTTTGAAATACGAGATCTCGTAAAACAAAAACAGTTTCTGAGCGTGTGATACAAAAAGATTTTTTGTGCCGGTCATGAGGTTGATATAACCACACGAAACGTCGCGAAAAAGCACTGAAGTAGCTAAAAGTAATATTGAGGATTCATTAAAAGCTAAAATAGGTATAGCAGATTAATTAGTTGGCCAAGTTTCCTCCGCGTCCACATCTTATAGATAATTTGAAAGTTCTTCTACCATCAAGTCATATTGATTATTCCGATTTAGATGTTCTTTCCATATTAGGTGATATAAATTCAGAAGTAAATCATTTACAACTGAAATTAACTGAAACAAATTTGCCCAATATTAATATTTCAAACTGTAAAAATGTCACCTTAAATTTAAATTTTAAATAATATGGAGATAATTAAGTTTATGTTGTTCAATAATTACCTTATTATTAATTATGCATTCATAAATCTAGTAAAAATAATTTATAAACGTAAAATTCTTCACATGATTTAATCGCTATTACGTACAACTGAGAACTCGAAATCTGTAGATTCGCTTATCGCTGGTTGCCTGTAGTACATTCCGTAACTTAACCAAAACCGTAGTTATGGTTTTCTTGTGGTTAACGTGGTCAGGTTGTGGTTCCTGAAAATTGGCTGTGATTTGGAACATCTTGGTTAATTTGTGTCGGTTAAGCAGGAGTTTTCTTCGTTATATCGGTTGCAGTTGGCTGATATAAAAAATTGACAACTTATTGTTAACAGTGGTTAACAATTAAACAGTAGTACATGATTATGAAAAATATTAGCATTTTATGCAAAATGTTTTCTTATAAGAAGTGACGACATAACGCTCTTTGTCTATTTTATACTAACGTAAATATTGTACATATCAGTAATCAGTATATATTAATAATAATTATAATGTATATACAATTTTATTTATTTTATTATAAAAAATAAGAAAATGACAACAACCACAAATATTTTGTAGTCGTTGTGGTCATGAAAAGTAACCAAAATTTTCAGGAACCACGTTCCGAAATGGAACACCGATCCTGAAATTATGTTTTGGTTACATTACATTAAATTACGGCATATGCTTATAATATTGCGCACGTGTAATATTGTGATTATGCGCAATGGAAATCTATATTAAAATCCTAGTAATTATTAAACGAAAGTAAAAAATAAATTTCTAACGAACACGATAAACGAAATAAACGCAAAAAAATCCGGAACATAAACCGAAACGAAATTATTTATCTAGCGAAAACGATATAGTCGAAATAAAAATTGCTGTTGATAATGTTAATCTTTTCTTTCTAATACACACTTTTAATATATTCCGTAACTTAACCGCGGTGACCAAGGTTCTGGTTAAGCGTTCCGGAATACAACCAAAACATAATTTTAGGATCGAGGTTGCATTTCGGAATGTGGGTCCTGAAAGTTTTGGTTACTTTTTCGTGACCACAACGACCATAATTTTTTTTGTGGTTGTTGTAGTCATTTTCTTGTTTCTTATAATTCGCAATCGAAATTAACGATAGAGGCGCTGATTTTGTAAACATGATGGCATACGATGGGTTTGACATATGACAGTTCACATTATTCACTGTGTTTTGTTGACTGTGCATACAAACCGAGTTCAAAAACTTATTTATATGCAGGCGATAAGTTTAAATATTTAATTATTAATTTCTACACTACTCACTCAGCTGTCACTTATTCAAAATGGCGCTTGTACGATTGCTTTCCGCAGTACCGATTTGCGCCATTAGAGGGGAAATTTTATCTACGATTGCGAATATAATAAATAAAATTGTATAAACATATAATTATTATTAATATATACTGATATGTATAATAAGCACGGTAGCAAAAAATAGACAAATAGAGTTACGTTGTCACTTATTTCTAATGATGCGATGGTTCCCTGCTTTACCGATACAAATTAACAAAGATATTCCGAATCACAACCACTTTTCGATAACCATATAACCTGACCACGTGACCACAAGAAAACCATAACCACGGTCGTGGTTAAGTTACGGAATATACTATTTATTTTAAATTTATTTTTAAAGATATTAACAAGTTTGTTCATATTTATGACGCAGGACAATCACAAAACTTATAAAGTCTTGCCAATCTTACGATAATAATAATTTGGGCAAATGTACGATTTATTAAAGTAACATTACTCTCGTACGCAATTTCAACGATAATTTACCTATGTGACATAATTATTGAAAATTTTAGAAACAGTCAAAAACTTATAATTTTTATTATACGCTGGTTCTTTTTCTGGTTGCTGGGCCGTGGTACTTGTTATTTAGAAATCTCACTGGGCTCGTTATTTTCGGAGCTATTGGTAACATTACCATAGCAACTCATAACACGCTCTAGGATGTTATTTAGTATATAACAACCCTGCTTTCAGGCGTGTTAGTGAGTTGTTGCTATGGCAATGTTTTCAATAAAATGATATTGATACTGGGATAAAGCCTAAAAAACAAGCAGAAGCATTCATAGCCTACCTACCCCGTAAATTTTATTAAAAATCTCTGATCCGTAATCCGTAGAATATTAAAAATTATAGTCGGGCGTTAAACGTTGGACGCACCAAGGGAGTTAAATGGACAATAACGCCTTCGGTAAACGGGCGAATCTTGGGCCAGAGGCATTCGAAAAGTACACTGTTGACCGTTATTGTCCTTATAACACCCTTGATACGATAATTACTATATCACAATTCAACCAAATGTCAAATTTCTTAAAGAGTTTGATATTCATCTATTTAAAGCATGGTACATTATGTTTTAAAACTTTTTGTAATCATCTTTCGGAAATTATTTGAAATAAATTATTGCATAAATTTCATTAAAAAAGTGATTTACATTATCGTCGACCATAAAAGAGTACAATATTCGTGCGTGAAGTATGTTACAGTGCTCCAGCTTGCTGTCGCGCTGAAAAATACAACTTATACGCACTCGAATGTAAATAACTATTATAAAACTCATCTCGTATCAGTTATGTAAAAAGTGACATTTCTTAACGTCAGAAGGTTAGGTAAAATTCAACTTTTTAAAACGTAATTAGATAAAGTTTATTAATTGATATTTAATTGTTTATATTGTTCCATAGAGTTTTTTCTGCGATGGTAAATGTATCCATGGTTACTTATAAATAATTTAATGAAATCAATAATTATTATTAATACTTTAGGACAGATGTCCTCTGCCAAACTCAAACAATACAAATGTTGTGCTATTGCTCATGGCACTATGTAAATAGTTAAAAATTATTTCTTTTATTTTGCTTCTCTTTCGCAAATAAAACGCATGTAAACAATAATTTTGGACTTGTTAGATGCAGTTTTTAATTCTGAACATTTTCTGTATTTAGATTTTTGTTCCAAAATTAATAGGGCACAACAATTATTAATTACGTGTTGATATCGTTTTCACTTAACATGATTAGAATATATACCGGGTGTCTACTTTTTTATGGATAATAGGAAATACAATGGTAAAATTTTCATATAGCTGTAAATTCTGCCGTATTAATTATGGAAGTAAAATGTAAGTACAAAAACTGTTCAAATTAAAAACTGTATCAAAAGAGCTTAAATTTCTTGATATAATAGGTTCTTATCTTGAGATAAAAGTAAAATAAAACATCCGTCTTTAAACTTTTAACAGAGTGCCATGCAAGTAAAAACATACGATTCAAATAGTCGTATTATTTGACATTGAGAGATAAATAATTATTTGTATCATTATAGTTTGTTCTTTGAAACGAGAGAATGTGGAACTAATTCTTGAACAGAGATGTTATTTTGTTGGTTAAAATAGTAAAATTTTGGTTCCCAACCAATATAATGACATGTTTCGTTTCAAGAATTAGTTCCTATTTCTCTCGTTTCAACGAACGGAGTGTAGACCAGAAACTGAACATTTGCCAGAGGGAGTTTATTTTGAAATACGAGATCTCGTAAAACAAAAACAGTTTCTGAGCGTGTGATACAAAAAGATTTTTTGTGCCGGTCATGAGGTTGATATAACCACACGAAACGTCGCGAAAAAGCACTGAAGTAGCTAAAAGTAATATTGAGGATTCATTAAAAGCTAAAATAGGTATAGCAGATTAATTAGTTGGCCAAGTTTCCTCCGCGTCCACATCTTATAGATAATTTGAAAGTTCTTCTACCATCAAGTCATATTGATTATTCCGATTTAGATGTTCTTTCCATATTAGGTGATATAAATTCAGAAGTAAATCATTTACAACTGAAATTAACTGAAACAAATTTGCCCAATATTAATATTTCAAACTGTAAAAATGTCACCTTAAATTTAAATTTTAAATAATATGGAGATAATTAAGTTTATGTTGTTCAATAATTACCTTATTATTAATTATGCATTCATAAATCTAGTAAAAATAATTTATAAACGTAAAATTCTTCACATGATTTAATCGCTATTACGTACAACTGAGAACTCGAAATCTGTAGATTCGCTTATCGCTGGTTGCCTGTAGTACATTCCGTAACTTAACCAAAACCGTAGTTATGGTTTTCTTGTGGTTAACGTGGTCAGGTTGTGGTTCCTGAAAATTGGCTGTGATTTGGAACATCTTGGTTAATTTGTGTCGGTTAAGCAGGAGTTTTCTTCGTTATATCGGTTGCAGTTGGCTGATATAAAAAATTGACAACTTATTGTGGTTAACAATTAAACAGTAGTACATGATTATGAAAAATATTAGCATTTTATGCAAAATGTTTTCTTATAAGAAGTGACGACATAACGCTCTTTGTCTATTTTATACTAACGTAAATATTGTACATATCAGTAATCAGTATATATTAATAATAATTATAATGTATATACAATTTTATTTATTTTATTATAAAAAATAAGAAAATGACAACAACCACAAATATTTTGTAGTCGTTGTGGTCATGAAAAGTAACCAAAATTTTCAGAAACCACGTTCCGAAATGGAACACCGATCCTGAAATTATGTTTTGGTTACATTACATTAAATTACGGCATATGCTTATAATATTGCGCACGTGTAATATTGTGATTATGCGCAATGGAAATCTATATTAAAATCCTAGTAATTATTAAACGAAAGTAAAAAATAAATTTCTAACGAACACGATAAACGAAATAAACGCAAAAAAATCCGGAACATAAACCGAAACGAAATTATTTATCTAGCGAAAACGATATAGTCGAAATAAAAATTGCTGTTGATAATGTTAATCTTTTCTTTCTAATACACACTTTTAATATATTCCGTAACTTAACCGCGGTGACCAAGGTTCTGGTTAAGCGTTCCGGAATACAACCAAAACATAATTTTAGGATCGAGGTTGCATTTCGGAATGTGGGTCCTGAAAGTTTTGGTTACTTTTTCGTGACCACAACGACCATAATTTTTTTTGTGGTTGTTGTAGTCATTTTCTTGTTTCTTATAATTCGCAATCGAAATTAACGATAGAGGCGCTGATTTTGTAAACATGATGGCATACGATGGGTTTGACATATGACAGTTCACATTATTCACTGTGTTTTGTTGACTGTGCATACAAACCGAGTTCAAAAACTTATTTATATGCAGGCGATAAGTTTAAATATTTAATTATTAATTTCTGCAGTACTCACTCAGCTGTCACTTATTCAAAATGGCGCTTGTACGATTGCTTTCCGCAGTACCGATTTGCGCCATTAGAGGGGAAATTTTATCTACGATTGCGAATATAATAAATAAAATTGTATAAACATATAATTATTATTAATATATACTGATATGTATAATAAGCACGGTAGCAAAAAATAGACAAATAGAGTTACGTTGTCACTTATTTCTAATGATGCGATGGTTCCCTGCTTTACCGATACAAATTAACAAAGATATTCCGAATCACAACCACTTTTCGATAACCATATAACCTGACCACGTGACCACAAGAAAACCATAACCACGGTCGTGGTTAAGTTACGGAATATACTATTTATTTTAAATTTATTTTTAAAGATATTAACAAGTTTGTTCATATTTATGACGCAGGACAATCACAAAACTTATAAAGTCTTGCCAATCTTACGATAATAATAATTTGGGCAAATGTACGATTTATTAAAGTAACATTACTCTCGTACGCAATTTCAACGATAATTTACCTATGTGACATAATTATTGAAAATTTTAGAAACAGTCAAAAACTTATAATTTTTATTATACGCTGGTTCTTTTTCTGGTTGCTGGGCCGTGGTACTTGTTATTTAGAAATCTCACTGGGCTCGTTATTTTCGGAGCTATTGGTAACATTACCATAGCAACTCATAACACGCTCTAGGATGTTATTTAGTATATAACAACCCTGCTTTCAGGCGTGTTAGTGAGTTGTTGCTATGGCAATGTTTTCAATAAAATGATATTGATACTGGGATAAAGCCTAAAAAACAAGCAGAAGCATTCATAGCCTACCTACCCCGTAAATTTTATTAAAAATCTCTGATCCGTAATCCGTAGAATATTAAAAATTATAGTCGGGCGTTAAACGTTGGACGCACCAAGGGAGTTAAATGGACAATAACGCCTTCGGTAAACGGGCGAATCTTGGGCCAGAGGCATTCGAAAAGTACACTGTTGACCGTTATTGTCCTTATAACACCCTTGATACGATAATTACTATATCACAATTCAACCAAATGTCAAATTTCTTAAAGAGTTTGATATTCATCTATTTAAAGCATGGTACATTATGTTTTAAAACTTTTTGTAATCATCTTTCGGAAATTATTTGAAATAAATTATTGCATAAATTTCATTAAAAAAGTGATTTACATTATCGTCGACCATAAAAGAGTACAATATTCGTGCGTGAAGTATGTTACAGTGCTCCAGCTTGCTGTCGCGCTGAAAAATACAACTTATACGCACTCGAATGTAAATAACTATTATAAAACTCATCTCGTATCAGTTATGTAAAAAGTGACATTTCTTAACGTCAGAAGGTTAGGTAAAATTCAACTTTTTAAAACGTAATTAGATAAAGTTTATTAATTGATATTTAATTGTTTATATTGTTCCATAGAGTTTTTTCTGCGATGGTAAATGTATCCATGGTTACTTATAAATAATTTAATGAAATCAATAATTATTATTAATACTTTAGGACAGATGTCCTCTGCCAAACTCAAACAATACAAATGTTGTGCTATTGCTCATGGCACTATGTAAATAGTTAAAAATTATTTCTTTTATTTTGCTTCTCTTTCGCAAATAAAACGCATGTAAACAATAATTTTGGACTTGTTAGATGCAGTTTTTAATTCTGAACATTTTCTGTATTTAGATTTTTGTTCCAAAATTAATAGGGCACAACTTACAGCAATATGAAAATTATACCACTGTAGTCCACAAAAAAGTAGACACCCGACAATTCTACTGATCAGGTTAATGTTGCGAAGGAAGGGTTATGTCTCTCTGTGCCGGTGGTTAGCGTATATTGTATTGCTAAAATAGTGACGTCTAAATAATCTGGAAAAATTAAAATTTATATGTTTATTCCCCCTATAAGTATACGAGGTGAAATTTTTATATAAATCACTGTGACATTTGGCTGTTTATTCTTAGTTACTGCATTTGATTCAAATTAAAGCAGTTTTGCAGTTTTTTGCGGTAAAAATTAATTTTTGATAAAAGAGGGCAATAATGGACTAAAAATTATTCATGAAATATATTTGGTGCATATGGTAAAAACATGTCATCATATTAACATTTTAGCGAAATTTTGCTATATGCTATGTCGATGAGACCAGAAATCATTTAAGGAAGTCCCAAAGTACGGAGGCCCGTGACATCAAGGACACGGTTTTAGGGTTCAATGATTTAAAATTTCCAGTCTTTAACAAATATTCTTTTAAATTTATTATCGAGTTGTTTTGAAATTGATATTATAATCCGGCTGGTGGGGGTTACGGGTGAATATAGAGATTTAACATTAAATATTAATTTTATGCAATTTCCTGCTTCTTCTGTTCATCTTAAGGCAATAACTGTACTTCCTTTTCTACGTTAACATTGAAAATTAAATTTAAAATATTGCTAAAATATATTCCTTCGCCTACCATATCTGCAGCAGCAACTCTGGAAACTTTGTCACCTCCAAGTATCTTTTTTGCGAACTTTACTTTGTTTGCAATTGGAATTGAATTGCTAATATAACCTTCATCTAAAGAGCCAGATTTCCTGTTATACTATACTCTGTCGTTTATAGAGGGAGCAAATTCGCATCAGCATATGTGAATTAAATAAGATAAACATTATTTCAATATTTTCGCTGTTACTCATTGGAAATTAGTACAATAAAAATAAGGAGCATAAGGCAGTCTGTTCACCTACAGGTCCAAGTTTGGAAACTAAGCCGGGAGGCGAGTTTTATAAAGGACTAGTGTAACAGGCCTTACGAAACATGTTTTTTATACTATTTTTTATATTGAGGTCACTTATTTCCTACTTCTGTGATTCCCGCACTCGAATTTGTCCAACGCAGAAACTCTCAAATCTTTAACGAAATAAATCTTTTCTGCACTTTTTGTAGAATATCTCGTTTAGTAATCCTTCGGCGATTTGAACTATCGAGCAAAAATTTATTACACAACTGGCTCAATATTAATACTTCCGGTTTTCGAGTAATTGTTAGAAACTTTAAATTTTCAAATAGTGCATCTACATATTTATTCAAATTTATTCAATAACGTAAAAATAATATATATTTTTTTATTGTTATAAAATACAATAGCGATTGAATATGTTTGTATTAAATGCATAAGGCTTTAATTTATTTTACGAATTTCAATAAAATTTATTTATTAATATTCAAATTGATGTATATTTAGCTCAATACGTATTTGGCAACACTCTTTCAGATAATGTTCCTGATATTTAATTATATATACCATTTTAAGTGAAGTAATATTGTTATGATACGCCTGAATTGCAAAACATTCTGCATATAATAAAAATGTAATATTTTAATCATTCGCTATTGTATTTGGTAAATAATATAACATATAATTGGTTTGATATTATTAGATTCCGAATTTTGAAATTTGAATAAATACGTAGGTTATTCTATTTAAAAATTTAAAGTTGCCATCAATTATTAGATTTTGCCGAAATTATGTAAAGGAATTAATATGAATATAATAATTTATGTTATATAGATGAAATCGCTAAAGGAATACTAAACGTGATATTTACTGGTTTAGTTATAGATGAACACCCTCCTGTATGCATATTTGTCTTCGCTGTTCCCCATAATAATAAAGATTTAATATAATTTTGAAATGTTAAAATTATATATCCCGTTCGGTCGTCAAATGAAAAGCATTAGCATTTGAGAAATAGTAGTTCATAATTTACTGATTTTATCCGTCCTTTTTAAAAAGAACCACCGCAAAGACTTTTGTTAGCTGGATATTTATAGAATTAAACATTTTCGTAGATTTTGAGTATTTCATACAATAATTGTTAATCGTTCCGTAATGATGATAGAAAGAAATAAATTAAATGTGCTAATAAACTAAGCAGACTTTCCAATAGCTCCTAATCGCATTTCCTAAATGACAAAGGATGTACTAAATGGCTCAACAGGCTTCCGCCATCAGTTATATCCAACTGTGACCAGTGATGCATGCGAGGCGAGACGAGACGAGAAATATAAAATATTGATCTCGTCTCGTTTTCGGATCTGTAATCTCGATCTTGCTGTCGTTCTCTCACATTTTTTGGGTCTCGCTCTAAAAATAATCGCTTGCTCACTACGTATTTACGTAACAGTTTAACTACAAGAGACAAGTTCACATTAAATGTCTTCTGTGTATTTGAAGTCGTATAACTATAATAAAGAAACGAAACACTAAATTCTGGTCATCAAATTATTTCAATACGAACATAATGTTTATTTATTTACGGTCAGAGGAAAATCTGATCTGTAAATACATGCTATCATCAGTAAAACTAATTAAAAATTAAAAAATCTGATGTGGCCAGCACATTACCTTCCGTCAATTATATGAGGCATTTACGAAAATTTTACCGGTGAACAGTTACCGCTAAACAGCTATTTATCAGGTTATAGCTACCGGAATCGATATTTTAAGAAAGTAAGTGGTAAACAGGATAGATCCATAAACAGGTTAGAAATTTGATATAGTTAACAAACTTTTAACGCGCGCGCTTTGCTTTGCATTACTACCTTCTTTTTGAGATTAGATTGTTCATGAATCCGGCAGATGGATCTGGTAGATATTGTACAATTTTCCAACACGGTAACTTTTTACCACTCATGTTTTCGAACACCGTCAGTAGATGTGGTATCTACCGGTAGAATTTTCGTAAATGCCTATGTATTTTCTATAAAATCCGTACAGAAAGTTCCTTGCAAAAGATTCTAAATTTCTTGTATGTACATTACCTTTCGACAGTTGTATGCATTTTATACAAATTCCATACAGAAAGTTTTAAGCAAAAATATCTTATATTTTGAATAAAATTATAACACAAATATATTATGTCAATTGACACTGACATCTTTCAATCAGAATTTTTTTTAATTTAGTAGCTGTTTCTAGCATAGTTAGCTAATTTATGAAATTATTTTTTAAAAATAATTTTATAACTCTATATTCATTTAATATGAAGTATAAAATGTAGTCAAATCGTATAGAGAATACAATGTTCTTTAATATTTATAATAACATTAAATGTGAAAAAATGATATTTAACATCGTTTTTTCAAGAAAAACTGTTAAAATCTTCAAATGAGGGTATTTCCGGTTGACCAATTATAACCAAAATCTAATCAGCTTTTCATATGGATGCAACGAAGAGGAATACGAAAGAATTATAATTTTTGGAATTGTAGTATTAGAGTTATCGTAGAGGAAAATTTTGTTACACACACACACACACACACACACATACACACACACACATACACACACACACACACTGACACGCATACATACACACACATACATACATCATCGTAAAAATAGTAAAATCGTATTCAAAGGGCCCTTAAAACGTGCTTATTCATTAAAAATTAAATTTTTTGGACAAAGACAATACCTTCCTTACCTAAAGGTGACGGAAGGTAAAAATTATTTTTTTCTTCAAGCGTATTATAATATTCATATTATGCTCCTATATACACATTATAGAAGATGTTCATTGTGTTACTAGTACAAAAATGTTGTTATTGTTGTACTAGTAAGAAAATGTTAGTGTGTTAGTTCACCGCTGGCGGCGGCAGTTGTCACAGCAACACAGATTATATTGAAAATTGTTATTTGACAGTTGTATCGTTTTTATTTTGTAGTGTACAAAGCCAGCTTTGGCTGAAATTGCAAACACTACAGATAAAAAATTCCAAAAAAAATGTCAAAAATTCTTTGAAACACTTGAAGAAAAAATAGTATATGTCATTCGGAGTAGAACGCCCTTTTTGTGTTTTACCCAGCTTGCCTAGCCTCGGCTAGCGCCTCGGCCGCAATAGCTGGGTTCAACATAAAAAGACCGCTTTCTACTCCTAATAACATAATATACTATTTCTAACTAAAAGTACCTACACTTCATCATTATATACATGCCACTATTTAAGTTAGATTTAGTCATAAAAAACCGCTACACTGAGAACAAGCCGACAAGCAATCACTCCCATCGACGCTTATCCTTTATTTTTCAGGGGCGGAAAGAATTTTATTAACCGTGGTTTTAACTGAGAAATTGGAGAAAGCTAGTTCTATTGGATGCAAAACCGCATTTCCTCGCTCTGGGACCGATACCAATCGATCCAAAAAATATAGTGAATTCATATAATTTTCACATTCACGTGTTTTATGCACAAATTAGCGTTGACTCTACTGCTTGTACGGTGCCTTTTCATTGAATTTGTGAATTAAAGCTATAAAGTTACAATAGTTTTTCTTGCGAGATTATCGCGAGATTTCTCGCTTCTCGCAGTTGGTATATCGATCTCGTCTCGAATTTTAAACTGTAATCTCGCTCCCGTTCTGCTCTCGCATAATGAAACGAGACGAGATGAGATTCGAGAGTACAGCGTGTCTCATTTTCGATGTTTTTTTTTAAGGTATCCCGAATAATATTAATGATAGACCAAAACCGTTTGCATATTACAGGGTCAACTTTTCGAGAAAAGTATAATAGTAACCACAGGAATTTTCGATCTTCTTTTGTTTCTGAGATACAGGTAAAAACTCGTTTTTTGCTCATTTTGAAAATATATCATATCTTATTTATTATGATAGAGAAAAAATGTTTTTACAAAAATTTTATCGTTTTTTAAATAGAATAAAATGGCGTAATTAGATTTTTTGAAAACTTAATAATTCTCGAGATATAACACAAACTTATGATTTTTTAAATGGGAACCTATGTTGAAAATAGTCTCGTCTTTTTGCTCATTTTATAGGCTTTTTCATGATATATAACAAGTCTACATTCTTTTGTTTTAAACATTAATAAAAGACGAATTATTAATTTATTAAGGTGAAATTATTGGAAATTATTAAGAAACAAATGAAAAAAATTATTGCAAATCATCATATGTTTATTTTGATTCAATATCTATGAATTATGTTCTCAAATTTATTCTTAACCAATTATTTTCGGGATAGTTAAATTACTAGTTATCGACGTTACAGTTGGCTTTGACACAATCCGAAAAGGATGGTTTAATATGCGTTTGAAGTAAATAAATGAGTAAAACTGAAACAAATACTATTAGAAATATGCAAATGATGATATGTAATAGATTTTTTAATTTGTTTCTTAATAATTTTAAATTTTTTCAACCCAATAAATTAATAATTATTTCTTATTTAAGTTTAAAACAAAAGAATGTAGACTTCTTATATATCATTGAAAAGCTTATAAAATAATCAAAAAGACGAGACTATTTTCAACATAGATTCCTCTTTCAAAAATCATAAGTTTGTGTTATATCTCGAGAATCATTAAGTTTTGAAAAAATCTAATTACGCCATTTTATTCTATTTAAAAAACGGTAAAATTTTTGTAAAGACATTTTTTCTCTATCTTAATAAATAAGATATGATATATTTTCAAAATGAGCGAAAAACGAGTTTTTACCTGTAAGTATCTCAGAAACAAAAGAAGATCGAAATTTCTTGTGGTGACTATTAAACATTTCTGGAAAAGATGACCCTGGAATGTGCAAATGGTTTTACTCTATTATCAATATTACCCGAGATACCTTAAAAAAAACATCGAAAATGAGACATCCTGTACTCTCGCCTCGTCGTGCATTACTAACTGTGACTTATTTTTACACTATATTAGAAACATTTTAACCCTGACAATTGCCGATCCTAATATTACTATTATTATTTCGTATTGTTTGCGACGTTCTTGAAACGTAATCTCTTAGATGTAGACTGCATTTTAGGTTAGGATTTTTTATGCAATGTATAATCAAAGTATCACGTGTACCCTTTAATTCATATACACAACACAAATGAAATATTATAATGATTAACAATTAGAATAGTATAATGTCTATTATTGGTAAAATGTCTGTTTTCATCGACACAAAGTCCACCACACCACCACTCACACTTGTTTTTCTTGCGTCTCTCTGTTCACGCTGTAGGGTCGCCAATCTGGTCGAAACTCAAGTCACTAAAAATGCGCGCTTAAATACAAATAATCGTACACGTATAATGTTGCATTTTACACATCTCGTATTCAGGGTGTTAAAAAACAAGTGCAACACATTTATAGTACAGAGAAGTAATCAAAATAAGTCGAAAAGTTTTACACAAAATGTGCTCAAAAATAAACTGTTTCGGTGATATGACAGGTTTTATTTAAATTTAGTTATTATACATTGTGTAAATTTTAATAGTGGTTATAAGGCTATAACATTGAAAAACAGTTTTTTAGTTGCCGGAAGTTTCCATATTATTTTATAGAAACAAACATTGGTGCAAATTATAGAGAAATTTTCATACCAAACATGTTACATTTTTGTTTCATATACGAGTAAAGACAAAATAAATTTAAAAAATTGCAAAATCAAGAAAAAATCTCATTAGCCATGAAACTGATAGTAACAAAACATTGTCATTTTTACCTCTCGCTAAGAGAGGTATTGTATTCATGCTAAAAATCGCATATCCAGATTTTAATGAATAAGCACGTTTTAAGGTCCCTAGAATCCGATTATAACATTTTTACGATGATGTCCGTATGTGTGTGTGTGTGTGTGTGTGGGGATGTGTGTGTGGATGTTGGATTCACTATATCTCAAATACTATAAGACTTAAGACATTTTTAACTACGGATTCCTCAATCTAGCAATAATGGGAAGAGTCCAGTCAGTTTTGGTAACAATTGGACAACCGGAAGTAGTAGTTACAAGAAAAAAATCATCTAAATATTATTTATCGAAAATTTATGTAAATACTTATATTAAAGAACGTTAAATTCTTTATTCGATAAATATAAATCCATTATTATATCTTTTATAGATTTAGAGATAAAGAAAGGCATATAAAATAGTTTGATGTAAAAAATCTCAGATCAAACTACTACAAGGCAAGAAATTCAAATGTTTGTAATTGACACATAAATGTCACCAACTGTCAAAAATATTTGTGCCATTGTCAAAAATATACATAAATCAATATGAAAATAAAGAAAAATTCATCAACTAAAAAGAATAAACGAAACAAAGAATACAAAAGGAATTTGCGGACAAATGAGAAATATAAAGAAAAAGAAAAGGAAATTAGAAAAAGGAAATATCAGGATGTGGAATATAAAGAAAATGTAAATAAAATAAACAATACTTATAAGAAGCAAAAAAGAGAAAAGAAACATTATAAAGACAACGAGAATGAAATCAACAAAGAACATATGAAGTTACTGAGAGAAAATATAGAATATAAAGAAAAAGAGAATGTAAACAAAAAAGAACATATGAAGGTATTAAGAGAAAATATAGAATATAAAGAAAAAGAGAATGAAAACAACAAAAAACATAAGAAGGTACTAAGAGAAAGTATAGAATATAAAGAAAAAGAGAATAAAAACAAAAAAGAACATATGAAGGTACTAAGAGAAAATGTAGAATATAAAGAAAAAGAGAATGAAAACAACAAAGAACATATGAAGGTACTAAGAGAAAATATAGAATATAAAGAAAAAGAGAATGAAAACAACAAAGAACATATGAAGGTACTAAGAGAAAATATAGAATATAAAGAAAAAGAGAATGAAAACAAAAAGAACATATGATGGTACTAAGAGAAAATATAGAATATAAAGAAAAAGAGAATGAAAACAAAAAAGAACATATGAAGGTACTAAGAGAAAATATAGAATATAAAGAAAAAGAAAATGAACGTAACAAAGAAAATCTGAAGAAAAGGAGAAATAATTTAACTTATAGGGAGAGAGACAATACATACAATAGATTCTCCAAACAATTGTCCAGATGCAATGAACTACTGAAATTCAGAGAAAATTTATATAATAATTTATTACGTTCTAATTCCGAATATTCCAATTTATTTCTTGGTTTTATTAAAACGCGCGGGCTTCTTCCCGACTTGATATGCTGCTGCTGCGAAGGACTATTTTTTCCGCATTCTGTCTTACCATTCAACGTGCTTAAATTGCAAGAAACTTTTTCGGTAGAATTTGTTGCTAAAATTTTCAATTATAATTCTGTACACATATGCCGTACATGTCAAAATTCTATTGTGAAAGGTATGGTACCAAGGTTAGCAACATCAAACGGCTTAAAATTTATTAATATTCCGGACTGCATAAAAAAATTAACATCTTTAGAAGAAAGAATGGTAGCGCCGTATATTAATTTCATGCAAATTAGACCATTGAAATCCTACGTTTTAAATCCACAATTGGGAATTAAAGGGAGTGTGGTAAATATTCCAGTAGAAATTAACGATATGTTGAAAGTCCTTCCCAGAAACTTTGACAATATGGCAACGATTCAGGTAAAATTAAAACGGCATATGCTTCATTCTACAAATTACATGTATGATTCTATTCGGCCTTCATTAATTTGTGACGCATTAAATTATTTAGTTGAAACACCACTCTACAAAAAAAACGAAATTAAAGTCGATACTTTTTATTTTAATCAATATGAAAAAAACTATGACACCCAAATAAATTTCATTGTGGATAAGAATGATGCAGAAAATTTCAAATCTTTAGATTATAATTTAGACGGTTTGAGTATAAACGATTTCATTTCCCTCGAAGAGGAAGACAAAATAGATTTAGAAGATGAAGTGGATGACGAAGTGTTACTGGTGGACGGAAACAAAGAAGTAACAGACAAAATTAGAATTATTGCTCCTGGCCAAGGAAAATTTCCTGTTCCGTGGCATATGGTCGAGGATATCGACGAACTATGTTTTCCCAAATTTTTTTGTGGGTATAAATTTGATACACCTAGTTTTATTTCATATACAGATCGGGTAAAATCAGAAAGTAGAAGATGGGATAGAAGATCTTGTATTCCTACAAGAATTTTATTTATGGCAAAGAAAAAGTTGGAACAAAGTTGCTTGGCAAGTATTAATGTATGTCTAAGAAAAAATAAACGCACAGAGGGCATAAAAGTAGACAATATACTAGATAAAAATTTTCTTCAAAATTTATTTCACTTAGATACTGGGTATAAATTTTTAAGTAATATTCGATCATCTCCGGCTTATTGGGAAACGAAAAAGAAAGATTTAATGGCAATGATTCGGCAACTGGGTAAACCAACAATATTTTTAACTGTTTCAGCCGCAGAAAAATGGTGGCCGGAATTAATAAAAACGTTATATAAATTAAGCAATAATAAAACTATTTCTAATAATGAAGCACTAAATTTAGACGATTATGAAAAAACGAAATTAATACGAAACGATCCAGTAACTTGTGCAAGATATTTCGATTTCAAAATTAATAAATTAATGCTGCTTTTGAAACGAAATTCGAGCATTTTTCAAAATTATTATGTGGAAGACAGTTATGAGAGGGTGGAATTTCAAATGCGGGGATCGCCTCATGAACACATATTCCTTTGGTTGAAGGATGCTCCAAAATTTGATTCATTAGACAAAATTAATGTCCAGGAGTGTATTTCTTTTATCGATAAATTTATAACTTGCAATTATGATCCGGAAGACCCATACATGGCCGTTCAAAAACATAGACACACGCACACTTGTTATAAAGGTACAAAAAATAAAAGTAAATGTAGATTTAATTTCCCAATACCAGTTATGCCAAGAACTATGATTTTGGAACCATTAGCTAACAACGAACAAAATTCAACATTAAATGAAACTTTCAAAAAAAATAACAAATCTATTGAAATTTTTTTACACCAAACAAGAATTTAATACTTTCGAAGATATTTTATTGAAATTAAATTTAACGGAAAAGGAGTATTTAAATTCAATTAGAAATACATTGACAAGGCCACAAGTATTTTTGAAACGAAATAGTTTGGAAGTTGGGCTAAATTGTTATAATAAAGACATTTTACACCTGTTTGAAGCAAATATGGACATTCAATTTATTTTGGAAGAGTACGGCGTAGCATCTTATATAATAAATTATGTGGGTAAAGTTGAGGCAGTACTATCAAAATTATTGCGAGATGCGGCAGCAGATATTAGAAATGAAAATAGGAATGTAAAAGAAAAATTTAGAAAAATTGCAAATTTATTTTTAAACAGTAATTTGATGTCGGCTCAAGAAGCAACGTACCATGTACTTTCATTACCATTGTCGAAAAGTAGTAGGCAGACAATTTTCATAAACACAAGTCCGATGAAAGAACGTGCGCTTATGCTAAAGTCAGCAAAAGAATTAAGAACAATGGATAAAGATTCCACCGACATATATATGCAGGATATAATAACCAAATATAGTAACCGTCCACAATCTTTAGAAAATGTCTGTCTTGCAAACTTTGCTTCCAAATTTTATAAAAAGAGAAGTGAAAATTCTGAAAATGATGATGACGAAGATCAATTCAAAACACGGGAAAAACCGGCCATTATACGTTACCGACGCTATAAGTTATTGCCAGATCCACAAAATTATTTTCGGGAACAAGTGATATTATTTTTACCCTGGAGAAATGAGAAAAACCAAATTGAAAATGAAAATTGTGAGTTGGTTTACCATCAAAATTTAATAGTAATCGAAGAAAACAGGCGAACTATATCGGTTATGGGGGATGATATTTTAGAACAAGCTTTGGAAATAGTTCAAAATCAAAATCAATTTGTAGACAAAGAAGATTTTCAAAATTTAATTGCAAACCAGCTATCAAACGGGCAACAAATAGATATTTAAAACAAGAAGGAAAGGAAATTATTAAAGACAAGAGAAATTATCATTTTTTGTGTCCAAAGCCCATTTCGGAAGTAGATCTATTCAAAATTATGTTAAATTTAAATTATAAACAAAGAAAAATAGTGATGCACGTTTTAAATTGTTTCAAAATTGGAAAGTTACCATTAAGGATATTTTTAAGTGGTTCTGCAGGCGTCGGTAAAAGCATGGTAATTAATTGTTTATACCAACTAATAACACAGTATTTCGATGATCTTCCGTCATCATCAAAAGAACATTTAAAAGTTTTACTATGTGCTCCATCGGGGAAGGCTGCATTTCTGATCATTGGCATTACTTTGCACACTGCTTTTGCTCTAGACATAGCTAACAAAATTCGGGAAAAATTAGTACATCTTAAACTTTTAATAATTGACGAAATTTCAATGGTCGGAAGCACTTTATTCAGTCGGGTGGATACAAGATTACGACAAATTATGGGGATAAATAAATCATTTGGCGGCATTTCGGTAATTCTGGTAGGAGATTTAAATCAGTTACCTCCTGTTATGGATTCTCCTATCTATAAACCATCGAAACTTAATAATATGGGCGAATTATTTGATCAAAATCCATTGTGGGAAGAATTTAAATATTTTGAACTGACAGAAATTATGAGGCAAAAAGATGAAAAGAAATTTATTGTGGCACTAAATAATTTAGCAACTGGGCAGTTGACAGAGGAAGACACCAATTTATTTAAATCAAGGGAAGTAAGTGAGAGTATTGTTCCAGGAAATGCAATTAGACTATATTCAGAAAATAAAAATGTTAGCACATATAACGAGAACAAAATTCAAAATCATACTGGCGAATTATTTATTTCAGAAGCAAAGGACACAATTTTGGGTAAGGTTGCAGAAACAACAAGGAAGCGGGTCCTGGAATCTTTGAAAAATAAATCTACCTCCGAGGTAAATGGTTTACCATATATAATAAAGTGTAAACTTGGAATAAAATATATGTTAACCTCCAATATTGACGTAGAAGATGGTCTAGTAAATGGTGCGTGTGGTATTTTAAAATTTATATCTACTACTAATTCCGGAAACAATACTCCTTCTATACTTTGGATTGATTTTAATTCCAAAATTATCGGTAAAAATTTAAGAACTCAATATTTGGACTACATGAAAAGAGAAAATATCAACAAAATTTTAATACCAATTTTAAAACTTAGTCTTTCATTAAATATTACAAATAAATTACAACATCAGACTATTAGAATACAATTTCCTCTAGTTCCTGCAGAAGCCATCACTATACATAAAAGCCAAGGACAGACGTATGAGCATATATGTATTGATCTAAACTCTTCCAAACGACTAACACGTCAGATGCTATAGCAGAGTTACAAAATTATCTGGTTTATATATTTTAGGAACTTTTAAATCGCCAAAATCTTTAAAAATTAATGACCCCATTATTGAAGAATTAAATCATTTAAAAACTGAAAAGAAACTACAACTATCGTTTAATACTTTGGAAAATATCAATGACAAAATTATAATATATCAAAATGTTTCTTCTTTATCAACAAAAATTAAATATATTTTAAAAGACCAATGGTATTGGGAAGGAAATAAAATATTAATTTTTTCTGAAACTTTATTAAAAGAAAGCAATAAAATCCAAATTCCAAATTATAATATCATATTCAGGTCGGATGTAAAAAATACTTCTCGTGGAATTTTATGTATGGCTAAAAACGGGATCCATATAACAAATGTTAACCATATATTGGAATTTTATGGTAACAATACCTGCACCACTTCATCTCATGCTGAACTCTTCTGGTGTAAAATTGATAATTTTTGGATAGTATCTGGATATAAATCACCTTCTTTTCCAAAAACTAATTTCGAAAATATTATTCTCAAAATTTTTAAAAATATTTCGTTGGAAGACATTATCGTTTTGGGAGATTTTAATATGGACGTTATGTGTGAAAATTCAACCTTACATAATTTGTTTGAAAAAATTAATTTGAGACCCTTGCTATCCAAACATCTTCCATCTACAAACATGAACACTCAAATTGATGTCATCTTCAGCAATAAATCATATTTACTTTGTGGAATATATGAAACATATTTCTCTTACCACAAACCAATTTTTGTTTCTCTTAATAATGACCAAGATCAATTTAAAGGCTGTTCAAAATCTTTCGATGTAAGTAAAATTAATATTGTACCCAAATTAACATGTGATTCTGATGATTTAAAAAAAAATTAATTGAAAAAGAGGATTTAAATATAACTCAGACATCATTAATTGAAAAAGAGGATTTAAATATAACTCAAACATCATCATTACAAATCTCAAACAATAACTTTCTCTTGTCTGTAAACATTGCTCTACAAGAAATTAATAATTTAAATACAAGTTTATCAAGCAGTGATTTTAAATGTAACTTACAAATAATTTTTAACAGATATGAAGATTTTATAAATATAATTAATAACGAAATTGCTGAAACTGAAAGTGCCATTTATAGTAAACAGGTTATTGATATAGTTAGGAATAATAAAATTTATTCTTCTTTAAAACAAAGAGCAGTAGTACTACGTGCCAAGGGAGATGGGTCATGCCTCTTCAGATCTCTTTCTTTATGTCTATTTGGAACAGAAGTATTATATCCTTGTATTCGCTTGTCTTGCTGCTTCATTTTCCTCAAATATTTTGATTATTTCGAACATCCTGATAGGATGAACTTCTTATATGAATATGACAAAATGCAAAATTTAATAAATGAAACTGCATCACAAAATGCATGGGGTAATGCGGCACATATCAAGGCCATCTCTGTAATTTCAAAAAGGAATATTTACTTATATCAAGTTATAGAAGAAAATAATTTATATAAAAACATTTCGTTTGACGAACTTCAAAATTATTGTAATGCTGGCTTGATTGACACTATGCATTTATGGTTTTCATACAATATTGAGGAAGATAATGTAGATGAAGAACAGGAAAGAAGTACAAAGAGCCCTATTGCAGTACTACTTACTGATCCTGGAACGAATGCAAGTCATTATTCTGCTGTAGTCCCACGAGGACATGAATATTGTATTTTAAAGCCAAAATATCGTGGAGACTTACGACCAGATCATAATAACACTAGAATAGTAGACGTAATAGAAATCAACGAGTAAACCATCTTAAATAATCAAAATTTTTCATTTTTGTTTTAAATATACACATTGAATTGCTGGAGGTTGTAATTTTGTTTTTAATGCAAGGGTTTTCAGATTAGAACCTGTTTACTTGGAGCAGGGATATTGTCTCGCGGCACAGATGATATAAATGGAGGTTATAATTTTGATCTTCGTGCAAAGGTTGTAGTTAGGAGTTAATTGACTTGGAACAGAGATTTTGTCCAACGACGTAGATGATGTGAATAGAGGTAATTTTGATTTTCGGGCAAGGTTGGCATAAAATTAATATTATCTAAACAATATAAATATATATGTCAGATTTATCCTTGATAAGCTCCCTGTCTGACAATGAAGATGAACGAATTAGTAGAATTCGAATAATTCAAGATCGCAAGGACCTATTTAATATTTATGATGACCAAGATTTTAAGAAACGATATCGTTACTAAAAACAGACGGTTATGAATTTGGTGTGACATTTTGTAAATCGTTTGGAACCCCACTACACGCAGAAATGAACCCTTAAAGATATTGGCCATAATAATAATGCTGTACGAAACATGTTAGTGGCAACAATTTTTGGAAGATGGATATGCGTACAAACAGGTAAAATATCTGGCGAGAGGTTATGTGCTGGCCACATCAGATTTTTTACTAACATATGAGTGAATAATTAAAGAATAATAAGGGTACAAAATAATTCCTGGATGTTCAATAAAAAAATTATTTTCGGCCGAAAATAAAGTTTTTGACAACATTCATCTTGAATCAAAAGGTGCAAAAAATAAGTTTTTAGCCATTTTCTTGAAAACAATGGCCTGTATGAAAATTTTACAAGAATATAAAATTAAAGCTGGTAATTTTTATACATAAAAAGGGTGTAACATTTTTTAAATAGGGTGAAATATAAAAGAGTTCTGTTAAAAAATATTTAGCAGCAATAACAATTTATGATTTAATTTACTGAAAAAATTAATAATAATAGGTATTTAATACTTACTATAATAGGTTTTAGTATTTATAACAGTTTATTTTCGTCGTGGCATCAGAAAAAGTAAATTATTAATGATTTTTAATATTTTTTTATACGCTTTCCTATAAATTCATCCACGACTCTGATCCGGTTAAAGAACCGATAACGTGGTTTGAAAATTGAATTTAGCATGAAATTCTCCTTCATGTCATGCACGAGAATTATACGTTTTTTGTCGATAAGCGATACGCGACTTACTAACAACTTGAACTTACATGAACATTTTTTAAAATTTAATACATCTGCAAATCGGCCTAGTTCTCTTTTTTCCATCTAAAATTTTGACACGCTTAAAGATAAACAATATTACGTATTTAACAAATTTCAGATAAAAAATGAGATCTAAACCTTTAATCTAAATCTAATTTCATGTAAGTTTAAGTTGTCAGTAACTCGCGAACCACTCATCGTCTAATACATGACATGAAGAAGTATTTGATGTTGTAGGAAGCGCTTAAAAAAATTATTCATAAATCATAAATAATTTACTTCTTTTAATGTCACGACGAATGTAAACTGTTAAAAATCGTAAAGCCTATTATACAAAGTATTAAATAACTAATATTATTTATTTTTTGAGTAATTGCCACGACAAATGTAAACTGTTAAAAAAAGTAAAACCTATTTACTAATTAAATATATAATATTATTTATTTTTTGAGTAATTTAAATTTCTATCATAAATTATTATTCCGATTAAAATTATTTTTTAACATATCTCTTTGAGAGTTCATCCTAAGTAAAAAATCTAAGAACCGTTTAATGTACAACAAATTAAGAGAGCTTTAATTAAGTATTTTTGTAAAATTTTGATACGGGCCACTGTTTTCAAGAAAATGGCCAAAAACCATTTTTTTGTGACGCTTATTTATATTCACAAATACTGAGAAACTTAGTAACATACTTTTGAATTATTTATACATCGTTTACAAAATGTATTGAATATTTAAAATATAAGGACATATTTTTTATGGATTCATATAGAGCCGCTTTATTTTGTTCGATACATACTGCGTACTTTAATAAACATATATTTTGGTATATTTAAATCTTTGTCTTGTTAAATAAATTATTTTGTGTAAAACGACTAACACATAAATGAAATATATTTTTATTTTGTTATATTTTATTGTGTTTTTACGAATTATATTTCATTTCTCTATATCTGAAGACAATTAATAAAATGAAAAATTGCTTTATTTTTGTAAATAATAGAATGCTACAAAAAATAAACTAGACAAAATAAAATAAATTACTTTATAAATGGAGTTTCAATCCCAAGTAATTTATTGCTTTCAGTCTCCTTATTTATGCTGTTTTATTACTTTCTTTTCAATATCGATTTAGCCTGTGTAGATATTTGAATACAAATTTATGAAATGTGTTTACACGACTTATTGATTTTAAACACATTAGAATTGCATAGTAAGATTAGTCGCTAATTCCCAAAAGCGAGATAATTTAATGTTTGTGCTATATGGGTATTAATTTGGATCAAATGCACTTAGCTAATTGTTGATCGACCTAATTAAATATTAACAAGTGTATGTACTTACGTTAATGTTTTTATAAGAATAACTGAAGCAACAATTGTTTCAGAAATTAGAATATTCTCAGAAAAATTGGGAAACACAATTAAAGTAACATTAGTATTTCAAATATTTTTAGAACTCATACCTACTATGTAGTAAATGACAACATAGAATAATAATAATTGTTTATTTAATTCATGCTTTTCCGGTTTGAATATTCATATTAATATTAATCAGTGCATTTCGTTGGGATATTAAACTTTATTTTATTGAATTAAGTTCCATACGTCAATTTATTGTGCTTTATTTTTATGCACTGCTCGTTATATTATAATTTTCTTTGATCAAAAATTATTTATACAAGGATCATGCAAGAATTATGGACAATAAAAAAATATGTAAAACATTTATTTGAAATTAACTTGTGAAATTTAAGTTAATTAGAATTTAGTTAATATTTTTTTAAAACTATCGTTGTGAGTGAAAATATAATTAACCAGAGAGCATTTTCTCTTACTCACTTGATTTGGCAATATGCGAAATTATATTTTCAATTATACTTAAAAAAATTAACGTATGTAACAAAAGTTTTGAGATAAAGTTTAGACCTCTTCACCAAAAAGAAAGATTTTTTAAAAATTAAACGTTGAATACGGTGTTGATCCTATGAAATAAGGGGATATGAAATCTAATTTTACAACACAGATAGATGACCATTATCTTGAATCCGACGTCTCTGGACGATGTTAAATCTACTGTCCTGATCGTCAGAAATATTCTTGTGTGTAACTGTTGTTTGTTTTGTAGTCCCTGCCATTATTGTATACTATTCTGCTAAAAATGCCCAAAAGTCTTCAATTAATTGCGCCTGAGCAACATTTGGGGGATTAGAGTCTTTCTCTGTTTTCCATAAAATGTTGGCTCCATAATGTTCTGCAGTATCTGAAGGTTTGCTCAATCTGGGCTGAGTGGGCCGCGCCTATTTGGTTACATTATTTAAGCGATGACATTCTAACTTTGTCTTGAGTACTTCGAATGACTCTGTTTATTCGATTCGGGGGCATAAGTTTGGGTCGCCCATTTTTTAGTAAATTAATACATACTACACTTTCTTTACATTCCCGTATAGTTCGGTAAATAGTCGTCTGTCTAATATTTTGATCAACGAAAACGTTAACAATTTCATGTTACGGCAATCTGCCTAACTAACTTAATTAGATTTGCGTATTTCAAATTTATAAGATATCTTTTAAAACTTTTTCTGGCAATTTTAATATGGTATAATATAAAACTATTATTATGCAATTATCACGTCCAGTGATAACTAGATTAGACCCTATTTAGTAATAAAACTTTTGTTTACATACGTTATGGGGTAAAAGGTTTTCATCTGAAGAAGAAGGGAATGTGCTGCAATTAACGATTATTTTGAAAGCATTTAAAAAAAGATTGGCTGAGAGGAAAGAAAGGGTGGTAAAGTGTATTATTGTTGAGGGAAACTACGTCAAACATATTTAAAATAATACTCTAATAAATATGAACCATGTGTCTTATGCTCAATAGTTTGCACAGCAAGCCTTGTTTTAAAACACTGTTTTGAAAAATGCCAAATTTCAATTATTAATTTTACCCGTATATTTAAAGAAAGGTTTTTTTTTTACAAAATATTTGTTTGAATATTAACTATGTCTTGTTTTAAAATAATATTTTAATAATGCAGAGGACCCGGTCCCGGTAGCCGGACTACAAGTCCTGACTGATGACATGTAATATTTGCAACTCAAGAGCATAAACGAAACACATAACTACTCATTAAATACAGAATACGAACAATTTTTCAATTGCCACTTGTAGGAAGAGTTTTAAGCACCTTTTTCATAAGAATAGGAAAACTACTCCATGGGAATGCCAGAATTTATCAATACACCTACAAGTTCCGCTAGCCGACGAACATCTCTTACTTAGTATGTACTCACATATTTCTCTAAAAATAATAACAATAACCTAACTTAACGCACAAAATACACGCTCGGAAAAGTCGAGCCGAGTTTGTTTTAAAACAAAACTTGGGGTACCAGCCAATAACTCTAGCGTGATTCTCGTATTTTGGTGCTCGATACCAATAATATCTTAATGAGTATTTAGGTAAAAGGGAAATTTAATAACAAAAGTTGCCAAGATCATCAAATTTTAAAATTTGTATCATTTTGAAAATGCACACATTGTTACACAGTTTCGTTTTAATTTTGTTTCAAGACAATCGTTTATTCTTGTTGAGAAGAAGTAACGCCGTACTTGTTGATTGATAAAATAAATAATGGATTTCTCGGCGGTGATTGGCAGGAATTATATTAATAACCCATTTAGTTGTTAATTTTATTTAAAATTCCAATATTTCGTTACTAATTTTGTAACTTCATCAGGGAATAAAATATGTTTAACAGTTTTAAATTGGAAAAATCGGACGTAGAAACATCTATCTTCATTAAATTTTTGTTATAAACATGTTATTTTTTAAATTTGGAAAAGTTTTACAGGTTAAACTACACACTTTAAAAGTTATTATACTAATTTTGTTTCTGATTAAAGAAAAATGTTATTTAAAATTTTTGAAACACATGTCGGCCGAAACGTGGACAAAGTTTTTATTTTTAATAAAAAAACATTTTTCTTTAATCAGAAACAAAATTAGTATAATAACTTTTAAAGTGTGTAGTTTAACCTGTAAAACTTTTCCAAGTTTAAAAAATAACATGTTTATAACAAAAATTTAATGAAGATAGATGTTTCTACGTCCGATTTTTCCAATTTAAAACTGTTAAACATATTTTATTCCCTGATGAAGTTACAAAATTAGTAACGAAATATTGGAATTTTAAATAAAATTAACAACTAAATGGGTTATTAATATAATTCCTGCCAATCACCGCCGAGAAATCCATTATTTATTTTATCAATCGTTTATTCTGTTATTTCATTTATAAATTAAGATTTTCTTAATAATTTATAAAAAGAATACATTGAAAATTTAGACATCTACTTTATTGTTGTATGCTCAACATAAATTCGAATACACTGCAAATTTTAAGCAGAACTATAACTTCTTTGTCTAAGTAGTAATTCCAAAATTAGTCAGTTATTTCGCACTAAGCTTAGAAAATTTGTATAGTGAGTAGAGAGAGTAGAAGTTTAGTGTGTAAACTAATCTAAACTTCAAGATGAATTATACGGATTTCGGTTTTAACCGTTAACAAACACCATGAAGTTAAGTGTGTTTTCTCCCAATGTTATATATTTACACCTCGAAAGAAAGCAATATAATTTTAACATGTTGCTGCTATACAAACAAAACTTTATTATTATTATTATTATTATTATTATTATTATTATTATTATTATTATTATTATTATTATTATTATTATTATTATTATTATTATTATTATTATTATTATTATTATTATTATTATTATTATTATTATTATTCATTTTACAAAAGTTTTATATAACGACCTCTTAAGAGGTAAGTATATAAAAATATGATATTAAATATTTCCATTACATAGTAATAATATAAAAGAATTATTGAGGATCTAGTATTCCTGTAGTTCAAACATCCAAGCGTACTTTGTTGATCGCATTTTATATTCTTTGTTTTGGACTTGTTAATATGTCTATTATTATTATTATTATTATTATTATTATTATTATTATTATTATTATTATTATTATTATTTTTAATTCATTTTTATGTTACAAGAGATTTGTACAACGACCTCTTAAGATGTATATATATATATATATATATATATATATATATATATATATATATATATATATATATATATATATATATATATATATATATATATATATCTTAATCCTATGACCAATAAAAAAAATACAACATAACGTAAAAAGAACAAGAATATAGTAACATAAATGTCTTGGTATATCACTTTATGGGTTAATATCTTAATTGGATAGCAGTGCCATTGAGGCAATGTGCCTGGGTTGTAGTCAGATTTAGTTCCGGTCATTCCTTCTACATTAATCTGTATAATTTTAAAACATCACCAAAGTCTATTGTAAGCTGGTACTGAGATGAACCGGTGTCGCTTATTACGTTATTTATATTTTTAAGACTGTGTATGGACATGGTGGAATTTCTCCTGTCGCCATGGTGAACAATAAGTTTTTTAATTCATCGTTCCTGCTACGATTATCAATAAATCATGGATTTTAAACGATATTTTTATAATGTAAAACCAAATTTGCTGTTCATTTATATATTTTTCTACTACTTTTTACTATTTTTGGTGAGTTGAAAACTTTGTATTACATTTATTTTATTTATTGTAACAACATAAATATATTCATAGCTAATCATGGACTAATATATTTTGTACGTGATTTGTTAATCAATAACTAGAACTCTTAAGACCTACAATTCATTCGATATTATTATTATTATTGTTATTATTATTATTATTATTATTATTATTATTATTATTATTATTATTATTATTATTATTATTATTATTATTATTATTATTTATGGAGAGACAAAATGTGAAACAAAATTTTTATTTATTTCGAAAGAATAAAAAAAATTTTAAAAAATATTAATTAAGATGGACGGTATAATAAATTTTCATTTTGTGTTACTTTTGTAAGTTCAAAGAAATATCATAATTAAATTCTTTTGAATATAGGCATGCATAATATATTAATGAACCAATTAAACAAATAAAAAATATAAAAAAACATTTTTTAGATGAGAATATATTTTTATTACAAATTTGTGTAGTTATTTTACCTTTGGAAATACTGATGAATTTTTGAAAAAGAGTATATTAAAATTTCCATAATTGCATAGGCGTGTATAAGACGGTTTTTGTATAAGGAATATTGACAAAGCAATTACGTGACAAGTTATTTTTCATCGCTTATTATACAAACATAAAAAGTTTGCGTATATTTCTTATGATAAATGGTGTCCATCCATTTATTTTCTTTGTAAATATTGTCATTTAAACATATCCTCTATGTCTATATTATTACAAATGCTATATTTTCCATATTATTTATTTCTTAATTAATATTTAAATGTAGAAATACTTGTTTATAGTGAATTAATATCTGTAATTAAAGACTGAATAAAATATAAAATAACAGCAAAACATTAAAAGATAAAATTTTATTTATTTGCTTTAATGAAGATAAAACTACGCCTGAATGTTTGCTCCACTATCATGTTCAACCGGTTTAAGGAACTTTGTGAAATTTTGCATAAATTGATTCGATGTACTTGATCAGAATATAGGTTATGTTTAATTTAAAAACAATGACTGTAAATGGTATAGTGAAAAAAGTGTCCCTACGTTCTAACTCCCAGCGGCTGCTGATAATGAAAATAAACGAATCAGAAAAAGGAGTTTGTTGTCGTTTAGACAGAGACGAGGGCAACAAGCTAACATTTTTTGTATAGAATAATCAATATACGTACACGTATTCTATTTAAAACTGCTAACATTGGGATCTTGAAAACTATATCAACAAGGCAAGTTATAGACTAAATACAACATTTTGTGCGTCTTCGGGAGGCCTTATCAGATGTGCTTTAGTTTTCCCAAAATATCTGTCAAAATCGAAAACAGAATTATGTTTCTAAAAGATATGTAATGGTATATGTTTTTTACGAATTTTTGTATGATGTTTATGTAAATTTGAACGTTTAAACGAATGTATTTATGTGCACGTGAATCCATAGGTAAGATTTTACTTACTCTGATGAAGCTGTAAGTGTTTCATAATATTAATACCTAATCAAGATCATAGTCGAGAAATTTACCCATAATTATATTTTATATCACCTAATATCTACTACTCGTATAAAAAGTAATAGTTATTTATGGGATCTGTTTACTAAGCGCAGGATTGGAGATTAAAAATTCTTGAAATTTACTGTTAACTATATTGTATTCTTATATGTGCGTTTTATTCATTTATAATAAAAGTGTTAGAAACGATAAATTTATATTTAATAATATATTACCTTTGATGACTAGGTATTTTATAAGAGAATCCGCAAGCGAGTCTTGAAAGTTTTAATCCCAATGAACCAATTTTATCAGCTATGTAGCGAAAATCGGTCACTTCACTATAATACGTTTAGAGTGAGGAACATTTTTGCTGTATGATGTCCGGTAAGTAAGAATTTATTGAAAGAGTGAGTGTTTATTTTTGTTATTATTGTTATTATAATTTTTGTTTCGGGTTTGTGCTAACCAACTAAGGGGCCTATTCTGTAACTCAATGGTTAGTTTTTAAACATTGGTTAAATTTTTTAACCAATCAAGTATGTTGACACAACATAAAAAAGATTTTTGGTTGTCAAATCAATATCAGATAAAAAATTTAAACAGTAGTTAAAAATTAACCACCGAGTTGTAAAATAGGGCCTTAAGCGGGACATGCGTGATTTTATGAATGTATGTACATACGTATGAACGTATGTATGTATGTATTGTATGTATTGTATGTACTGTATGTACTGTATGTACTGCATGTACTGTATGTACTGTATGTATTGTATGTACTGTATGCACTGTATGTACTGTATGTACTGTATGTACTGTATGTACTGTATGTACTGTATGTACTGTATGTATTGTATGTATTGTATGTACTGTATGCATTGTATGTGCTGTATGTACTGTATGTCATGTATGTACTGTATGCATTGTATGTACTGTATGTACTGTATGTATTGTATGTATTGTATGTACTGTATGCATTGTATGTACTGTACGTACTGTATGTATTGTATGTATTGTATGTACTGTATGCATTGTATGTACTGTATGTATTGTATGTATTGTATGTACTGTATGTACTGCATGTACTGTATGTATTCTGTGTATTGTTTGTACTGTATGTACTGTATATACTGTATGTACTGTATGTACTGTATGTACTGTATGTACTGTATATACTGTATGTACTGTATATACTGTATGTACTGAATGTACTCTATGTACTGTATGTACTGTATGTACTGTATGTACTGTATATACTGTATGTACTGTATGTACTGAATGTACTGTATGTACTGTTTGTACTGAATGTATTATATGTACTGTATGTATTGTATGTATTGTATGTGTACTGTATGTATTGTATGTATTGTATGTGTACTGTATGTATTGTGTGTATTGTATGTATTGTATGTATTGTATATATTGTATGTATTGTATGTATTGTATGTATTGTGTGTACTGTATGTATTGCATGTATTGTATGTATTGTATGTATTGTGTGTACTGTATGTATTGTATGTATTGTATGTATTGTATGTATTGTATGTATTGTATGTATTGTATGTATTGTATGTATTGTATGTATAGTGTGTATTGTATATATTGTATATATTGTATGTATTGTATGTATTGTATGTATTGTATGTATTGTGTGTATTGTATGTATTGTATGTATTGTATGTATTGTATGTATTGTATGTATTGTACGTATTGTACGTATTGTATGTATTGTATGTATTGTACGTATTGTACGTATAGTATGTATTGTATGTATTGTATGTATTGTATGTATTGTACGTATTGTACGTATTGTATGTATTGTATGTATTGTATGTATTGTATGTATTGTATGTATTGTATGTATTGTATGTATTGTATGTATTGTATGTATTGTATGTATTGTATGTATTGTATGTATTGTATGTATTGTATGTATTGTATGTATTGTGTGTATTGTATGTATTGTATGTATTGTATGTATTGTATGTATTGTATGTATTGTGTGTATTGTATGTATTGTATGTATTGTATGTATTGTATGTATTGTATGTATTGTATGTATTGTACGTATTGTATGTATTGTGTGTATTGTATGTATTGTATGTATTGTATGTATTTTATGTATTGTATGTATTGTGTGTATTGTATGTATTGTATGTATTGTATGTATTGTATGTATTGTATGTATTGTATGTATTGTTTGTATTGTATGTATTGTATGTATTGTATGTATTGCATGTATTGTTTGTATTGTATGTATTGTATGTATTGCATGTATTGTTTGTATTGTATGTATTGTATGTATTGTATGTATTGTATGTATTGTTTGTATTGTTTGTATTTTATGTATTGTATGTATTGTATGTATTGTATGTATTTTATGTATTTTATGTATTTTATGTATTTTATGTATTGTATGTATTGTATGTATTGTATGTATTGTATGTATTGTATGTATTGTTTGTATTGTATGTATTGTATGTATTGTTTGTATTGTATGTATTGTTTGTATTGTATGTATTGTATGTATTGTATGTATTGTATGTATTGTATGTATTGTATGTATTGTATGTATTGTATGTATTGTATGTATTGTATGTATTGTATGTATTGTATGTATTGTATGTATTGTATGTATTGTATGTATTGTATGTATTGTATGTATTGTATGTATTGTATGTATTGTATGTATTGTATGTATTGTATGTATTGTATGTATTGTATGTATTGTATGTATTGTATGTATTGTATGTATTGTATGTATTGTATGTATTGTATGTATTGTATGTATTGTAAGTATTGTATGTATTGTATGTATTGTATGTATTGTATGTATTGTATGTATTGTATGTATTGTATGTATTGTATGTATTGTATGTATTGTATGTATTGTATGTATTGTATGTATTGTATGTATTGTATGTATTGTATGTATTGTATGTATTGTATGTATTGTATGTATTGTATGTATTGTATGTATTGTATGTATTGTATGTATTGTATGTATTGTATGTATTGTATGTATTGTATGTATTGTATGTATTGTATGTATTGTATGTATTGTATGTATTGTATGTATTGTATGTATTGTATGTATTGTATGTATTGTATGTATTGTATGTATTGTATGTATTGTATGTATTGTATGTATTGTATGTATTGTATGTATTGTATGTATTGTATGTATTGTATGTATTGTATGTATTGTATGTATTGTATGTATTGTATGTATTGTATGTATTGTATGTATTGTATGTATTGTATGTATTGTATGTATTGTATGTATTGTATGTATTGTATGTATTGTATGTATTGTATGTATTGTATGTATTGTATGTATTGTATGTATTGTATGTATTGTATGTATTGTATGTATTGTATGTATTGTATGTATTGTATGTATTGTATGTATTGTATGTATTGTATGTACTGTATGTATTGTATGTATTGTATGTACTGTATGTATTGTATGTACTGTATGTACTGTATGTACTGTATGTACTGTATGTATTGTATGTATTGTATGTATTGTATGTATTGTATGTACTGTATGTATTGTATGTATTGTATGTATTGTATGTATTGTATGTATTGTCTGTATTGTATGTATTGTATGTATTGTATGTATTGTATGTATTGTATGTATTGTATGTATTGAATGTATTGTATGTATTGTATGTATTGTATGTATTGTATGTATTGTATGTATTGTATGTATTGTATGTATTGTATGTATTGTATGTATTGTATGTATTGTATGTATTGTATGTATTGTATGTGTAGGGAAATATATAGTTAACTTAGGATATCTGTTGTTATTATATTGTTATTATGTTTTATATTTTTGACATGTATAGAGTTGACATTTAATAAAGAATTCTAATTCTACATGGTGTCAGGTGTGAAAAATTGATATAATGGCAGAAAATAGAGTGGAAGAATTGGAACAATTGGTTCACAATTTACAAACACTTGTTGTAAATATGCAAGTGCAGGGTCAGATGGGGACTTCACTACAATCACAGACAGTTTCGGCACCAATTCCTGAGAGATTTTCTTTCGAAAGAGAAGATTGGAGAGAGTGGATAACGGAATATGAAAGATATAGGAAAGCTGTGAAGTTAGAGAAACATGAACAAAATATACAAATTAATAATCTTTTACTGCATATGGGTAGTAAAGTGAATAAAGTTTTGGTCACTTTGCAGAAAAAAGAAAATGATTTAAAGACATATGTGGAAACAGTAAAATTATTTGAAGACTATTATATAAAAAAATCCAATATAATATATCAAAGGGCAATATTCAACAGAAGAAATCAATTTGAAACAGAAACTGCTGAAGAATATATTGCATCAATAATAGAATTAGGGAAGAAATGTAATTACGTCGCATTAGAAGATGAATTAATAAGAGACAGATTAATAGTTGGCATAAAAGACACAAAATTATCGGAATCATTACAATTAAATAACAATCTCACATTACAAGTTACTATTGACAAAATTTTACAGTCAGAATTAATAAAAAGTCAAAATAAAGAAATAAGACAAGTTAATCAGAAAGAAATTGACAATATAAGAAACAATAAAAAGCCTTATGTAAATAACAAAAACCGTAATAATTGGAATAAAAGTCAAGAAATAGACAAAAATATGTGTACACGATGTGGAATCAAACCAAAACATGATTATCAAAATTGTAATGCCAGAAATGTAAAATGTTACCGATGTTCCTTAAAGGGTCATTATGGAAGAATGTGCAGAACAAGGGATGTAAATGAAATAGAAAAAGGAAGTCAAGATCAAGAATCAGATTCTGGAAGAAGTGATATAGAATTGGGTGAGATCAAAAATATAAATAGTATTAATAAAGAAAATACACCATGGTACATAAAGTTTCAGATCGGACCATTCAGAATTAGATTTAAGGTGGATACTGGAGCTGATGAAAGTATTATCTCTTGGGGAGTGTATAAAAAATTAAGTCATTTATGTAATATTGAAAAAACAAGAGAAATTTTAGTAGGACCTGGACAAAATAAATTAGATGTACTAGGAAAAGTAAAGTTACCTGTAGAATGGAATAGTAAGAAAATATCAATGACAGCATACGTTTTGAAAACAAAAGAAAATTTATTAGGAAGACCAGATATAATAAAATTGGGAATACTTAAATTTAGCAACGATTATTTATCAGTAAATGAAGTTGAAAATGAAACATTAAAAAACAAAATATTAAGACAATATCCAGAATTATTCGAAGGTCTCGGCAAAATCAAAAATGAAGAATATAATATAAAGGTTAAGGAAGAAAGACCAGCAAGTATAACAACTCCTAGAAGAATACCCTTTGCATTAATGGAGCCAGCAAAGAAAGAAATTGAAGGCATGAAAAAGGAAGGAGTTATAGAAGAAATAATAGAGGCAACTGAATATTGCGCACCAATGGTTTTAGCTGTGAAAGGCGAAGGAGATAAAAAGAAAATAAGAATTTGTACAGATTTTACAGAATTAAACAAACAAGTAATTCGAGAAAGATTTCAGTTACCAAGTGTAGAAGAAACTTTAACAGATATGAGAGGAGCGAAGATATTCTCTAAATTAGATTTGAAACATGGATATTGGCAGCTACCTATAAGTTTGGAATCTAGAAAATATACTTGTTTTATTACGCCATTTGGAAGATTCGTTTATAAAAGATTACCTCAAGGATTATCATCATCGCCAGAAGTATACCAGCGAACCATGCAAAAAATATTGAAAAACATAGAAGGAGTTAAGGTACATATCGATGACATAGTCATTTATGGAAAGAATGAGGAAGAACATGAAGCAAGATTGATGAAAGTTTTAAATGTTTTAAAAGAAAATGGGGTAACTCTAAATAAACAGAAATGCGAATTTGGGTTTAGAAAATTAAAATTTTTAGGCCACATTATTGAAGAGAATGGTAATATAGTAGCTGATCCAGAAAGAATAAAAGCATTAATGGAATATCCTGAACCAAAAAATATTAAAGACGTACAAAGATTTTTGGGCATGTTTAATTATTTAACTAAATTCATTCCACACTCGTCAACATTATCACATGGTTTAAGAGAACTTTTAAAAAAGAATCAAGATTGGAATTGGAATGAACAACATCAGAAATGTTTTAATTCAATGAAGAAAACATTGACGAGTATCCCAGTATTAGTTTCATATGATGTGAAAAAACAATTAAGAATTTCAGCAGATGCATCGTCTTTCGGTATTGGTGGATACTTAGAACAACTTCAAGAGGATGGAATTTGGAGACCAGTTCTTTATTGTTCAAAATCCCTCAGTAATACAGAAAGAATGTATGCTCAAATCGAAAAAGAAACTTTAGCGATCGTATGGGTATGTGAAAGATTAAGGCAATATTTAATTGGTAAAAAATTTCAAATTCGAACAGATCATTTGCCACTAATCAAAATCCTTCAGAATAAACCAATTGAAGAACTCAGCGCAAGGTTACAAAGGTTTCGCATGCGTATGTTATGTTTTGATTATGAAATTATACATGTACCAGGAAAAGAATTTTATGTAGCAGACGCATTAAGCAGAGCGCCAATGAATATTGGAATTAATGATGAGGATGTCCTGTATCACCAAATTAATGTAAGTGAAATATACAAATCAATTTATCAAGACAAAGATGACACATTTCAAATCCTAAGACAATATATAAAATTTGGCTGGCCAGAAAAGCAAAAATGTTCGGAGATAGTTTATCCTTATTTTAAATATAAAGATTATATAAGTGAAATAGATGGAATAATTTGTTATAAAGACAAAATTATTATACCTCAGCATGACAGAAGAACTGTTTTGGAAAAAATACATACTGGTCATCAAGGCATTACAAAATCTAGAGTTAGAGCGAATGAATGTGTTTGGTGGCCTAATATAAATTTACATATCGAAGAAATGATAAAAAATTGTGAAACTTGTATAAAAAATTCGAAAATAAATGTTGAGCCATTGTTACCAAGTCCTATACCATCTCGACCATGGGAAATAGTTGCTACAGATATTTTTGAATTTGAAGGAGAGACATACTTATTAATTACTGATTACTATTCCAGCTATCCAGAAATATTTAAAATTAGTAGAAAAAGAAGTAGTGACATTATATTTAAAATGAAAGAAACATTTGCCCGACATGGAATACCGGAACAAATCAGATGTGACAATGGACCACAGTACAACTGCGCAGAATTTAAGAAATTTTGTAAAAGTTACGACATAACGTTGACAACTAGTAGTCCATTTCATTCACAATCAAATGGAAAAATCGAAAACAATGTAGCTGTAATGAAAAACTTATTAAAGAAGAATAGACAAAATTTTTATGCAGCCTTATTAATTTACAGAAATACACCTTTAAGAACAGGTGATTCCCCAGCCAAAAGGTTAATGGGAAGAAATTTAAGGGATATTTTACCTTCAACAAGAGCCCACTTGAAGCCAAAATTACCTAATCACGACGAAATACGCCAAAATATCCAAGAAGATCAAAATAAACAAAAAAGAAATTATGACAAAAGGCATGGAACCAAGTATTTACCTGAATTAATAAAAGGGGAAAGAGTTTGGATTGTTGATAAAAGAAAGGAGGGAACAATAATAAAGAAAACAGAAGAACCTCGGTCGTATCTAATAGAAACTGACAAACAAGTAATTAGAAGAAACAGAAGATTCCTGAAAAAATTACCCTGTCAAACTGAAGAGAATCCAGAGCTCTATGGCTTGAAATAGAAAGAGGGATGTAGGGAAATATATAGTTAACTTAGGATATCTGTTGTTATTATATTGTTATTATGTTTTATATTTTTGACATGTATAGAGTTGACATTTAATAAAGAATTCTAATTCTACAGTATGTATTGTATGTATTGTATGTATTGTATGTATTGTATGTATTGTATGTATTGTATGTATTGTATGTATTGTATGTATTGTATGTATTGTATGTATTGTATGTATTGTATGTATTGTATGTATTGTATGTATTGTATGTATTGTATGTATTGTATGTATTGTATGTATTGTATGTATTGTATGTATTGTATGTATTGTATGTATTGTATGTATTGTATGTATTGTATGTATTGTATGTATTGTATGTATTGTATGTATTGTATGTATTGTATGTATTGTATGTATTGTATGTATTGTATGTATTGTATGTATTGTATGTATTGTATGTATTGTATGTATTGTATGTATTGTATGTATTGTATGTATTGTATGTATTGTATGTATTGTATGTATTGTATGTATTGTATGTATTGTATGTATTGTATGTATTGTATGTATTGTATGTATTGTATGTATTGTATGTATTGTATGTATTGTATGTATTGTATGTATTGTATGTATTGTATGTATTGTATGTATTGTATGTATTGTATGTATTGTATGTATTGTATGTATTGTATGTATTGTATGTATTGTATGTATTGTATGTATTGTATGTATTGTATGTATTGTATGTATTGTATGTATTGTATGTATTGTATGTATTGTATGTATTGTATGTATTGTATGTATTGTATGTATTGTATGTATTGTATGTATTGTATGTATTGTATGTATTGTATGTATTGTATGTATTGTATGTATTGTATGTATTGTATGTATTGTATGTATTGTATGTATTGTATGTATTGTATGTATTGTATGTATTGTATGTATTGTATGTATTGTATGTATTGTATGTATTGTATGTATGGTATGTATTGTATGTATTGTATGTATTGTATGTATTGTATGAATTGTATGTATTGTATGTATTGTATGTATTGTATGTATTGTATGTATTGTATGTATTGTATGTATTGTATGTATTGTATGTATTGTATGTATTGTATGTATTGTATGTATTGTATGTATTGTATGTATTGTATGTATTGTATGTATTGTATGTATTGTATGTATTGTATGTATTGTATGTATTGTATGTATTGTATGTATTGTATGTATTGTATGTATTGTATGTATTGTATGTATTGTATGTATTGTATGTACTGTATGTATTGTATGTATTGTATGTATTGAATGTATTGTATGTATTGTATGTATTGTATGTATTGTATGTATTGTATGTATTGTATGTATTGTATGTATTGTATGTATTGTATGTATTGTATGTATTGTATGTATTGTATGTATTGTATGTATTGTATGTATTGTATGTATTGTATGTATTGTATGTGTTGTATGTGTTGTATGTATTGTATGTATTGTATGTATTGTATGTATTGTGTGTATTGTATGTATTGTGTGTATTGTGTGTATTGTGTGTATTGTATGTATTGTGTGTATTGTGTGTATTGTATGTATTGTATGTATTGTGTGTATTGTGTGTATTGTGTGTATTGTGTGTATTGTGTGTATTGTGTGTATTGTGTGTATTGTGTGTATTGTGTGTATTGTGTGTATTGTATGTATTGTGTGTATTGTATGTATTGTGTGTATTGTATGTATTGTATGTATTGTATGTATTGTATGTATTGTTTGTATTGTTTGTATTGTTTGTATTGTATGTATTGTATGTATTGTATGTATTGTATGTATTGTATGTATTGTATGTATTGTATGTATTGTATGTATTGTATGTATTGTTTGTATTGTTTGTATTGTATGTATTGTATGTATTGTATGTATTGTATGTATTGTATGTATTGTATGTATTGTATGTATTGTATGTATTGTATGTATTGTATGTATTGTATGTATTGTATGTATTGTTTGTATTGTATGTATTGTTTGTATTGTATGTATTGTATGTATTGTATGTATTTTATGTATTTTATGTATTTTATGTATTGTATGTATTGTATGTATTGTATGTATTGTATGTATTGTATGTATTGTATGTATTGTATGTATTGTATGTATTGTATGTATTGTATGTATTGTATGTATTGTATGTATTGTATGTATTGTATGTATTGTATGTATTGTATGTATTGTATGTATTGTATGTATTGTATGTATTGTATGTATTGTATGTATTGTATGTATTGTATGTATTGTATGTATTGTATGTATTGTATGTATTGTATGTATTGTATGTATTGTATGTATTGTATGTATTGTATGTATTGTATGTATTGTATGTATTGTATGTATTGTATGTATTGTATGTATTGTATGTATTGTATGTATTGTATGTATTGTATGTATTGTATGTATTGTATGTATTGTATGTATTGTATGTATTGTATGTATTGTATGTATTGTATGTATTGTATGTATTGTATGTATTGTATGTATTGTATGTATTGTATGTATTGTATGTATTGTATGTATTGTATGTATTGTATGTATTGTATGTATTGTATGTATTGTATGTATTGTATGTATTGTATGTATTGTATGTATTGTATGTATTGTATGTATTGTATGTATTGTATGTATTGTATGTATTGTATGTATTGTATGTATTGTATGTATTGTATGTATTGTATGTATTGTATGTATTGTATGTATTGTATGTATTGTATGTATTGTATGTATTGTATGTATTGTATGTATTGTATGTATTGTATGTATTGTATGTATTGTATGTATTGTATGTATTGTATGTATTGTATGTATTGTATGTATTGTATGTATTGTATGTATTGTATGTATTGTATGTATTGTATGTATTGTATGTATTGTATGTATTGTATGTATTGTATGTATTGTATGTATTGTATGTATTGTATGTATTGTATGTATTGTATGTATTGTATGTATTGTATGTATTGTATGTATTGTATGTATTGTATGTATTGTATGTATTGTATGTATTGTATGTATTGTATGTATTGTATGTATTGTATGTATTGTATGTATTGTATGTATTGTATGTATTGTATGTATTGTATGTATTGTATGTATTGTATGTATTGTATGTATTGTATGTATTGTATGTATTGTATGTATTGTATGTATTGTATGTATTGTATGTATTGTATGTATTGTATGTATTGTGTGTATTGTATTTATTGTATGTATTGTATGTATTGTATGTATTGTATTTATTGTATGTATTGTATGTATTGTATGTATTGTATGTATTGTATGTATTGTATGTATTGTATGTATTGTATGTATTGTATGTATTGTTTGTATTGTATGTATTGTTTGTATTGTATGTATTGTATGTATTGTATGTATTTTATGTATTTTATGTATTTTATGTATTTTATGTATTTTATGTATTGTATGTTTTGTATGTATTGTATGTATTGTATGTTTTGTATGTATTGTATGTATTGTATGTATTGTATGTATTGTATGTATTTTATGTATTTTATGTATTGTATGTATTGTATGTATTGTATGTATTGTATGTATTGTATGTATTGTATGTATTGTATGTATTGTATGTATTGTATGTATTGTATGTATTGTATGTATTGTATGTATTTTATGTATTGTATGTATTGTATGTATTGTATGTATTGTATGTATTGTATGTATTGTATGTATTGTATGTATTTTATGTATTTTATGTATTGTATGTATTGTATGTATTGTATGTATTGTATGTATTTTATGTATTTTATGTATTGTATGTATTGTATGTATTTTATGTATTGTATGTATTTTATGTATTTTATGTATTGTATGTATTGTATGTATTTTATGTATTTTATGTATTGTATGTATTTTATGTATTTTATGTATTGTATGTATTGTGTGTATTGTATGTATTTTATGTATTTTATGTATTGTATGTATTGTATGTATTGTATGTATTTTATGTATTTTATGTATTGTATGTATTGTATGTATTTTATGTATTTTATGTATTGTATGTATTGTATGTATTTTATGTATTTTATGTATTGTATGTATTGTATGTATTGTATGTATTGTATGTATTGTATGTATTGTATGTATTGTATGTATTGTATGTATTGTATGTATTGTATGTATTGTATGTATTGTATGTATTGTATGTATTGTATGTATTGTATGTATTTTATGTATTGTATGTATCGTATGAAAAAATGTATGAATGTCAAGTAGAGGTGAAGATTGTCATTGCAAAGTTGGTTATAATAAATATAAAATTAGGTATTATAATATTGAAATAAATATCTACAACGATAAGAAAACACAGTTATAATATAGAAGAAGAAGGACAAATAAAATCAGCACTGGCAAAAATATCCTTTTTAAATTTTTACAACATGAATATTCTAGGTAGACAATAACCTACAAAACCTTAACAAAATCTCCAGAGTCGGACGTAAATTAAAATAAAAAGGCAAGCGGAAAGAACAAAGGAAGAATAACGAAGACAGCGCTGACAAAAATATCCTTCTGAATTATAACAGATTTAGCTACAAAATTTAAAAGCCCACAAAATATCCAGAAATTTATAAACAGCTAGTGGCATCTGTGTAAGACAAACGTACTTAAAGATCCGCACGCAATATATACACTGTCCCATTACACTAAAGTATTACTGGCTGTCTGTAACAAGGGGTGACAAGCAAAATGGAGGAAAGAATATTACAAGCAATAAAAATATCAGAAACAAACATACGAGAAGAAATAAACACAATTAAAGAAGACATGAAGAAAATATCAACAGAAATCCAAGAAAAACAAGATGATATAAAAGATCATGGGAACAAAATAAACAAACTAATTAAAGATTAAAAACAAAAAAATTTAATCATACATGGCATACCGGAAAATGAAAAAAATATATTTGAACTGGAAAAAAATGTCATAACAATTCTCAATGATTCTCTACAGGTAAAGACATCGTTACAAGAAATAGACCAAATAACAAGGATGGGACGGAAAAATGATGGAAAAATTCGACCGATACTAATTAAATTCATCGCTTTTAGGAAAAAAATTGAAATCCTGGCCAGCAAGAAGAGATTTCCACAAAATATGTACTTAATAGAAGATCTTACAAAAGAAGAACTAGAAGAAAGAAGAAAACTAGTACCGATAATGAAAGAATACAGGAATAGCGGTAAATATGCTATCATTAAGAATAATAAATTATATGTTGAAGGGAAATTAATAGACACCGAGAGGGACAGCAACATAGCACAGGAACAAAACACCGAACAAAAGAAAAGACAATTGTCAGAAGAAGATAATAACAACTCTATTGGTGAAGAAAGCAATAAACAAAAAAATAAAGAAAGAAAAATTAACAACCCAGTTGTACCTAACCTCATTCTGAATCAAAACACACCGAAGGAAAATATAACCCCCGCTCAGACAAAAAAGATAAATAAAAATACAGCATCACTTCAAAATTTTGTAATACGGAGAACAAACTCGGAGACGAACGTGGGAGCAAATATGAAGGATCAACAGCCTGAGACAAACAGTGTAAAACCACTCTTAAAACACAATGATTTACAAAATAAACCATTATCGAAATAGCAATTACAGACTTCAAATGGAGTTCAAGCAATGACAACCTACGCAACTAAGACGGAAAAACGAAATATAGAAAACAAAAATATATTAATAACAGATATAAAAAACAAAAAAATTAATCGAAACATAACTACTAATGATAATATAATATACACAAAAAATAAAGAAAAACCTACATCCCACAACGGCTGGTCACCGAGGGATGATGAGACCAAACCCCTCTTCTCTAAAACCAAAAACAACGAAAAAATGTACATCGCAACACTAAATGTAAAAACGTTACTAACGACAGATAAGGAAATAGAACTGGACAATGCATTAAAGGATATAAAATGGGACATAGTTGGACTTTGTGAAATAAGAAGAAATAATGAAAATTTATTAAAAAAATCAAACGGAACAATATTCTACTACTATGGAGAAACAAAAAGACTACATGGTGTCGGATTCTACATAAAACAAAAATGGCAAAGTAATATCATAGAAATAAAAGGAATAACAGAAAGAATAGCAGTTCTAAAATTAAAAATACATAAACACTTAAACCTAACTATTATTCAAGTATACGCACCAACGAAACAAGCATCAGACGAGGAAATAGAAACATTTTACAGCAAACTTGAAGAAACACTTGAAGAAAGTAAGACAAAAAACATAATAATTCTAGGAGATTTTAATAGTAAAGTTGGTACAAAACAGACTGAAGAAGAATCAGCACTAGGAAAATTTGGCTATGGATCAAGAAATCAAAGGGGCGAAAGACTAATACAATTTGCAGAACAGCATCAATTCAAAATATCAAACACATTCTACAAAAAATCGAAAGATTTAAAATGGACGTGGTTAAGCCCAGACAGGAAAACAAAAAATTTATTAGACTACATATTAATGAAAAACACAAACATGCTTACGAATACAGAGGTTATAAAGAGATTAAAATATGATACGGATCATAGAATGGTGCGATGCTGCATAAAAATAGGCAAAAAAGAAGTAAGACAACAAAAATTTAAACACCAAAAAACTGTAATCAGAAACATAGACGTAGAAAAATACAATGAAGAAATAATTAATAAAACAAATTTAATAGATAAAAATAAGGCATGGAATGTACAAGAACTTTACAACTATATCGAAAATATAATAATAACATCAGCAAAACATTGTGAAACACAAACAAAGACAAAGAAACCATGGAACACATTAAGTAAAGAAACAATAAAAATAATAGACAGAAGAGAACAACTGAGGAAAAAAAATAGGAACGAAGTAGAACAAATAGAATTTATATAGATAAAAAAACTAACCAGGAAATATATAAGAAGAGATATTCGGAAAAACAAACTAGAAATAATCAACGAATACTTGGAAACAACAGGCTCGACTAAACAAATTAAGAAAAATATAAACACAAACAAAACATGGATAACCAGTCTTAAAAATAAAAATTTACAAAAGACACATAAAAGAACAAATATATTAAAAATAGCTACAGAATTTTATAAAGATTTATACACATCAAAAATAGTTTCCAATGGAACAGATATAACAAATAACAAGGAAGATGAAGAGATCCCACAAATAATGAATTCAGAGGTATATTACGCAATCAAATACTTAAAGAATGAAAAGACACCGGGAGCGGACATGATAACAAATGAAATGCTAAAAACAGCAAAGGAACCAATTTCAGACATATTAACATATTTATTTAACATAATAATCAAAAGTAATAGCATACCTAGGCAGTGGAAAAAAACTACAATTATTCTTCTACACAAAAAAGGAGATAAACAAAATATAAACAACTATCGTCCTATAAGTTTAATGTCGAATATGTATAAACTATTTATGAAAATAATACAAAAGAGGTTGAATAATAAAATAGATGAAAATCAATCGAAAGAACAAGCAGGATTTAGGAAAGGTTATTCGACAATAGACAACCTGCAAGCGATAAATCAAGTTATAGAAAAACACATGGAATATATTAAAATCTGTACCTAGCGTTCATAGACTACAATAAAGCATTCGACTCTATAGAACACGACTACATATACAAGGCAATGAAGAACCAAGGAATAGAAGACAAATATATAACAATTATAAAAAATATCTACGAAACGAATACAGCAAGTATAAGACTAGAAACTGATGGACCAACATTCAACATAAGTAGAGGTGTCAAACAAGGAGACCCTATTTCGCCTTATTTGTTTAACTTAACACTAGAACAAATATTCAGACAGTTTAACTGGGAAGAAAAAGGAATAAAAATAAACGGTAACTACTTATCACACCTTAGATTTGCAGACGACATAGTCTTATTTTCTACAAATAGCGAAGAACTAGAAGAAATGATAAAAACACTAGACAAGTATAGTAAAGAAGCAGGACTTAGTATGAACGAAGAGAAAACAAAAATTATGACAAATAACAAGAAAAATTCAATCCGTATCAACGGGAAAATCTTAGAATATAGTGACGAATATATATATCTTGGACAAATAATATCAATGAAAAATAAAACAAGAAATGAAATAAAAAGAAGAATAACTAATAGCTGGAAACAATTCTGGGCATTGAAATACATAAAAGAAAAAGAAATCCCAATCGACATGAAGAAAAAAATATTCGACTCCTGTATCTTACCCGTGCTAACATATGGATGCCAAACGTGGGCTCCAAACAAGAAGGACCTATATGCCCTACAAGTATGCCAAAGAAAAATGGAGAGGAAAATGCTCTCAATAACATATAAAGATAGGATAACCAACGAGACAGTAAGAAGCAAAACAAAATTAAGAGATGCGTTGCAAACAGCCAGGAAACTGAAGTGGAAATGGGCAGGTCATCTGATGAGAACAGCAGAAGAAAAATGGAGCAAGCAAACTACAGTATGGATACCACTAGACGGCAAAAGGAGTAGAGGACGCCAAACAGTTCGATGGAGAGACGACTTAACACAACAAAATCCACACTGGCCCACATTAACCCAAGACAAGGAAGGATGGAAGAGAGAAGAGGAGGCCTATGTCCAAACTGGATAAATTAAGGCTTACTATTATTATTATTATTATTATTATTATTATTATTATTATTATTATTATTATTATTATTATTATTATTATTATTATTATTATGTATCGTATGTATTGTATGTATTGTATGTATTTTATGTATTGTATGTATCGTATGTATTGTATGTATTGTATGTATTTTATGTATTGTATGTATTGTATGTATTGTATGTATTGTATGTATTATATGTATTGTATGTATTTTATGTATTTTATGTATTTTATGTATTGTATGTATTGTATGTATTGTATGTATTTTATGTATTGTATGTATTTTATGTATTGTATGTATTTTATGTATTGTATGTATTGTATGTATTGTATGTACTGTATGTATTTTATGTATTTTATGTATTGCATGTATTGTATGTATTGTATGTACTGTATGTATTTTATGTATTGTATGTATTGTATGTACTGTATGTATTTTATGTATTGTATGTATTGTATGTATTGTATGTACTGTATGTATTTTATGTATTTTATGTATTGTATGTATTTTATGTACTGTATGTATTGTATGTATTTTATGTATTGTATGTATTTTATGTATTGTATGTATTGTATGTATTTTATGTATTTTATGTATTGTATGTATTTTATGTATTGTATGTATTGTATGTATTTTATGTATTGTATGTATTGTATGTATTGTATGTATTGTATGTATTGTATGTATTTTATGTATTGTATGTATTTTATGTATTGTATGTATTGTATGTATTTTATGTATTTTATGTATTTTATGTATTGTATGTATTGTATGTATTTTATGTATTTTATGTATTTTATGTATTTTATATATTGTATGTATTGTATGTATTGTATGTATTGTGTGTATTGTATGTATTGTATGTATTGTATGTATTGTATGTATTGTATGTATTGTATGTATTATATGTGTTGTATGTATTGTATGTATTGTATGTATTGTGTGTATTGTATGTATTGTATGTATTGTATGTATTGTATGTATTGTATGTATTGTATGTATTGTATGTATTGTGTGTATTGTATGTATTGTATGTATTGTATGTATTTTATGTATTGTATGTATTGTGTGTATTGTATGTATTGTATGTATTGTGTGTATTGTGTGTATTGTGTGTATTGTATGTATTGTATGTATTGTATGTATTGTGTGTATTGTGTGTATTGTGTGTATTGTATGTATTGTATGTATTGTATGTATTGTGTGTATTGTTTGTATTGTATGTATTGTATGTATTGTATGTATTGTGTGTATTATATGTATTGTATGTATTGTATGTATTGTATGTATTGTATGTATTGTATGTAATGTATGTATTGTATGTATTGTATGTATTGTATATATTGTATGTATTGTATGTATTGTATGTATTGTATGTATTGTATGTATTGTATGTATTGTATGTATTGTATGTATTGTATGTATTGTATGTATTGTATGTATTGTATGTATTGTATGTATTGTATGTATTGTATGTATTGTATGTATTGTATGTATTGTATGTATTGTATGTATTGTATGTATTGTATGTATTGTATGTATTGTATGTATTGTATGTATTATATGTATTGTATGTATTGTATGTATTGTATGTATTGTATGTATTGTATGTATTGTATGTATTGTATGTATTGTATGTATTGTATGTATTGTATGTATTGTATGTATTGTATGTATTGTATGTATTGTATGTATTGTATGTATTGTATGTATTGTATGTATTTTATGTATTGTATGTATTGTATGTATTTTATGTACTGTATGTATTTTATGTATTGTATGTATTGTATGTATTGTATGTACTGTATGTATTTTATGTATTTTATGTATTGTATGTATTTTATGTACTGTATGTATTGTATGTATTTTATGTATTGTATGTATTTTATGTATTGTATGTATTGTATGTATTTTATGTATTTTATGTATTGTATGTATTTTATGTATTGTATGTATTGTATGTATTTTATGTATTGTATGTATTGTATGTATTGTATGTATTTTATGTATTGTATGTATTTTATGTATTGTATGTATTGTATGTATTGTATGTATTGTATGTATTTTATGTATTGTATGTATTGTATGTATTGTATGTATTGTATGTATTTTATGTATTTTATGTATTTTATGTATTTTATGTATTGTATGTATTTTATGTATTTTATATATTGTATGTATTGTATGTATTGTATGTATTGTATGTATTTTATGTATTGTATGTATTGTTTGTATTGTATGTATTGTATGTATTGTATGTATTGTATGTATTGTATGTATTGTTTGTATTGTATGTATTGTATGTATTGTATGTATTGTATGTATTGTATGTATTGTATGTATTGTATGTATTGTATGTATTGTATGTATTGTTTGTATTGTATGTATTGTATGTATTGTATGTATTGTATGTATTGTATGTATTGTATGTATTGTATGTATTGTATGTATTGTATGTATTGTATGTATTGTATGTATGGTATGTATTGTATGTATTGTATGTATTGTATGTATTGTATGTATTGTATGTATTGTATGTATTGTATGTATTGTATGTATTGTATGTATTGTATGTATTGTATGTATTGTATGTATTGTATGTATTGTATGTATTGTATGTATTGTATGTATTGTATGTATTGTATGTATTGTATGTATTGTATGTATTGTATGTATTGTATGTATTGTATGTATTGTATGTATTGTATGTATTGTATGTATTGTATGTATTGTATGTATTGTATGTATTGTATGTATTGTATGTATTGTATGTATTGTATGTATTGTATGTATTGTATGTATTGTATGTATTGTATGTATTGTATGTATTGTATGTATTGTATGTATTGTATGTATTGTATGTATTGTATGTATTGTATGTATTGTATGTATTGTATGTATTGTATGTATTGTATGTATTGTATGTATTGTATGTATTGTATGTATTGTATGTATTGTATGTATTGTATGTATTGTATGTATTGTATGTATTGTATGTATTGTATGTATTGTATGTATTGTATGTATTGTATGTATTGTATGTATTGTATGTATTGTATGTATTGTATGTATTGTATGTATTGTATGTATTGTATGTATTGTATGTATTGTATGTATTGTATGTATTGTATGTATTGTATGTATTGTATGTATTGTATGTATTGTATGTATTGTATGTATTGTATGTATTGTATGTATTGTATGTATTGTATGTATTGTATGTATTGTATGTATTGTATGTATTGTATGTATTGTATGTATTGTATGTATTGTATGTATTGTATGTATTGTATGTATTGTATGTATTGTATGTATTGTATGTATTGTATGTATTGTATGTATTGTATGTATTGTATGTATTGTATGTATTGTATGTATTGTATGTATTGTATGTATTGTATGTATTGTATGTATTGTATGTATTGTATGTATTGTATGTATTGTATGTATTGTATGTATTGTATGTATTGTATGTATTGTATGTATTGTATGTATTGTATGTATTGTATGTATTGTATGTATTGTATGTATTGTATGTATTGTATGTATTGTATGTATTGTATGTATTGTATGTATTGTATGTATTGTATGTATTGTATGTATTGTATGTATTGTATGTATTGTATGTATTGTATGTATTGTATGTATTGTATGTATTGTATGTATTGTATGTATTGTATGTATTGTATGTATTGTATGTATTGTATGTATTGTATGTATTGTATGTATTGTATGTATTGTATGTATTGTATGTATTGTATGTATTGTATGTATTGTATGTATTGTATGTATTGTATGTATTGTATGTATTGTATGTATTGTATGTATTGTATGTATTGTATGTATTGTATGTATTGTATGTATTGTATGTATTGTATGTATTGTATGTATTGTATGTATTGTATGTATTGTATGTATTTATTTATTTATTTATTTATTGCATTAAGTACATTACAGGCAAGGCCCAAATAGTACATTTGACAAGTACATAATGCTCATTTCGCTAAACAATTAACTATTGTCATGAATTAATAATAATAACGTAAATTATAGCTTATAACTAAGATTTACATTACAATTTCATTTTGATATAACACAAAAAAATACAAAAAAAAATACAAAAATTTTACAAAAAATTTTGCCCTATGGAAGTTCATGTTATATAAATTTAAAATATGAATGATGAATTTATCTGAATATTGTTAACAAAGTATTCAAAGTAATATTAAATATATTAAAGGTTAAGGATACTTCATTTAAGTTTCTGGACAATCTATTAATTAAGGAATACTGACCATATACAGTACGACTAAAGTTGATATTAAATATATGATGCGATCTTGATCTAAACTGTGGTATTTTGAAGTAAAATAAACTTATAAGTTCAGGGGCATCTATAAGGCCGTTAAGCACTTTAAAAGCAAATATAATCTCTGCTTTTTTTCTTCTTTCAGCTAAAGTTTTGAAACTCAACATTGTTAATCTCTCAATGTACGGATAGTTATCTTTATTTAATTTAAGTTTGTAAAAAATGAAATTTACTATCTTTTTCTGAATATTTTCGATTCTTTTAACACTGTTTTGGTAATATGGAGACCAAATAATACTGCAATATTCCAAGTTACTACGAATTAAAGAATTATACAATAATATAACTGAATTATGATTTTTTAGGTCTTTACAATGACGAAGAACAAATCCACAAAGTTTAAGAGTTTTTTTAACTATACAATCAATATGTAATTTAAAATTTAGATCAGCTTCAATCAGGATACCTAAATCTTTGATGACGTGTACTTTTTCAAGTCGAGTATTGTTTAATGTGTATTGGAAATCAATAAAAGTTTTTTGCCTTGAAAATATTATATATTTGCACTTTTCGGCATTAAGTTCCATATGATTTGTTTTACACCAGACTTCTAAAGCACATATATCAGCTTGTACCATAGCTGCATCAGCAAGAGTAGATATTCGGCAAAATAATTTAAGGTCGTCAGCAAACATTAAACATTTAACTTTTTTAAATATTTTTACTGTCATTAATGTAAATAGAGAAGAGTATAGGGCCGAGGTGAGAGCCCTGAGGAATTCCAGATGGCACAGATATTCCATGCGAAATATGGTCTTTTATTTTTACATACTGAAGTCTATTTACAAGATATGATTTAAACCAATTTAATAAGTTGCCTGTGATGCCATTTGCCTTTAATTTATTTATCAATAAGGTGTGGTTAACTCGATCAAAGGCTTTTTTAAAGTCTGTGTAAATAGCATCGACTTGACCTCCTTCTATAAATGCTTGTTCAATATAGTTCACATATATGGCTAAGTTTGTGCACGTAGACCTATTTTTCATAAAACCATGCTGTTCAATACAAATTACGTTTTTAAGTGTAAACATTAATTCGTCTGTCACAATTGATTCGATTATTTTAGCAAATATGTTTAAGCCTGATATTGGTCGATCGTTTTTTACATCGTTTTTATTCCCTGATTTGTAAATTGGTGTTATATAAGTTTTTTTCCAAGCGGCAGGGAAAATTCCTAAATTGAGGGATTTTTCAAATAACATATGTAATGTATAGGATAGCGTTGGACTACACATCTTTACAAATATAGGAGGAATGTAGTCCGGTCCTGCACTTTTGTTGACGTCTAAATTAATTAATCGATTAAACACAATATCTGGAGTAATTTGAATTTTAGTTAGATTGCAGTTGTTATTTTCAAAATTTAAATTAGCATTAGTTGTAATATTACTACCATCTACATAAACAGATTTAAAATAATTTGCGAATAGGTCAGTGATAGATTGTGCATCGGAAGCCATATTATCGTTATAAACCATCATATTTGGAATATCTCCATAACTTTTCTTCGATTTAACTAGGTTCCAAAATGATTTAATATTGGAATTCAAATTATTTTCAATGTTATTAACGAAAGTGGAGTAATCTGATTTAATTGCATTTTTAGTTTTTAGTCTTAGTTCATTGTAGAGCCTTTTGACAGTAATTACATTTGATTTTTTCCATTTTTGGTAAGCTTTATTTTTGTTTTTAATTAGTTTTCTGGTAGAGGAAGTGAACCATTGTATGTATTGTATGTATTGTATGTATTGTATGTATTGTATGCATTGTATGTATTGTATGTATTGTATGTATTGTATGTATTGTATGTATTGTATGTATTGTATGTATTTTATGTATTTTATGTATTTTATGTATTTTATGTATTGTATGTATTGTATGTATTGTATGTATTGTATGTATTGTATGTATTGTATGTATTGTATGTATTGTATGTATTGTATGTATTGTATGTATTGTATGTATTGTATGTATTGTATGTATTGTATGTATTGTATGTATTGTATGTATTGTATGTATTGTATGTATTGTATGTATTGTATGTATTGTATGTATTGTATGTATTGTATGTATTGTATGTATTGTATGTATTGTATGTATTGTATGTATTGTATGTATTGTATGTATTGTATGTATTGTATGTATTGTATGTATTGTATGTATTGTATGTATTGTATGTATTGTATGTATTGTATGTATTGTATGTATTGTATGTATTGTATGTATTGTATGTATTGTATGTATTGTATGTATTGTATGTATTGTATGTATTGTATGTATTGTATGTATTGTATGTATTGTATGTATTGTATGTATTGTATGTATTGTATGTATTGTATGTATTGTATGTATTGTATGTATTGTATGTATTGTATGTATTGTATGTATTGTATGTATTGTATGTATTGTATGTATTGCATGTATTGTATGTATTGTATGTATTGCATGTATTGTATGTATTGTATGTATTGTATGTATTGTATGTATTGTATGTATTGCATGTATTGTATGTATTGTATGTATTGCATGTATTGTATGTATTGTATGTATTGTATGTATTGTATGTATTGTATGTATTGTATGTATTGTATGTATTGTATGTATTGTATGTATTGTATGTATTGTATGTATTGTATGTATTGTATGTATTGTATGTATTGTATGTATTTTATGTATTGTATGTATTGTATGTATTGTATGTATTGTATGTATTTTATGTATTGTATGTATTGTATGTAATGTATGTATTGTATGTATTTTATGTATTTTATGTATTTTATGTAATGTATGTATTGTATGTATTGTATGTATTGTATGTATTGTATGTATTGTATGTATTGTATGTATTGTATGTATTGTATGTATTGTACGTATTGTACGTATTGTATGTATTGTATGTATTGTATGTATTGTATGTATTGTATGTATTGTATGTATTGTATGTATTGTATGTATTGTATGTATTGTATGTATTGTATGTATTGTATGTATTGTATGTATTGTATGTATTGTATGTATTGTATGTATTGTATGTATTGTATGTATTGTATGTATTGTATGTATTGTATGTATGGTATGTATTGTATGTATTGTATGTATTGTATGTATAGTATGTATTGTATGTATTGTATGTATTGTATGTATTGTATGTATTGTATGTATTGTATGTATTGTATGTATTGTATGTATTGTATGTATTGTATGTATTGTATGTATTGTATGTATTGTATGTATTGTATGTATTGTATGTATTGTATGTATTGTATGTATTGTATGTATTGTATGTATTGTATGTATTGTATGTATTGTATGTATTGTATGTATTGTATGTATTGTATGTATTGTATGTATTGTATGTATTGTATGTATTGTATGTATTGTATGTATTGTATGTATTGTATGTATTGTATGTATTGTATGTATTGTATGTATTGTATGTATTGTATGTATTGTATGTATTGTATGTATTGTATGTATTGTATGTATTGTATGTATTGTATGTATTGTATGTATTGTATGTATTGTATGTATTGTATGTATTGTATGTATTGTATGTATTGTATGTATTGTATGTATTGTATGTATTGTATGTATTGTATGTATTGTATGTATTGTATGTATTGTATGTATTGTATGTATTGTATGTATTGTATGTATTGTATGTATTGTATGTATTGTATGTATTGTATGTATTGTATGTATTGTATGTATTGTATGTATTGTATGTATTGTATGTATTGTATGTATTGTATGTATTGTATGTATTGTATGTATTGTATGTATTGTATGTATTGTATGTATTGTATGTATTGTATGTATTGTATGTATTGTATGTATTGTATGTATTGTATGTATTGTATGTATTGTATGTATTGTATGTATTGTATGTATTGTATGTATTGTATGTATTGTATGTATTGTATGTATTGTATGTATTGTATGTATTGTATGTATTGTATGTATTGTATGTATTGTATGTATTGTATGTATTGTATGTATTGTATGTATTGTATGTATTGTATGTATATTATGTATTGTATGTATGGTATGTATTGTATGTATGGTATGTATTGTATGTATTGCATGTATTGTATGTATTGTATGTTTTGTATGTATTGTATGTATTGTATGTATTGTATGTATTGTATGTATTGTATGTATTGTATGTATTGTATGTTTTGTATGTATTGTATGTATTGTATGTATTGTATGTATTGTATGTATTGTATGTATTGTATGTATTGTATGTATTGTATGTATTGTATGTATTGTATGTATTGTATGTATTGTATGTATTGTATGTATTGTATGTATTGTATGTATTGTATGTATTGTATGTATTGTATGTATTGTATGTATTGTATGTATTGTATGTATTGTATGTATTGTATGTATTGTATGTATTGTATGTATTGTATGTATTGTATGTATTTTATGTATTTTATGTATTGTATGTATTGTATGTATTGTATGTATTGTATGTATTGTATGTATTTTATGTATTGTATGTATTGTATGTATTGTATGTATTTTATGTATTGTATGTATTGTATGTATTGTATGTATTGTATGTATTGTATGTATTGTATGTATTTTATGTATTTTATGTATTGTATGTATTGTATGTATTGTATGTATTGTATGTATTGTATGTATTGTATGTATTTTATGTATTGTATGTATTGTATGTATTGTATGTATTGTATGTATTGTATTTATTGTATGTATTGTATGTATTGTATGTATTGTATGTATTGTATGTATTGTATTTATTGTATGTATTGTATGTATTGTATGTATTGTATGTATTGTATGTATTGTATTTATTGTATGTATTGTATGTATTGTATGTATTGTATGTATTGTATGTATTGTATGTATTGTATGTATTGTATGTATTGTATGTATTGTATGTATTGTATGTATTGTATGTATTGTATGTATTGTATGTATTGTATGTATTGTATGTATTGTATGTATTGTATGTATTGTATGTATTGTATGTATTGTATGTATTGTATGTATTGTATGTATTGTATGTATTGTATGTATTGTATGTATTGTATGTATTGTATGTATTGTATGTATTGTATGTATTGTATGTATTGTATGTATTGTATGTATTGTATCTATTGTATGTATTGTATGTATTGTATGTATTGTATGTATTGTAAGTATTGTATGTATTGTATGTATTGTATGTATTGTATGTATTGTATGTATTGTATGTATTGTATCTATTGTATGTATTGTATGTATTGTATGTATTGTATGTATTGTATCTATTGTATCTATTGTATCTATTGTATGTATTGTATGTATTGTATGTATTGTATCTATTGTATGTATTGTATGTATTGTATGTATTGTATCTATTGTATGTATTGTATGTATTGTATGTATTGTATGTATTGTATGTATTGTATGTATTGTATGTATTGTATGTATTGTATGTATTGTATGTATTGTATGTATTGTATGTATTGTATGTATTGTATGTATTGTATGTATTGTATGTATTGTATGTATTGTATGTATTGTATGTATTGTATGTATTGTATGTATTGTATGTATTGTATGTATTGTATGTATTGTATGTATTGTATGTATTGTATGTATTGTATGTATTGTATGTATTGTATGTATTGTGAAGAAGTAGTCAGAAACATGAAATTTAGGAACCAGTCATCCAAACCCACATTAATAAGAGCAATTTCTTTAAAAAAATTATTTTTTTGTATGTATTGTATGTATTGTATGTATTGTATGTATTGTATGTATTGTATGTATTGTATTTATTGTATGTATTGTATGTATTGTATGTATTGTATGTATTGTATGTATTGTATGTATTGTATGTATTGTATGTATTGTATGTATTGTATGTATTGTATGTATTGTATGTATTGTATGTATTGTATGTATTGTATGTATTGTATGTATTGTATGTATTGTATGTATTGTATGTATTGTATGTATTGTATGTATTGTATGTATTGTATGTATTGTATGTATTGTATGTATTGTATGTATTGTATGTATTGTATGTATTGTATGTATTGTATGTATTGTATGTATTGTATGTATTGTATCTATTGTATGTATTGTATGTATTGTATGTATTGTATGTATTGTAAGTATTGTATGTATTGTATGTATTGTATGTATTGTATGTATTGTATGTATTGTATGTATTGTATCTATTGTATGTATTGTATGTATTGTATGTATTGTATGTATTGTATGTATTGTATCTATTGTATCTATTGTATGTATTGTATGTATTGTATGTATTGTATGTATTGTATGTATTGTATGTATTGTATGTATTGTATGTATTGTATGTATTGTATGTATTGTATGTATTGTATGTATTGTATGTATTGTATGTATTGTATGTATTGTATGTATTGTATGTATTGTATGTATTGTATGTATTGTATGTATTGTATGTATTGTATGTATTGTATGTATTGTATGTATTGTATGTATTGTATGTATTGTATGTATTGTATGTATTGTATGTATTGTATGTATTGTATGTATTGTATGTATTGTATGTATTGTATGTATTGTATGTATTGTATGTATTGTATGTATTGTATGTATTGTATGTATTGTATGTATTGTATGTATTGTATGAATTGTATGTATTGTATGTATTGTATGTATTGTATGTATTGTATGTATTGTATGTATTGTATGTATTGTATGTATTGTATGTATTGTATGTATTGTATGTATTGTATGTATTGTATGTATTGTATGTATTGTATGTAATGTATGTATTGTATGTATTGTATGTATTGTATGTATTGTATGTATTGTATGTATTGTATGTATTGTATGTATTGTATGTATTGTATGTATTGTATGTATTGTATGTATTGTATGTATTGTATGTATTGTATGTATTGTATGTATTGTATGTATTGTATGTATTGTATGTATTGTATGTATTGTATGTATTGTATGTATTGTATGTATTGTATGTATTGTATGTATTGTATGTATTGTATGTATTGTATGTATTGTATGTATTGTATGTATTGTATGTATTGTATGTATTGTATGTATTGTATGTATTGTATGTATTGTATGTATTGTATGTATTGTATGTATTGTATGTATTGTATGTATTGTATGTATTGTATGTATTGTATGTATTGTATGTATTGTATGTATTGTATGTATTGTATGTATTGTATGTATTGTATGTATTGTATGTATTGTATGTATTGTATGTATTGTATGTATTGTATGTATTGTATGTATTGTATGTATTGTATGTATTGTATGTATTGTATGTATTGTATGTATTGTATGTATTGTATGTATTGTATGTATTGTATGTATTGTATGTATTGTATGTATTGTATGTATTGTATGTATTGTATGTATTGTATGTATTGTATGTATTGTATGTATTGTATGTATTGTATGTATTGTATGTATTGTATGTATTGTATGTATTGTATGTATTGTATGTATTGTATGTATTGTATGTATTGTATGTATTGTATGTATTGTATGTATTGTATGTATTGTATGTATTGTATGTATTGTATGTATTGTATGTATTGTATGTATTGTATGTATTGTATGTATTGTATGTATTGTATGTATTGTATGTATTGTATGTATTGTATGTATTGTATGTATTGTATGTATTGTATGTATTGTATGTATTGTATGTATTGTATGTATTGTATGTATTGTATGTATTGTATGTATTGTATGTATTGTATGTATTGTATGTATTGTATGTATTGTATGTATTGTATGTATTGTATGTATTGTATGTATTGTATGTATTGTATGTATTGTATGTATTGTATGTATTGTATGTATTGTATGTATTGTATGTATTGTATGTATTGTATGTATTTTATGTATTGTATGTATTGTATGTATTGTATGTATTGTATGTATTGTATGTATTGTATGTATTGTATGTATTTTATGTATTGTATGTATTTTATGTATTGTATGTATTCTATGTATTGTATGTATTGTATGTATTGTATGTATTTTATGTATTTTATGTAATTTATGTATTTTATGTATTTTATGTATTATATGTATTTTATGTATTTTATGTATTGTATGTATTGTATGTATTTTATTTATTTTATGTATTTTATGTATTGTATGTATTTTATGTATTGTATGTATTGTATGTATTGAATGTATTGTATGTATTGTATGTATTTTATGTATTGTATGTATTGTATGTATTGTATGTATTGTATGTATTGTATGTATTTTATGTATTGTATGTATTGTATGTATTGTATGTATTGTATGTATTTTATGTATTTTATGTATTTTATGTATTTTATGTATTGTATGTATTGTGTGTATTTTATGTATTGTATGTATGGTATATATTTTATGTATTTTATGTATTGTATGTATTGTATGTATTGTATGTATTGTATGTATTGTATGTATTGTATGTATTGTATGTATTTTATGTATTGTATGTATTGTATGTATTGTATGTATTTTATGTATTTTATGTATTGTATGTATTGTATGTATTTTATGTATTGTATGTATTGTATGTATTGTATGTATTGTATGTATTTTATGTATTTTATGTATTGTATGTATTGTATGTATTGTATGTATTGTATGTATTGTATGTATTGTATGTATTGTATATATTGTATGTATTGTATGTATTGTATGTATTGTATGTATTGTACGTATTGTACGTATTGTATATATTGTATATATTGTACGTATTGTACGTATTGTATGTATTGTACGTATTGTATGTATTGTATGTATTGTACGTATTGTATGTATTGTATGTATTGTACGTATTGTACGTATTGTATGTATTGTATGTACTGTATGTACTGTCTGTACTGTCTGTACTGTATGTACTGTATGTACTGTATGTATTGTATGTGTTGTATGTATTGTATGTATTGTATGTACTGTATGTACTGTATGTACTGTATGTACTGTATGTACTGTATGTACTGTATGTATTGTATGTATTATTGTATGTACTGTATGTACTGTATGTACTGTATGTATTGTATGTATTATATGTACTGTATGTACTGTATGTATTGTATGTATTGTATGTACTGTATGTACTGTATGTACTGTATGTACTGTATGTACTGTATGTATTGTATGTATTGTATATACCGTATGTACTGTATGTATTGTATGTACTGTACGTATGTATGTGAAGCGCAGCGCTAACTGCTCGGACAGGAAACCAATATGTGAGATGTCAAATACCAAAGTCATAAAACAAATAATAAAATTTTGAAAAAACCGAGAAACAAAAACGAAATAGTTTCAATATAAATAATAATAATAATAATAATAATAATAATAATAATAATAATAATAATATTAATAATAATAATAATAATAATGTTAATAATAATGTTAATAATAATTTTAATAATAATGTTAAGAATAATGTTAATAAAAATGTTAATAATAATGTTAATAATAAAAATAGATTTGCGGGCCTAATTTATAACTAAGTGGTTAATTAGTCACTGGTTAAAATTTTTATCCAATAGATATTGATTTGACAACTTCAAATCCGTTTTTTTTGTTACATGTCCAAATACTTGATTGCTTAGAAAATTTAACCAGTGCTAAAAAATTAACCACTGAGTTACAGAGTATGTCCGTTATTAATCGCTTTTGTTTCCAAATTTATGACCCATTTACATTTATATTTATTATTGATATCTGTCAATCACTTCATCATGACACTATGATCATGATCAGATACTGCACATACTCACTGATAGTTATTTTTAAAAGGTGTACTTTTATTTTCTTAACAGCGCATACTGTTTTCAGATCGTGAAGAAGTAGTCAGAAACATGAAATTTAGGAACCAGTCATCCAAACCCACATTAATAAGAGCAATTTCTTTAAAAAAATTATTTTTTTTAATTTATTGGAAAGGATTACTTGTAATACTGAAAATAATGCTATTATACAGGCTATCTGTTTTTCGAGGCGCACCATTGGGACTTTGGAAACTATAAGAGTTACGAAGTCGGTTAAATTGGGACAAAGCTACTTTATAATGTGACAAGGCGAGGGTAAGAGCAATAATAGATAAATATATTTTTTTTAAACTTTTCTAAATTATAGTTTCAATATTCATATTTTAACTCTGTTTATCTATTAAAGTCAAAATTCAGTTTAGAAATTCATATTGTATTATGATAGTCATGACATTTGTTTGTTTATCATTAGTCTAGAAATTATTATGTATACGTGCGTGACTTTGAATGACCTAGCCTATGCACCCCGTACCCCTAAGATAGTCCTGTCTTGAAGATAGCGTTTGGTTTTTAAAGATAGTCGAGATTAATTCGTCGAGTCGTGAAAACGTGTTTTCTTTGACGAGACATGTAGTGTCATATAGTTTTGGGGCGACGCTCGCCCGCTGGGTTACGGAATGTAACCATGTAAATAAAGCGTTTAGTTAATTAGTTAAAAAGTATTAGTTAGTAAATCATAAAGTAGTGTCCATGTCCGTAGTGTTCATCAAGTGGAAAGTGAAGTATATGTGTGTTCTTCCTTATAACGAAAGTGCTTCGCGCGAAATCCTTATCACCAGTAAGAGTCGTGTATCATCGTTGGAATAATAAGTATTAGTAGCATCATCCTCATCAGATCGTCCGCACCCCCCTCGTGTTATAATTAGCAGGCCATTTTTAAGATGTATTTGTGTCTTATTTTTACAAATAAGTTGAAATAATATGGAATTTTGGTTTGCACTTGTGTAAGAAACTTTTTTATTTTCTTTCGTACAGGGATGTTTAATTTTTTTTATTAATGTTAAATTTTAAGTTATGAGGTTAAAGTTATGATTTTTATATAGACGCCATATTAGAAAGTTGCAACATTGAAAATAGTATTTTTTAACATTCCGGCAATGTATAACTTATTGATGATCATTTGTTTCAAGCAATAAATATGCAAAAATTATTAGTTTAAAAGGTAAAAACAATGATTATGACACTGATGCTAATGAAATAATTAATTAGGTATTGTTATCTGTTTATTGTTATGTTTATATTCTTCATTTTCACTAATATTTTTAACTGATTCAGCTTTGAGACAATTTTCAAATTTCGTTTTCCATGGGGTCATCGCCTACTATGACGTCTGTAAAATTTGAGCATCGTAGTTCGGATTAAAATAAAAAAAGTGTCCTAAAGAAATGCAAACCAAAATTCCATAATATTTCATATTTAGAATTAGAAGTTATTTGTAAAAATATAAATCATCAAAATTTGAATTTTTGTATTTATCTAGCGACAAATATTTCGAGAAACAGAAACATCTTTAAAATGGTTTATTTTGCCCTAATTTAAGCGACTTCATATCTCTTATAGTTTCCGTAATCCCAATAGTGCGCCATGAAAAACGGACACCTGTATACGTAGCATCATACTCGTAAACCACTTACTGAAACAGGCATAATTTATAATAGGATTTTAAAATTAATTGCATAAAGTCCAGCAATTTTGATAATTTAATTAATTTTTGGTTGTAGAATATCATTTCAAAACTCAAACAGTCCATTAACGGGCTGAAACAAATTTGCTACCCTCGATGAACTTAATTACTAAATACCACAGCAAAGGTTTTTTTTTAACAATCTAACTAAAGAGTCCTTTGAACAGATTTCACTAATGGTCATATTTTTACAGAACATTACATTATGGTAGAGGTCACTTTAATGTGATAATTAACATCGGATTAAAATTACGTGGTCCTAACCTACGATATTGAGAACCTTAGCGTAGTACTATCGACTGTGCTATAAAATTAAGTACTCAATGAAATATTCATATACTCATTAAAACGATCAGGCAACCCGTCGTATTATTCTAGAATATTGAAGGTTCTTTGTTACTGTCACTAGAATTTTGACAAAAAAAATGAGATTATCCTTGTCGCAATTTAATTTATTTTATAATTGAAGCAGTCGCATTTAAAGGTATTTAACTGTCAAAATAGCTATTTATGTGTTTATTTTCAAAATGAAGGTATTCTTCGCATTGGACGTGAAAATTGTTGCACGAACGAGTAAGACAAGCAACACGTCATGTGCGAACACGATCATGTAAGAAATCATATACAAATTACTTTCTAATTTCGTTTAGATCCAGTATTTACAAGAAAGAATAATGAATTTTCATTTTAGCTGCATTACTGCAAAACGTGAGAGGTAAACGCACTAATACGAGAGAGAATGTCATTTACCGGCCTATTCTGTAACTCAGTGGTTAATTTTTAATTACTAGTTAAATTTTTTATCCAATACATATTGATTTTAGAACTAAAAATCCGTTTTTGTTGTCAACAAACCTGATTGGTCTTCAGTACGGACGGTACTGCTGCGGCGACTGCTGCCACCATCGGTGAATTGAAAAATTAAAAGTGTGTACACTGTACTATACCATAATATTAACATTAAAATACGCGTGAAGAAAAACAAATTATTTAGACACGTTCTATGAGCCAAGCACTATAATTTAAAAATCTGGTGTGGCCAACACAATATACCTCCCGCCATTTACAGTTACAGCCCGAATCTCAAAAAAGATTAATCCTTATTTTTGGATTAGCGAATTTTACTCTAATTTTGGCAGTTTATTTCTTAAAATATAGTCTAATTTAATCCAAGTAACTACCTTCTTACCTCCCGCTACCATTGGTAAGGGAGGTATAGGGATCGTGCTAAAAATCGCATATCGAGATTTTGGTAAATGACCACGTTTTAAGGTATGTGTGTATGGATCCCCCACTCTAACTCAAATACTATCACCCAGAAAATTTTGAAACCTTGTATTTCGAACTTTTTCTGTAATGGAAAGAGTCCATTAGATTTTGGTAAAAATCAGATAACCGGAAATAGGACTTTACTAGAAGCTCAAAATAGTTTTTCTTCGAAAAATACATTTAAATGTTATTTTTCGAGATTAATGTTATTATAAAAACTAAAGATTATTAAATTTTCTATAGATTTGCATGAATATTTTTTCTATATATTTTATGGATAAATTTATAAAATTATCTACAATTTTAATCCCAGAGCCTATGCTTTAAACAAACAAAACGCAGTTATTCAAATGTATGTGGCAGATAAATGTCACTATCAAAGAACTAATCATTTCATAATAGAATCATTTTAAAAAGATACAAGTAAATAGAAAATAGGAATTCAATACAGTTTCCAGCATAATTAAATATGAAGGTATGTATTTAGATTAATAAAAATTAACGATTCACAAAAATGTTTAAGCTAATCCTCATTTTTAGATTAGTGAATTCTATTATTTACCGGCATTTAAAATTTAATCTTCATTTTATTATTGCTGCGGTGGCTCAGAGCAACGCCTCATGTCATGAGTGCCTTCGGGGCTCTGGGTTCGATCCCACTAAGGCATAGATGTGTGTGAATGTGAACCCACTCTGTAATTGGGATTTAATCCTGTTGAGGGATTTAAAAAAAGTAGTTACTTGGATTAGATTAGACTATATTTTAAGAAATAAACTGTAAAATTCGTTAATCCAAAAATAAGGATTTACTTAATCTTTTTTGTTAGAGTGGAGTTAGAGTAGAGGATCCATACACGCGCACGCACACACACACAAACACACACACACACACACAAACACACACACACACACAAACACACACACACACACACACACACACACACACACACACACACACACACACACACACACACACATCATTATCGTAAAATTGGTTTCTAGAGACCTGAAAACGTGCTCATTTGCCAAAATATCGATATGTGATTTTTAGCACGATCCCTATACCTCCTTTACCAAGGGTAGCGGAAGGTAAAAATGGAACACGTGTCATGAAATTCAGAACGTGGTTGTATTGTGACGCTAGAGTGTAAGTAAATAAGTATAAGAACTAAAATATTTGGACTCATACACATAGGATCGTAAGCATATAATAAGCAAATACGAAAAACACGATTAATTTAATATCTATAAAACTTAATAATGGCATTTATGTACCTTAGAACATAAATGTTTCAATTTATATTCCACTATAAAATCTTTTGTAATTAAACGACATTAAAGTACGTTATTTACAGCAATTAAGAATGTAATTAAACTTACAACTTTACAGTACAAGAAACATATAAGAGATTCCTGAGCGCTATCAACAAATTTATTCATATTTCGAAAGGTTTTCTTGATGTAACCTTTCCGTGTGTGGATGGAATAAATCTGATCTGTAAGTATGCTTTTCGTCTTTTTGCAAAGGAAATCGTCGTTTTCTATATTCATGCATGTAGGTAGTAGGTACGTATGTATGTTAGATTCATGTTGGATAGAGGTAATAACTTTTTCATATAACCTTAACATAAAAAATTCAGTTTAATTACAAGATTACTTGAAGTATAAATGTTTCTAAAGCCTGAATTACATTATACTTTTTTTGTCTAGATTTTAGTTCGATTCTTGTCCGAAAATTTCTATAGTCATTTCTAGTATATATATACAGGGTGTCCCATAACTAAAGGTACATATTAGAAGGGCATATAGTTCTTAATGTCCTGATTACAGAACAAAAAGAATTTTTTCCAAGTTCAAAAATTAGTTTTTGAGGTTTTTGAAGGAAACAGTTTTGGGACACAGGTTGAATATAAAGTAAATAATTTGATTTTTTTCATTACAAACTTAATTGGTGTGACAAAGATTTACGTAAATGCATAAATTAATTTCATTGTTAAATTATTTTATGTAATAGTTAAAACTAATTTCACTATTCCAAATATTATAGTATCCAGGGGTACAAAAAATGTTCTTCTTAAGTGAACTACCCTTAATTATAGGAATTTTGAAAAAAATCTTTTTGTTCCGTAATCAGGACATTAAGAACTATATGCCCTTCTAATATGTACCTGAAGTTATGGGACACCCTGTATATATATATATATATATATATATATATATATATATATATATATATATATATATAGTCCGAATTTCGTTCGATTTTCATACTAGATTCTAGTTCAGAAATATACGGTCAGTCCTATTTTTTCATCCGAGTTTCATAATACTAGATTCATTCAGTTCTATGAATTTTGTACAAATGCCAAAAAATAAGTTTCTTGCAAAAGATTTCATATTTCGAGTACATTACATTGTCAGTTCTATGTATTTTGTACAAAATTATCAGAATTTTCTTAATATAGTATCGGACCAAACTCGAATGAAAATCGAACGAAAAATCTATTACGAGAATATGAGAAAATAGAATAATGTAATTCAAGATATGAAAGGAAATAATACTATCTTTGAACATCAAAGTATAGCTATAGAGATTTCGTATAAATTAAATTTGCATTTGCCTGTACTTTCCATCCCATATAAATTTATGGATATTAATAAATTTTACTTTATTTTAAAATTATCTTATCTTGTGAGTGCAATATGGGCGATATATCCAAGAAATAAATTTATTTTTAATTTATGAATGTTATTTACAATAATCGTTTCATACGTATTTGTGAAGATATCTATAGCAAATAATATATTACATCCGAGGTGGGATATGTTTGATTACAACCGAGGATTTACGTATTTTACCGAGAGGCAAAGCCTCGAGGTCAGAATTAGGGTTTGCAATAACGGAGGCAAATTTTAAAACCGGTATTTCGATATTTAATATTACAGATACCAGGATATGGTTATTAATAACACTATTTTTTATTTAAATGTATAAAATATAAATAAAATCTAATTCTTTATCTGATGTATTTAATACAAACAAACAAAAATACACACAACAATACGAGTTCAAACAAAAAATAAATTCATATAAAGATTGTATTATTTGTATTTAATTTAATTAAAATCAAAAATTATTTTGAGGACCACTGATACGTCCTCACTGACTTGTGGTTTTAATATTTTTGTACACTTTTTGAACATGGCAACTGAACTAGTACCAGATTGTATTTCCTGAAAAAATATATGTATGTATATCTATTATACTATGAATATTCTTTCTGAATAAATTGTGTAGATATAAAGAGAAATAGAATGCAATATGAACTATAAATACAAACAGAGAGCCATAAATATACTGTAAGGTTTGAGGAACACGTGATAAACAGATGTTGGAGAGGTAATTCTCTATTACTTGGAAAGGAAAGTATCGTGCAGGTATTACGGCAAACAGAAAACATTAGATATATTGAAAACCGGTATTGCAAACCCTACATCAGTTACAGTGCGAGGCTGGTCGAAACTTCCACCGAGATATAATCATCTACTTTGTAAATCAATAATTATCAAAATAAAGGAAGTACTTGTTTGCTTTGTCTATTTAAGTGTAATTTTTCCTCGTTCTCCCTTTTTTTCCATTTTAGTTGACACCTGGCACTTTATGACACACACACACACACACACACACACACACACACACACACACACACACACACACACACACACACACACACTTTATTTTCTATTTTGACATTTGGATTTATTTCGTGTCAGGAACATACAGAATACAATATTATTAAACATGTATAAAACATATTCCAGCAGCACATTGTTTGGAATAGATTCTCTTCAGTTGGAGATTGACATTATCGTCAGTAGTAAGAAATATCGCCTAGTACCGTTTTATACTAGTTTTATCATTCTCTCTTATGCTCCAATAGTGCAAACCGTAGCTTGAGTGCATCATTTTCCAGCTAAAAAATTAAAAAACTATTCATTTTTACATCAAAATGATCTTCACAACAAAGAAGTTTTGATTTTATGTTTTTATCTTAACTTGCGACAACCATTTCATTCTTCTTTCTTCGTTTTGAGGCACTATTAGAAATATTTTTCCTTATATCAGTTCTATTTCTGCACACTGGCACAAAACACTTTTTTTACAACCATGTTTGATTATTTTCAAATACAAAAATCAGTAGTAGTTGACAGCTGTGACAGCTGTCATGACTGTCACTCGTTTAAATTCCGTCGGTGGTAAATGTAAGCCACAGCCTCATTGGTTCGGTCCTTACGAACGTCATCAGGCAAAAGGGGAAGCGGAAATTCAAACATTATATTTTCAAAGAAAATTTTCTCACGAATAAATAATACGAAAAAAATAAAAATAGATGTAAAATATTTTTTGTTAATCTTTCGATTAAAGCAAAGAAAAAAATTCGTGCCACACCCCATTGAAAGGGTGTTTCATAATTTTTGAATTTTTTTTAAGTTATTGAGTTTAAAACTCAACTGACTATAATTCTGAAATGGATAGTAGAGGAATCGACATTCATTGAATTAATAGACCGGCGGCTAGTGCTACGTGAAAAATGTATCATGGTATTCCAAATACTGACCCTTGGGGCTCACATTAAATACACTGAAGAACGATTTGCTGGCTTCCCTGAAAAAAAGAAATGATCTACCCAGCTGTGGGTCATGACCCAAATTTGTTTAAAAAATGATATTTTAGAATCTAGGTATTGTGTATATCGAACCCGCATTTTTTGTATATTTTAGCGAAAAAATTATCTGTTGACTGAAGCCCGGATAGAATTGGATGGACAATTTCTGATTTTAGCGCCTTCTGCAGCAATTATAAATGGCTGGCATTTATTATCGTTTACCATTTACATATACATAATGTCATTTTATGCAGGTCCCATACAGTGAATACCTAGATTCTAAAATATAATTTTTAAAACAGCTGGATAGATCTTTTTTAGGAGAAGACAGGATGTAGTATTCTGACATTAATAATTATTACGTAGAGGGAGTGTATTAAATGTAATTAATTATATGACTAATAGCTATGACTATTTTGGTATTTCATATTAAGGTATTAATGTAATAAACAGTTGTTAATAAACCATCGTACCGAACAGAGGTCTAGTGTTTTGTACTACTCCTCGCTATACCCCCAGTCCAGTGATTCGTGATAGTGATAGTAGTGAGTGTCGCACAGAGTTCTACATTGGCGACGAGGATAAACCCTATAAGTAGTAAGTACAAAAAAAGTACAAAACAGAAAAGAACGCAAGGTGTGTATGCGGGGGCGTATTAGATGGCACAAGGTGCTGGTCTATACGTGAGAGCATACACATGAGTGCGAGGAAAAATAGCAGGGTGCCAATTACCAATTTTTGTCTAGGGCACGTTCGCTAAAATGTCCAACCTCGTTTCGCTAGAAAGCTTCGATTGCGAAGGAGAAGCCAGCTCCGTCGGTCTAAGATGGGAGAAATGGAAAAGAGCCTTCCATATCTATATTGAAGCAACTAGCATTGAAAACCCAATCAAGAAAAGAGCCGTTCTGCTTCATACGGCAGGAATAAATTTACAAGAGATTTATTACAACCTACCAGGAGCACACGTCGAAGGTCCTAACAATGAGGGACAGGATGTGTACACAATAGCGTTGGAAAAACTGGATGATTATTTTTCTCCAAAACATAGTAAAATATTCGAGAAGGATTTATTTCGTTTAACGAAACAAGAAACTGGTGAAAAATTTGAAAAATTTCTCGTTAGACCGAGGAAACAAGCCGATAAATGCAAATTCTCAAATATTGAAGATCACCTTATCGACCAAATCGTCGAGAAATGTGCATCGGTCGACCTTAGGAAGAAGATCCTGTCAATGGATGACCCAGTCACCGTAGATTTAATAATAAAAGAAGCTAACGCAATGGAAGCCGTAGACCGACAGTTAGCCGATTTCCAAGAAAAACCTGGTACTAGTACAATATCAGAAGTAAACAGACTAGAAGTAAGAAATACTAAATACTCTAGAAATTGCTAACGATGCGGATCGATCGAACACGGGTCAGACGATAGCCGATGCCCTGCTAAAGATAAAATATGCCGTAAATGCGGATTCAAAAGACACTATAAAGCATATTGCAAAACAAGGGCAAGTAAACGAAAAATCGTAGAACAAAACAACCAAAATAAAGCCAAATCAAAGAAATATTCGAATAGGAGAACCCCTCCGGAAGAAGTAGATTATGTCTTCCACATTGACGACGATAATACTATACAGTGTAATCTAGGAGGAGTACCAGTTAAAATGCTTATAGATTCGGGCAGTAAGTGTAACCTACTCACAGACAAAACATGGGAATTTCTGAAGAAGTCGAACGTGAAATTGGAGAATCAAATAAAAAACCCAGACAAAGTATTGCTACCATACGGTAGCAACACACCGGTTGAAGTTATAGGATCATTTGAATCCAGAATATCCATTGGCGGTCTCGCGCAAAATGCAACGTTCTATGTGATAAAGAACGGAACTAAAGATCTTTTAGGAAAATTAACTGCCACAGCACTTAACGTCCTGAAAATCGGACTGGATATTCTAAATATTAGCCTTTTCCCCAAATTTAAGAATGTGGAAATTGATATTCATATCGACGAATCAGTAAAACCGATCAGCCAACTATACAGACGAATCCCAATACCTTTGGAAGAAAAGGTCAATAGGAAGCTGAAAGATCTCATAGATTCAGATATAATTGAACGATTGAACCAGTGAATGGGCCATCTAAATGGGTGTCCCCGTTAGTCCCGATAGTAAAGGAGAATGGAGATCTGCGCATATGCATTGATATGAGGAGAGCAAATATGGCTATTATCCGAGAAAATCACCCTTTACCAACTATGAATCAACTACTTCCTCGATTCAGAAAAACTAAATATTTCTCAAGACTTGATATTAAAGACGCGTTCCATCAATTAGAAATAACGCCAAATTGTCGCTATATTACAACGTTTATTAGCAGCAACGGCTTACTCCAGTATAAACGTTTAATGTTTGGCATAAACTGTGCACCGGAAATTTTCCAAAAGGTTTTAGAAAGAATACTAGCCCCATGTGAAGGAACCGTGAATTTTATTGATGATATCTTGGTTTTCGGAACAAACGAGTTAGAACACGATGAACAATTAAGAAATACTTTAAAAATATTAAAGGATAAACACGTTCTATTGAATGAAAAGAAATGCTTATTCAAAATATCAATGGTCCAGTTCCTCGAACATCAGTTGTCACCTAACGGTATAAAACCGCTCGAAAGTTATATATCTGTCGTAAAATCTTTCAGATCCCCGGTAAACATTGACGACATACATAGCTTCCTGGGCCTTGTAAATTTCATTGGCAAATGGATACCAAATCTTGCAACATTAACAGATCCGATCCGGATGATATTACACTCGAAATTAAATAAACACACGAACATTAAGAAATACTGGAAAAGCGAACAAGAACAGGCATTCCACAAACTAAAAGAGGCTATCTGTAAAATTAAAACTCTGGGCTACTATGACCCGGATGATAGAACTCAAGTAATATCAGATGCTAGCCCCGTAGGACTGGGTGCTGTTCTGATACAATACGATAAAAATGGCCCAAGAATAATAGCATTTGGAAACAAAAGTCTATCTAGTTGTGAAAAACGGTATAGCCAAACAGGAAAAGAAGCCTTAGCTTTAGTATGGGAAGTGGAACATTTCAATATCTACTTGTTTGGCAAAGATGAATTCGAACTAGTTAGGATCACAAACCTCTCGAGGTAATATTTGGACCACGATCACGACCGTGTGCGCGGATAGAAAGGTGGGTGTTAAGACTCCAATCTTATAGGTACAAAGTAACTTACAAACCAGGAAAATCAAATATTGCTGACCCGCTATCTCGATTATGCTACAACCATGAATCCAAAGGGCTGTTTGAAGGCAATAGTCACATTAACCAAGTAGTACAATATGCAAGACCAATAGCAGTTTCTTTACGACAAATTAGAGAACATTCCCAGATCGATCATGAGATTTTGAAAGTAAAAGATGCGATTTTCAAGGGAACTTGGGATGATTCTACTAAATTATTCAAACTATTTGAATCTTCACTATGTTTTTATGATGATATTCTGTTAAGAGGAAACAAGATCGTGATCCCCAACGAATTAAGACACGTTCTCGAAGCTGCACACGAGGGACATCCCGGCATAGTTGCGATGAAAAGCCGGCTAAGAACAAAGGTGTGGTGGCCGAAAATTGACAGCGATGCTGAAAAACTTGTCAAGTCTTGCAAAGGATGTACCCTAGTTTCAGCCCCAAGCCCGCCGAATCCCTTGAAACGACGAGAAATGCCAATAGAACCATGGATTGATGTAGCCATGGATTTTATGGGACCATTTCCGAACGGCGATCACCTTTTCATTATTGTCGACTATTTTAGTCGTTATAAAGAAATAAAAATAATGAAAAATATATCTGCAACGAATACCATAAATAAACTAAAAGAGATTTTCTCCAGACTAGGAATTCCGTCTTCAATAACGTGTGATAACGGCAAACAATTTACGAGTGAAGAAATGAAACAATTCTGCAAAGAAAATAACATTACCATTTATCATACTATCCCATACTGGCCACAACAAAATGGAGAAGTAGAAAGGCAAAACCGCGACGTTTTAAAAAGAATCAAAATAAGTAATGCACAAAAAGCGACTGGAAAGAAGATCTTTTCGATTACCTAATGATGTATAACAGCACTCCTCATACTGTAACTGGGAAAATACCATCTGAACTATTTTATGGAAGACAGTTTAGAGACAAACTTCCCAGTTTACATCATTCAACAACACCCACACACCATCAGGAAGTAAGAGACAAAGATGCAGAACAGAAAGAAAAAGGAAAACAGTATAGCGATAGGAAAAGAAAAGCGACTGACACAGAGTTACGAGAGGGGGGATAAAGTATATCTCAAAAACATAATAAAACAAAGTAAAATCACGCCGCATTATAATGCAATCCCGTTAACAGTAATAAACAAAAACGAAGGCGACGTACAACTTCGTGACGAAAATACCGGACAAGAACTGAGAAGAAATATTGTACATTTAAAAAAGATTGAAGGGAAATGGCAAGTTAGTGAACCATCCAGTAATGATAAAGATACATAGGATGCTTTATTAAATAGGGTCAAGGTGGATGGAAATATTCTAGATCAAGGCAAAAGAAAAAATAATTAAAAGGGGAAGAGATGTAGTATTCTGACATTAATAATTATTACGTAGAGGGAGTAAATGTAATTAATTATATGACTAATAGCTATGACTATGTAGGTATTTAATATTAAGGTATTAATGTAATAAACAGTTGTTAATAAACCATCGTACCAAACAGAGGTCTAGTGTTTTGTACTACCCCTCGCTATACCCTCAGTCCAGTGATTCGTGATAGTGATAGTAGTGAGTATCGCACAGAGTTCTACACAGGGTATTTTAAATGAGCACCAAGGGTCAGTATTTGGAATACCATGATAATTTTTTTACGTAGAACTACAGCTCCCTCGCGGTCTATAACGTTGTCACAAAATATTAAGTTTCACAGAAAAGTACTCGTTTTATTACTGAAAGTTTTTTTGTTGATATATAAATACTAAAAAATGAGTTGAACAATATTTGTAACAAATTTTTAATAATGGTGCACGGAAAATAATAATATGTTTTTGAAATACTTTACTTTGATTCATTATTTTTAATATACAGTAGTATCATCAATGGTAATCCTTGTAGGGTCAAGACCATAGACCAGGAAAGACATATACTAGACCGAGCATCCATCATGGCGGCAATGTCTAGATAAGTGCTGAATTGAACAGATGGGCGCCATAACGAGTCGCTAATTGCGCGACCACATTTAGTGTAAATTATAGAACATAAGTACAAAAAATAACTATACAGTAACTTAATAAATGCATTTTATATAATTTCTGTATTTCAAAATAACAAAAGTCAGTTGTACAATAAATAATACGACCAATATTTAATTTACATTATTTTTTCAATAATTATAATAAATATTTTCTTTAGTTGTAGGGAATTTTATTTTATTTATATTGGATGCCCAGCAACTTGTCATTTCTGTTAGCCAGCGTCTTTCAAGTTTATTTTTCTATTTCGGTGTTCGTATGTTTCTATAAAAGCACTGTTTTTCACTGAAAACACGACGTTTAGAAAATCTATAAACGTACTGTTTTTGGCGCCTTTTGTATTCTAGAGGTGGTAGTCATGCTTTCATAACTGACAGATAACCTCAAAATGGTAAATTGTTTGTGTTAAAATATTATTTCTAATTGAGGATTTTTATCCTTTCTCTAGGTGATAGGACTAGAAAGAAAAGAAATTTATAGCTATAGTTGTGTTAGTTAAGAAAGAATAAGAATCTGTGAAGTTAAAATTTCAACAAAAAAATTATGAAACAAGAAACAATGCGCTCAGGTTAATTTTGTCAAAATAATTAAAACGGTAAGTTTTATTTATTATGACTAATTTTGAATTGAATGTATTGTTATTCCATGCAGGTTATGAAATGTATGATGCACGTTACTTGAAAATGTTGACACTGTCTACTCAATTTGTGGCGGCTACTAGCAAACAAATATGAAAAGTTGACGTTTTAATCCATGATTTCCAGTTCCACGTTGTGGCGAACTATCGAATATATGCCATATATGTTTTGTATTAAAAAGTGTAAGAACAGCTGTTGCCGTTATCTGTGCAACTGAGCAGTGAGTGTTGACAAAATAGTGGAAAGTAATTAATAAATAATAAATTGTTCATTAAAGTATTTCATTATATAAAGAGTTCTATTTATATGTTGTTTTCTCAATAAATAGGCTCGATGGTCCACATAACGTCCTTCAATCCCATATTCAAGTTTTATTTATGATAGTAACCAACACGAACCACCGATATGTCAAATCAGGATGGTTCATTAATATACCTTGGAGTTCATTGTATGTATTGGTTTTCTTCTTTCATAATTGTATAATGCTTGATACAATGTTTTAATGTAAACAATCAGACAAAATCACAAGATACACAAACTGTCAAAATGTGAAATTTCAATTTTTAGCGGGAAGCGCTACCAACATAACTGATAAAAAAACACCAACTCATATTTTTGACAAGTCCTTTTTTTAAAAATCTAATTGTAAAATTACCTCAATAGAAAAAATAGTATAAAAAACATGTATCATAAGGCCTGTTGACGCACTCGTCCTTTGTAAAACTCGCCTGGCGGCTCGTTTTCCAAACTTGGACTCGTACGTTAACAGATTGCCTTATGATACTTGTGTTTTAATGTACTATTCTTTGTTCAGTATTTGGTTACAAAGCTTATTTCGCTATTTGTTTCATGTATAAATTTGTTTTATTATTGAATTTGATTGTTTTTAGCTTTTACAGTGTACATAATGTTTATATTTTGTGGTTTCAGAAAACATATTTTTCCTACGTTTAAATTTCGCGCCTTTTAATTATGGCGTCCACCGGTTTAATTCGGCACAAACGTTTAACATTGTAAACTCAGTCTAGTAGTACAGGGTCCGGCAGAGGAACCGGGTGTTTTTGAAATGGGTAGTACTCGAAAATGGTGGGGATCTGAGGTCTCTACTCGCGCGCAATACCTTCATAAAGGGATGCAGTTTTAGTTACAATGGAGCGCTGGAGTTTAGAACATCGTACGTTCGCAGATGAACAATTGTTTAGAAACAACGATTCAGTGATACAGGTTCAATGGCTTTTCCGTCAGCACTTCAACATCGACCGCCATGGAAATGTTCCCAAGCGAGATACGATATTAAAGTGGGTCCATGCATTCCGTACAACTGGTTCTGTAATGAAAAAAAAAACCTCCTGGCCTTCCTCGGAGTGTACGCACCCCAGAAAACATAGAGAGAGTGAGAGAGGCAGTCACTACGAGTCCACAGCGTTCTGCTCGGCGCCAAGCTGCAGCGCTTCAAATCTCAGATCGGTCTGTTCGTCGTATTTTACACCAAGAATTGAAGTTTCATCCCTACAAGTTAATGGTGGTTCAACAACTTCAACCACGAGATTACCATCAGAGACTAACGTTTGCCGAAAGAATGCTTGAAATCCTCGCAGAAGGTCCTTTGGTTATGATGATGAGTGATGAAGCTCATTTTTATTTAAACGGCATGGTTAACAAGCAAAATTGTCGGTACTGGGCTGTTGAGAACCCACGTGAAATCTACGAACGTCCACTTCATAGCCCTAAAGTGACCGTTTGGTGTGGAGTGAGCGAAAGAAGTGTTGTCGGGCCTTATTTTTTTTGAGATGGCAGGGAACACAGTTACAGTAAATTCTGAGCGATATGTCACATTGCTCAATGATTTCCTGCGACCTGAGCTTGGCCGTCAGAGAATGAATATGCGCCGCATGTGGTTCCAACAAGACGGGGCAATAGCTCACACAGCAGGAGCATCAATGGAGGTGGTTCGTCGCATGTTTCCCCAACACGTCATCTCTCGCTTTGGAGATGTTGCATGGCCGCCGCGTTCCCCCGATCTTAGCATTTGCGATTTCTTTTTTTGGGGGTATTTAAAGGGGAAAGTCTACATTAGGAAACCTCGCACACTAGAAGAATTGAAGGATTCAATTCGCAGAGAAATTGCTGCGATCGACAACAACCTACTGCAAAGAGTAATGCAAGACTTCAGGGAACGACTGCAAGAATGTGTGAGACAGGATGGACACCATCTATCTGACGTTATCTTCAAAACATAATTTCCGATTATGTAAAATGGCAACATATTACCTTCATCTTGGTGTAATAAAAATTTGTTTTGTATGATTTTTAGTATTTTTAATTGTTAATTAAAAAACTCCCGGTTCCTCTGCCGCACCTGTATATATTATAGTCTATGGTCAAGACCCTAAGTACCTTTCGAAGGAACCCGTTACGTGGCCGACCAGTGTAATTATTAATCCATACAATTATCTTTGATTAGCAGGTAACCATGGCAGCAGCGGCGTAATTCAATTACTGCAAACATCATCACTCATATCTAAGGTATGCATGTAATCAAGTCATTCCGAAACGTATTTCACGAATAAAACATAGTCGGGCGGTAGATTCAAAAAGATATATTTACGTTTTGAGTGCATAAAAGGGGTAATTTGATTCTAGCTTCCATAACAATTTTAATAAATTTTTTATAATAAATTCAATATGTTTCTTCTTCCTAGATTCCAGTTTAAAATATCTTTATTATAACAAAATTTCATTCGTTTTCGTTAATATGCAGATTAGAACAAACATCACGGTTTAGGATTTATCTCTCATTCCAGCCTTCATAGTGAGACGCAGTTTGGAACGATGTGGAGTCAAAAGTGGTGTATTGCGAAATGAAATAGTTTTGGAATGGTCATCTTCAACGAAAAAATTCCTGAACACTTAAACTATGAAATTTTCCTTAGGTCCGCTCATACCACCTCTATAGTTAAAGTGTACATGGGTGCAAAGGATTGAATGCATACAAGGCGCATTCTCGTTGGGTGCACTGCACACCCAAGACCAAGACGAAGTTTTCCGTTCGAAAAGCGCCATGAAGTAATATCGGCCAGGCCATGAACTATTTTTTTAAATAAAATTAACCAACAGAGTGCAATTGGATGGTTCTGGTCTGTACTTTGTTCGTGTCTGAGATGAAGGAATGAACGAAAACAAAAAGATAGAGACACTTCAGGTCTACTTTTATCCAGGGCCTGGAGTTTTATAACTAATAAATAATAGTTATTTATATATTAAAGGCATAATCAAAAGATTGTAGCACGGGGGAATGTTTAAATCTCGACGCGTACCGGAGAGCTCTAATTTTTCCGATTGCTATAATCTTGATTATGCCCGTAGTACCTGCATACTTTTTATTTTGGTTCTTGAAAATTAAGGATTCAATATATATAAATATATATATATATATATATATATATATATATATATATATATATATATATATATATATATTTATTCGGTATCGTTGTGGTGGCGTTGTGAATTTTAAATATGCTGTAGTTTCTAGCTACGAGTATATTATTTGTTTACAACCAATTTTAAGTTAGTGTGAAATGAAAATAGTAGATATCGATTATTCAAAAGAAATATTGGATGAATTAGAGGCTTGATAGAACAAGTTGGTTCCATCCTTATTTCAGTTCCTCCTGCATATATATATATATATATATATATATATATATATATATATATATATATATATATATATATATATATATATATATCACAGATATTATTTTGCGTAAGATTATTTTTATTAAATTTATTGTTTTGTCTCTAATTAGCTATTTAGGTGCGTAACCGATGCTGTTGGATAAGAGCTACATTTAATGATACTGGTATTCACGTATTTTATTTCAGTTTATTTCTAGATTTCAGTGTGAGAACATCGATATTATAGTGATTCAGGTGAGAGAGTTAATCTAGCGTGTGTATGATTGTGGGTGTGTGTGCGAGCAGTACGGTGTACTGTAGTGGCCGCATCGTGTGAACCCGAGGGTCGCCAACGGTAGCAGCAGGGAAGGCTGTAGTGACCCGCATCTGGTGTTGCCAACGGCAGCAGCAGTTAGGGCTGTAGTGATCTGATCCAGTTGGTTAAGAGGAATGTCTCCGGATCACCACCGAAGCGGCAGTGGTTCCGTAGTGGCCGCTCGTGTGAACCCGAGGGTCGCCAGCGTAGCAGCAGGGAAGGCTGTAGTGACCCACATCTGGTGTCGCCAACGGCAGCAGCAGTTAGGGTTGTAGTGATCTGATCCAGTTGGTTAAGAGGAATGTCTCCGGATCACCACCGAAGCGCCAGTGGTTCCGTAGTGGCCGCTCGTGTGAACCCGAGGGTCGCCAGCGTAGCAGCAGGGAAGGCTGTAGTGACCCACATTCTGTGGTCGCCAGCGTAGCAGCAGTTAGGGCTGTAGTGATCTGATCCAGTTGGTTAAGAGGATTGTCTCCGGATCACCACCGAAGCGGCACAGGGTCCGTAGTAACTAGCGGTACTGCCCGTAGTTGCCAACATGTGTGTACGGTGTGTGAATGCCTGAACCTTTTGTAAATGATTGCCTCCTCACTGAGTATTTCTCATGTGTTTATTCTTTTACAGAAATAATCACGGCGTGAAGGAGGATTCCGCGTGACCGGGTTCGGCCAGGCGACGGTCATCTAGATTTGTTATTATTTTTGTATTAATACTGTATATACCGGTTTGGGTGATAAATGTGTTTTAATATTCCTATTTTCAGCGCTAACATTTAATCGTCATTTATAATATATATATATATATATATATATATATATATATATATATATATATATATATATATATATATATATATAAAATGATGAGTTTAATTACAGTTACATAATCCTATTACGATTTTCTAACAATTTACCTTTTCATATTTGATAATTTTGCGATATTTTTTATATTTACAAAAAACATTTTTTTTGTATTGAAGTTTACGATAATGATATATATTTTAACAGAAAATGTGAAATTTATCCTTTTACAATGCTGGGAATCGTATATTAAAATTTTTCAGTTTAATTTTATTATTTAGTTAATTAAGAGCCTGTTGTTCCATCCATAGTTAAACATTCGGCAAAAATTTAATCTGCTGATAACTTAAATTTGTGTTGTTCTACTTGCTGTGCTACCAGTAAGATAAATTTTCGTTAACGGCTAGATAGCTAAGAGACAGTCAAACCACCAGTTAAGAGTTTTATCTAAAGAATATCGTACCGAGTGGACATGACTGAAAACACGAAGTAAAGAGAAACAGGGAACGTTTGTGTTGCTTTGATGATGCAACCGCTTTCTTATTATTAATTATTAATGTAGGGAATAAGTACTTACAATAGTAATGATGAAGAATTGGATTTCATTTTTGATAATATTAATTTTCAAAAACAGTGTACAGTACGAGAAAGATGTTATAATATTTAAAAATAGGATGATTCAGAATTTTTATGCGATTTAGAATGTTAAAGAATACAGTTCTTTATTTGCTACATAAAATAGAAGACCAAGTATTGTTTTTATCTGTTAAGTTTAAAGCAAGTATAATTTGAGAAATAACATTTATCTGCATTTGCTTTTATGAATCTCATTGTATCTCCGATACGCCAATTGTTGATAGCTTTAAGATTTTATGCAACAGGGTGTATGATAATATACGCGTACGTAGTTGATTTTTGATGTATTTATAAATCAACTGCATGCAGAATAATAAAATTGAAATAATTTTTTAATTGATTACAGATGTCTTTTTCTTTCCAAGAATCGGAATCCGTCTTATTGGACTCAATTATATATATATATATATATATATATATATATATATATATATATATATATATATATATATATATATATATATATATATATATATAAGTTATGTAATGGGTAACATAGAATCATACCACATTTTGGCATCCAATTTTGCTGAACTCATAAGAAAACAGCTCGCCTTAGAACGAAGTAGGAAAATTACTTAGTTTTTAGATGAGTGTGTATCTGGCTACTGTACAAATCAGTTGTATACAATTACGTCTTAAATAAAAAATTTAAAAAGATATTTGTTGATTTCAAATACTTAATTGCCGCAATCGGTAGGATGGTTAAGAGGTTTGCTATACCGAAATTCTGAAAAGAATCAATTAGTTGAAGTGTTCAAATCGTTGGTTTCAACCATCAACTTAACAAATCAAAAGTTCCGACGGCAAGTGCAAAAACTGTAAACCCGAGGACGACCTACGTACGAGTCAACACCCAAAGTAGATACAAGCAGATTGGCGATCATTCGAGGATTTCCAGAAGTACAACTCGTTGAAGGTGATCATCTAATTCATTGAATAATTTAAATATTAATAATAATAATAATAATATGGCTTTAGAAAATCTTGATACTAGTGTATTGAAAATACTTTAACATTAATCACTATCAAAAAGAAAATTAACTACTTGTCCATCTATTAGAAAATGGAAAGAGTTAAAAGATTTTTTAATATCTCAATATCAAGATAAACGGAATGAATGTACATTAATGATCGAATTATGTCAATTACAACAATTTTCGAATTTTTAAGAAAATATAATGATTTTTTTTTTCTATATTAATAATATTGAAAATAAGTATAATTCTTTGTCTATTCAAGACTTTAAAAAGTTTAAACACAAATTTGCCATTCATGTTTTATTAGAAACTGCAAAGAACCGTTTAAGTCGCTATTAGCCGCGAGAAATCCATCCTCCCTAGATGAAATTAATACTTTAATTACGAATGATTTCCAGCATTATAAAATAAATACTAGTCAGCATAATTCAAACACGACAAATTTTCAATCTAGACAACACATATCCCCTATGCTAAAATATCCTCAAAGTAAATCAATGCAACCACAGATAACATATCAATATCAACCCCAACCTGGTTCTTCAAAATTTCCATCAAAAACCATAAACTTACCTCAGCCACAGCCTACACCAATGTCTATTTGCACTCGTTTCTATAGACCAAATCAAAATTACTTTAAACCTACGGGAAAACCAAATTTTATTTCTGAACAACTTTATAATGTAGATTATCGGGAGTTTGACCCTGAAATCCAAGACGAGTCGCAAGATAAAAAAATCTGATGTGGCCAGCACATAACCTCTCGCCAGATATTTTACCTGGTTGTACGCATAAAACGAAAAATATTTTTAAATACAAATACATATATTCATGTCTCACTACAAAATAATTATTTTAATATAAATTATGTACAATACATACATTTTCTTTATATTCAATATCCTGATTTTTTTCTACTTTCCTTTTCTTTTCCTTTTATTCGTCATTTTTCCGGAAATTACTTTTATATTCTTTTTTAGGTATATTCTTTTGCGTTGTTGACTTTTTATTGATTTTCATAATCTTCATAATGATGTACAAATATTTTTGACAGTGGCATACAAATATTTTTGACAGTGACATTTATGTGTGAATTACAAACATTCGAATTTCTTGCCTTGAAGTAGTTTGATCTAAGAATTTTTACATCAAATTATTTTATATGCATTTCTTTATCTCTAAATCTATGGAAGATATAATAATGAATTTATATTTATCTAATAAAGAATTTAACGTTCTTAAATTTTTTCTTGTAACTACTACTTCCGGTTGTCCAATTGTTACCAAAACTGACTCGACTCTTCCCATTATTGTTAGACTGAGGAATCCGTAGTTAAAAATGTCTTACGTCTTATAGTATTTGAGTTAGGGTGAATCCAACATCCACACACACACACACACACACACACACACACACACACACTCACACACGCACTCACACACACTCACACACTCACACACACACACACATACACACACTCACACACTCACACACACACACTCACACACACACACACACACACACACATCATAGTAAAAATGTTATAATCGGATTTTAGGGACCTTAAAACGTGCTTATTCACTAAAATCTGGATATGCGATTTTTAGCATGAATACAATAACTCTCTTAGTGAGAAAAGAGAGAGAAAAGAGTATTGCGATAATGAAAAGCATGGCGAGTGAAATAAACTAAACGACAATGAAAATTTTCAAATAGACCAGTTAATCAACTTGAATCCTTAGCAATAAATATGATATCGAAATTGCCATATATTAAATTACAAGACTTATTTATTCTTATCGATACGGGATCGTCCAAAAAGTTCATTAACAAAAATTGCGTGTATAAAAATAGAGAAAAAATTAAAAATTTTGACGAACCATTTAAAATTCAAACAATGAACGGAGAGTCGGAAGGTTCGGAATATACTTTTATTAAATATAAAACAAAACATATTAAATGCTACTTGTATAATTTTTATAAATCATTTAATATTTTATTAGGTTTCAACGCTTTAAAGTTATTGCAAGCTCAAATTAATTCTAAAAAGGAAGTAAATAAAACTATTAAACAATAAACATAAATTTAATTATTTTAACGAAGAATCGAAACCCGTTTTTAATGCAGAAATATTAAACACATTAAATATAAGACAAGAACATTTAAACAACGACGAATTAAACAAATTAATAAAACTTACATTCACATCTAAAATAAAACGCAGAATAGTAACAACCGATGATATTCCGATATATACAAAAAAACTATAAATTTCCAGAAATTTATAAAACCTAAGTAGATAAAGAAATTGACAAATTGTTAAACGACGGAACCATACAACCCAGTTATTCACCATGGAATATTCCTATTTGGGTGGTGGAAAAGAAACCAGACTCCTCCGGTATAAAGAAAATTCGTGTAGTAAATGATTTCAGGAAATTAAACGAAAAAACGGTGGACGACCGATTCCTTATACCCGATATAACGAAAATTTTAAGCAAACTTGTAAGATCGAATTACTTTACGACACCACTAGTAGGTTCCATCAAATAGAAATGGACCCTAAAGATACAGAAAAAACAGCGTTCTCTACGGACAAAGGACATTTCGAATATAAACATATGCCTTTTGGGTTAAAAAACGCCCTGCGACATTCCAAAGGCTAATGAACTACGTTCTTAAGGATTTAATTAATAAAGTGTGCTCTGTCTATCTAGATGACATAATTATTCTTGGTACCTTCCTCGAAGAACATATACAAAATATAAAAGCTGTATTTGACAAATTACGCGAAGCAAATTTAAAAATCCAACTACATAAATGTGAATTTTTGCGGAAAGGGGTAGCCTATTTGGGGCACATAATTACAAATGATGGCGTCAAACCCAACCTCGAAAAGATAAAAGCTATTCCAAATTTTCCCGTACCAAAAACTGTCACAGAGATAAAATCATTTTTGGGTTTGTTAGGCTATTATCGGCGATTTATCCAAGATTTTTCAAAATTAACCAAGTCTTTCACTAACTGTTTGAAGAAAAATAGCAAAATAAATTATGAAATTAAAGAGTAGCAGCAATGTTTTGAAAATTGTAAATCACTATTAACTAATGATCCAATTCTTCAGCATCCAAATTTTGATCACGAATTCATATTAACTATTGATGCACCTACGCGCTGGGTGCCGTGTTATCACAAAAAATAAACAGGAAAGATCTTCCTATTGCATACGCGTCTCAGACTTTAAATAATCATGAACAAAATTATTCCACGATTGAAAAGGAATTACTGGCCGTAGTCTGGGCTACGAAAAGTTTTAGAAATTATTTATACGGCCTAAGATAGATTCAAAATTATAACAGATCATAGACCCTTGATTTGGATAAATTTACTCAAGGAACCTAACCAAAAATTTATCCGTTGGAAGACAAAATTAAAGGAATACGATTTTTACATGTAATATAAACAGGGAAAACAAAATTTTGTTGCTGATGCACTGTCTAGAGTAAAGCCTAATTTTGAACTAATCTATAAAAATGAAAATATTTTCGAAAACAAATTACCTCTGGTACATTGCATTTCAAAAGATTTCTGTATGGGAAAAGGTTTTGCTGAGCAAGTAAATAAATTATATAATACAAAACAAATGCATGATAGATTCAAAATTATTGATAACAAATTAGCCATTCAAAATTATAGGGATCAAATTATAATTCATTTATTAACAAAAATAAATTTTCTGATAATCTCTTCTTAACAAATATAAAATCATGTTTAAATAAATTATTACAATATTTGATTCAAAACGATATTTATGAAATCAAAATGCCAAAAATTTGTTCCGGATATGACAAGAAAAATTAGTTAACAATACAAAATTTAATAAAAGAGGTTTTTGAAAATTCACCTATTAAAATTAATATTTACGAAATAGTCAAAACAACGAAAATAATAACGAATGCGATAACGAACGCGATAACCAGTCACCCCGAGTAGAATGTTCAGAGGCGGATTCAGTTACAGTTCATTCAGATGACGAAAGTCCGGTCAACGGTCTTACTTACCTAGATAGCTCTGTAAATCATAGAAATAATCAAAATTATTTGATACGAAACAAGGAATATATGTCTACTTAAATAAATTTGATTCCATGCACACTATTCTTAAATTCATAAAAGATTATTGCCAACCACATGTTAACTATCATTGCCTAATAGCTGAAAATTTAAAATTAAGTTTCAATGCAGTCCTACAAACGTACTTCACAGCTGGATACTATAACTTTATACAGTGTAAAAATTTACTTGTTGATGTCCAGAACAGAGATGAGCAAATTATGCTTATACGAAATTACCATGAAGGTAAATCTATTTATAAAGGAATATCGGAAACTTACTCCAAGTTAAAATCACAGTATTACTTCCCTAATATGACGAAGGAAATTCAAAATATTATAAATAAATGCGAAACATGTCTAATGAACAAATACGAAAGAAGGCCAATAAATGTTCCTAACATATTAACTCCCACAGCAAATAAACCATTACAAATAATTCATTTAGATATTATGTCTTTAGAAAATCAGAAATTTTTGACTATTATTGATAGCTTTTCAAAATTTGTCCAAGCTTATAAGGTTAAAAACCAAAATTCAGTCACTATCATATCGAAATTAATAAAATTCTTCTCTCATTTTGGCTTACCTGAAAAAATAATAACCGATAAAGGTACAGAATTTAATAATAAACTATTAAGAGAATTTCTACTGAATAGGAATATAAAACTGCATATCACGAGTACCAATAACCCAAAGGCAAACGGAAGTATAGAAAGATTTCAAGTAGTTTCATCGAAACTATCCGCATCTTAAATAATGAACAAAATTTTAAATCCTTGCTTTTGAAAGATAAAGTAATTTATAGTTTAATCGCATACAACAATACTATACATTCTACTACAAAAAATTCACGCTTTCAAATCTTATTAGGACACATGAATAACAATCAAATCGTTCAGCCTGAAGAAATAGTGACGGAAGAATATAATATCAAACACGCACGCGTAATGAACGAATTATTTAAACTAGTTAAACGAAATATTATCACTAAAAAGGAAAAATATAGTGAACCTGCTAATGCAAACATGGACATTCCCCAAAATATCTATGTTAAACAACATAAGAGAAATAGCGGAAAAGTAGAGAAACCCAAATACAAGAAACATACCTTAAAGACAGTGACCCCGGAACGCGGACAAATAATAACAACAAAAAACATAAAAACTAAAATAGATCAACTAAAGAGACCTCGTATAATTTCAAATATCTTAATATCGAAGGGTCAAGAGGAGAGCACTTCCTGAACGCAACCGAAAATGCCGGAATTAACATAATTAACTTAGGTAATGCTTATATTATTAATAATTATAATTATATTTACGTTAGTGTACCTTTTGATAATATTCATAATATTTATAATAATTTAATATCTTACAAAAATGACTTGTATAATCAAATGAACAATCTGACAGCGAAATATTTTGAGAATGATAATACTCTATTAGAAAACGCGATTAATAATATTTAAATGAAAATTTACGTTATTCAAATACCTAGCAGAGTTAAACGAAGAGTTCTTAACGGGCTCGGTACTGTAATAAAAAGTATAACTGGTAATTTGGTTTAAGAAGATAAGAAAAATTATGACAAAATACTTAATACCATAAGGAGTAATCAAGGAAATATAAAAAATAGTATGAATAAACAAATAAAAATTAATCAAAATTTCATAAAACAGTTTAATACTCAGATTCAATTAATGAATAAAAATAATGAATTAATAGAAAAAGAATTAAAATTTATAAACATAGCTATGAAACAAATTTATGAAGAAATAGACATAATAGCAATACATCAAATATTTCAAAATATATTAACCTTTACCAATCAAATCTACCTATCCCTTGTACAAATTGAAGAAACTCTTTCGTTCTGCAGTCTAAATACGTTGTACTTTGGATTAATTTCTCGAGAAGAAATAAATCATTATATAAATGAAAATACTGAAGAACCAATGAGAGCATTACTTAAGAAAATTATATGAATAATAAAATTTTGAAAACCGTTTGTTATCTAAACTCAAAATTAGATATTTTGATTGAAATTCCTATTTTCGAACAACAAACCAATATTCATCAAGTAACTAGAATACCTACAATAAAAAACGAAAATTTAGTAACGTTAAATGTTCCTACTGGCTTTTATTCTATCGTTAATAAAGAAATTTATAAATTAGAAAACTGTGTTGTATTAAGGAAAAGTTAGTCATGTGCAAGGAAAACAATATTAATGAAAATTGCCTGTCCGAAATATACTTCAATAAATTAAACACTGTAAGCAAGTCATTCTTGAAATACATAATTATATTATAAAGATAGATTTTACTAATGTTAAGTATATTGTATCCCCTTTCGAAAGCGAGTATAAAATAGAATGTGAGAATGAAATAATTAATAAAAATTTAAAAGGTATATTCTTGACAAATAATTGTAAAATTAACAATGTAAACGATAAGTATTCAGTTAGTTTTGGTAAAATGATAAATTTAAAGAAAGAATAATAAGCATGAAAATATCCCTACTATAAAGCCAATTAATTGTAAAATTAACAGGCCTAGAGCAAATCTCGTTAAACCCAATAATACCAATAAATGAAAATAATGAAAACTGATATTGTCATGAATAGTATATTGATAAATGTTGTATTCATTATAATAATTACTAGTATTAAGGAGATTTATAATAAATGTCTTAAAAGGAAAGCTGGTAACGCTCAACAAATTGCAAATTCAAATTCAAACATTATTGAAACATAAATTTTCCAATAATATTTGCCTTGAGGGGGAAGGAGTTATGTAATGGGTAACATAGAATCACATTTTGGCATCCAATTTCGCAACTCATAAGACAACCGTGAGAACAGTTTTATCAGCTCGCCTTAGAACGAAGCAGGAAAATTACATAGTTTTTAGAATTAGTTTGTATCTGGCTACTGTACAAACCAGTTGTATCTACAATTACGTCTTAAATAAAAAATTTAAAAAGATATTTGTTGACTTTAAATTCTTAATCTATATATATATATATATATATATATATATATATATATATATATATATATATATATATATATATATATATATATATGTAAATATCGACAAATTTAATTAGATTAGTTATTTGCGCGGTGATAAACTTAACTGTTCTTTCTTTCTTTCCATTATTTTCACTCATTTTTGCAAATTGTATTGCACTGAAACCCAAAAAGGCGAAAAAATAACCGAACTTCTATTAAAATTGTGACAGCCACGTTGTCAAATTTTCAAAACTAATTCTACCCTAACACAATTTCCATCTTTTTGTTAGTTATCTGCCAGTTAGTTATCTGGAGAATAAAAAATCATAAAGCAACCCAAAAATATTATTCTCTTGTTAAGACGGTAGAATAAATTTTGCTGCGAGATAGTAAACTGTTATTTTATCTGAACTTGGAACAGCCGGGCCTAAGTACGTTGTAGTGTCTCCACGATATCAAACGATAATATATATATATATATATATATATATATATATATATATATCACGGCATATTACCCATTGCTGGGTGTGCCAATCCGCATGGTATGCAGATATCGGTAATGATGATGATATATTCGTACCGTGCGGGCGTTTACCAGACGTCACCTTACGGACACTCATTGCTGGCGTGGAGAGTGCACCACAGGGGTCAATTTTGTGCCATTTAAAATTCGAAAATATACGTCATAATTACGAAATTACTAAATTTTATAGCTAATTTATATGAGGCCGAATCTTTTTATGTTCTGATTGTTGGCCATAGTGCGATCCAATGTAAAATAATACAGTCTGTTCAAAAAATTCATAACTTGGAGTAGACTATAAACAAAGTAACGTATGTCAATTTAAAAATATTTAATTTAATGTCAATTTGACATGAGCTATTGTCAAAAATGTTATCTTAAGAAATTAAAGCTTTTCCTTAAAATTACATTTCGAGATCAATTTTGACATCTTGACTTTTGAATTGAATAATGATCAGACATACGTTTTTCTGTTCATAGCCTACTCCATGTTAATAATTTTATTGAACACACTGTATATGCATTAAAAGTGTTTTTTACTATAAATCTATTAAAAGTGGGATTTTTAATGTTTGTTTTTAGCGTTAAAAATGACATTTTATGGCACCAGTATTAAAAGTGAAAGATCATTATTACTTTTGACGCGTGTTAATAGTGAATGTCAAAAAATTATTAGAAATACAAATTTAAATTAAAAAATAATATTTGTAAAAAATAGTGTATGATACAAGTTAAAACTGATATTCTTTCACATATTCACAATGATAATGAATAGTGAATTTCGTATTTTCTTTTTCGACATCATGTCATCATTTTAACTGCAAAAGCAAATGAATTTCAAATATATAAAATAATCTTAATACTTTGCCCATAGATTAGTCTACCTGTTGTTTGTTTTTTGTGACAATTATCTTCAGCGACGGAAAATATACTGAAAATGAGAAAATGATTGCTAATTAGGGATCAGCGAGGATTTTCCTTTACAGGCCAATTTCTAGGGATGTATTAAAAACTAGATAACTAGATGCTAATATTTTATGGAAAATGGATTACTGTGGATATATAAATTTGACACATTTTCCAAACTTTATGCAGTCTTGTCTTGCAGTGTCATTTGAAACAAGTCTTTTTGTGCAAGTATTGAGTGCTTATTGTGTTTCTCGATTTGAGTGAGAAAAGCGGAAAACATGAACCGAACAGAAAATGAAAAGTCTAAATATCAACTAAAGAAACACCGTCGTCAAATGATAGCACGGTAAGTTATTTTGATAATTTATATTTGTTTTAATAATTTTTATTAGTTAATTAATTAAATTGGATAATATTTTGATAAATGGTGGTAGAATTTATGGTGCGATTCTGTAATTTTCTATACCACTATAGAACTGTAACTGTAACTCTCAACAAAAGTGCATTATTTTTTAATGTCAAAAGATAATAAAAGTATTAGTAAACCAAAAATGTTGCATTTCTTCACTTTTACATTTCTATACAGTTACAGAAAATTACAGAATCGCACTATTAACGGGTTACAAATATTTTTACCAAGTAAAATTTAATGTACTATATTATACGAATGTTATAAAAAAAATAGGTACTATGCTATGGAATATTGCATTAACAAATATGTATAAACATTGTATTGAATTAAAAATTATTTAGATATTATTAAAAATGCCAACCGAAATTATATTTTCCAACACACTATTGGTCAGTTTACTGAAGAGCTTTGGAAGGAAGAAAGTCGAAAACGTGTTAATGCCTCGCACTTCGGACAGATTTGCAAACAGCGGAAAGGAACGTCCACAGCAATGTAGTTAAAAATATATTATATAATTCGGTTACCGGTTCTATAGCAACAGAATATGGCAATAGTAATGAAAGTAAGGTTATTGAAATCCTGGAAGATATGCTTAAAAAAAATTAAGAAAAGTGGACTTTTTATACATGAATCCATACCGTTTTTAGGAGCGTCGCCGGATGGACTGATCGGCTTTGAAGAAATTTGTGAAATAAAATGTCCCTACAGTGCAAGAGAGACGACAGTTGTAGCAGTAGAGAAAAAATGTATAAAATTTTTAGAAATCCGAAATGGTATCTTGTGTTTAAAAAAAAACGATAATTTTATGTACCAGATACAGGGTCAATTAATTTCTAATAGAAATTTATGTTACTTTGTAATATACACTTATTGACATATATATTGAAAAAATAGAAAATAATTCTGTATGTTGGGAAGATATAATGGTTACAAAACTAATACATCTTTATCAAAAAATTTTGTTACACGAATTAGTTGATTCTCGATAAAGTCGTGGATTACCTATTAGAGATAACTACTAATTTCATTTTTTAATTTGAAAAAATGATAAATTATTTGTATGACTATATAAATAATATACATAGATTTTGATATAACCTGAAAAATGTTTTAATTGTAAGTTTATATTGAATTTTGTCATTTTATATCATAAAACAGTTTTCCATAATATTTTTGTTTCACACAATAAAGAAATTTTTTCTGTAAAATGACTTCAAGTCGTATGTTGTCAAATTCCTAAGATCCCTGTCCTTTTTATAAAATATAAAATAAATGTTCAAGTAGTAAAGCAGTCAATGTGGACCCCGCAATAAAAATCTACTTGCTCACTAACCATCGTTGCTGTGGGCACAAGATGTTAGTTTGGTTGCATAGTTTTGTATATTTGGGTTTAAAAACATGAAAATATGATGAACAAATATACTGTTTTCTCTTGAACGGGACATTTATAAATGAATTTAATCGGTAAAAAGTTTTGTTTTTTCATAACATTTCATTTTATATATAATTTGTATATTGTAATGCTCTTCAATCTGTGAAAAGTTTACTAATGTCTAAACATAAAAATGGCTATATCTTGCTTATTATAAACTTTATCAAAAAACTGAACAACAAATGTTAATATTTTTATATCATCATTTATATAAAATTTTAATAAATTTGGCCCTATAGAACAGCAGATAAATGTATAGCATTTTTACGCAATTTCGCATGTACTCCGGAGCGGCCTTAAATGAAAACATGTTTCAGGTGCCGACTTAGTGAAAAATTTAATTCTTAGAAATATGTCAAAATTTTATTTGGGTTTAGAAAGGCAAAGGTCAATTTTCAAATATTTAAACTACTTTACCGACACTACTACGCTGTTGACATCTATGATAGGAACGTTAAACTATTTCTTAAGGACATGCCGTTAAAAACCGCCGGTTTTGTAGCGAATTTATTTAGCTAATATACAAAAATATCTACTATGAAAATTGCATATTACTCTATATTTTTGTGTTTGCTATTAACTGAATGTGTTTCTGTTTGCTATTACCTGAATGTGTTTCTGTTTCATAATATCAAATCTTAAGTCACATTTAAAATATTTTTTCTTATGTGCGTTGCATTTCTTCAACCAAAATCATTCCCCTTAGCAAAGACAGCAATATAATTGAGTAATTTTAGATCAATTGCGTTTTCTTCAAACATAAAACTGAAAAATCTTTCCCAAAAACATATTTTTATATTTTGCGTTCATAATGAAGTCATTACGATACGGAATTGCGTATCGTAATGACATTCATTTCGATACGCAATTTTTTGTTTTAGACGGTTGGTACTAGATGAAGGTTCTTTAACCCATTTTTACCTAATTTATTTTTAGTTAATTGACAATTCATTTTAATAATATAATGTCGAAATTATTATTATTATTATTATTTTATTTAGGGAAGATTATTTACATGAAAATGTACAAATGGTTACAAATATAATCACAAATTGAGTAAGTAAATGTTATTGTAGAAGGCGCAAAATATAAAAAAATAGTATAAAGAACTCATTTTATAAGACAAGTGCGAAAAAAACATGTCTTATAAAACACGTTCTTTAATATACTATTTCTTGCTTATGCAATGGATCTTTTCAATTTAACAGCTATCTCTTTCTATCGCTGCAAATAGTAAAAAATGGCAAGAAGAACTGCCAGTTGGGCTATCAAACGAAACGTCAAAAATATTTGTCATTAAAATACCTGTATTCTCAGTAAAAATTTGCATCGTTAGACATTTTAACGGGAACACACGCAACGTACGAATGTCCTTACATCGCCCCAATCATTTCTTGCTTCGTTCAGTTTCAGAACGTTCAAATCTTGCCCATGAAGTTGGCGCGCATTATAATGTTCATTTAGTAACAGCCGCATCGTCAGAATGTCCTTACATCGCCCCGTTCAATTCTCGCTTCGTTCAGTTTCAGAACGTTCAAATCTTGCCCACAAAGTTGGCGCGCATCAAAACGTTCATTTCTTGCCTTTTTCAAATATCTAATTCGCGCGCTCCCAAATTTAAACACTCCAAAGAACAAATTACAAAGAAAAAATGTTCTATTTAGTAGAAATACATTAATAGTTCTTCAAAATTAATTATGTACTGTCAAAGTACATTGTAATAATTTTACAAATGTATGAATTTTTATATACTGTAAAGTTTAGATATATATTTCATATCAATATAGGATAATGCGTCGATAGAAAAGTCTATCAAAAGCATTCTAACCATGATTTTATTGTCAAAGAAAGGAAGAAAATATGATATTGCTGTTTTTAAATTAAGCGAAGAAAATGTACAACAATATTTATAAATTATTTAAAGATATAAATTCAAAGAAATTTGTTATAACTTTTATATTACACTTCACATTTTGTTTTTTTATTACAGTGACAATTTTTGTACAAGACTTGTTAAAGATAAAAGAATATGAAAATATAATACTTTCAAAATATGTAGTCAAATATGATAATTAAATAATTCTTTATGTAAAATAGTAAATATCAAGGAAATCATATCATTTCGGCTGTATCATGTAGTAGCACATCGCTTATATTCACAAGTAGCAGTTTTTCTGCCAATGACATCGCGTCAACTATATTATTCGTCTTAGTTTTATTTTGTATTACACTTTGTGTGTTCACAAGTTTTCGATTTCCATATATTTCGTAAATGCCATCAGCTCCTTCTACGTCACATCTGGTAAAATTCAAATTTCCAATTAATATTTAAAAATTCATGTTTCGCTCAAATTAAATAAGAAAAAAATCTGATGTGGCCAGCACATTACCTTCCGTCAGTTATATGAGGTATTTACGAAAATTCTACTGGTGAACTGTTACAGGTAAACAGCTTTTTATCAGGTTATAGCTACCGGAATCGATATTTTAAGAACGCAAGTGGAAAACAGGGTAGGTCCATAACCTATAAAAAAAATTGAAAATTTAAAACAGGTTAGAAATTTGACGTAGTTAACAAACTGAGCAGAAACCTACTTTGAACACATTTCCACTTTTAACGCGCGCGCTTCGCTTTGCATCACTACCTTTTTTGAGATAAGATTCTTCATGAATCCGGTAGATGGATCTGGTAGATATTGAACAATTTTCGAACACAGTCGGTAGATGCGGTATCTACCGGTTGAATTTTCGTAAATGCGTATGTACCTATTTTCTATAAAATCTATACAGAAAGTTTCGTGCAAATATAATACGAATATGTCAATTGCACTTGACACTGACAACTATCAATCAGAATTTTCTGGCTAATTTATGAAATTTAATTTCTTTATAATTTTATGACTCTATATCCATTTAATATGAAGTATAAAATGCAGTCAAATCGTATAGAGAATACAATGTTCTTTAATATTTATAATAACATTAAATGTGAAAAAATGATAATTAACATCATTTTTTCAAGAAAAATTGTTAAAATCTTCAAATGAGGGTACTTCCTGTTCACCAATTATAACCAAATCTAATCAGCTCTTCGTATGAATGCAACGAAGATGAATACGAAAGAATTATAATTTTTGGAAATGTAGTATTAGAGTTATCGTAGACGAAAATTTTGTTACACACACACACACACACATCCCCTCCCCCCACACACACACACATCCCCCCCACACACACACACATACAGACATCATCGTAAAAATAGTAAAATCGTATTCTAGGGACCCTAAGACGTGCTTATTCATTAAAAACTCACCACCGAATTTTTTGACCAAAGACAATACCTTCCTTACCTAAAGGTGACGGAAGGTAAAAACTCAAAAAAAAGAATTATAATACAAATATGTATGTGAAAGTTTCAGAAAATTAAATAAAAAAGTACCCCATAATTCTCGGGATATTTTTTATTCTGATATTTAGAATTAAAACTTGAAAACATGCTGCTTCATCTTTAATATAGTATAAATATGCTATGTTATGTATGTGAAGTTCTTTTTTCTGCTACCAGCAAAACCTAAAATTAAAAACTTAAATAAATGTCATGTATTATGTAGGTGTTCATAAATTATATATATATATATATATATATATATATATATATATATATATATATATATATATATATATATATATCAGAGCTATTTCGCCTAATCATTGTGCAGCCTGGGTAACGCTAAATGAACTAGAACAAGTTGGCGATCAGACACCCTTACTGAGGGTATCGTGGTTACTACTGCAGTCGTGACGAGGGCTCAAACACAGTGGTAGTATTGCAACAGTTTCATTAGCACCATTTGACGATCCAGGGCGGGGCAAAAAAAGTACATCTTCAACTGCGTCTTCCAGCTCCTCGACCAATTCAGTCTTTTCAAGTGAAGTACGGATCTCCGTATTCTCATCGCATTAGCAACAAGCGCTAATTTCATTTGCGACTATGCCCAACATATTATTTTATTTTTACATCTGATTTTTGTGATGACGTTATTGCCATTAGCAAAATAAAGAATTATCAAATAACCTGTATACCAAAATTCATTGCATCACAATGCTGTGTAAAAACAATAAATTGATAAAAATAGTTAAAATCTAAACATAACAATACGTATCTCATGGATAATGATAGCCTGCTACAAAAATTTTATTATGTAGTTACTCTTTGCTCGTTAATTTTGACTAAAGGCCACTTTTACATTAACCTGTATATATTTGTATATAGAGGTCAATGTACTTTTAACACCTCCTGTCAAAGTTTAGGTTTCTGAAACCGTAGGGTACTCCTAACCGCCAATCAAAAAGAACTCATTGTTATGGAAACCGACGGTTAAATTTTGGTTTCCATAACAATGGGTTCTTTTTGATGGGCAGTTGGGAGTTATCCTACGATAGTCTTCTGAATTTCTTTTCAATAATAGTTGCTATTAAATTCGTATAAACTATTATTCTCGAAAGATGACTATTCAAGGTCATTGGTGAGCTGTCTGATGTAGGACGCGGACACTGAGTTGTTTCCAGTAACCTTGCAGTCAGCTGTCCTCGCGCCTTGATAACAGCGCCATTTTGTCGGTCATAGTTTTCTTGGCGCTAATTGAAAAGTTGGAATCAGTTTGCTGTCTTACATTGAGGTCTAAACAACAAACATTTATTTTGTGCGTAGTTTTGTTGTAAATTGTGTGTGAAAATGTCAGCTTATTTAAAATTATGAACTAGTGACCAGTGGCGGCGCCAGGATGTAAATGTAGGGTGGGCACAATCAAAAGATGGTTGGGCATCAGGGGGGGGGGGGTTGTAATAGGTTATGCAAAGGTAACCAGAAAAAAAAGGCGCCGCAAACAATTTTTTTTTCATCCAATGTTAAATGCCTTATTATTGAACGTTACATTTTTTCAATGAATGTGAAGCTGCATGTTTTCCCCCTTTTATGTACAAAAATAAATTGCCAGGTCAGATTAGAAAAGTGAATAAATTTAACGGATTGTTAACTTACCTGAATAAACTGTGAAAATTGAATATCACCTGCACTTCTACTATTGCAATTATATTTCAACTGACATCCATACTACGTAATCAAAATTTATATTTGAAAAACAAACAATCAAATATTAGCTGTGCAAAATACATTATTAAATTGTATTCTTAATCTTAAATTATAATATTTTCGTTTGTTTGATTTTGTTTTTTTTATCAAGTCATGAGAGGGGTAATTACCCTCTTAATCTCCCCACCCGTGTATACGCGCCTATTGGGCACCCATTTATTTTAAATAATAAAGATACCTACCTATATAGTTTTTTTTTTCATATACACACGTAAAACGATATAAAGACGCGGGTATCTAAATTTAAATAATTACATATACCGGGTGTTTACTTTTTTATGAATTACGGGTAATATGTACAATGTTGAAATTTTTATATGACTGTAATTTCTGCCCTATTAATTTTATAAAAAAAGTAAATACAAATAATGTAGTAGGTAGGCACAAGACTTTCTAGGGTGGTCACGTGCCCACCCTGCCTCCTCCTTAGCGCCGCCACTGACTACGCACAATATTCAAAAATAAGGAACAGCCTATTTACAAATATGCCTGCTGATGTATAATATAGAGAATTTCATGTAGATTCCAAATTTTTAACGTACACGTTGCTAGCATTAACCGTTTAATAGCTTAGGCGTGGCTTAGGCAAAATATAGAAAATGAGCTAGATAAAAATTCATCGTTTATTATAAAAATTACTCAAACTTAAGAGTATGTTTAACTGACTGTAACTTTTGGAACAGCCTATATACAAATATGTCTGCTGATGTATATTATAGAGAATTTCATGTAGATTCTAAATTTTCAACGTACAAGTTGCTAGCTTAAACCGTTTAGAAGCTACAGGCAAAAGTAGAGAAAATGAACTAGACAAAAATTCATTGTTTATTATAAAAATTATTTAAAAATAAGTGTACCTTTAACTGCCTGTAACTTTTGGAACAGCCTATATACAAATATGTCTGCTGATGAATATTATAGAGAATTTCATGTAGATTCTAAATTTTCAAGTACAAATTGCTAGCTTTAACCGTTTAGAAGCTACAGGCAAAAATAGAGAAAATGAACTAGACAAAAAGAAGCATCTATGCACGATTTTTTAGAAAATATGGTGCATAGATGTTTCTTTTTTTAAAACGCAGAAAAAATCATCTATGCACGATTTTTTTAAAAATATGGTGCATAGATGCTTCTCTGTAAACGCAGAAAAAAGAAGCATCCATGCACGATTTTTTTAGAAAATATGGTGCATAGCTGCTTCTTTTTTCTGCGTTTAAAAAAGAAGTATCTATGCACCATATTTTCTAAAATAATCGTGCATAGATGCTACTTTCAGGTAGCCTCTATGCACGCAAAAAAAATTGTAATCATGCATAGATGCTACTTTCAGGTAGCATCTATGCACGCAAAAAAAATTGTAATCGTGCATAGATGCTACTTTCAAGTAGCATCTATGCACCATATTTTCTAAAAAAAAATCGTGCATAGATGCTACTTTCAGGTAGCATCTATGCACGCGAAAAATTTTTTAATCGTGCATAGATGCTTCTTTTTTATGCGTTTAAAAAAGAAGCATCTATGCACCTAACCAGAAAAAAAGGCGCCGCAGGCAATTTTTTTTTCATCCAATGTTAAATGCCTTATTATTGAACGTTACATTTTTTCAATGAATGTGAAGCTGCATGTTTTCCCCCTTTCATGTACAAAAATAAATTGCCAGGTCAGATTAGAAAAGTGAATAAATGTAACGGATTGTTAACTTACCTGAATAAACTGTCAAAATTGAATATCACCTGCACTTCTACTATTGCAATTATATTTTAACTGACATCCATACTACGCAATCAAAATTTATACTTGAAAAACAAGCAATCAAATATTAGCTTTGCAAAATACATTATTAAATTTTATTCTTAATCTTAAATTATAATATTTTCGTTTGTTTGATTTTTTTTTATCAAGTCATGAGAGGGGTAATTACCCTCTTAATCTTCCCACCCGTGTATACGCGCCTATTGGGCACCCATTTATTTTAAATAATAAAGATACCTACCTATATAGTTTTTTTTTTCATATACACACATAAAACGATATAAAGACGCGGGTATCTAAATTTAAATAATTACATATACCGGGTGTTTACTTTTTTATGAATTACAGGTAATATGTACAATGGTGAAATTTTCATATGGCTGTGATTTCTGCCCTATTAATTTTATTAAAAAAGTGTAAATACAAATAATATAGTAGGTGGGCACTTGGGTGGGCACGTGACCACCCTGCCCCCCCCCCTTAGCGCCGCCACTGCTAGTGACGTCAAACGTCACACACATAACACATGTGGCAAACTTAAAGACAGACCTCGTTTGTGCTTTTATTCACCTTGCCTGTTTTTGTGTTCCTTGGAATCTTATCTTCTCTTACTGATTATATTTCATTCTTATGTTATGTCATGTTGTATTATTAATATTCTAAATGATGTTTCTGTATTTTTGTACTCCTTTATTTATTATTTTACAAAAGATTGTCTATTTTTATAATTCAAGGGGAATTAACATGTTTAATGCTGTAAAATTACTAATAAGAAATGGTTTCATATCATAACTTTATTGTTTTAAGTTTGAATTTCGCGCTGAAAAGTATTCCTAAAACATGGTCGCTAGTTTAAATTTACGACTGAAACATCAAGAAGTCGACGCTAGTGTCCTTACGGTTTGTTTCTTATACTGTGCCTAGACCCTAGGTTATTGTTCAAAGGATTAAAAGTATACTGTACTGTCACTTTGACAAGTGGGGCTCCAGCACATATGTTTTCAAGGACACTTAAAACAGCTGTTTGCCCGCGGCCTATAATATTACTTGCAGATATGCATAGGCGTGCAACATGAAATATTTATGGACACATTTTAACTGAAAAACAGAGTAATACATTAAAAAATTATGTTTCTTTCTAAATAATGCATTTCTGAAATATTTATGTTCTTTACTTATGTTTTTGCAAAATACAAAATCATAGACTTAACTTATAAACCAAGGAATAATAATTTGATTTAAATGTCAACACCACTGGGTAAATATTAGCACAGGGGCAGTGTAGTAGATAAAGTATCTGTAATTCTACGACATATGTCATTATTATTTATAGTGTGTTACAAAAGTAATGCCACTATTTACGTATATCTATCACACCACATAAATTAAATAGACATAGGTCAAATTATCTTTCTCTTTCTAATACAAAATGTTGCTGAGCTGAAAATTTGATTTTAGCATAAATGTCTGGTTTATTTTAGAGAGAAAAAAGAATCACCCCGGAGCAAAATTAAAACTCGCCGTATCTGGTTCTTACCGTCGGTTAGAGCTACCTGGAAGTTAAAACTTTTGTTCGCATCGCTTCTAACCTTTAGTTTAATTCTTAAATAATGGCTAATAAACTGTTACTTTAACTAGAGGTGGTAGTATCGGGCCTTAATAAAATATTATTTTTGAAATAGTGATTATTCATTTTCATTTTATCTATAGTCTAATAATTATCGCTAAGAAGTTTGTAAATATGTACATAGTAAACGCAAACAAACCAATTTGTAATAAAAATTCTATTTCGGTATAATTGATTCAAGACTTGCATAATCATTTGTTACTTAGTATATCTTTCATTAGTGTAATCAATTTACCTATATACCTAACTACATTGTAAATTTGGTAAGACTGTAATAGCATCTATCCTTATTACATTATTATCAATGTAAATATTTGGGGTAGTATTTAGTAGAATATAATAGTAAATTTTGAAAGATACTAGTATGATGGTAAAATAGCCTCCTCTACCACTTGATTGAAAATTATATTTTTCTCGATTAAAGATACATTCTGAAATGAAAATTAGGTGTAGTTTCATGGTTTATAGTTTTGGTTAAAAGACCTTGTCCTCGTATTATCTTCTGACATCATTCATACTTCAGAATTCAGTATTTTTAAACCCTGCGACAAAATGTCTCTTTTGAATTTAGCAATAACTAATTGAATCGGCAACCGACAGCTACCGGATAGATGGGGTACGTAAATCAAGTACCTATTGTGGGTTTGTAAGGGCAACTAGTTACGCGCCAGAGTATACTACGAAACACTAGTTTCTTAACTTTGGCTTGAATTGCGCGTCCACGATACTTGGATTTGAACTTCATATCTCTGCCTTTCGATCTTAACTCTACGGCTGCTAAAAGAAGAATGAAATTCCCACCACAATTTTAAGGCCAGGCTACTGCGCATCCAAGCTAGTCGGTCACGATACCCTGGTCAGAGTGTAGCAAGTGCTATTAAGATGCATCAACGTCAAGGTTTTGTCTTGTAGCTCAATCTTTTATTCATATTCTTATTTCTTCTATAGCATCAGCAATGTCACTTAAAAAAATATTTATTATGATATTTAAACTTTTTTTACGCTGAACAGTACTACTTACTATTAAGTATTGTTTAATGTTGTTTACATTCGACAATGCAATTATCGTATTCTGATTTTTCATAGGATACACTATAAAGATAAAGAATGAAATATTAGAGAACTTTGGCGAAAAAGTATATTACATTCTTTAGTCGACTAATATAAAGGGTTAATGCGTATTATTATCGTAAAATACAACAGTGTATGTTATGTCAAAAGACATTTCGGAGAGTTATTGATAAAAAGCTAACATTATTACTTTAAATCAGTAAGACATAAATCCAGCTATGTTTTTACAATATTCATTCAGAAATATGAAACACTCCGTAATAGGTAGTAAAATATCTTGATAGCAAGATATAACTGTTGTTTTTCAAACGAATGCAATTGCCAATATCCAGATACTGGCAGAGAGAATAAAAGCAAAATGACATTAAGCACAATAAAATAAACAGATCTAACTGAAAGACATCGGGAACGAATTCACCGTAGGTTGTAACTAAGCAGTAAAAACTCCAACTTTTTGTCCTTGTGAAACGGACCGTGTTAACCTTCCGTGAGTGTCATCAAGTGTGCCGTGAATACGATGCTAGATCTCGATCGAGTTGCCATCAGCTCTGATGGGGGGATATGGTCCCATATGGGATGGACCGGTGACAATGACGCGCGAATTTACCGCAAAAGAGGAGGGTTAAAAGGATCGCGATCCTGCATTTTCCTCAATGATTTTGTTTGGTAGTAACTCAAAGGATTGTCAGGATATTTTAATGTAATTTGCGATGCTTGAAACTTTTTAAGTGATTCTTAGAGATTTGTTACAAGTTTCAAAGGGTCATTTATTTGGTTTATGTTATTAATTTTCAACTTCCGACAGGATAGAAGACATCAAAAGGATATTAACTAAAGAAGTTTCAGATTAATAAAAGATTTTTTGTATCCAGTTTCAGTTCAAATTAAATCCTACATCACGCCATCGGAGGTAAGAGAGGAATAGAGGTCGTGTTAAAAATCACATATTCAAATTTAGGTAAAGAAATAAGTTTTCAGGTCCTTAAAATCAAATTTTATTATTTTTACGATATCTGTGGGTGGGTATGTGTGTGAGTATATGTGTATGTGTGGATCAGATTAACAAATACATACTATCATCCAGAATATTTTGAAATCTTGTATTTCTACTATATGTTAATAAGGAAAGAATCCATTAGATTTTGGTATCAATTGGGTAACCGGAAGTTATTTTACCTGAAGCTCAAAGTAGTTTCTCTTATAAAATATACATACTTACGTATCTACTCCGCTAAAGCAACTAGCATACGAATATTAAAGCAAACATCAGGTTGAATCTATGTGTACGTCATAAATAGATAGCAACATTATTATCATAATTATTTTTTTTTAGAATTTCTAACATTAATTTGTAACAATGGAGTTAAAAGAAATTATGTTAATTTGTAGGGTGACCAACAGTCTCAGTAAATCAGGTAATCATAGAAAAAGGCGGTTGACTACTAGCAGTTAGAATAGATAGAAAGGGTGCTTCGTTTTCCCATTTAAATTTACTTAAAACTTAACATTTTCATAAAAAATAAAATGTTATCGGATAGTATAAGTTCTACTTTTCCTTTCTCTAATAATGTTTAAAAAAAATTATGTGGTAATAATTATTTATATGCAGTTAAAATATGCCTATATTGAAGATATGTTTTTACTATTATTAAAGACAAATTAAATATATATATATATATATATATATATATATATATATATATATATATATATATATATATATATTGTAGTAGATATTATGTACGTAGTAGTTTATGAATCATAGTCATAGTTACATTTTTCATGTTATTTGTAATATGTCAATTTATGTTTGGATAAAATAAAGACGTTTTTAATTCAGCCTATAATTTTTATTACAATTTATATATATATATATATATATATATATATATATATATATATATATATATATATATACAAGGTGGAAACGAATTTAATGTCATAAATTTAAGGGTGAGTAGTATGACATGTGTAGATTACGAAACAGAATTTTTTTTAAAAAAATTCGCATATTTAAGGGTAGTTTTTATTAAACTAACATTTTTGGTACCACTGGACCACTGACAACTTTAGTATTTAAAATTAATTTAATTAATTTACGTAATGTTTCTGTATAATCAAATCTTAATTATTTCTAACGTAATTTATTTTGAAAGTTCAATGAACCATATCAAAGATTAATATTAATACTTCGCAGAATTATTTTTATAAAGAAACAAAACCGAATGGATTAACTGGTAAATAGCACCAATACTAGAAACTTTTCATGTAACAATATTATTATGAAAAAAAAAACTTAACCTAAAAATCAGTTCAAGAATAAACACAAAACTCATAAATATTGTTAAAAATTGTCACCTTCCACAGCTACACACAATGCATGTTGAATTAATGAGACATTACATGCCAGGTTCATATGATTTTCTTGTTTAATAATTTCAGCACAGTTTTGAATCCGCATCCTCAATTCTTCAACAGTTTCAGGGGGGGTTTTGATTATCATACACCCAGGACTTCAAATGACCCCACAGATAAAAATCTAAGGGATTGAGGTCAGGTGATCTTGGTGGCCATGATACCGGACCTCCACGGCCAATCCACCTGTTCCCATAGGTATTATTTAAATGCTGCCGCACATTCCTTGAAAAATGAGGTGGAGCACCATCATGATGAAACCATGCATGTTGATGATGGAGTAAGGGAACATCTTCTAATAATATTGGTAGAACATTTTGTAAAAATTCCAAATACTGGTCACCATTTAATCTGTTGGGCAGTATGTATGGTCCAAGCAAATTTCCATTTAAGATACCAGCCCATTTAATGAAAATCTGTGTTGCAAACTACTTCTTACTACAACATGTGGATTTTCTTGAGCCCAATAATGCATGTTGTGGAAATTATGGACACCGTCACGTGTGAAAATTGCTTCGTCACTAAATATTATAAGTGAAGTAAAATTAAAATTTGCAGCATGGTGTTGCAGAATCCATTGACAAAATATCGTTCTTGCTTGGTGATTAGCAGGTATTAATCCTTGAACACGTTGAAAATGGTGTGGATGATAATCATTCTTGTGTAAAATTTTCAAAACACTCGTGTGAGATATTTCTCCTACAACACGAGACACTCCTCTGCTACTAATTTCCGGGTTAGCATGCACCAAGTCTAAGACTTCATCTTCAATGTTGTGGTGTAGTCTGCGACCGCCGCCATCTCGTCTATTATTTCTTTTTAAATTGCCTGTGTCGCGAAGACGTTGTATCACTGTGATGAACATCCTGCGTCTTCCAGAATACCGTTCGGTATACAGACCTGCTGCTAAAACCGCGTTTTGTCCCAATTCACCATAAATCAACAACATATCCACTAATTCAAAATTAGAATACATTTTTTTAACAAGAGCACACCAAAAATCACTTGTCACTAACACTTCCGAGAATAATGAAATATTTTATGTACCTATTGCACAATTATTTTCGGTGCAAATGGTATTTAATTTAATTATTAAGAATAATTTAATTTCATTATTAATAATACAACTAATTTTGAATGTATTTTTGATAAACATATTTTTAATGAAATATAAATTAAAACAGCAGTAAAAAAAGTTTCCTTAAGAAAAGTCGAATTTTCGTTTTTCGAATTTTAAAAAAATTCTTTCTGTTTCGTAATCTATACATGTTATACTACTCACCCTTAAATTTATGACATTAAGTTCGTTTCCACCCTGTATATATATATATATATATATATATATATATATATATATATATATATATATATATATATATATATATATATATATATTGCAATTTTAATGGATAAACTAAAGTACATACTCAAGAAATGCATCGCAACTCCTAACATCTAAAATTAGAAAAGTGAATTTATTTACTATTACACAGTATTTCAAAATATGATTTCGTGTTATGCGAATATATACGTATACTTATAAAGTATAACAATGGCTAAGAAAATAAATTAAGATTAAAAATAAAAAAAGGTTAAGGTTATTTAAATTGTGATATACCATACTCTTCGAAGAAGTTGGAGGATGAAACTGGCAAAAATAAAAGATATTCATTCTGAAGCCTACAGTGGTAATTCTTTCTTTAAAAGATTTTTAATTATAACAAAGAAATGCTTGATTACACTAACGAGAATGTGATTCCTACAAAGAAATTGACCAATCACACAAATATATATATATATATATATATATATATATATATATATATATATATATATATATATATATATATATATATATTATGTATGTATTTATTCTAGTTACAACAGAAATGTTTGATTAAAATAAATAAAATTTGATTGCAATTATAAATATCAATAATTACGCAAAAATAAATTGATTATAATCGTTGTTCGAGTGTTTCATTTGCGGTCCAAAAATTTAATATTTGATTCTAAACGTAAAAAAATATGTTTTTCTTCCAACGTTATGAAAATGTCGCTTTCAGTGACGCCAATAATGTAATACGTAATAACAATAAATGCGTAATTATATTGTTTATTTATTTAATTAATAGATCAACTAATCCAGGAACCCAATTGCAGATTTTAATGAAAATAATAAAAAAAACTGACCGTTGTAAGACTTACAAAGTACCATTATTTGTTTATTCATTAACTCTGTTCTGCATATGAAAATGCAAATTATGCAAGCAGCACTTCCGGTTTATTATATGTAATCAAAATCTAATATACTGTTTCAAATTATATACGAATTTTAAATACCAAATTTGAGAAGTTTTAGATTATATTTTAATAAAGTTTTTCAAGAAAATCTATTTGGAGCTTCTACTAATTACCAGTTTCAGTTTATCAATTTTAGCAAAAATGTAATATGTCGGTCTTATTAATATAAAATTCGTAAATATAAAATTTTAAAACTTTTGGATTATATCATATTATATTTCGCATGAAAATCTGTTCAGAGCTTCAAGTAAAGTATCACTTGCGGTTTATTAATTTTAGCTAAAATTTATTATGTTGTTCCCCTTGATATAAGTCTTAAATACTAAAATTGAAAAGTTTCAGATTATACTTTAATTAGTTTTTCTTTAAAAACGGTTATGAGCTTCAAGTAAAGTACCACCTCCCGTTGTCCAATCTAATCAACTCTTTATATGAAATTTTTGCAAGTTTAATATGAGTTATCGTGGAAGAAAAAATCATCACTCACATGGACACAGCCATCCACCCACAGCCTCGCAAGCATCCATCCACAAAGACATCATTGTAAAAATAGTTAAACGAGTTATGGGGACCTTAATTCGTGCTTATTTACTGAAAACTCACTATCGAATTTTTGGACCGAGAACTTATGGCACGGCGGGAAGTAAAAATATACCTACGAATATGTATTAATATATATTTACCATAAATTTGAAACAATTTTATTAATACCTTATTTTATCCCTCTATCGTAAACCAGTATTGTATAAGAAATAATTCTATAATTGACTTTATATGGGTACATATTATTTAGGAAGGAATTATATATAAATAAATAGAATGTCATGTAATAAACATATAAATAAGTTGTCAAAACATTTACCAGTATGTATAAAAATATGAATTGTAATATGATTTCTTTCTCAGAAAATGACAATAAATATAATAATAATAATAATAATAATAATAATAATAATTATAATAATAATAATAATAATAATAATAATAATAATAATAATAATAACAATAATAATAACAATAATAATAACAATAATAATAACAATAATAATAACAATAATAATAACAATAATAATAACAATAATAATAATAATAATAATAATAATAACAATAATAATAACAATAATAATAACAATAATAATAACAATAATAATAACAATAATAATAATAATAATAATAATAATAATAATGCCTGTTTTTAATGACATTTATTTTTGAAATAAATATTTTCAATTATAATAGATTTGAGGCACGTTCCTCAAGCAGCTCCGTTCTATCACCTTTATTTTATAGCATAACACAATTATTTGCCTTGACTGTGGTAGTGAAAGTAAAACTTAAATATTATATTTATACTTTTATATTTGACGGTACCGACCAGACTAGGGTTATAATTTTAGAAGATGGGAACCGTGCACGGTACGGCCGTCTGCATGCTTCCCTCTTTACTCTTGCAAAACCTTAGATGCTTGAAGACTAGTAGACAACCATAATTTTTCGCGATTTATGTTATACAAATTCAAGATTATTAATTTTTCTACAGATATGCATTAATACATTTATATACATTTTATAGATAAATATGCCAACATATTTTAAAATTCCGCGTAGCCTATTTTTTAAAAAGAAACATCTCCTTGGTTATACAATTCAGATCTTAAATGTATGTCTCTATAGATGAATGCCACTGTAACAAAACTAATCATTTTAAAATGGTAGTTATCAGCAATAATAAATTAAAATATAAATTTTTCTAATATGTAATCAATAAATCAATTTTCATGTTTGTACGTGGAAAAAACTAACGTCACAGTCACAAAATACATTTCAAATAATATAACGGTAAAATTCTGGTGAAGAAAATATTAACAATATATACCTACATTAAAAATTAGAACAATAGTAAAGAAACTTAACACATGCAGTTGTCAGTGTTAAGTGGCGTTAGTAAATAGGTATGTAGGAATGTATTGAAATTAATAAATATTATACGACGGGAGATTTTGTACTGGGCATATAAGATTTTTATTAATGGAATATTTTTATTATATGTATGAAAGAACTATATTAGGATCCTATATTTTTCAAAGAAAATGAAGTAAGAATTTCACCGATGACACTAATATATTACACTTTAATGCATTAGATAATATAGTCTCATATTTAGAAATTCTTGAAATATTAAAAATATCTTCCCTTTGTATAAGGACGAGACAAGAATTTTATATCACAAACGATTTAAAAAAATATATTGCTTGCATATTTTAAAATTCAGCTTATTGAAAAATACACGTAAAAAGTTACAATATAATAAGTGACTCGGTAGCATTATCGAGTAACTGATGTAAAATAATATTGAGACCTGCATATTTAGGAGATTTTACCTAAGAAGTCATTCATTTCATTATAATAACATGAAGTAAGTAAAGACATAAGCGTAGTGAAATATTTTACGTATGTTACATAACTTGTCTTTACACTGTCCAGGGTAACTTGCCCAACATTGGGATCTCAAGAACTATAATACTACGAAGTCGGTTAAATTAGACAAAATATGTCCGATTAGAAGACCATTTTAATGGTGTTGCGTTATTTGCGAAAAAATTCATAGGTCACGAGATATAGGCAAAAATGTAAATTTTGCAACTTTTTATTTTTGCAAATAACTTTCAAGTATGAAATAATACTGGATTTTAATTTGCACATGTTTAGGGCTCTTTTTATGTTCTTTCGAATGGCACTGCTCAAATTTTTGTTATTGCTGTTGGTTTTCGAGTTTTGATGCCAGTTTTAATTTTTATATTAGTGCCATATTGGAAAGTTATAACAATGAAAACAGAATTTTTTAGCTTTGTAATGACCCCATTTTATTATTTGTTAATTTTTCTTTTCGTTTTGCAGATATTTATTTGCATAATTGTTTTTAATTACTTATCCTAAGTATTTGATTTTATATGTTTGGTGTACGCACACACTGGCATAGATCAATTCAAGGCTAGTCTATCTGCTTAGTATCCGAGAATCCGAGCGCACCCGAACAGAGGGTGAACTCAAAGCTAGGCTACCTGCTCATGGCTGGACGCGTTTCCATAGAGGGTGAAACAATGTTGAATTCCCAGAACTGCAGATGTTCACTATTGGCAAATATTAGGCGTAGAAGCGGAGAATTTTCATGTTTTGCGCTCTTATTTTTAGTGAGTTTGACGACGCTTATACAGACGATTTCTTTATAGCGTATTTGATTGGTTAATCCACTGTTGAGACATTAAAGGGGATTGTGCATATAAGCAGGGAGCAGAGCGTGCCTCGGGATAGTCAATTTTACAGTACCTTCTATCATCATCTGACCATCTTCTTTAAGACCATAAGATTTTACATTCACCTAGACATCTTCTCCTAACATCGATATCTTCCTCTAAGAGCTGGTTTGGCCTCTGACTGCGTTCAGTAGTTAGGTAACCACTCCGGCTTCCTTAGTCGTGAGACCTAGTCTCACTCACATACCTTCTTCACAACAGAGTCTAACTAGTGCAATCATATCTTGCCACCAGAGTCGGCTAGCTCCGACATATAAGATTCTCCACCAGCGTTTCCACCACGTCCAGTTAGACGACCCAAGATCTCGATTCCCATTGGTAGTTATTTGACACCAAGTTCCTCAAGTATCTGGTACCTGTGTTTTTACCTAGATATCTTCTCCAATACCGTAAGATTTTACATTAATAGCGAGACCTCCCTCTAAGAGCTGGTTTGGCCTCTGGCTGCGTTCAGTAGTTGGGTAATTTCACCGGCTTCCTTAGTCGTGAGACCTAGTCTCACTCATATACCATTTTCACAACAAGTCTTACCTAGTGCAATCCCGTCTCTCCCTCAGAGTCGGCTAGATTCGACAGACACATTTTTATAACAAGATTTACCTTTTGCAATCTTGTTTCTCCGTCAGAGTCGGCTAGATTCGATAGGTAAATTCCACAACATTGTTTCCTCCACGTCTATTTAGACAGCCTTGTCTCGCTTTCCATTTATTTGCTATTTTCTACCATATATTTGTATAATTCCTGCGTAGTTGGCCGTCCTGGTTATTTGGACAGAACTCCTTCCTTCTTCCACAGAGTTTTATCATTCCTGCGTAGGTGGCAGTCCTGGTTATACGGATAGAACTCATTCCTTCTTCCACAGAGTGATATTATTCCTGCGTGGGTGACCGTCCTGGTTATCCCGGCAGAACTCATTCCTTCTTCCACACGGTGATATTATTCCTGCGTGAGTGGCCGTCCTGGTTATCCGGACAGAACTCATTTCTTCTTCCACAGAGTTTTATCGTTCCTGCGTAGGTGGCCGTCCTGGTTATCCGGATAGAACTCATTCCTTCTTCCACGGAGGTTTATCATTCTGCGTGGGTGATCGTCCTGGCTATCCGGACAGAACCCATTTCTTCTTCCATAGACTTTTTTTATTCTAGCGTGGATGGTCAGATTCCTTTCACCTTTCTGTTAATAAGTAACCAACATTCCATTCGTCACGTAACCAAGAATCCATTTAACACAATCTCCGTACACCAGGTCCCTGGTTAATTATCATTTATTAATTTTGACTTATATGCTACTGTGGTGGAATGGTGTTTGTTTGTTCTGGCATCGTCTAGTGGGGTGAACCTAGCTTGCTATGAGGACGATGTCCAGGTCTCTTTTGAGACATTTACTACTGTAGTTGTAGTATCACCAAGTGTGGGTTTACAGCTTTACATCGTTTAGTAACATTGCTTGTGTTACAAAAAAATATATTTTATTAATTTCATCTTTTGAGAGATTATCAAATAAATAAGAAAATGAGAAATAGTTAGAGGTCTTCCGACTTTGGTAAATTGTATAGTGTATAGGTAACGGACGTATTATCTATTGTAAGCAGAGTGTGCTTACTTATACAGAGATGAACATATATTACACAGAATCATATAAGGTTTGACATATAACACATTTATTTAGGGAACAATAGTACGTTACAAAACAAAGTAATATCACATTTCAATACCCCCATTGATGTGAACATTACAAGCAAAATTATTCTAACCCCGCATTCATCTGATCAGTGTATTATTTTATTACTGGCCAAGGCAAAATGTAGTTGGGAGATTATTAGTAGTTTTGCTTGAAACAATAAATATTAGTGTAAAGTCTTGTTTTAAAAATTTAAAGTAGAAGCTGCAGGTGGAATACTGTGTTCTGCTTACATCTTGTTGAATCAAGTTAAATTAAATTTTTTCCATTATATCATTTAGTGTCCTATTTGTTAGTTGTTGACTCACCCAGATATGAGGAAAACCTCCTCAGTTTTATATGGCTGCACCAGTTATAATCACTTTTATTGCTTTCCGTATTAATTAGACCTAAAAGACTTTTGTATAGAATTTTCGGTAGGCGATTGTCCTCCATGCGCATTGTTGTTTGCCACCAAGTAATGATTATTTTCCACACATCGTATTGGATGTGGTTTATTCCTGTCTTCATCCTAATCATGTAATTTGTAGAATGGGGACACTGCTGTACTGATTTTAAAAAAAACGCGTTTGACCTTTTTCATTTGCTTGGAAATTATTATTACGGATTTTAATAAATATATAAAGTTTTATTCTTTTAATTCTTTTTGTGTGAACTTTAGCTAACGAGTCTTGAATTATATCGAGTATCGATATTTTTTCTGGGTTTAATGGATTATCCGTTCAGAGTCCATTGTACTATCGACTTGTAATTCTAGTTCTTCTTTAAAGATGATAACCGAAATAGATTTTTTTTAAAAACCTTTTATAATATAAACTCTCAGGAAATATAGATATGGAATGCAAAAAGAAACCTAGGAAAATCATGTAGATAAATATTTCAATGTTCTATACCACAAGAATAAAATAAAATATTTTCGGGTGCAATATGATTTTATAAATGAAAATTTTATGTTTTAATATACTTAAATACATAAATTTTCGTATATTAAATTTTCCAATACAAAATAATGTAAAGTTTTCGCATTGTATCTACAGGCCTACTAATTTATTCATCTTGTGCTGTTAGAAAATTTAACATCCAATACAGGTGAAGTGGGGTCACAAGGTTTGGGTCTTTTAGTATTTCAATCTGAACGTCAAATTAAGTATTTATAAGAATTTTAAAGTTCAGATTAAATGGGCTTTCATTGTGAAATTTGTTATTCTATTATTAACTTATTTGGAGAAGTAGCACTATGACGCCATATTGAATTGAGTATGTTCTGAAATGGCCTAAAGACGGGTTATGGCACGTATCATTTATGAGATTTGTCAGTGATGTTTGAAATGCGTAGGCTCATCATGATAAGAAGTATTTCACAGTGAGATTGCGACATATACAAATTGTAAACATTATATTATACCTCTATCTCTGAAATTGTAAATTACGTGTGAAGAAATGGAGCACCCAAAATAAGGGTGACGTAACTTGTAACAAATGCAAGGCCAGAAATTTTTAATGTATATTATTTTTATAGGTCAAACTAAGAGTACATGGAAAAACTAAACATGTCACTGTATTTTAAAAATTTAATTTTACCCATCTTGTGGAACCTTTATATTGGGAAAATATCAGCCTAGTCTTATGTAATTTTTCTTCACAGCTTTACCGTACAGGGACAATACATGTTTTTTTTTATGATAAAGAATATTCCTATACGCTGTATTTTTTTGGAAGTAATTGTATTTGTATACCAAGGATTCAAAGTAGCTCTTTGCAGACCGATGCAAATCGAGACCTACAAAGATACTTTCAACCAGAGGTATACCTCTTTTTGTACGATCAGAAAGATTTTAAAATGTAATAAAAAAAGTTATTAATGTATCAAGGCACTGGAGTTTGACTTTATTATCACGAATGTGGAATTTAATTGTCGTGGCCTGTAGGGCCTAGGAAAATAAATCATATGAGTTAGTGATAAAAATGAAAACCAGTACCGAGGTGCATATTATATTTTATTTGCAATAGAAAAATTGTGGAAATGAAAGGAATATTTATGTTTATTGATTATGTTTACGTATCTGTCAGTCTGACACTCAATGTTGTTAATCTCGAACATTGAAGTTATTGTAAAGAACACTCAAAATTATGTGTTTTTATCTCAAACTTCTTCATCGGAATTATTTAATTCGTTGTTTTTGCACATATTTTACGCACAATTTACTATTTATTTATCATAAAATTCGCAACACTGCATTTGCATGAAATTGTCGTATAATGAATTACTTTAGTGCCAATTTTTAAACTTTTAATGACGATTTTTGTGCACTTTAGTGAAGATTTCAAATATAAATATATAGTTTTTGAAATAACAAAATTGGGTTTTAAAATTAAATATCTGAAGTGGACAACACAATACCTCCAGCCATTTAATTTTCATAAATTCGAATAAACATGCTTAATATTTACTTATGCTGTAAACTGACTGACCCGTTTCATATAACTATGGTTCTATTTACTATTTTATTTTTGAAACGTTAATATTATTAATTTGAAATGATTAGTTCTTTGACAGTGACATTTATCTGTCAGTTGCATACATTTGAGATATAAACTGTGTAACCAAGGAGTTATGTTTGTTTAAAGTGTAGGGTCCGCGATTTAAATTACAGATAATTTTATAAATTCATTCATAAAATATATAGAAAAAGTATTCATGCAAATCTTTAGAAAATTTAATAAACTTTAATTTTTATAATAACATAAATCTGAAAAAAATAACATGCACAGGTATTTTTTGTGCAACCGGACGCGAAATAAGCACTTCGCAGCCGCCATACAGGCCGCGAAATTGGATTTCGCTTTGACATAGAAATAACTATTTCGGAAAAAGAACATATTTTGAGCTTCAAGTAAAGTGCCATTTTCGGTTATCTGATTTACACTAAAATCTAATAGCTTCTTTCCATATTAGAATAAAGTAGAAGTACAAGGTTTCAAATTTAAATATAATCCAATATACAATAAGAAATAAATTATGTGTTTTCCCATTTGGAAGTAGGTAAACTCATATTCGTTCAAACTGTTAAACTTGCGACCACAGCGCTGCGATCTTAAAAATACATGCCAATAAAGATACCCTACGGAACCAGTAGATATACTAAAATACCGCCATGGCGGCCATCTTGGCCTTAAAAAGCAACAATAACTATTTTTTCCGCCGGTAGAGACGCTTTTATTTCTATTTGTATTATTGCAGGGCTCTGTAATATTGGCAATATCAAATTATTGGTTATCTACAAAATGTTTCTGTAATAATGGAAAATGTTAATTTCAACAACACTATTCAAATTAAAACTTCTTACTTCACAATGCATTGTAAATTTCGATTAAATATCAGCTCTTCCAATGTTTGTAAACCACTGATGACCCCTCTCTTCAACATTTGGTATGCCAAAAAAATTTAAGTACATATTCTATTTGTAATGATGACAATTAATTGCACAGCAACAAGGCATTATCAGTGGTAAATTCTCAGTTTATTTTATATTTTTTAACACACCAAAATTAAAACTGGTGTATACCAATGTGATATTTGACACGTGCAACAGCAGCGCAATTGTTATTGTTGCTTTTTAAGGCCAAGATGGCCGCCATGGCGGTACTTTAGTATATCTACTGCAACTGGCTTTGCTGATTTTTAGGGTACCTTTATAACCAAGGTATGACCATGGTCCAAGATCACCGCCATTGTTGGTACTTCATTTCCCTATTTATTTGTAATAAATGTAATATTTTATTAAAAAAGAATATTAAATTAACACACCGTGAATTTGTAAAGGTAATAAAAAATAATTAATTTAAGAGATACACAATTATTATTAAGACATACATTTAGAGGTTATGTAGAATATGTGACATGGGTTGTTATTATCACATCTAATTTAATATCTGTAGTTCTTATTTACATAATAATTGTATATTCTAAACTTACCTTTTAAAAATTTAAATGATTGTGCTTAATATTGGTAATTTATAGTTGTTTTCAATATGTCAGTAATCGTGGTGGGTATCTTAACAAACTACACAAGTAAATAAAATAAAGTATATTACTTACATTTTAAATACATATTAAAATGATAATAAAATGTGTTTTTCATTAAAATAAAACAAATAGCTACAAAAATACATAATAATTTTCGCAAGAACAACACATATAACCTTCTGGTCCGGTAATGGCGGACTAAATGTGAGCCACGCCATGGCCATACCCTGGTTAAAATTAATTAATTTAAGAGATGCACAATTATTATTAAGACATACATTTAGAGGTTATGTAGAATATGTGACATGGGTTGTTATTATCACATCTAATTTAATATCTGTAGTTCTTATTTACATAAAAATTGTATATTCTAAATTTACCTTTTAAAAATTTAAATGTTTGTGCTTAATATTGGTAATTTATAGTTGTTTTCAATGTGTCAGTAATCGTGGTGGGAATCTTAACAAATTACACAAGTAAATAAAATAAAGTATATTACTTACATTTTAAATACATATTAAAATGATAATTAAATGTGTTTTTCATTAAAATAAAACAGCTACAAAAATACATAATAATTTTCGCAAGAACAACACATATAACCTTCTGGTCCGGTGATGGCGGACTAAATTTGGGCCACGCCATGGCCATACTCTGGTTATAAAGGTACCCTACTGACTTTAAGCTTGCAGCGCCAAAATGGAATTTACTTGAACTCACGGAGTTGAGATAAATTGACATTTAATAATTTCTTTTTTACTTAAATGTGTATTATTAAGCACTACATTTCTAAAAGTCAGTAATATAAATATAATGGATAAAATTAATATTTATACAACCAAACTAACGTCACATAACGCCACATAACATTAACATAGTTTCGAAAATGACACCAAATATCATATCGCTTAAAGTCAGGTACCAATAGAATTATTTATGTTGTATTACGTGTTAAAATAAAGTTTACTTTTTTTCGTTATATTTAATTGTTGGTACGTCTATTGAGTCGTATGCGTTACTACAAATGAATCAAATGTTTTTATGAATGATTCCCTCATAAAATTCAAATGATATTTCTACATGCGCGGGCTTTTGAAACTTGTTATCTTTAAGCATATTTTTGTAAACTTTTTTACTCCATTGTACAACGTAAAGGAAGTATTGTAATCGCGAAAAATTTCGGTTTTCAGATTTGTACGGATATATCCAGTTTGACCATCTCTAAATTCATTTTGACAAATTTCGTCGTGACGTCTGTATGTACGTATCTCGCATAACTCAAAAACGGTAAGCCGTAAAAAATTGAAACTTTGTATTTAGGACTGCTATAACATTTAGTTGTGCACCCTCCTTTTTGGTCAATACATAATTTCCAAAAGTGGAACTTTACTTAAAGTCTATAATAGATTGAATAAAAAATTATTTGAAAATATAATCCAAAATTTTCAAATTTGGTATAAAAGACTTTTATATCAATGGGAATAACATAATAGATTTTGGTTAAAATATGTTATCCGGAAGTAATATATCAAAATATTTTGATTTTGATTTTAGCAAATAAAAGCTTCAAATAAAAGTTTTAGAGAATTCAATTATAAGTCTAGCACATCAAGTGTTATTAAATTAGCTAATTGTATATGCAAGATATGTAAATTTAAAAATTATATACTGAATGTCTAGACGCGAATATGGGGAACCGGGTTCGATTCCGACTGACGCCAACTATATCGAATTTTAAATGGCACAAAATTAACTCTGTGGTGCACTCTCCACGCCAGCAATGAGTGCCCGTGAGGTGACGCCTGGTAAACGCCCGCACTGTATAAATATGTCATCGTTACCGATATCTGCGAACAAAGCAGATTGGTACACCCGGCAATGGGTAATTTGCAGTGATGATATATTTATTTTTTTAGTTATATACTTCTTGGATTTTGTAATAAAACTTGCTATGGATTAAGACAAAAAATAAAAAAAAATAAAAAATTAATGTTAATGTCAAAAGTCGTGTGGTGTCTACATCAGATTTTTTATTTTCAATTGAAACATTGAAACGTCAATATAACCTTCGGCCACTGTTTCTTTATAGATGAAATAAATCAGCAAATTTACAGTAATATTGTTTTTCTACAAATCTATTAAAAGTGGGCTTTTTAATGTTTGTTTTTAGCGTTAAAAATGTCATTTTGTGACACTAGTGTTAAAAGTGATAAATCATTGTTACTTTTGACACTAGTGTTAAAAGTGAATGTCAAAAAAATATTAAAAATACAAATTTAAATTAAAAAATAGTGTTTGTAGAAAAAATAGTGTATGATATACGTGTTAAAAGTGATTTTATTTTGTTCGAAGGTTTGGAACACTTCCTTCTCACAAAATAAAATGTCACTTTTAACACATATCATAAATAACTATTATAATAATTAAGATTAAGGTATGTAAAAAATAATGTTCAATAAACAATTTATGTTTTAATATACTATTCTTGAATTCATGATCTTGCAGTATCTATCTATAAGCGAATGCGAATATTAAAACCTAACATTTTTTCAAAATAAATTCATTGCAATTGTCACGTAAATATAACTATTACAATTTATTTGTTTAAACACTGCACTCTACAACTAATGTTTAAACACCGTAAAAGATAGTAGAAAATGGAGGATCAATAGTTTTTAATGATTTTCTCAGTACGTACATACATACAAAAATGGCAATGTGATCGCATCAAATTTTATATTTCCGAATTTTTGTAGATAAACACGTTCTGAAATCTCTCTGCCTTTCTATGCAAATGTAATTAAAATTCTACCTAATGAAACGTCATGAAACTTTATATTTAAACTCAATAAATTAATATCTCGATTTAATCTACTTTCGGCAAACTTGGCCCAGCTGAACTGATATTTTCCTGTATCTCATTTCAATTAAGATTACAGGAAATGGCTTTTGGATGGCAATCAGTTTTACACCCATTAAATACAGAATTTTAATTCATAAAACAAACTTTTGTTCATATACCTCATATTTTTATCTGTAACAAAGTACTACAAGTACTTGAAATATAAATATTACATATATAAAAATCAAAAGTGCTCATGCGCGACAAAGTAGGAAAATCGCTCGCTGTTCACATTTCTAACTATACCATGTTGAGAAATGTCACTTGTCTACATTCTTAATAGAAAGGTTTAGTCAGCAACTAATGGAACTGTAGTTACAAATTTACAACCTTCACAAGTCAATCTGACATATAACTGCTCTGTCGGTATATTACATAACCAAACATTATGCCGCACTGCTGTGAAAATAAAATAGGGCATTCATTTACAAAAACGAAAGTATAAAATGATTAGATTAGATTGAAGCAATAGTTCAAGAAGAATGGAAAACGCTCTCAATGGACATCCACTTTTTCACTACCACTGTACTAGTTTAATGTACTTGAAACATATAAATTATAAAGAAAACTTATATTCATTACAAAATTGGCATTAATTTTTTGAAAAAACGAGAACTAAAACAATAGCTTGAAGTCATATTTGAATACGTTCGTATCTGCACTTTAAAACGACAAAGTAGAGAAAACGCTCGCTGTCCAAATTTGTAACTATTCAATGTTGAGAAATGTCACTTATCTACATTCTTAATAGAAACGTTTAGTCAGAAACTAATGGCACTGTAGTTACACATTTATCATCTTCACAAGTCAATCTGCCATATAACTGCTCTGTCGGTATATTGCATAACCAAACAAAATGCCGCACTGCTATGAAAATAAATAATAATAATAATAATAATAATAATAATAATAATAATAATAATAATAATAATAATAATAATAATAATAATAATAATAATAATAATAATAATAATAATAATAATAATAATAATAATAATAATAATAATATATTTATAGCATTAGAAAAAATCTGACGTGGCCAGCACATTACCTTCCGTCAGTTATATAAGGCATTTACGAAAATTCTACCGGTGAACTCTTACCGGCAAACAGCTGTTTATCAGGTTATAGCTACCGGAATCGATATTTTAAGAACGCAAGTGGTGAACAGGGTAGATCCATAACCAATAAAAAATTTGAAACAGGTTAGAAATTTGACGTAATTAGCAAACTGACTGCTTTGAACACATTTCCACTTTTAACGCGCGCGCTTCGCTTTGCATCACTACCTTTTTTTGAGATTCGATTCTTCATGAATCCGGTAGAAGATCTGGTAGATATTGAACAATTTTCGAACACGGTAACTTTTTACCACTCGTGTTTTCGAACACAGTCGGTAGATTCGGTATCTATAGGTAGAATTTTCGTAAATACGAATGCATTTTCTTTGAAATCCATACAGAAAGTTCCGTGCAAAAGATTATAAATTACTTGTATATCCATTATTTTTCGACAGTTGTATGTATTTTATACAAATTACATACAGAAAGTGAATAAATTGTGAAAAATTGTCAGCCATCGGGATTCGAACCCGAGACACCTATCTTGTCGGGATAGTGCTCTAACCAACTAAAGCTATTGGCTGCTCTCCGCTCGATGGCTGAACAATCTTTCACTTTAAAAGTTGTATAACTGCTGAAGGCAACCCCACTGCCCACATCTAATCATGTGACGATTAATAATATCCTCAGCAGTTATACAACTTTAAAAGTGAAAGATTGTTCAGCCATCGACAAGAGAGCAGCCAATATCTTAGTTGGTTAAAGCACTATCCCGGCAAGATAGGTGGCTCGGGTTCGAATCCCGATGGCTGACAATATTTCACAATTTATTTCATATATACAAACTGCTAACTCATTGTTAATATCACATACCTACAGTTTAAATAGTATCATCAAATTGGATACAACAGAGATAACATTGGCAATTATAAAATACAAATATATAATATATTTATAAATTACACCTTAATGAATTATATTAACAAGTATAATAATAATAAAATAGAGCATTTATTTACAATAACGAATGTTTAAAATGCTTAAATTAGATTGAAGCAATAGCTCAAGAAGAATGGAAAATAACGATAAATTAAATATAAAATAAATTGTGTGAAGAGTTTTGCTGCCATCTGCAAAAGTTGGGCGTGAACGCTCCCAATGGACAGTCACTTTTCCACTGCACTAGTTTAATGTACTTGAAACAAATAAATTATACAAAAACTTACAATATTCATTACAAAATTGCCATTAATTTTTTGTAAAAACGAAAGCCAAAACAATATCTTGAAGTTATATTTGAATACGTACCTATATTCACTGCAAAACTATTGAGTAGTACTAACTACAAAGTGTACATTTTATTATCTTTTCTTTTGGTGGAGGAGTGTAGAAAAAATCTTGTGTGTTTCGAGCGCAAATGGATATTGTCGATTTCGAGAGAATGCCGCGCTCTTGCGTCACGCATCAACAACCTCTCAATCGACAATAATACACAAATAGCTAGTGTGTTTTTCGTTTAAATCTCAATTAAAATATTAGTGCATCCGGCCATATTGTTTTTAACATCCCGTTAACAAATGAGGATATGTATATTTTTAAGAGTTATGTTTGTTTCTTTCTTGAATTTATCAATTATATACGTATAGGATTAAAACTTAGATCTCACTTTAATTATTTGATCAGACTAACTTTGAGTCAGTTGCAACAAAAATAAAATTAATAATTAATTTTTCCAGATTTCACGAAATACAATTAGAATACATATAAAATGTAAATTCCTCACATATAATACAGTTGACAAAATGCAAAATAAAATTTGACTGAATTGAAATGGACAAAGAAGCCTAAATAATAAATTTAATCTGTATCGCAAAGGCAGAAATAGATGTAAACAAGCTCATAATTAATACTCCTAACTGAAATGCACTGCAGAAAAACATCCGCACAGGTGAATATGACAGTCTTTGAATCACTATATTCTTTACAACTTTTGGTCTGTAATATTTCCTTCTTGCTAATGCTGAAGATTAATCTTCATGCCACGAGAGTAGTACATAACAATAGAGTTTACTTAGTGTGCGTTGGAGGTTCTTTTGAACTTATCCCTTTTTAAGATTTAATACATAAAATTGATACTTTTAGTGGAAATAATTCAATTATATATGTATCGGGATTTTATGAAAATGCAGATTATTAACATTAACATTATTTTAATAATCATATAATAAATTAAATGTACAATGAAGGACTTCAATTACGTTTATCATTTCTATCTGGTCATATAGGAATAATTCTTACCTATCCATTTATAAGGTTTCAAGAACTAAAACTGAAATACACTCGTTTCGAGATCGATTTATTCTGGTGCAGATAAAGTCTTTATCCGTGCTACAGTCATGGATTACTAATATAATCAAGACCCTACGGAACAAATTGTCGTGCCACTGAAATAATTTTAAACAAATACATATAATAAATAGACTTCTAACGAATATACGGAAACTATTCGATATTCAGTGTAATTGGCAACATTTTGCTATTCGGCCAAATACCGACTAGCAAAGCATTATTCGGTCATATACCGAAGAGTGTAAATTGTTGAGAAAAGTAGATATTTGGGTTATTTGGATAATTAGATAATTCTTATGAAATAAAACATACATTACGAGTATATTGAAATTAAGATATATTTTGGTAACAATCTAGTTTATTATATTATTCTTGATCGGTATCCACTGCCGTGACCTTTCCAAGTTGGGAAACAACTAACTTGGCAATCTCTAGCTATCGGGAACCGGCTAGGGGCTGTAACAAGGTCCTGCGCTGAGTGGCTGGCAACACACATGGTAGTAATGAAAACTCTATGGCAAAGTAAAAATAAAAAGGAGTGTGTGTTGTCATGAAGGTTACTCTAGGGACATAACTCGTTCGTGTTCAACTTCCGAAATTACATCATACATACAATGGTACAATGGATGCATTAAATGGTACTAACAATTAGAGCACTGTAAAGCCCGGCTCGGCCCGAGTGGGCCGCAAGTTAATCGGCCAAATTTTCGAAATTATCATCGGTCTTCGAGCCGGGCCGAGCTTAAACTGTGACGGGCTCGAGCCGGGCCGGACCTAAATTGTGATGGGCTTGGGTCGGGCCGAGCTACAAGTGTAATGGGATCGAGCCGGGCCAAGCTTCAATTATAGCGGGCTTATATCGGGCCGACCTGGGGCCTGTTTCATAAAACACTAGTTGTTTATGTCAGTAACAGTAAATTTATTTGTTAATGTTACTGTATAACAGCATATTTTGTTTTATTATAACAAATTACCTTTATTTTGCACGTTTACATAGATTGTTATTTAAATACACACAGTTTACTTATAACAATATTATTTTTGAGAGACACTAAATCTTTTCCGTCAAAACTCACTTTTTCCTGCCACGCGATCTATTTGCCTACTTTGATATATGTCAATTTGTTATTCGCTCTCAACACTAGTAATTACTTCAGTATATTACTGAAGTAAATTTCAAAAATACACGTATTTACCCATGTAGACTTGACGTTACTAAGGTACAAATGGTACAAATAATTGGTTCATAAAAATAAACATACTGCTGTAGAAAAATTACCGCTGTAGCACACTAACACTTTGTCATATGAAATTGTGATTTTTTGATAAAAGTTATAGTTTTCTTCGGAAAAGTTTAAAATATAGAGATATTCTGTTTGGTAAATTTTAATAATAATTACTTCCGGTCGCCTGAACCTTTTGTGTTCATTGTTATTATGTGTTCGAACATTCTAGAACTGTTCTAGAAAATAGTGGCAGCTGTATATAAGCTAGATATATAGGGACAGTAACGGCATGTGGAAGCGAATACTCGGCATTGGTGTTGAAGAATTGTGGCATACAGAAAGTTGGTGATACTGAGGCTGTGGAAGGAGAAAGTTAGTTATATAAATAGACAGATAGTGAGGTGAAAGGTGTGACTTCTGTCCGAGCAGTTGAATATACAGAGGCTATTGAGTCAGTTGAGTATATAGACGCTGTGGAAGTCGGTAGGCGGACAGTTGAAGATGATATAAGTATATAGTGACAAATATTGCGCAAACAATCTACAAGAGTCTGCAACAGACCGGCAGTCTAAGATTGGAACGCGTAGTGAAATAAATAATTCGTAATATCGTGGAAATAAATAGTAGTGTTAATTGGTTAAATAAATAGTGTTAGTGTTATCTAGTTAATTATACTTTTAGTTTTAATTAGTTTTTAATAATTGTTTAATATTGGTAATAGTAACTTTTATTATAGTTTAATAAACACTGAATTTTAATTAATAATAATTCTCTTATAATTACACTTCACCCAAATAAATAAAAACGTTACAATATTTATTTAACTTTTGTAAACGTAGTACATTTTAATGCAAAAATCAACATGAAACTGGTTGAAGTGACGTGAAGAAAGCTAAATTATATGAAATAGAGAATTTAGTTTTAGAAATAATTGGAAAAGAATCTACAGTCATTAGGGAATTAAATGTAACAGAATCTTTTGAAAAAGAAAATTTTCAATATTATAGAGGAATTTCCATTACCTACATTCCTAATGTACTAATGTAATAAACAGTGAACACAGTATACAAAACATTTCGTAAATGCAAAAAAATACTGAAAATGGGCCCACAAATAAAAGTTTAAAACGGGCTTTTATTATCAAAAATAATAAATAAAATATATGTATTTTAAACATTCAACGCATCTTATTTTTATTTTACGCACCTTCCGACTGGAGTAATTTCTAAATTTAATATACTGCAGAAAATTTCGACATGTAGTTTTTATGAACCGAAATTATTCGTACCTAAGTAAATACTACAGTAAATTTGAAGTATACTGCAGTATTTAATTTTTTACAGAAGTAGCTTTATGAAACAAAATTTAGAAAATACTGATGATTTACCGGTGATTTACTGGCATCTACCCCAGTATTTTTTTATGAAACAGGCCACTGATTTTTTACTCAATAGAACATTATAAATGAGAAAAATTTGCGTAAAAGTGATGTACAAACTATAAAATATACATTTTTGTGGAGAACAACCAATCACAGACTTGTCACACGTTTTATTCCAGTTAATGTCGAGAACCGTTAATTTTTAATTTAACTAATGTGGAGCAGTGAATCACAGATGCTTTTTTTTAAATTTGCCGCTTTAATCGCCATTAGCCAAAATAACACAAGCGATTTAATTCCAGTTTTGCACATCTCCAGCCGGGCTTACACCTACTAGAAAACCACCAAATATTCTGTATTATGAATACCAGGGCAGAATACATTATTTGTTACAAGCCTATAATAAGTAGATTAGTTTGTTGCTCCTAACTTAAATCCTAAATTCTATATGTTTGCGTGGTAGCTCGCGGTCTTCATTTTTCCAGATGTTACTACTGTCATATAATTAAAAATGTAGTTAGCTAGGCATTATGGATGACGGACGCTAGCTAGTAAAACTAACAAAACAGTTGGAAATAAAGGGTCATTCTATGGATACCCACATCTGATTATTTATACAAATATATAACATATTTGGGAACGAGGTCATCAAAATTTATTTATAACAAATAATACTGAAGTTTTCCTGTAAAATAATAAATATAAAAATGCTACTAGTAGGTACCATTGAATAATTTAATGGTGTGGCAGAAGAATTTGATATGTATTTATCGAAGGTTAATAAGGTAGAAGATGGTATGAAAGTATCAATGTTCATTACGTTGGCAGGCCCAGATGTCTACAAAATTTTGAGAAATTACTTAAAAATTCATTATGCGCCCTCTGTATCGGAAATTTATGAACGGTTTATTTTCCATAGATGCAATCAGAAGCATGAGCAAAATATTGCTGAATATATAGTAGAACTTCGAAAATTTGCCAGTACTTGTGATTTTAAGAAATTTCTCGATGAAGCTCTACGAGATAGATTTGTTTGTGGAATACAGTCCGAACATATTCAAAAACGATTATTGTCTGAAACGAAGTTGAAGTTCAGTAGCGCTTGTCAATTAGCTTTAGCATCTGAGATAGCCGAAAAGCAACTCAGTCAAAACGTTAGCTGATAACCATGTCATTATTAGTAATGATAATACCGTACAAAAGTATACAAAATCAAAGTTATCAAATCAATCAAATGATAATATCCAATGTAAAAGATGCGGGAGAAGACTTGCAAGGGACCAATGTCCAGTAGTACAATGTAAATATTATGGTTGTGGGAAGTATGGCCACGTCAAGAAGATGTGCTAATCTAAGAGCTTCTCATCGGTAGATGCGGTAACAGAGCAGACATCGTCATCATTTGGTGCAGTTACAAAGCAGATTTCCAGCTTTTCATCGCGTGACAGTACCAATGAAGATGTCAACGAAGATTTGTTGCAGCTAAACTCGCTGTACACTAGCACAAGTGCGCATAAGATATGATTGAGTGTTGAAAATAAATCCTTAGCATTTAAAGTGGAGACTGGTGCTTGTAAATCTGTGATTTCATATAATAATTTTAAAAAGTTGTTAAATTCACCTTTAGAGACTTTCAAGTATAAATTAAATGTAGTTTCTGGCCAAGATATTAAAGCTTTTGGTGAATTTTTAGTTAATGTACAATATCGTACTAAGAATTATAAATTAATGCTTACAGTGATTGAGTCGAGTAAAGAGTTTACACCATTATTCGGTAGAAATTGGCTCAATGTTATGTTTCCTGGCTGGCCTAGTAAATTTTCTATAAATTGCCATACAGTTCATCAGTATAATACTACTATAATAAATATGTATAAGCAACAGTATAAAAGTGTTTCTGATATAAATTTGTGTTCCCCCATAAAAAAATTTGAAGTAAAATTTAACATTAAAAATGACATAACACCAATATTTTTAAAAAAACTTACTCTATGCCTTATACACTAAAACCAAAAGTTGAAGATAAAATTAAGCAAATGGTGTCTGTAGGAATTTTAAAATCAATTAAGCGTAGTGAATAGGCTTCACCCATTGTTGTAGTTCCAAAAAAGAATGGGGACGTAAGAGTTTGCGTTGATTTTTGTGTAACTGTCAACAAAGCATTGAATATTGATCAATATCCGTTACCTGTACCAGATGATATTTTTGCTACTTTAGCAGGAGGATCTATTTTTACAGTTTTAGATATATCAGAAGCTTACCAACAACTAAAAGTTCATCCAAGTTTTCAAAAGTACCTAACTATTAACACACATTTAGAAATGTTTTAGTATACATGACTTACATTTGGAATATCATCAGCTCCAACTATATTTCAGTCAGTCATGGATCATATTTTGCTGGTTTACCAAATGTAGCATGTTATTTGGATGATATTCTAATTATAAATAAGTCTTTGTGCACAACTGTATTGTAATTGTTTGTTTACATTTTAGTTACCATGGCGGAAAATAAAAGATTACACCCTGCAGGCGGTAAAGTGTAAAGCAAAACCCCGCCGGGCGGTAAAAAATATGACAAAAAAACAAATAACGGTAAATAATATTTTATTTGTGGATATTTATAATACAGTTGGATATATTATTCAACGAAATTCCCTCCAAATGAATTGTCTCTAAAGATTTCTTTAAGTAAAGATTCAACTGGTTTCTGTCTTTTTCAGTTGCAGAAATGTCAGACGACAGACCAGGTTTATCATGGTCTTTAGAACCAATAACCAGTCGAGCTGTGTTATTTTTTACTTCTACAGAATCTTCCAAATAACCTTCTGCGACTGATGTACTTCTCCAACCGCCGTGCCTTTTCAAAGCGGTAATATCAGCTCCGCTATCGGCCAATAATGTCGCATAAGTTCTTTTAAATGTGTGGCCGGTATAACGCTCCGGGTTGGAAGTTTCAAATACTGGGCAATAATTTTGGGAATAGTACTGAATGTATTTTTCTTACCGGTTGGATAGTACACCTACTATTTCTATATTGTACGAAAAAACGGCGATGGCTCAAATTTTCTGGCCGCAATGCAATATATTTCCTATAGATCACCAATCCTTTTATTACGTCATCATTCACAACGCTGAATACACGTTTTCTACTAGTTTTTGTTTTCGGCACAGTAATGACAAGAACAGAACCCCTGTCTTCTATATCGTCTATCGCCATATTCGTAAGCTCCTCTCTCCTACAAGCTCCAAGAATTCCAAATAAAAGAGCAACCTTGAATTAAAAATAATAGTGTTTAATCATATGACTATATAACAACGTACTAAACATTATCGTACCTTTATCATAAATTGTACCACATTCTCTTTGGACAGAACCATGGCTTTCTTTGCCTCATATCCAACACTTTTATTTTTCAAAAATGATACCAGTTTATAATATCGACCAATATTCAAATTCTTCTTGATCATTAACATCTTTTTGATCGTGGAAAATTTGAACCATAATGAGGAACTTTTATATATTTTAGACTGAAAAGTAAGCACAATCTATAGAATAACAGTATATACGAGTAATATTGATATATCACCATACCTTTCCATTGAAATATGCGAGCAACACAGTTTCGTTCAAAATTGTCACATTTTTTCTTTCAACCAGGCTTGCAACGCACCGGATTCGTTTTGATATCTGTCCTTTGACCTACCAGGACATAAATCCGCTAAAGCTTCATTAGCTTATAGCAATTTTTTTTCAGAAATTTCAGTATCACATTCAGCTTGAAGCTCCATGCTTAACATTTTTAATTATTTGTGTATACAAAACAAATGGTTACCAATACAACGCATCGCCTAAATGTTTCTTGGCATAGCCATCTGGCCATCTAATATTTTTTACATAGCAACAAGTTTTTAGTCATGCAATTAAAAATTACGTTTCATTTGGTTTCAGTTGTGCGTAAAACGTTGTACGTACCTCAGGCCGAAAAAGGTTTACGTCCTTGGACGAATAAAAGCCCTCCGCTTCGCGTCGGGCTTCAAATTTTGTCCGCAGGCGTAAACCTTTTCTTTCGGCCCTCTATACGTAAATAACTATTATCGGAAGCGTACAGAACTGTCGAAACAGTAATAAAAAGTTTGAATGAATATAACGTAAAAGTAAATATAGGGAAGTGCTTGTTCCTTCAAAATGAAGTTGAATATTTGAGGCACAAAATTAACAGTGAAGGTATACATCCTACTACCGAGAAATTAAGAGCCATAAATGAGGCACCACAACCCAAAAGTATTACGCAATTAAGTTCTTACCTAGGTCTGATTAATTATTATAGTAAAGTTGTACCTATGATATTGTCACACCTAAAATCATTATACAAATTACTATAAAAAGGTGTTGATCTTAAATTTGGCAGCAAATGTCAAGAAAATTGAGTAAAAAGTTCATAAATGAAAATCAAATATTAACATATTATGATCCTACAAAAACAATTGTCATAAAATGTGATTCAAGTTCGTATAGTGTCTTATGTCATCGGGTAAATTGTGTTGAAAAACCTGTATTATTCGTTTCTGGTATGCTTTCGAAAACAGAACAAAATTATTAACAACTTGAACGTGAAGCTCTTGCAATTATATTTAGTTTAAAACGGTTTCACAAATATATGTATATATATATATATATATATATATATATATATATATATATATATATATATATATATATATATATATATATATACGGTAGATCATTCGTTTTAGTATCAGACCATCAATGAAATGTAATCTTTAATCCTCAACGGAATATATCAGTTATGTCAACCTCTCGTATTATTACATGGAATTTAATTTTATCTGCTTATGATTATACGATAGGCCATAGAGTATAGAAAAGGTACACAAATGCCAGAAGCTGATATGTTATCTGGGTTACCATTACTTGACCCTACTAAAATTGATACTTCTTTACATTCATTTAATTTTTTAGAAGAAATTCCTGTAACATATATAGATATTGCCAAAGCTATAGATACAAGGACAATATTTTATGTTAAGTAAGAGAGTTTGTAAAAACAGGTTGGCCTAATAAAATATCGACAGACGAGTTAAAAACATAATTTAATAAAAGAAATGAATTATCGATTGAGTAATTTTTTATTTTTTTTAATAGAGTTGTAGTACTTCAAATATCACAGAAAAAAATATTATCACTTATTCATGAAAATCATATTGGGATTGTAAGATCAAAAATGTTAGCTCGATCAACATTTTGGTTGCCAGGCTTACAGCAGGACATTGAAACAATGATTAGTACATGTGACGTAAGTCAAATGACACAAAATAATAAAGAAAAGTATTTGATATCATGGCCGAAAACAAAAAATTGTTGTCAGAGGATACATGTAAATTTCTTTTATAAGAGCTATGTAGCTTATTTGTTGTTAGTTGATAGTAAATCCAATTGGATGGATATACATTGTATGTCAAAAGAATTAAATGTTACTTAACTATTGAGAAAATCAAACTTACATTTTATATCATAGGTTTACCACAAATTATTGTCAGTGGTAATGGTACACCATTTAATTCAAACTATTTCTATAAGTTTTGTTATGTAAATGGTATTGTTGTTCTCAAAGCGCCTCCTTATCACCCACAATTTAATGGAGTAGCTGAAAGACACATACAAACTGTTAAAGCGGCTTTAGAGAAGTATCTAGCACAAAAATCCACTTTGTCTATTGGTAAATTTCTTATTTTCATATAGAAACACCCCTTGTGCTAGTACAGGATTAAGTTCTAATGATTATATTTTTAAAATTAAACCCAGAACTCGTATTGATTTATTAAAACCAAACAAATGTACTGGTATTATATTTAAAGAACAATATGATATGATACCTATTAAAATGTTTTCTGTCGGGGACAAAGTATTTGTAAAAAATTTAGGACCATATTGGGCTTTAAAATGAAAAGAAGGTGTAATTAATAAAAGAATAAGTCCTGTTACTTATCTAGTTAAAGTTGATGATAAAATTATGTATAAGCATGTATACAGTGTAAGAAAAGCTTTAACAGATAGTAAAATTTATACTGCCCCTATATTAGATGAATTAAAAGAGAAAGAAATTGTTGATACCGAAAACCCAGTAGCAGATAATGCATCAAATAATGATAGTATAATACCATCAGATTCTACTAATAAGAGAAATAGTTTATGTAACACAGATGATACGAATAAGGAGTTCTCTGTAAGGCGTAGTAGTCGTATCCATAAAATGCCTGATCGATTAAATGATTCGAAATTTTAAATCTGTTCCTTAGTTATATTAAAAGCGATAAATGCCATATAATGAAAAATGTAGTTAGCTAGGCATTATGGATGACGAACGCTAGCAACTGATTGAGTATTGTAAAACAGTTGGAAATAAAGTGTCATTCGATGAATACCCACATCTAATTATTTATACAAATACACAACAACTACATATCCCTTTTGAGGATAGAAATTAAGTACAAACAAAAAAAGTTTTTAGAACAATGTGTATTTATATATTTATTTTTTAAATTAATATTTATTTTATACTCGAAAAAAAATGATACTTGGTTGTACTAAGACCTCACCAAGGCCGCACACTTTCTTATGTGCATATTGCGGCCGCACCAGGTATGTGAAATATGACACAAATAAACAAAAGTTTGCACTCGTGGCCATGCTTGTTCGCTAATTGAACCCTGTTTGGCTATTTTGCTGTCGCTTATAAAAATTTGTTTATTTTTACTCGAGTAAACTATAAATGAACATTACAACTTTAATGAAATATTTTATTTTGAAGAACTGTGTGAATTGATTTGTGCGTACAAGCTTTTCGAGTTCGTTTCTTAAATCTAATTCTACATTCATTCGATTTCACCAGCAAAGAAGCACCATGTAGCTCTTTTCATAAAATGCTTACGGATCCTTAAGAAACAGGCTTCGGACCCCTGAGGTTCGCCGACCAAAGTTTGAGAAAAACTGGCATCGAATTAATGTCATTAGTTTTCCGTAGACCTTACAAAGCCAAAAAGTTATGAATTGACTACATGGTTATCGTTCAAAACGTGAGTAATTATTAACCACACCTGAATCCACAGCAGTAAGCCAACAATATTTATGTTTTCTAAATAACAACTTGATTTATGTTCTTAAACTTCTTCTTCTTTCTCTTTGTGTTTACTCCTGCAGGGTGCAGGTTCCGCCTACATATTTGCGTACCCGTCTCGCTTGATCTACGACGACTTTTGGGGTAACGTTGACATGTTTCATATCTTCTTTCGTACAGTCGAACCACCGTTTCTTTGGTCACCCTTGTGGGTGTTACCATGAGAGAATAAAATGTAGTGCTTTCCTTAGTCTTAGTTTCTTCTCATTATATGACTATACGAACTAAGTCTTGCTTCTCACATTTTATCTGCTATAGGTGCAGCACATTAGCACATATACGCTTCCGCCTGCATATTTATGTTTCAAATATGTTCCTATATATAGCATGGTCAAATCGTGTGAAACCGAAGTACTGTTGGTGCATTTTTAATCTCACTTCTATCGCATGTAATATTTTTTGTTTATGTTTTGTTGTTATTGGCCAACACTTCACTTCGTACCGTAAGCTATAGGATACACTGCAGGCTTGTATATTTTGGCTTTAAAATGATCAGACATTTGACGGTTACAAAGTTCACTTGTCACCAGGTGCCATTTTAATTAGATCCTCGCATTGTTAAAATTTATATTTTTACTTTCCGCTACTCTCGGTAATGGAGGTATAGGGATCGAGATCCTGGTAAATGACCACGTTTTAAGGTTCCTAGAATCCAATTTTAACATTTTCACGATGGTGATGATGATGATGATGATGATTATGATGTGTGTGTATGTATATGTGTGTGTGGGTGTGTGTGCATGCGTGCGTGCGTGCGTCTGTGCGCGCGTGTGTGTGTTTACCTTAGATTTTGGTGAAAATCAGATAACCAAAAATGGCACTTTACTTGAAGCTCAAAATATTTTTTCTTCGAAAACAATCTTTAAATGCTATTTTCTCGATATTTATGTTATTATAAAAATTAAAGATTATTAAATTTTCTATAGGTTTGCATTAATACATTTTCTATATATTTTATGGATAAATTTATAAAAGTATCTATAATTTAAATCACAGATCCGGCGCTTTAAACAAACACAACTCCTTGATTAGACAGTTGATATCTCAAATGTATGTAACTGACAGATAAATGTAACTGTCAAAGAACTAATCATATGAAATTGATAATCGTAACGTTTTAAAAAGAAAATAGCGGGAGGTATTGTGTTGACCACTTCAGATTTTTTTTGTTTTATATTTTCAAACATCATAATGATATTTTTGTTCAAGTAGTTTTTAATGCTACATGTTATAATTTGTTAGAAATTAACTATTACTTTATCCAAAAAGATACAAGTATACAATATACTTACTGTACAACTTTACATTCTTATCATTCCAACTCTCAACTTCATTTTGTGTTTTCACACAGCGTAGGAAACAGATAATCTGCAAGTAACAAAGGATATTATTAAGAGGATGAAACTTACAAGATTACTGCTTTCTACGACACTATAATCTATTTGACCAAATACACACTTTTAAGAAGATAATATTTTCTTCTTAGGCCGCTATTGTTAAAATCAGAAATATTTTATTTTTCAGGTAGGAATTTCGACAAATATGACTTTCCGGTTTATACGTTTGTAAAAATTCCCGGATTTGTTAGTAAGAAGTTTATCACATCAAAGCAAAATACGTGTTTGTTTCGCGTTGAATTTGTTTACATTCGTGTTTACAAATATCAAAGAACTCAAAAAAAAAAGTTTGTTCTTTATATTGATTAATGCGCATAATCAAAGGACGTTGCGGCTTATTTTTTAATTTAATTAAATAGTTAATTCGTCAATTTCTCCTCATGATGTGCATTGGTTGCTTATTAAATTGAAATCCATAATATGACAAAACAGGCTAACACGTATAGAATTATGAATTTGCTTTAAGTAGTTTTCAGAAAAGTATGCTTGTAAAAATAAAACAGGCACTCCTATCTATTATGGAGAATACATAATAGGTCAATTTTATTTTATAAATGACTAAATCGGCCGAACCCATAAATATAAATACCTATAATGAGAAGCATTTCCAATTATTGTAAGTAATAACTTAAATTTTTAATTTTGGTAAAGCAATAAAGAATAACGAAAATGTTCTATATTATCAAACAAGCCTAAATAAGTTTCTAGAAATAATAATTTATTTATTTATATTTATATTTTTGCAATTTTGTAATTTTTAAAAATAATATTCAGAAAAACAAATTACAAAAATTATGTTAGAAAAACATTTATTGACATGTTGACATCTCATTTATATTTATTTCATATAATTTTTTTTGTCATATATATAAGAAAACAAATTTTGAAGCGGGATTTAGACAATTAAATGAAATTTAGTGGGCGGAAATAATTTTGACACTCTTTTTAATAAAGTCAAGCTTTCGGTTTATTTAAAACCATCCTCAGGACTCTAAAATGTGTTAAAAATTTTGTTGTACAAAGATTTTTTGACAATTTTAGTGTAATACTTACACTTACTTGAGATATAGAAGTAAAATTTTCACAACCAAACATAATATGCGAATTTTGAGTTAGACTTAAGTTTAGACATTGTCATATATAATAAAATTATAAATTTTGTACAAGATATACGTCGTTTTACATTTTAAAACAAAAATTATTAAAAAATTTGATGATTGCTGCGAACAACAAGAAAAAACCAGAAACTTTTCAAAGACTGGTGGCGCCGGATAAGTGGAGTAGGGAAAAAAACACCCAAAGTTGAGTTTAGGCGGGAATGTACGAATGAAGGTCAAATAAGATATATATTCATAGTTATAAATGTAATACGATAAGAAAGATCTGATGACTCTAATATAATAATATATTTGTGAAACTAGAACTAAAACTAAAATGAATAATATGTTTCACCATGTACGAGCTGACACTACTATAGAAATTAATAACTTTAAGTTTGTTGGATAGCAATTTTGAATAAAAAATGTCTTATAAATATTAATACTTGTATATGTACGTCTTATTCTGTCTAGCTGCTACAAGAAATTATAGTTTTATTAGTAGCATAGTTTTACTATTTTAATTAGACGAACATATCTCAATTTTTGTTGTAGATTAGATTTTAGCAATTATTTGAAATTTCTTACAAAACCGACATTCGGCATACACTTATATAAAGATAGTCTGAAAAGTTTTGAGTCTAACACAACATTTTTTTCAGTAAAATTAAATTATATTTTTCTACAAAGCCTCATTTTAAGTCTATATACCTACTTTTCCCAGCGATGCTCTAACCTCTTTAACCAGTCCAAAGAGTAGTTAGCGTCTTGCTCTGCAAATAGGCTTTTACGGATGTGATGAACTCTTAGTTCAATGAAAATCTCTAGCCTCCAAGCAAACTTTGATCTGAGAAAACAGAAGAACGTCGCTGGAGGTCAGATTTTGTGAATCAATCGAACCGCATTTCGCCAGGGTAACCGTCGAAATGTGGGGCGCTGTATTGTCTTGAAGGAACGGCACTTTCTTTTTCAAATGCGGCCATTCTTTTGCAATTTCTGCCTGCATCTTCAAGTATTGATGTTTAGTAATCCACCGTTATTTTTTTAACGTCCGACTGGTATGTTATTATTATAACAACCTTGCTGCAGGGTTGTTATATACCAAACAACACCCTAGAGCGTGTTATGATTTGTTTCTATGGTAATGTTGTCAATAAATTGATATTGATACTGGAATAAAGCCTAAAAAACAAGCAAAAATTCATAGCCTACCTACTCCGCAAATTTAATTAAAACGTTCTGATCCGGAATCCGTAGAATATTAGAAATTATAGTCGGACATTAAACGTTGCACGCACCACGGGAGTTAAACGGGCAATAATGCTTTCGGTCAACATACACATCTCGGGCCAGAGGCCCTCGACCTGTTGACCTCAGGTGTTATTGTCCTTATAACACCCTTAATACGTTAATTACTATAACCTCATCAGAGTCTACACTCGTACATTCTTTATTAAACTCAATGCACAACAAAAGTATGTATTTGTGCGTAAGTGCATGTATGATTGTGGAACTGTATATTACATGTAAGTATGATAATGCTCATGTAAATGTTGCATTTAATCATTTGATTTCGAATGTTTGTAGACATTGACGAAGGTAAGTATATACCGAAATGTTGGTTTCCTAACGTATTCTCTAATATGCATTCGGTTACTTTATGTACTTGTTTTATTCTGCATTAAAGCTTAGCTTATGTAAGCTTTTTAGCCAACATACAAGTTGCCTTTTACTGACAATACATTTTAGCGTCGTACTAGACACTGTGATAATAAATCAAACTTAGTCATAATCGTTCATAACGGTTGAATAAATGTCACTTATAATGCAAACTGTTACAGCCTAAATTATGCTATTTGCAAATTATAAATTAATAAAATCAAGTGGGATATTTCACATAAAAAATTGTTTTTTCTGTAGCAAATTTTTATATACTTTTTTGCACGATAGGATTTTTTAAATGGTTACCGACAGGGTTTCTAAGACAGTAGGTTTTATTTACAAATTACTGAACGGTAAGTGACGTGAATCACTACACTATTTTATACGATATATATATATATATATATATATATATATATATATATATATATATATATATATATATATATATATATATATATTGTACGAACGAGTTTTTTAATGTTTACCGATGGGGTTTCCAAGGCAGTAAAATTTATTTACAAATTACTGATTGGTAAGTGATGTTTATTATTTATCAATCAGGAGACGGAGGCGGTAAGTAAGAAACAACGATCGAAGCTTACTTTAAAAATGATTTTTTAATATGTTAAAATAATTTTTTAAATCTTGGTTTTTTTAATTTTGTGCGTCGATCGTGCAAATAAAACGTAATAAGCATTGCGGCCAGTAAGTGCTCTTCTACCGGTATCGGATGTATTGGATATCTCGACTTCGTTTCGATATCCAAATTATCCTTACTCGATAAGAAGCACTTACTGATCTTAACACGTAAATAACTATTTTCTGCACAAAATTATGGATCAAGTGAAGACAAGGGCAGATAAAATAATACTAATACCAAGGGTAGTTAAAGTCAAATTAAATTAAGTATATTATAAACTTAGTCGGTCGGTGTTAATTAACTTCAATTGTGCAATTAATATTACCACAAAGATCAATTGTTGAAATAGAACCACGACGTAATTTTAAAATTGTGCTGTAGTAATAATTTAATTTATAATTGTTTTAATTTTTTAAAGCTGTATAAAACAAAATAAAATTTTAAACACGACGATAAAATTGAATTATTTTATATAAAAAACAGTAATTATTTGGGTTATAATAATTGAAACTTAGATGCATTAGTAACAAAAAAGAAATTCAATTATGAAAATTAGGTTTGTGTTCAATTTGAAAGTGTAATTAAAGTGATTGCATCCCAGAATGACGTCTACACTTAACAGTACTTTGATGGAGAAGCAGTACCCAGTATACATGAACCTGAAATGGTACAAAACGATATTTTATTGACTTAATTTCAAAACTTTTCAACTACAATAATATTATATATATATATGTATTTCGCAACATTTCTAAGTAGGTACCTATTTCTAATTACTAGTTGTGTATGGTAATTATGGTTTTATTAAAATATATATATATATATATATATATATATATATATATATATATATATATATATATATATATATATTAATAAAACCATAATTACAATACACAACTAGTAATTAGAAATAGGTACCTACTTAGAAATGTTGCGTATAATAAAATCAAAAATTTGTGAAATATATATATATATATATAAATTATAAATAATTTTTTTATATGTGCAAATACATTTTTTTAAATGATATTTATATACTTAAATTGCTGTCACCTTTATCCCTCAAAGGTACAACTATAGAAATAAAAAGATAGATTTGTCTAAATTTTTATACAAGTTCCAAATTCCTAAAAAATGTCACATATCAATCCTTTAACTTGTCGAACAAAACGTATTTCAAATACTTATTAGTAAAGTGTTTTTCAATACGTCTTTATTGTTATCTAAAAAGCATAAAAGGTGAATTTTTAAGAGTTTTGATTGTTTCTAATGGAGCGTTTCTAACAGAACGACAAAGATAAAACGCTGTAATTTAAGGTTAAGCACCGGCAATTTGCACGAAAATAACAGGAAATAATTTTTATTTCCCTTTTATAAACATTTTTAAAAAGAATGAAATTTACACAAGCTCACAATTTTCTGTACTATGGATTGGTAGAAAATTTTAATGATCAATGAAATTTTACTGTTTCATTATTCTTACTGTTCACAGTTGTAAAATTTTGAAAAGTCTATAAATCCAGCAATTAGTTTCTGCAAATAAAAATATTTTTCAAGATGAAATAATCAGCAAGGTACTAGCGCTAGATGTGTTAAATATTTATCACATGCATGCTGAGTACTCTAGCTCATTTCCAAGGCTTGCTATGATAACTCGCTGAGATAAATGACAACAGTTTTACTTTTCGTATCGTACTCCAACCTAAAATTTACGTATTCATCATAATTACTTCAACTTCAACCGACCGAATTATTATTACATGAGAGAAAATTTAAACTAAGCATTTGAGATTTTAGCAAATATTAACCTAAACTAACATGTATAAAGTAGTTTCAAAGTTACTCCACTGTTAATACAAAATCTATTGTCGTAAGTAAAATACAATTAATACAGACATTTATTGTGAATTAATGACATTACAATATTTCAACTGATTTTCTTTAAAGTTACATAATTAGTTAAATTATGTTCATTTTATATATATTTTTACCTCCCGTCTTGCCGAAGGCAAGGGAGGTAATGTAATCGGTCCAGAAATTCGTTGGTGAGTTTTTAGTAAATAAGCACAACACGTTTTTACTATTTTTACGATGATATCTGTGTGTGTGTGTGTGTGTGTGTGTGTGTGTGTGTGTGTGTGTGTGTGTCTGCGTGAGTGCGCGCGTGCGCGCGTGTGTGTGTGTGTAGATTCACCACTCTAACTCAAATACTATCATTCAGAAAATTTTGACATCTTGTTTTTCTACATTATTCTAATATAAGAAGAAGCCATTAGATTTTGGTGGAAATCAGATAACCGGAAATGATACTTTACTTGCAGCTCAAAAAGTTTTTCTTAAAAAAATACAATTAAATGTTATTTTTTCGAGATTTGTTTGATAAAAATAAAAGATTATAAAATTTTCTATAGGCCTGCATTATTACTTTTTGTAAATATTTTATGGATAAATTTATAAAATTATCTACAATTTAAACCCTAGAGCCTACGCTTTAAACAAATATGACTCCTTGGTGCGTGCGTGCGTGCGTGCGTGTGTGTGTGTATGTGATTTTTTCCTCCAAGATAATTCTTAAAACAAACTTTCAGTTTTCCGTATTTAAGCTATTTACATTCATATAAAGTGTTGATTAGATTTTGGGTAAAATAACATATTAGATTTTGGCAAAAATTAATAAACCGGAAGTGATAGTTTACTTGAAGCTTTGAACATATTTTCGTGAAAAATATATTGATACAAACCAAAACTTTTCAAATTTGGTATTTAAGACTTTTATATTACGTAATAAGAACGGCATATTACATTTTTTCTAAGATTGGTAAACCGGAAGTAGTACTTTACAGAAAGCTATAAAAAGATTTTCTTGAAAAAATATACTAAAACATGATCCAAAACTTATCAAATGTGGTATTTGAAACTCGTATATAATATGAAACAACATATTATTAGATTTTGACTATACTTATATGATAAACCAGAAGTGGTACTTAATTTGGAGCTCTTAACAAATTTTCGAGAAAAAACAAAATATAATCCAAAATTTTGTATTACAGACTTATTATATTTATTGGAACAACAAATTAGATTTTGTTTACGTACAATCAATCGGAAGTGATACTTTACTTAAAGCTCATTGCTATTTTAAACATGGAATTGACGGGAGGTTATGTGCTGACCACATCAGATTTTTATTTGTATAATTCACTAAAAATTTAGACAAAAACAAAATATAGAAATAAAAATATTTTTAATGCTTATTGCAGACAAAGTGTTAAAAAAAGATGTAGGAAGGAAGGTTTAAGATTTTAAAGTTTAAAAAAGTAGCAGCTTCACTGCTTCGGCGACCTATCTTGGACAAGGCAGAAAAGAATCTTTGAATTTAGACTAGGCAGTGAATTTGCTAGTTTGCCGTGTTGGTGTTAAACACAGTTTTTTCGCCGATTATTTACAATTAATATTAATTTTAAAAATATAAAAATTCAATCATTAAAGCGTCAAACGATTTAATTGAATTTTAATACAACGAAATAATAATATAATCTGTTAGTGCTCAATTGTGTTCCATAAGAACTCCAATCTATACATTTTCTTTAATCAATGATAATACTTTGTTTTAGAGTCTATGAAACGTGTTTATTCAAGGTAAACTCCATTGAATTGTTATATCAAAGATATTGGTCCATATTCAAAGAATTAATGTAATTCAATTAAGTTAATTATTCCTGTACAAATTGCACGTAACAAAAGACCGCTATTGCGCATAATACAAAAATAATTAATTTTACTAATAATTAAGCATTCATTCCTACTATGAATACGAACCAATATCTTTCTTATATATATATATATATATATATATATATATATATATATATATATATATATATATATATATATATATATATACGTACAGGTGACTGAATGTAAGAAGAATTTTATTTTCATTAACAAACATAAAACGTAATCAATAAAAATTTCATTTCATTAACTACCATGTAAACAGTAAAGTTTTGGAGCAGTAACAGAGAAGATAAGCCGTCAATTGAGCCGCTGAATCTTCCTTTGAGTTGATTTAGGGTAGGAAGGTCAAAATATGGTAAGCAAAAGGTAGGATATTTTGGTAGGGCAGATTCACGTTACTTACAGGGATCTGTGTTGCACTGTAGGTAGGTATGTTTTGTAGGTGCTTCTATCTTTGTAACATGTTTATACCTAAGGTTGATTCGAGCTGTATGTTCCGAGTTCGACTATAGGTACAGTATTTATCTTAAAAATATGACTTGACATTAATAACGCGTAACAATGTCATAAATGTGAAATTTTAATAGAATAATAGGTAAACAGTGGCAACAATAATGTATATATAATAAAATGTTTAGTTTTACTGTTTTGCAATTTTGAACGGTACTGTACATTGTTAGCACAAATCAAATTCTTCAGTTTATATAATAGTAAGAAATATGTAAAAAATGGCAGCTGAAAAAGGCAACGAAATTTACAGTGAACTTGTGAAGTTAAAGAAAAGTGAGCTAATTGATTTAATTATCTTAAAACGGCTTCCTGTACATCATGGTGAAAATGTAATTTTAAAAAACTACATAAATTCTGGTTTTAAAAATAGTGACGCCTCAGAAGTAGACGAATTTGTTGACGCGGGTGATAACCTAAGTTTTGAATCCAAAGACGCAGCGTTAAGGGAAAAGTGTATGATTCTTGAAAAATTAAATCATCATCTTGAAAAAAGAATAGATGACCTAGAATTAAACATCGATTTCTACAAAAACTTTAAAAATGTGGTTAATTATGACAAGGTGGCCTGGTCATCACATCAACCTGACCAACAGCCACCGACATCTAACAATAGTGAATTTAAATTATACAAAAACAAAATCTTTCCTGAATCTTCATCGAAGTCGGCAATTAAACAACCTGTTTCAACAGCGGATAATATTCAAAATAAAAATAAGAAGTCTGACCATGTGCAAAAACAAATAATTCTAACCAATAATAATAAACAGAATTCTATAACCTTAATAGGAAAAGATGAAAATAATTTAAATATTCGTAGTGCACCCAAATATGCCTGGTTATATGTTGGAAAGGTTCACCCCGATACAACTGAAAATGACCTAAAGAGTTTTCTGACAAAAAAATGTCCCAAGAAAACATTCGAGGTAAGAAAGGTGTCAAAAGAAACAGCAAACAATAGTTCCTTCCGTGTTCAAGCGGAGTTTGATCTGCTCGATGAATTAAACACCGAATCGTTTTGGCCCAATGGAATAGCAGTTCGGAGATTTAAATTTTTTCGGCAACAAAAAACAACTAGTAGCCAGCAGTCAAACTGAAACAGTTCCAATTACTTCGCAGTGTGTGTCAAGTGTACGAATTATGCATCAAAATATACAGTGCATACGTAATAAAATCGAAGAATTTGAAATATTTCCCGATGGACATCCCGCAGACATTCTCTGTTTTTCAGAGCACTGGCTGGAAGAAGATGAAAAATTAGCTTACACTATAAAAGGTTATAATTTAGCTACAGGTTTCTATAGAAAAACTCATTCTCATGGAGGAGTGTCAATTTTTTGCAAAAATAATATTACTTTCGATACATTAGATTGTATTCAGGAATTTAACATTGAATTTGAATTTGAATGCTGTGGTATCAAATTTGTACAAAATAATATCTTAAATTATGTACTGGCTCTTTACAGATCCACAAATCTTGACAGTTTTTGTAAACAGTTAAATATGTGTTTATCTAAAGTTTTGTCACATCATTATCCTATTAATGTATTTATTTTAGGGGATATTAATGTTGACTTTCTTATTGATAGCAACCACAAAAAACAACTACTTGATGTAATGAATTCTTATAACCTATTTCATGTCATTAATGAACCCACTCGAATATGTAAAACATGTGTGGATAATATTTTTACAAACATAGACCCCCACAACTACACATCTAAAGTATATCACAACAATATATCAGATCATTCAGCTCAAAGGATACAAATCAAATTTAATACAAATTCTGTGGTAAGTAACTCTAAAATTGAAAAAAGATTATTCACGCAAGAAAATTTGTACAACTTTCTACGAAAATTAAATCAGGAAAACTGGTCTGATGTTTATCGTTACAATGATGTAAATACTTGTTTTAATAATTTTCTCAATACATTTTTGTACTACTTTAATTTAACACATCCAAAAACTCTGCTTTCAATTAAAAATAAAAATATTAATTCTTGGATAACAAATGAGTTAAAAGCTGAGTCTGTAAGAATAAAAGAATTATACATTTTATATAAAAATGGATATAAAGATAAGAGTTATTACAACACTCAAAAAAATGATTATCGTAAAAGGATTAGAGAGGCAAAAGCTAAATTTTATTCTGAAAATGTTGAAAACTGTAACAATAATTCAACTAGGATTTGGCAATTAATAAAAGGTAATCTGAACATGAACAATATAAATGCTGTCAAAAAAATTAATGCGCTGAAAACTGAAAATAATACTGTAAATAATCCATTAGATATTGCTAACTTGTTTAACACATACTTTGCAAATTTACCAGACAATCTTATAAAAAATTTACCACAAATTCATGCAGCGCAGTTACCGGTAACAAATAACACTTCTCAAATCTCAATTTTTCTAGAACCAGTAACAGTAGCTGAGTTAATATCAGTAATAATGTCTCTTAATAATTCTTTCTCTTGTGGAATTGATGAAATTTCAAATAATTTTCTAAAAAGTTGTCACAAAGAAATTATTGCTCCTTTGACTTATTGTGTGAACTTATCTATTTCAAAAGGAGTTTTTTCAGATAAGTTAAAGTGCAGTAAGGTTATACCATTACATAAAAAAGGCGACAGAGATTTAGCATCAAACTACCGACCCATTACTCTAGTTTCAGTCTTCCATAAAATTTTCGAGAAAGTTATGTTAACAAAAATTTTGCATTTTTTTGAAAAAAACAAAACAATAATTAAAGAACAACACGGGTTTCGAAAAAGATATAGTACAATCTCAGCACTTGATAACCTCCTGGATAAAATCTACGATAACTTTGATAAAGGAATAGATACGTTTGGTTCCTTTTTGGATTTATCAAAAGCCTTTGATTGTGTTGATCATTCAACTCTTATTAATATTGCAGAATATTACGGTCTTCGTAGAGTTTGTTCTAATTGGTTAGAATCTTATTTAAAAAATAGATACCAAATAGTAATATATAACAACCAAAAATCTAATCTACAGTCACTAAATTTCGGTGTACCGCAAGGATCAATAATGGGACCGATCCTTTTTACTCTATACTTGAACAACATTAAAGAAATTTTAAATTCTCAGGAATTCGTAGCCTACGCGGACGACTTAACACTTCTTGTTCCACAAAATGATAACCTGACTGCATCGTTAGAATTACAAAATTTAATTCGTAACCTGTCAAATTGGTTTGCCTCTTTGAAACTTACTTTAAATACAAACAAATCTTCTGTAATGCTATTTTCAAATAAAGTACGTCAAACAAGTGCTCTTGTGAGATGCAACAATGAGTCTCTTCCACAAGTTAAGGATACTACAGTATTAGGACTTAACATTCAAGAAAATCTAGGTTGCAATAATCATATTGATATGTTGTGTAAAACTCTGGCTTCTCTTTGTTACTTAATAAAACGTCTTCGAATTCTCAGTGATGTACAAACTGCAAAAACCTTTTATTTCGCCAAATTTTATTCCGTATTGTGCTATGGGATTATTTTTTGGGGTTGCTCAACATCATCAATTAGAGTTTTTAAATTGCAGAAAACAGCTGTGAAAAATATATTTCAATTAAATTCTCGATCCTCTTGCCGAGAGTTGTTTAAAAATGAAAAACTTTTATCTTTTCCCTGTATTTATATCTTAAATGTGGTTATTCATATTAAAAAAACGATTAAATACTAATGAAACATACAGTGATATACATAACTTTAATACCAGGGGTAAAGATAACTTATTAGTTCCGAGAATCAGACTAAATAAATCAAAAAATAATCCAAATTACTGTGGATTAGTCTTATACAATAGACTGCCGCAAGTCTTGAAAAACTTACAAGATTTAAAAAAATTTAAATATGAAGTAAAACAATTTTTAATTAGTAAAACTTACTACAGTATTGAGGAATATATGAATGACTAATGACAAAACATTTTCATTTCAAACTAATAATGTTCTCCATGTTGTATGTAGCTTTTATCTATATAATCTGTGCAGAATTTAATATCTGTGTGTTAACGATAACTATTTATTTTGTGTCAATATTTTGTATTTTACAGTGTACTTTGTGACCTTTTCTATACCATTTCTGGTCTGTGAAATAAAGTATTTATTATTATATACTATTATATTTTATAATTACAGAGTACATAAATATATCGTTTTCTCCGTTACTTATTAAAAAATTAGTACTAATAAACTAATGATTTTACATTTATACATAACATGTTACAAGATACAAGTTACAATTGATTTAAAGCATGAATTAGTGTTCATAAAATTATTAGAAAATCTATAATTTTATATTAAACATTACTGGCGGTGTGTAGATTTAAATGTATATAAACAAAAGAAAAATTGTACTAGTTATTTGTAAGATTCTAGAAAAATGAAAAATGGTCGAATGAAGTTTTCACATTTCTCAAAAATTATGATTTTTTCACAGGCCAGAATAACGGTATTGTGTACAGCATTTCTTGGGGTGGGGAAATTTTTGTTTCACTTCTTATTCTGTTGTTGCGAATCGAAATGATCACACTTGAAACTCAGGTAAAATATATGTTGTATTTTTAATTATATGAACACTAATTTTCTTATATTTTTTAGGATCATGATTTAATGCGAAACTAAATAACACGATACATGCAGGTTAGGGATCAAATTATTTTCCACAAAAAATGTAGAAGATTGTGTCGATTGTAGAAAAATGTGGCAATTTGATAAACATTGAAAAACTAGCAACATTTTCAATAAAACTTTAATAAACAAGTTTTTTGATCGCATATATTTAGTAGTCAAATTTTGTGCGTTACCTGTAAAAAAAAGATCCAAAGAAACTGAAAATATTTGTATAGGACCTGTAAAGAAAAGAGTAATAATGGCCAGTGATCGTAACCTGTTTTTGAACTCTATATTTTATTAATAATTAATTAATTTTATTAATATAATAAATATATTATCCTAACATATTACCCATTGCTAGGTAAGTCAGTATGTTTTGTACGCAGGTATCGTTAATGGTGATAAATTATTCGTCCAGGCGTTTACCAGGCGTCACCTCAAAGATGAAATATATCATGTAACAAACTTACAATATATGTCATTTTAGTTATGTAATTATATTTTGTTTAATTAAGCGAATAAATTTATTATTATTGTATGTTTATGTAGTTTATCATTTTTTTTTTGAATCTTAGTAATAATAATAAAATACTTTTCAAGACATTTACAATGTTCTTTCGTAAGGTTTCATCTAAATCGCTATGAATAATTTCTAACAACTATATAGGCATTTGCAGTTAACTTGTGTTACGTAAAATTCCAAATCACTTTAAAGCATTTGTATAAACCACTATAGGCAATTAAGCACTTGCATCCCACTATATGAAGAGTCGCAACTTGTCTACCTGGGCGTGAGACAGGATTTCCTACACTAAACAGAGTTTGGTTCATCGACATTTTAAACAGACAGAATTGTTCTACCTTGGGGTCGCATATAATTTCAACCCATGAAGGTAGCTGCAGCTATGTCAAAACTTTACGGTAAACACTAGTTATTTTTAAAATATTTCAATACCTACCTATGTATATACATTTCCTTTGATCAAATAAAGTTCTAGTTTATTACCTCATGTAGAATTTTACTTCCTACAATACCTGGTTCATTCTAATTTAACTTATTTGATGTATTTCTTTGGTAAATGTTGGCAGAAAACTGCTTACGGCATTGTGAGAAATATTAGTAACTTCAAAGTAAACTGAAACTTAGGTTATTCGATCTACAACCTATCATACACTAACAGGACAAATTTCCCTGAACTGTAAAACCTCGAACTAGAAAGTAAATATTTAGTACAAATATTAGCTTTAAGGGGAATGTAAAGTCACATATTTTTAGGTACAAATCGTCCATTCTTTCTGTCAGTATATCTCAGAAACTATACAAGATATAAAAAAAATTCTTGAAATATTATAAAGAACATATGTGTTAGTTTGGTATGAAGTTAATTATTTTACAATAAACTTTCATATATTAAAGATAATAGTAAACAAATTATATCAATTTTCAGATACATATTTCCTACATTTTAAAATTGTTTTTGTTAAATATTTTAACTGTAGGACATAGTTTAAACCTTAATTGAACTATATTACAAAAAAGAAAATTCGTTTTTTGAGTAATTATCAAGAAAATACAACAATTGTAAACATGAAAATATAAATTTTTTGCTTCAAAGTTACTTCAATCAGGGTGTGATTCGAGCACAGGTCCGTCTGTAATCCCCTCCATTCGCCAAAAGCAACCACCAATAGGACAACAGATTAAAACATTTACCTAGCCGCCAAATTTTCAATCGTTACAATTTAATATCAAGTTTTATAATCATTTTTGATAAAATATTTATGTACATACACACTTGTATGTACGAGTATATAAACAATAACTATATATTACAAAAAAGTAGTACGAATATTATAAATAGTTAAGGTAATCGTCTTGTTGAACAAATAATTTTGTTGTTGATTATTGGAATTAGATAAAATAATACTTTCGGTATCTGATTTTGAATGTTCACTCTTTTTCATTCATAAATATGTAATGTAAACATATTTTATTTGTATTGTCTACACAAAATAATTAAACATTAAATGAATATCATGCTACCTGTATACTACCTATCGTTATAACGCAGCACCCTATTGGTTGATTATAGAATAATTATGAAACATGATTGGGTAAATAAATCCCTCCACTTACAGAAAACTACCCCAATGACAATATAATAATTATATTTCTATTTTGGCCATAGCATACAATGATTTATAAAATTTAATATCTTTATATGTCTCTAACTCTTTTGCCCATATTCATAAGCACTCGTAAAGAATCAAAACGGCACGTTATAATTTTTTACAAATTGAATCAAGATTGACAAATTAAATTTTATTTTTTCTTTGTGTCGACTGTTTCTACTCGATAAAAATTATAACGAATCGTTTAAATTTTTACGAGAGTTTATGAATATGAGCATTTATCTTTTAAATATAAAGGAAATCTATAATCAAATCGTACAAAGGATGAAATATTCTTTAAAATTTATAGTAACATAAATGTCAAAAATGACATTTAACTTTTTTTTAGTTTTAGTTTAAACTTGTGTTTTTGTTCAATATGTAAACCTTAATTGAACTATATTACAAAAAAGAAAAATCGTTTTTTGAATAGTTATCAAGAAAATACAACATTTGTAAGCACCAAAGCATAAATACTAGCATTTTGCGAAGAATCAAATGCGTATGAATTACACTTTTGCCGAATGGAAGAGTTTCTGGCATTGTTGTAAACTAACTGTAAAATTGTTGATTACAACAATCCTTTTAGATTATAACCTAATACAAATGATTACAAGAATCTATGTAACAAACGAAATCTAGCATTTTTTGAAGAATTCGAAATATAGCATAAATTTTTTAAATTTAGTTTGCAATTATGAGGGGCCTGAAGTATAATTTTGCACAAAAGTGCATTTTAACCACAAAGCGGCACTAAACTATTTTTTTCTTCAAGATTGTCTCCGTAATTCTTATCACAGGTTCTTAAGATAATAATATCAAAACAAATGCCAAATGTGTAAGAAACGACAAACACAAGTTGTTGTTTTTTTATATTTGTCTCTTAATATTTTTTTTTCACTCCAGTAAATTAATTATTCTTTTTTTTTCATGTTCAAAACAATAAAATATGGACATATTATATCGTTGAAAAGATCAAACGAAGATCAAAATTTCAAGTACTTTTGAAGACATTTCGGCCGATACAATTTTGCTATTTACCATTTCTTATTTTCAATAACAAAATATATTTCGTTTTGAAGCAATAAATAAGATAATAGGATTATACCTTTTTCACTAATGACGTTTAAACAGGCACTGCAGGGGGTACAACTACAAACATATAATGATATTAGCAAACATTTTATAATCTTATTATTGAAATAAGTAAATTTATCCTGCTTATTTCAAAGGGACCAAAGATAGGGAATTTCAATTGAGAAGGTAATTCTAATTACATTTTTACTGTCTGATAATGCGTGATAACACATTCTGGGAAACGAGAATGATCAACTATTTACAAAAATTTTACATGCGCTGTCATAGATTCTAGATACAAAAGAAAAATGCCTATTAGAAATCCGCCAAGAAAATAAATTTTTATGAATTAACTGTTTAAATTATATGCGATGTGAAAACTGTTATTATTATTTTATTATTTATATTTACCTATATAATAATCTTTTATATAATTTTAATTTTTTATGTATAAACAAATAAAAACCATTCAATAATTATGCATTAAATGGGTTGAAGTTCTATATTTATTTCGTTTGAAATACAAACAAATAAATCTTAATTATTGACTCAAGCATTCAAAGTTGCATTTTTGATTCTAAATAATTTTACTTCTTCGGATTGTATTCGCCTAAAAAACTGCTTACAATGTGATAATAGCTTATTTATTATTATTATTTGTTATCTAACCAAATTAAAAAATATGTAATATTCTATATTTTCATGTAGATAAAAAAAGTGAAAAATAAAATTGTTTTTACAACATTGAATTGTGCGGCACCATACCACTACATCAGTATTACGTTAGGATTTAGGAATTGGGTGGACAACATTTAAGTTGTACTGTTAGAATCGGCATTTATTTCTTAAAGTTGACCAAATGTAAACTGATTATATTTTGAATATGAGCAGCATTATAGTTGTACTGGTTTGCAGTAACCAATGCGATCTTAGTTAGTAGTAGGCAGGGTAAGGGTTGCAGTTACCCAAATAATTTATCGTACGTTTCATGCACATTTACATCAAAAACTTGAGGGTCTACTTGCGCTGTGTGATGCAGAGAAACTATACATTTTAAACATGCAAAGAAAAAGATGGAAAATTAGGAACGGTCACAGGCCGCCTGTAATCTGAAAAACTATTTGACTTTACATCCCCCTTAAGTGACTTATTACTACAACAGAGTATGTGACCAATTTTAATAGGTTATTTATATAAAGACTAGACTTTAAACCTGTATGATAGGGTCTATCGAACTTTAACATTTTCCTTATCTTTATATCTATGTTACACTCTACTCTATTTCAAATTCTCACTACTTTCGAGCTTTCTACTTTCATCTTTTTGAAATATGGAATACATTTGAAAGTAAAGTTGCATATTTTCATTTCTTGACCACAAGAGCTATTTTAACATATATTTTTATAAGTAGGTACTCAAAAAGATAAAGTTATGTGACTCAAATTAATATCGGACTTAATATTTGAGAACAAAATCAGCTTTACGAGTATATCTACGTGATAGAGTATTTAAACGATTAACAGTAAAGACTTTCTAGAACTTTTCGCCAGTTCTATATATATTATACACTGTGACGTTTTGCAACATCGCTGTCACACGTTGTTCTATAAAAAGTTTAAGTTTAAAAAATTGTTAAAATTTCAATTGTAAAAATTTTGAGAACCTCAGATTTTATTGTAAGAATTTTTCGTTGAAGGACACATCGTAAATTTTGTATTCTCTTGCCATCTATAGTTTGTTTAACGAGAGTTTATTTAATATTCAATCGAAATATTATTGCCTTTTGTCAAAATTTACTTACTCCAGTTTATTTTTCACCTTATTAAATAGTCCAAATGTTTTTTTTCCAAATTTATTCTGTACTTTTTTATATAAAATTTTATTCGTTATTTCCCTGCGCATACTTTGGAGGGGTTACCTATGTCCGGATATAGATTGCTGAGCGGGAGAGTCGAGAGGGAGATTGGAAGGTTTTTTGAAGTCGAAGTCTGAGTTTGAGCTGTAGTTTGGTCGCCATGTGGAGTTGCAAGTTGGCAGCATGAAGTTTTTTTTCTTTGTTAAATTTCTTTTATTTGGCTAAATTTCCTAAGGAATCCAGCGAAGCAGTGTCTAGTAAGTGACTCGATCTTTTGATTTATTTTTTTGTATTTTATGGTTTGGTGCACTGGCGTGCCATGTAGTTTTGGCCGGTTAGTGTAACCACAGTTGGACTATTTTCGAGTCAGCAGCATTGTGGAGCTGGTTCTTTTTATTTCATTGTTGATATTTCATTTTTGTATTTTTTTTTATATTTCATTGTTTAAAATTTTTTGTTAGTTCATGTGGCTTCATGCTGTGAGCTCAGCGGTTCTAAACTTTTTTTATTAATTTCTATTTCGCTTAAATTTTCTTTTCATTACCTTGTTGCCTCTTTATCTAAATTTTTTCTTGTTTATTTTATTCTAATTTACTAGAGGCATGTTTAATTTAATTTTGAGTAATGGCGACTCTACGAGCTTTATATTATATTTCTTTGTATTTGTTGGGGCCACGTGTAGCTTTATTTGACTAGTTAAAAAAAATTTGGCCATGTAACTTTCTTGTTATTTTCTTTTGTTTCATTTTTATTTTACGAGCCGATAATCGGTCAGGCTCAGGTCCCCGTGTTCTTGGAACACTTCATTTTGTTGCAATTTACAATTTTTATTTCGTAGTTCAGTTTAAAAACCCTTCTTTCGTACCCTATCCTATCCCATCCTGTACGAATGTTTACCAACGGGTTGGAACGGGTAGTTCTTTTAATACTCAGTTAGAGTCACAGCTCGGACTTGTTTCCTTTTTTGTAGCCGGATCCGTTTCCTACGCACCTTTTCGCCCTTGCGAGCCCTTTTTGATAATTTTAGATTATCCTTTGGTTCGTGGTGTAGCTCTAGCGGGGAAATTAGCTCTAACGAGTAGTGAACTTTTAGCTCGCGCGGTTTTATTTTTTTTAGTCCTATTGTTAGCCAGGCGGCCAGTGCTTCTAGAATAGCCAGTCAATAGAGACTTACCGTTTCGTTTAAGTTTTATTTACGCCCTTCCCTTAGTCTGGCGGACCGAGCGCATAGTACGTTTGTAGGAAGGGTCCTTTCTACTTTTCGTCGGTGCCTTGCAACCCACAAGGCGCGGTTTTATTCCGTGAGCGCTGTTATAAAAGTTTATTTTTTCTACCTTCAACCCTTATCCTCTTTCCCTTGTAGTGCTGTATTTATTTGTTGGAATTGTTTTGTTTTTGTTTAAATTTAAATTCAGAATTTTATTTACATAACTTCCGGACGGGGTACAGGAGTCTTTCAATATTGTAATTTTTGTTTATAAAGTACCCAGGCTCTTCAAGCCGCTTTGTGCCTCCTAGTACAAGTTACTGCGGAGGTTTTTTTTTAGGGACTTAGTGGCTCTGGTGGATGGTGACTGACCCTTGGTCCCGGATTTCGGAGCTTTTGTTCCATCTACTAGTCTTGCCAGTCGAGAGCCTTAGATCCGCCGGACTACGGAGCCGTAGCCTTCATTTTTACTTCGTGGAAAGCCGCCTAGTTTTACACCACTGCAGGGTGAAACTAACACCGAACCAGCGACCGAGGGCTTCCTCCCAGTATCGCTTGTGCGGCCACGCGCTACTCCAGTTCCGGAGAAGGTCGACTGGGTCCCCGTTCTACGTTTGGGCCAAGGGTTCGGTTCTCACCACCTGAGTGTTCCAGCGTCAATAGTTAGGGGACTTTTTGTGCTGCCGCTGTATTTTTTACATCCATCCATACATCCATCCATACATCCATCCATACATCCATCCATACATCCATCCATACATCCATCCATACATTTATCCATACATTCTTCCATACATCCATCCATATATCCATCCATCCATATATCCATCCATACATCCATCCATACATCCATCCATACATCCATCCATCCATACATCCATACATCCATCCATACATCCATCCATACATCCATCCATACATCCATCCATACATCCATCCATACATCCATCCATACATCCATCCATACATCCATCCATACATCCATCCATACATCCATCCATACATCCATCCATACATCCATCCATACATCCATCCATACATCCATCCATACATCCATCCATACATCCATCCATACATCCATCCATACATCCATCCATACATCCATCCATACAACCATCCATACATCCATCCATACATCCATCCATACATCCATCCATACATCCATCCATACATCCATCCATCCATACATCCATCCATACATCCATCCATACATCCATCCATACATCCATCCATACATACATCCATCCATACATCCATCCATCCATACATCCATCCATACATCCATCCATACATCCATCCATACATCCATCCATACATCCATCCATCCATACATCCATCCATACATCCATCCATCCATCCATACATCCATCCATACATCCATCCATACATCCATCCATACATCCATCCATACATCCATCCATACATCCATCCATATATCCATCCATACATCCATCCATACATCCATCCATACATCCATCCATACATCCATCCATACATCCATCCATACATCCATCCATACATCCATCCATCCATACATCCATACATCCATTTATACATCCATCCATACATCCATCTATACATCTATACATACATCTATCCGTACATCCATCCATACATCCATCCATACATCCATCCATACATCCATCCATACATCCATCCATCCATACATTTATCCATACATCCATCCATACATCCATCCATACATCCATCCATACATCCATCCATCCATACATCCATCCATACATCCATCCATACATCCATCCATACATCCATCCATACATACATCCATCCATACATCCATCCATCCATACATCCATCCATACATCCATCCATACATCCATCCATACATCCATCCATACATCCATCCATCCATACATCCATCCATACATCCATCCATCCATCCATACATCCATCCATACATCCATCCATACATCCATCCATACATCCATCCATACATCCATCCATACATCCATCCATACATCCATCCATACATCCATCCATACATCCATCCATACATTTATCCATACATTCTTCCATACATCCATCCATACATCCATCCATACATCCATCCATACATCCATCCATACATCCATCCATACATCCATCCATACATCCATCCATACATCCATCCATACATCCATCCATACATCCATCCATACATCCATCCATACATCCATCCATACATCCATCCATACATCCATCCATACATCCATCCATACATCCATCCATACATCCATCCATACATCCATCCATACATCCATCCATACATCCATCCATACATCCATCCATACATCCATCCATACATCCATCCATGCATCCATCCATACATCCATCCATACATCCATCCATACATCCATCCATACATCCATCCATACATCCATCCATACATCCATCCATACATCCATCCATACAACCATCCATACATCCATCCATACATCCATCCATACATCCATCCATACATCCATCCATACATCCATCCATCCATACATCCATCCATACATCCATCCATACATCCATCCATACATCCATCCATACATACATCCATCCATACATCCATCCATCCATACATCCATCCATACATCCATCCATACATCCATCCATACATCCATCCATCCATACATCCATCCATACATCCATCCATCCATCCATACATCCATCCATACATCCATCCATACATCCATCCATACATCCATCCATACATCCATCCATACATCCATCCATACATCCATCCATACATCCATCCATACATCCATCCATACATCCATCCATACATCCATCCATACATCCATCCATACATACATCCATACATCCATCCATACATCCATCCATACATCCATCCATACATCCATCCATACATCCATCCATACATCCATCCATACATCCATTTATACATCCATCCATACATCCATCTATACATCTATACATACATCTATCCGTACATCCATCCATACATCCATCCATACATCCATCCATACATCCATCCATACATCCATCCATCCATACATTTATCCATACATCCATCCATCCGTACATTCATCCATACATTCATCCCTACATCAATCCATACATCCTTCTACGCTTTAAACAAACACAACTCCTTGGTTACACAGTTTATGTCGCAAATGTATGTAACTGACAGGTAAATGTCACTGTCAAAGAACTAATCATTTCAAATTAATAATAGTAAGTTAAAAAAAAAACATAGGAAATAGAACCACAGTTATATAGAATGGAACTTAATAGTTTCCAGCATAACTAAATAAGTATCTATATTTAAATTATCAAAAATTAAATGGCGGAAAGTGTTGTGTTGACATCAGATTTTTTAATACATGAAAGTGTGAAAAAATGTGCACTTTTTTAACGCTGCGGAGTGAAATAATAAAACGCTATGGCACTTTGTTTTACGCTCCCATTGCAGACGTAGAAAATCTGATGTGGTCAACACAATACTTCCCGCCATTTAATTTTAATAAATTTATATACACACTTACATATTAACTTATGCTGAAAACTATAAGTTCCATTCCGTTTAACTATGCTTCTATTTACTATTTTCTTTTTAAAACGTTTCTATTATTAATTTGAAATTAGTTTTTTGACAGTGACATTTATCTGTCAGTTGCATACATTTGAGATATGAACTGTGTAACGTGTGTAAGCAAGGAGTTGTGTTTGTTTAAAGCGTAGGCTCCGGAATTTAAATTACAGATAATTTCATAAATTTATCCTTAAAATATATAGCAAAAGTATTATTAAATTTTGATGAATTTAGTTTTTGTAAATAACTTCCATGTATACAGAATTTTGGTTTACACTCCTTTAGGGTACTTTTTTATTTCCTTTCAACAATGTATTATCATTCGTCTATGTTAAGAGTTAATTTAAAATTATAAATGATTTTACACTACATTATTGTGAAAGTAACTATTTTGCTTTTAAGTTAAACAATCGTAGCTTCAGAATGAATTATATTTTCAAGTACTATTATTTTTACTTGTGCTTATTTTAAAATATATGATTATATTCTTGTCGTTGACAATAGATAATATCACTTATACATAAATGAAATATAATGTTTGTGTTTCATATTTATTAAAATTGTAATAAATATTTAATGAGATGACTGATAACAAGATAAAATTTATATTTTACATTAAATATGAAATATGAATTTTATACTTCTCTGAAATAAATTATTAAATAAATACGATTAGCTAAGGTAGGACGACAATTGCGAAATTCATTACCGAAATAATTTGTAATAGGAGTGACAGGGCTATTGCTTTCTGTCTCTTACATTTTGATGTAAACTTAAAAATGTTTCAACTTTCAGAAATTGTACAAGATATTGGTAAAAAAACCGCAGACAATGTAAATTTTGAATTAATATATATATATATATATATATATATATATATATATATATATATATATATATATATATATATATATATATAGGTACATTTCAGTTATTATGATTTATTTATGTAGGGTGTCTTACGAAAAAAATATCAATACTACATATTCAATAAACAATTTTAAGCAACGTTTAAATAACACACCCGATTTCATCTCCTGCAGAAGAACCAACCTCTTCAAGATTGCTCTAGATTGCCCTACTCCCTAGAGGTTTATATTTTGGTCTCTAATTTGGAAACGGTAGCAGATTAATTTATGAAACTTAGGACAGGTACCATCCATCGTATTGTCCAGAAGACCATGCCAAGATGAGTGCAAATATTGTAGTCGACTGGAAGAGAAGCATTCTATCATCGCCTGGACAACAGTTGATAATTGGCAGCCCGGTGAACTACGCAAAGGCCAGGAAAATGGCCCGACCTTGAAAATTATGCTAGAATGAAAAGTAGAAGAAAGCAAACCAGTATGGAAAGCTTTTGCACCGCACTCTCAGATCGTACTTGGCACAATGGGACTCCATGGTGATTGAGGTTGGCCTATTAAAGCGTGTGATAGAAAATGCTGATGGAACTGAAAAGAGAACTCAGTTAGTTATTCCTAGGAGTAGAGTACCAGGCGTACTGAAAGAGATCCATGACGTATCTGGATCTGGAGGTGGCCATTTTGGTGTAAACAAAACTAGGTTAAGTGGAACAAAAATGTTAAAGATTGATGCAATAAATGTATGGATTGCGCTGGAAGCAACATCCACATAGGCGACGAAAAGCTCCAATGACTCAATACAACGTTGGCAGTCCATTTGACCGTATTGCGATTAACGTGGCCGGACCATTTCCAGAAAGTGACGACGGAATTAAATACATCGTGGTTGTCATGAGCTACTTCACCAAGTTGATTGAAGCCTATCCATTACTCAACCAGGAAGCCACCACGGTCGCTGAAACTTTAGATAAATAAATATATATATATATATATATATATATATATATATATATATATATATATATATATATATATATATATATATATATATGCCGATTTGGGGTACCACGAGAAGAAATTTAGAATCTGCCATTTGCCAAAGTATCTGCAAGATATTAGGAATTAATAAAACCAGCACAACTGCATTACATCCGCAGTCTAATGGCATGTTTGAACGAATGAACAGAACAATTTGTCGAAAGTAGTCTGCAACCACCAACGAGTTAAGGATCAGCATCTTCATCTGTTCCTGATGGCTTATCGTTCATCCGTGCATGAAACAACAGGGCAAACTCCTGAGAACATCTATTTCGGGCGTGAGTTGCGCTTACCATGCGACTTGGTGTTCGACAGTAAACCTGAGGAAGACCTGGGCGGGAAAGATGACGCTACGGACTTACGGAGAAGAAAGGATCACATTCATGAATAAATCCGTACGAATATTCAAGCTGCCAACGAATGAAGAACCGATATGACATCAAGGCTGAAAAAGGTGTATACCAACCTGGTGACTTAGTATGGCTTTACAACCTACAAAGGCGTCGCGGTTTATCATTACAGCTGCAGAAAAATTGGGAAGGTCCCTATGAGGTAGGCAAAAGGATAAACGATGTGATATATGGAATCAGAAAAACACCGATCGGGAAACTAAGAGTAGTACACTTTAATCGGTTAGCCTCTTTCGCCGATGATGACCAGTTCGTGGGCTCACGGTTCAGAAACCAACTTTTGAAGATTTCATGGGGAATTATTCCCCTGGCTATAAGGCCCGGTACGGCGTGACGAGATTGATCACCGCATTTTCAGATTATTTCCTCGGTCACTGCGTATCAGAAGACTTAAAGATGTCCCGCGGCATAGCTTCAGTCTTTAAGATGAAATTTGGACAACTACAAGAACTAGGCAACCAACGTTCATCTATTGGGAAAATGCTACGACTGAGGAATAGCAATGCAGACCATCAGAAGTGTATGTACTACCTAGTTACAAAACTACGCTCGTACAAGCAGCCGTCGTATCGCAGCCTATGGAACTCGCTGTGCGATTTAAAGGATCATTTGCTAGAGAAAGACAGTTTGAAGCTAGCAGTACCGAAGTTAGGTTGTGGTCTAGACTCTAACGGACATAAAGAAGAAGTCAAGCGGACCATCGAATGTCACTTCTTTAAAACTTTGAAATACACCAAGGGTAATTATATGCAGATTTCGTCATCACGAAACGTTCCGGAACGAAACAGTCTTAAGGAGGGGGCAGTGTAACGGGGAACAGCCGCCGTAGTCGTCGTAGCGGTGAGCAAGTGTCTATTCTTACTGATGGCGTAATCGCCGCGGCCCATCTGACTGTATAAACAAATATGTTGCGACCTGTTTAAACATTGATTGAGAACGTTCTCGAACAACGACGTCGAAGTATATATACCCCGTCATAGAAGGCATTCGACATTCGGGTTAGATAAGCGTCGTGAAATGAATAGTTCGTGATAAAAATAAATAGTCGACGAGTGGTGAAATTAAATAAATAAATGTGGTTACATAAATAAATAAATAAGTGGAATAAATTGTCCCCTTAGAGCAGAAATATTCTGTCACAAAATGTAAATTTGACAGGAGAGCCTTTTTTATTTTTTAACAATGTTAATGAAAATATATAACTATATATTTTACATCGGCGAATTTCTGCAAGATCCGATGGTATGGACATACAATAAATCTGCAGTAGACACCTAACACGGACATAGCATACAAAAACCGGAAATAGAACTTTTTGGACAAAGGATAGTTCTGCTTTAAGGGGACGAAATATTGTTTAAATAAATAATATTAGTGATTAAGTGTTAAATAATATTCTTAGTTTTAAATTAGTGTTTAATATTTGTTTAATCGTTGTATTCGTTATGTTCAGTATCTTTTAATTACCTTTTTATTTATCATTTAATAAACTTTTATTTTAATAATTAATAATTATCTGATTTTTACACTTTATAAATAAACATAATAATATACATTATTTAAGTAGGTAAACAGGATGTAATATAAAAGTATATCAATATTTTAATTACATATGCTTTAAACAAAATGTCAATATAGAAGTACATACATAACATACGTACTCATATATTGTATATTAATCCCACCATTTGCACGTGTAATTAGTTCCACAAAAATTGCGCATAAATGAAAATCCCTGTTTATCAAGATTAAAAGTGCACAATATAATGAAATTGTTGCCGTATCAACAGACTACAGATAAATTGGAATTATCTAAATAAATCCCATTTGCAATAGGGCTTTACATTCATTTTTGTTTTTTATGCCATTCTTTACAAGAAAATAATACACACCTATTTATTTGTTTATTCGTCCAACGACCCATATTGTTGTTTTTTTTTTAATAATGATCCATGAACTAGCGTGTTATAATGACGTGGGTATATGTAGTAGCAATGGTAACAGAGGCTTCAGTGCGTGCACGCTGATGAGCTCCAATAAGAGCGAAACGCGTTTGTAGTTCTGGTTTAGTGGACCAGTCTCTGATAAACGGCCGAGAAGTTGATTCCGTTACCTTCAGGGTGAACGCAAGGAAGACATTTCCAGTAAAAATATAATATTGTCAATTTTTTACAGATTTTCAGAACTGTAAGTCTTGCAAATTTGTTCAGAATTGGCCAATTCTATAAGTGTCCCAGGACGAACTTACGCTATCGTTATTTTTAAAACTATTCAATATTATTTTACGAAATTTGGTATCTAGGGGTTTTCCGGCATGCCCGTTTCAGCTAAAGTAGTTTAAAAACAGTAGAACTTTCGGTTTACCATGAGGTAGACCTAACTTTCTTATTTTAAATGAAATGTTATATATTTTATTTTATCATTGAATTCAGCAGAAAATTTTACATATGATACTAAAAAAAATTACTCATGATCAACCACTTCCGGCGTGTAATTAAACTTTTTATCTTAAAACGGCCACTTTTTATCACTATGTATCTCAAAATTGGAATCGAATTTCTATAATATATAAAAACAGTTTTATAAAGAATGCTTTTGTTTACAATAATATAAATTAATAATCGACTATTTCTGAAAATTGAAAAAGCTACAGTTCACAAAATTCATAAAACTCAATTTGTTTAAATAGAAAACCTCATGTTTACCTCTCGCTAAGAGAGGTATTGAATTCATGCTAAAAATCGCAAAACCAGATTTTAGTGAATAAGCACGTTTTAAGGTCCCTAGAATCCGATTATAGCATTTTTACGATGATGTCCGTATGTGTGTGTGGATGTGTGTATGGATGTAGGATCCACGATTTCTTAAATACTATAAGACTAAAGACATTTTTAACTACGGATTCCTCAATATAACAATAATGGGAAGAGTTGATTAAGTTTTGGTAACAATTGGACAACCGCAAATAGTAGTTACAAGAAAAAAATCATCTAAATATTATTTATCGAAAATGTTTATAAATACTTATATTAAAAAACTTTAAATTCTTTATTCGATAAATATAAATTCATTATTATATCATCTATGGTTTTAGAGATAAAGAAATGCATATAAAAGAATTTGATGTAAAAAAATCTGGGGTCAAACTACTTCAAGGCAAGAAATTCAAATGTTTGTAATTGACACATAAATGTCACTGTGAAAAATATTTGTATGCCACTGTCAAAAATATTTGTACATAATTATGAAGATTATGAAAATAAAAAAAGTTAACGCAAAGGAATATACGTAAAAAAGAATATAAAAGGAATTTGCGAAAAAATGATGAATATAAACAAAAAGAAAAGGAAAGTAGAAAAAGAAAATTTCAGGATATTGAATATGAAGAAAATGTATGTACTGTACATAATTTATATTAAAATATCCCATAGATTTTGCAAATATATGTGAGAAGTATTTTGTTGTGAGACATGAATATATGTATTTGTACTTAAAAATATTTTTCATTTTATGCGTACAACCAGGTAAAATATGTGGCGAGAGGTTATATGCTGGCCACATCTGATTTTTTATTTTGTACATAAATTCTTCGTTACAAAATAAGGATGGTTTGTATAGCATGTTCTATATTGCAAGTTGATAGATTTTTAGTAAAATGAAAAATATTTACGGTGCATGTGTTAGTTTTGTTTATATGCAAGTCTAGTTTAGTTGGCTATGAACATTTTATTTTAGCTTTATATTATTTTCTAGTCAATGAAGACCAAAAAAGATCTGTGCCTTACAACTTTAACATATGTTGTTTGGGTTAGGATGGGATTGAAAAGTTCAAGTTTTTGACCTTGGGGAGACTCGACCCAAGCCACCATCTTGGATCAAACGTGCAAAAATGAGTTTTGACTATTTTCTCGAAAAAAGTAGCCCGTGTCCAAATTTTACAAGAACACAATTAAAGATCATAAATTTTTGTACAAAAAGGAATGTTACATTTTTTATTTAGAATGAATTTTTAAAGAGTTATGTTAAAAATAGTTAACCAAAATAACAATAAATAAAAATACTCAAAAAATATACAATATTAGGTTTTTAATACTTAGTCAAATAGGTTTTAATATTTATAACAGTTTACAGTTGTCGTAGCATCGAAAAAGTAAATTTTTGATAATTAAAGAAAATTTCAACGCTTTTTCTACAAATTTATAAACCAGTTTGAACCGGTTAAAGATATGATAACGAGATTTGAAAATTTGAATTCAGCATGAAATTCTTCATCATGTCATGTATTATACGATTATGCCGATGAGCGATTCGCGACTTACTAACGAATTAAATTGATAAGATATCCCTCTAAAATATTAAACATCTGAAAATCGGCTTAGTTCTCATTTTTACTTCTGGAATTTCGACACGATTAACGATAAACAATATTACTTATTTAATACGTGCCTAAATTTCAGATGAAAAAATGAGAACTAAGCCGATTTGTAGATGTTTAATATTTTAAAGGGGTTTCTTATAAGTTTAAGTTATTTCTGTAATTTGACTCTTTGAAAGTTCACCCTAAGTAAAAAATGAAAGAGCCTTTTTTTGTTTAAAAATTAACAGCCTTCAATTTTGTATTCTTGTAAAGTTTTCATAAGGGAAATAGTCAAAAACTCATTTTTTTTACGTTTCATCCAAGATGGCGGCTCGCGCCGAGCCTCCCCAGGATCAAAAACTTGAACTTTTCATCCCCATCCGGACCTAAACAACGTATGTTAAAATCGTTTCTACACCACCTTTTGCAAAAAAAACCTCTATTGACTGGACTATTCTGTTTATAGTCCGGTTGTTAAGGGCGAAATTTTGCCTCGACCCTGCATCTTGTGATGCAAGCAGGGTGAACTGCCTTAACATCCGAACTATTACTTTGTGTCTTACATTTAATATAATAGAAATTTATAAATATTCATTAAATTAAACAAAATAATAAATAGGTACTAAACATAATTTCCTTCTGTTTTCACTTTACTAAAAATCTATCAACTTTCAACATAGGACATGCCACACAAACCCATATTTTTCAACGAAGATGTCATTTAAATAATAAAAAATGAACTTCAAGTTTACGTTGACGTACAAATTACAATTTTCAAAAATTGTCGATTATTAATTCATATTAAGGTAACTGCACCAGTTATCGACACCTTAACAGCTAAAGAAAATTTTATGTTCAAGTTACAAACAAAATCGAAACATTAGAGCACACCTAAAAGTTCTGTTATATTCTTTGATAATTATAAATTGTAATAAATAACAAGTTTTAATATTTTTTTCATGATAATTAATAATATTCTGAAATAAATAAATTGCAAACCTGTGATGTAGTTATTGACACCTTGAAAAAAGGACAAGAGGTAATTATTGACATATGCACGTACCAGATATCGACATAATATTACTTATCTTTGTAAATTAAAACGCATTTATTAAGAAAAGTAAAATTATATTTGAATTAATATATAAATTATCAAATTTTTGTCCGTTGGTACAAATGAACTTTAAATTATAACAAAATACAAATTAAGTACACGTATTAACATTAATCTAATTTTTAAAATTACTCATTTGTTTTACTTTATATATACCTCTGTTATTAATTAATTTTGGTTCATTTATGATTTGTATTATATCATCTTTATTGTATAATAATACGTCTTCTTTTTTTGGCCATTTCCAATTTCCACCACTCTTTTCCATTGATTTAATTTTATATTCGTCGTCTTCAGTAACTTCTATGATTTGCCCAGGAAAGAAATTGTTTTCATATTTCATTATAACAAATTAATTTGCTATTAACTGATTTTCAGAAAAATCAAAAGAATCAGATGATAAATCTGATACGTCATCTTCCATGTTCTTAGCTTTTTTATTACTATTTTCATTATTTCTTTTCTGTTTATTTTCCAGGCGTTTTATTTTTCTACTTTCTTTCTCTAAAATCTCTTTTTTTTCTTTTCTTCTTTCTTCTTATAATATTCCTGCCATTGTTGTGACGATGTCACGGCAGGAATTTTTTCGCGTACTCTTCTCTTCGCACTACTATCCTTTGAAGTTGGCGATGGCCAAAATAAAGAATCCTTGAAGGGTGTTGGTATTTTTTTAAATTTAGTGTTATTACGATGTTCATTGTTTTGTTGTATATTTTTTTCGGGCGTTACCTCACACGCGTATGAATGTTCAAAATTATTATTTTCATGGGTGTCATTCTCTTCTACCACGTTCAATATCTTGATTTTCTGAAACCATGGATATATCGCAGTCGTCGCATTGTTTACTACTTAAATGATTATGAGTATCACTGTCTTTTTCTAATGAATGTTTCTCTTGATTGTCAGTCTTATTTTCAGCAACAACGATTGTATCACAGTCTTCGTTTAGTTTAGTTTTTAAATTATTATGAGTATTATTGCCTTCTACCATGGAATCTATTTCATGATTGTCAGTCTTATTGTCAGGAACTACGGATGTATCGCAATGTTCGTTTGGTATAGTAGCTATGTTTTCTGTATAATCATAAATTTCTTCACTCATATTTATGTCAGAAGTGGCTGGTTCTGCTGGGGGAATCGTTATAATAATAGGATTTAGATCAGGCTCATCGTCCAAATGCAGATTAGAATAAAAAACATGATAAAAATCACTCAAATTAATAAGCTCATCTTCATCTATAGGTATGTATAAACTGTCATTTAATTCATTATCATGTTCTTTATCAAAACTACAACTTGTTTGATTTTTAAGTTTTTTCCAAAAATAGAAAAGACTTTCATCTCTCTTTTCTCCCATCCAAATGTCCCCTGATTTATTAAATATCTCTAGTTTGTCCGAAATTTCAGTTTCCATAAATTTTAAAAACATCTCCAAATTTGGTATTACTAACTTCTGAAGTTAAATCATTATTTTTTGGATTTGATTCTTTGCATATTTTATTAAAATTTACATTTTCTGAGCCAAATGGGTGTAAGCCACAAGTTTTAAACCCGTTTTTTAATATCTCAGCTGAGTTTACTAAATTAGAAAATACAGTTTTTAAAATGGGAGCAAACTCTTCTCTATTTAATTTAGCACCATTGTGTTCCATCCTCCAGTTATGTATGGCTTTTTTCCATTCGGTCTTCATGGGATGGAAGAAGGCAACATCTAGAGGTTGTAATAAATGCGTGGAATTAGGAAATAATGATATCAGAATGATTCCATTCTTAGCACAGAAATCACTTAGAGTTAGTGTCATGTGTGACGTGTGTCCGTCTACGAATAGTATAACTGGAAACTCTATAGCATTTTTTAGTAGCCAAGGATGAAAAATATTGGCTACATATTCAAAAAAACTTTCGCCAGTCATCCACCCGCTGTCAAAATAATGTTGCGAGGTATCCTTTTATATGGATACATTATCATGGGGGGAGCGATCACTCCGGCAGCGCTACATGTAACTAATGTTGTTAAGCATTCTTTTTCGTCGTTATTTATGAATGTGTATACAGTTCTTTCCCCCTTTTTAACTAAAACTTTATCTTCTTTTGGACTTAAAAAAATGCAGTTTCGTCACAATTAAATATTCTTATCGGATCTTTAGTTACATGTGAAAAATTATTTTGGCTCAAATACTCTCCTATTTCCTTAAACCAGTTTCTAATTTTTTCTTCTGTAATATTGGCTCTATTATTTGATAAATTTTGAGATACTCTCACACATAATTCCGGGTGTCTTTTCAAAAATGATTTGTACCACTGCCGACCAGGTCTTCCATTATTAAATGGATTAGGTCTATTTAAATTTTTGACTAGTAACTGAACACTGTCCAGAAGTTGAATTTTAGTTGCGGGAAAACCGCATTTAGCAATATGAAATATCCATTGTACTAATAGGTCCTCTTCCTCTTTGCTAAGGATCGTTTCAGGGCCCATTTTTCTGGCAACAGGTGAAATGCCTTTATGTTTATATAGCAGAGTAGTTCTAGGAACACTGAACGTTTTGCTAGCGGTTAAAATAGGCATACCATTCTTTACTGCATTTAATGCATTTGTCATTGCATCTTCCGAATATTGTAAACGTTTTGCCATGTTTCCCAAATGAAAAATTCTACTGAAAATAAAAGACCCACTTATTGACATATTATTGATGTAATTATTGACCTCCAAAAATAATTGTTTGTATTAATAAACCCGTAAAAAATATTTACAGTCAATTCATTTAACAAGTAAGATTATAGAATAAACTACAGTATTTGTTTATATTTATCATAATAAAATATAAAATGAGAAATAAAAATTGTAAAATATAAAATTAAGTTATTACACTAGTTACTGATACATTAATGTATTAGTTTTCGTCACATTGGGTGATGCAGTTATAGACAACATTTTATGTTTAGTTGAAAAAGACTATTGAAGAAAAAAAGAGTATGTCAATAACTAGTACCATGAAAATAAAATATATAATTGATTTATATTAAGTAGGTGATATATAATGAAACATATAATAAAGTTATAAACAACAAATTAAATATACAATGTAATTCATTAGTTATTGACACCTGTATCAGTAACTGATACAATTAGATGTTTGATGTGTTTCAGTTATTGACAGTATTTATTTAAAGAAAAAACATAAGATCCCATCGTAAAAATGAGTAAAAATATTAAAATATGCTATTTAAAACTTACCTGAATTGATTGTCAATAAAATTATTTTTGTTTCTTCGCTATAAAACACATATAAAATTACCGCGCTCCTTAACACTAGTTACTACGAAACTTGCTTTTTCTGGTAATGAGACCCTTAGCGCAAAGCTTAGCGTAGATGGCAGCATATGGACATTCTCGGTAAGTACGTATTACAATGTACAGACTTTTGTAAGGATACACAGATATTATTGTGTGTAACCGTGACTTTTCATGGTTGTGGCACATTATATAAACACAAAAAATAGAATAATATACAATAATATATTATAGGTGCAATAAAACAAACGTTTTTAACAAACACGTGGTCTAAATTTATTATTTTTATTTTAATTAATAGTTATGTTTGACGTTTCAAAGTCTTTTGAAGGTCAAAGTAACTAGCCCAGTAGCGAACCTATCGGGAGAAATATTGTGCTAAGGCTCTCATTGCCTAGCGGGAACATATTTGAACTAAATTATTACGTGAATAGGAGACTATATTACCGATCTTTTCAAACTTATGTCTAAATAAAACTTGTAGATGTCGTCCAAAGTATGATATTCAAAGAAAGTCTTGGTAAATGCTTAATATTTCTATTTATTTGAATTTGGTGTCTATAACTGGATCAGTGTCAATAACTGGTGCAGTTACCTTATTGTAAACAAAAGCTTTCTTTATAAAACTGTTTTTACAGATTATAAAATTCGAAACCATTCTTGAGATATAGAGTGATAAATCAGTAGCCGTTCTTAGAGAAAAAATTACAAAAGTTTAATTACACCGGAAGTGGTTGATCATGAGTGATTTTTTATGGTTTCATATGTAAAATTTTCTGCTGAATTCAGTAATAAAATACAAAAATATAGTATTCCAGTTAATAAGCAAGTTAGGGTCTACTTCCGCTTGAACCGGAAGTGCAACTATTTTAAAAATATTTTAGCTGAAACGGGCATGTCGGAAAACCAGTAGATACCAAATTTCGTGAAACAATATTAAATGGTTTTTAAATTAACGATAGCGTAAGCTCGTCCTGGGACACCACTCACTGTAGAAGTCCGACTGCGACGTGCGACGTTGTAAATTCGTCTAAATTCACTTTAACGCCAAAATGTACAATAAATATACGCATCGAATAAATGGCTCGCGACTGTTGCGCCACATGTGGAAAAATTCTGAACTAAAAAAAATATTCATTTTTCCACATTACTATCAATCTGGCGTCCATACGTATTTTCGCCATTAGGCTCTAGAGGGCTCCCCTAGTACTGAAAATCTTATTTAAATAGTAAAATAATCTGACGTCCATATAAAGACGTCACATTACATGTGGACGCCACTTCCACGCCATGATGCAAATGTGACGGAATAATTCATGTTTATTGTTCCTGACATATTGACAGATTTGACATATCTCTTTTAATTTTATTACTATTAGAATTTGTGATTAATTTTTTACTTCTAGATTGTCTTATTATTCTAAGATAATAAAATGTCAGACACAACAAACAAATTATTCTCATATTTCATGGCACTATTTTAATTGCCTTAATTCTTTTGCTTCTAACTTGGTCGATGCACTTTTCATTCTAAACATTTTTCCTCATTTCACTTTTTACCTTCCGTCACCTTTAGGTAAGGAAGGTATTGTCTTTGGTCAAAAAATTCGATGATGAGTTTTTACTCAATAAGCACGTTTTAGGGTCCCTAGAATACGAACTTACTATTTTTACGATGATGTCTGTATGTGTGTGTGTGTGTGTGTGTGGATGTGTGTGTGTAACAAAATTTTCGTCTGCGATAACTCTAATACTACAGTTACAAAAATTATAATTTTTTCGTATACTTCTTCGTTACATCCATAGGAAGAGCTGATTAGATTCTGGTTACAATTGGTCAACCGGAAGTACCATCATTTGAAGATTTTAACAGTTTTTCTTGAAAAAACTATGTTAAATATAATTTTTTCACATTTGATGTTATTATAAATATTAAAGAATATTTTATTCTCTATACGATTTGACTACATTTTATACTTAATATTAAATGGATATAGAGTTAAAAAATTATAAAGAAATTAAATTTCATAAAGTAGCCATAGCTGTGGAAACAGCTACTATATTAAGAAAATTCTGATTGAAAGATGTCAGTGTCAAGTGAAATTGACATAGTGTGTCTGTCTTATAATTTTACTAGAAATATAGGATCTTTTGCGTTCTGTATGGAATTTGTATAAAATACATACAACTGCTTTAAGGTAATGGACAAGAAATAATAATAATAATAATAATAATAATAATAATAATAATCATAATAAATCTTTTATTTTCTGCAGATACATTACACGGTATTTAGAAAACGTCACAAAATAATAATTTTCTGTATGAAATTTGCATAAAATACATGCAACTGCCCGAAGGTAATGTACAAGAAATAGAATATGTACTAGCCTAAACTCGGCTTCGCCGAGTTCAGCCTAGGACTCCGCCGATGGTGTTTTATGATAGACTATACGTACATCCAATAAGACGGATGACAATCTTTGTAATATTGTACATGTACCCTTCGATAGACTGTAATATAATATAATTCTGCCTTTCTGATCCTTTTCGACGTGTTTCCTTATACATTTTCCAAAATTCTATTTAAAAAATAAAATATATAATAAATTAACATAAAACATGACTTAAAATCATTTTATATACGTACCTCGTTTAATTCATCATTTTTTCTTCAATTTTACATATTACTTAAGCATTTTTGTTGCATTTAAATGATAAAAACCGATAATTTGTCATCATTGACATTGACATACCATATGACATGACAGCGTTTATCGTCTTAAATTTTCAAGGAAAACTGTGATCGTTACTGTGAAAAATATTGTTTCTGTCCCAATTTTCAATCTTTAATAATTTTTTACTCGAAAACTATGCATCCTACAGAAATTTGTGTTATTACGAGGGCACTCGAGACAATAATTTCCTACAACTTGGTGAAAATTTTACAAAAATCGCTCACACCATTCAGGCTGTAGAGGTGTTCAAAGGATGGCGATCGTCGTGATGAATTCAAATATATATATATATAGAACTATAGATAGTGAATCTAATCGTTTAGTATTATAGACTAGCGAAAACTCGGCTACGCCGAGCTTCCCCTAGGGCTCCGCCGATAGTGTTTTATAATAGTCTTTACGTACATCCAGTCTGTCTGCACATACTTTAAACCCAAATTGCAAACGGTTACAGTCTTATCAAAGGTTTAACTCCTCTCCTGCTCACTCAATCTGCCCACGAATTTGCTCACCCAAACTGCCCTAACCAAATTGCCCTTAAAGGGGGAGCTCCCATTTGATACCACACACGACATATTTCTGACAGCTTTTTGCAAAAAAAACAAAAGATGATCGAGTTGTCAAATATCTGCATTAGAGCCCTTAAGAAAACTTTTCATTTGATACCATACACGACATATGTCGGACAATATTTTGCAAAAAAAAACAAAAGAAGATCGAGTTGTCAAATTTTTGACTTTTTTCCATAGCAGCTCGTGAGAAAACTTTTCATTTGTTACCAAGCACGACATATATCTTACAACTTTTTGCAAAAAACAAAAGACGATCGCGTTGCCAAAATTTATCATTTCTGCACGGCAGCTCTTTAAAAAACAAATCATTTGATAACAAACACGACATATATCTGACTACGTTTTGCAAAAAACAAAAGACAATCAAGTAATCATATTTTTCTCATTTCTGCTTATTAGTTCTTGAGAAAACATTTTATGTGATACCAAACACGACATATTTCATACTAGTTATTGCAAAAGAACAAATGAATATCGAGTTGTCAAATATCTGACATTTCTACATAGCAGCTCTTAAGAAAACATTTCATTTGATACCAAATTCGACAAATTTCTGACTACTTTTTGCAAAAGATAAAAGACAATCAAGTAATCATATTTTTCTCATTTCTGCATATCAGCTCTTGGGAAAATATATTATTTGATACCAAATACGGCTTATTTCTGACAACTTTTCGCGAAAAAAAAGACGATCGAGTTGTCACAATTTTGACAATTTTGCATGGCAGCTCTTGAGAAAACATTTCATCTGATACCGAACACGTCATATTTCTGACAAAATTTGCAAAAGACAAAAGCCAATCAGGTTATAAATTTTTTGACATTTCTGCATGGCAACACCCAAGAATACTTTTCATTTCATACGACACACGACATATTTCTGACAACTTAAAGAAAAAAACAAAAGACGATTGTGTTGTCATATTTTTCACATTTCTGCATGACAGCTCTTGAGAAAACATTTGATTTGATACCAAACACGATATATTTCTGACAACTTTATGAAAAAAACAAAAGACGATCGTGTTGTCATATTTTTAACATTTCTGCATGGCAACACCCGAAAATACATTTCATTTCATACCACACACGTCATATTTCTGACAACTTAAAGACAAAACAAAACACGATTGTGTTGTCATATTTTTAACATTTCTGCATCACAGCTCTTGAGAAAACATTTCATTTGATACCAAACACTACATATTTCTGAGAAGATTTTGCAATAAACAAAAGATGAACGAGTTGTCATATTTTTGACATTTCTGCATGACAGCTGTTGAGCAAACATTTTATTTCATACCAAACATTACATATTTCTGACTTTTTCACTCATAAATATATAAACCAATCCAAATTCAGGATTCTACCTAGTTACCAAATTTCGTTTCGACAAAACAGCGTCAAAGAAGTTTTTTCGCACCCTTTAAGCCAATAAGATGTATTTTTACAAGTGAGTTTTGATAAGTGAATTTTTTTGACGTTTTAGAAACATAATGTTTACATACCTGTCAAAGTCTGTATATTTTCAGTGTTATCAGTTTTTATTAAAAACGAGTCGATTTGGACATGAATCTATTTAAAATGTTGGAAAAGCAAACTGAAACCTAATACCTCTAAACACAATAAATATTTACAAGATTTTTGTGAAGAAAAAAATTATATAAATAATTACCTGATTTTTATTTTGGAAATAGTCATCCGAATACCAATCGTGGTTAAATTTTAACCTGGAAAAATTTTCCGATTGCTTTACTCGAGCCTGTTGCCAATTTATTTCGTGACATTGATAAAAAATTACTCGTTTGACAACTCAGAATTTTTTTGTCAATGCCACTCAATAAATTGCTAGGCAACCGGCTCTCGTAACAATCTGAAAATTTTTCCGGCAAAAATTTACCACTTATGATATTATATATGACAATTTTCTGCAAAAAACAAAAGACGATCGAGTTGTCATATTTTTGACATTTTTGTATGACAGCTTTAGAAAAAACATTTCATTTGATACACATGTTTCTGACAACTTTATAAAAAAACAAAAGACGGTCGAGTTGTTAAATTTTTGTCATTTTTGCATGACACCTCTTGAGAATTTTTTTCATTTGATACCGAGCACAACACATTTCTGACAACTTTTTGCAATAAACACAATCTGATCGAGTTGTCAAATTTTTAACTTTTGTGCATAGCAGCTCATGTTACAACATTTTAATAGATACCAAACACGACATATTTCTGACAACTTTGTGCATATAACAAAAGATAATCGAGTTGTCAAATTTTTGACATTTCTGTATAGCAGCTCTTGAGCAAATATTTCATTTGATACCTAACACGACTGACTTTTCCCAAAAAACGAAAGACCGCGTTGTCAAATTTTTGACAAAACACTCTATTTGTAACAGAAATCGTGAGATTGAATCATTTTTAATCTCACATTTTTAGCCGAAACTAATTAAGAGTACATGCATTTGGGGACCCAATAACTCCTGAACTGTTTAAAATATCTTCAAATAAACACAAAAATGGTGCTGTTTGGGGTTGAAATATGAATGAGCACCTATATAATGAACCTTTTCAATTTAAAGAGATAGAAGATATGCGCAATGGGGATCTGCGCATAGTAAGAACAACAGAGATCTATGACATGTGTTTCGAAAAAATTTAGACGTAAAATGTGAGAATATCTCAGATAACTTGAAAAAATCTTATCGAAATAAGTTACAAAAGCTTTTATTGAAGTTAAAATGTCTAACGATGCAAATTTTCACTGAGAATACCGGTATTTTAATGACTGCAATATTTTTGACGTTTCGTTGGACAGCCCAACTGGCAGTTGTTCGCGCCATTTTCTTTCTATTTGCAGCGATAGAAAGAGATAGCCGTTGGATTGAAAAGGTCCATTGTTGTCATCAACATATATTTTTGTACAAATGCTGTGTTGTGATTATAATTTTATAATGCATTGTTGTAATAAAGACATTTTACATGATACATATTTAAAGTACATTGCTTATGAACCACAACATTTTAAAGGAAACATTTCAATTGTTGTTAACCTTATGAATTATTTAAATATTGTATTGCTATTCACTAAGTTATTCAGTGATCACCTAACTTTGTTATCTAATCTTTACAAGTAAGTCTAATAATCTAATACATTGTCCCGCGTTTTCGTGTCCAGACTTAAGTTACCTGGCAGCTGGCTGATTTAAAATAGTATATTGAACTCACTCGTGATTAAATTTACAGATGTTTAACTTAAAAACTAAATTCTACATACATTGTTTACTATATTTTACCAACTTTCATTATTTACTCAGCACAGAATATAATAATAATAGAAAATCATAAAATTTATGTTTTATTGTAAATTACCTCGGACACGGTTAAAATATCACATTTCTTACTTCAAAAATGTATTTCAAATACAGTATTTATCTCCTACACTAATTTTTAATAACAATAGTGCGGTGCACAAAATATTTAAACATTACTTTCACCGCAAATTTGAATTTTTTGTGTCGACCACCGGCCTTTCATCTTCGGTCGTTTTTTTCCACATTATGCGGGATGAAAAATTTACTAAATTATTGTTTAATATCTCTAAAATATGTAGATATCTAATAATTATTCTGATCCTTTTCGACGTGTTTCCTTATACATTTTCCAAAATTCTATTTACATAATAAAATATATAACATAATAAACATGGCTTAAAATCAGTACATATACCTACCTCGTTAATTTCATCATCTTTTCTTTAATGTTACATATTATTCAAACATTTTTTTGCATTTAAAAGGATGAAAACCAATAATTTGTCATCATTGACATGCCAAATGACATGACAGCGTTTATCGTACGGACTTCACATTAGTCTAGTCAGGAATATTTGTTTTTCACCTAGTTACTTATGACACATTTGGCAACACTGTCCAAGTACATATGAACCGTCAAATTTTATAATTTTTAATTAAAATGATTTAGGCCTTTTTTACCTGTGCGGATATAGTTGCCTATTCTCAAAATTTATGATTATGAATTAAACTTCTTTCAAATTGTCTCCATTTCACAAATATTTCCATTTAAAGGTTTGAAATGATATGTCAAACATGGCGTTCTTCGTCTTAAATTTTCAAGGAAAACTGTGATCGTTACTGTGATCTTTATTGTTTTTGTCCCAATTTTCAATCTTTAATAATTTTTTACTCGAAAACTATGCATCCTACAGAAATTTGTGTTATTACGAGGGCACTCGAGACAATAATTTCCTACAACTTGGTGCAAATTTCACGAAAATCGGTCGTACCATTCAGGCTGTAGAGGTGTTCAAAGGATGGCGATCGTCTTGATTAAAATATATAAATATAGATAGTGAATCTAATCGTTTAGTATATAAGATTTAATTTAGCAAGGAACTTTCCGTACGAAATTTGTACAAAATAAATAGAACTGACGGAAGGTAATGTGCTGGCCACATCAGATTTTTTTCTAATGTTAATAGGAAAATAAAGTAGACATCCATATACAGGGTGAGTCTGGGAAGACGCCCCCTCCCTTTAACTTGTTTATTATAAGTAATAGAAAAAAATGGCTTATACAAAAGTTTTATTATTTTACATATACTATTTGAAGACAGATTTAGATATTTTTTATAGTCAGGTTTACAAGATACGACTATCAACTTTTATTTTTCAAATGGCAACCTATAATTATTTTAATAAAGTAGAAACCGCCATTTTTTTCTCTTTTCAACGATGTATTACTTTTTATTAATGTATTTGAAAAATTTCGAGAAAAATGAGATAATTTAGAAATATTAGAAATAATTTTTAAACAAATATTATAGGTGGCTATGTGAAAATAAACAAAAAGTAACAGTGCTATACAACTTAGCGAACTAAAACAACATATTGACATTAATTTAATTGTTTTACATTGTTACGTTTTGTTTATTTTCACATAGCCACCTATAATATTTGTTTAAAATTTGTTTCTAATATATCTAAATTATCACACATTTCTCGAAATTTTTCAAATACATTAAAAAAAATAATACATCGTAGAAAAAAGAAAAAAATGGCGGTTTCTATTTTATTAAAATAATTATAGGTTGCCATTTGAAAAATAAAAGTTGATAGTCGTATCTTGTAAACCTTACTTTATAAAAAATATCTACATTTGCCATCAAATAGTATATGTAAAATAATAAAACTTTTATACAAGCCATTTTTTTATTACTTACAATAAACAAGTTAAAGAAAGGGGGCGTCTTCCCAGATTCACCCTATATATATATATATATATATATATATATATATATATATATATATATATATATATATATATATATATATATATATATATATATATGAATATAAATTTACGAAGTAGGTAGGCTATGGATGCTTCTGCTTGTTTTTTAGGCTTTGTCTCTTATATGCCCTTGGGCGTTATTTGTTATATAACATCCCTGAAAGCAGGGTTGTTATAATAATATTATACCAGTCGGACATTACGAGTAATATTAAAACTTTATTTCTAATTTGTCTTTGATAATAGTAAGAGTTATTTACAATAAACAAGTTTTTGACTCTGACTCGTATTCAGAATTTGATATAGCCAGCAATATCATGATTTGTTTTGTTGTTAGCTATAATCATGTGAGTAATTATAAAAATAGCTACTGCAATCGACAGCTGTCAAAAAGTTATTTGCAAATTTTGTACCTAATCGTGTAATATAGGTATTTGACAATATAATTTTCACGTACCCATATACTTAATACGAATCAACTGTCTAGGGAAATCCCATTACCTAATAACAATATGATAATATATCAACGTTTTATTATTCATTGTTAAATGTATCAGTCTGCTTTTTTACAGATTTCAAGTTCCGGAAGCTTATTGCTCAGGGAACCAGTAGGAGTAATATTTTATTTGAAAAATTGGAATTAATTTTCAAGTTTTAATTATGGGTCAGATCGAACTCAAAAAAATTAAAATTATAACCGGTCAATAATGCACGCACCCACGCCGTCCACTTATCGTTTAATAGTGAAAATTGAGAAATTTGAGGAAAATTTCACGATTTTTGTTATTGGAACAAGTGTTGCCACATGGTCGGAATTTTTCCGTGACAGGATCCTGAAACGTGAGAAGCACCGTAAATTCACTGACTTAAATTCCATTTTAGGTTAGGCCAATGTAATAACCACACACACACAATACTTAATCTTTGCCATGTCAATGTTCGGAATTCGAAAATTCTACTTCGCGATTTCAGAGGAAGAAGTGTAAGATTTGTCTCATTATTTTGAAAAGCCAGAACGAAATAAGAGAAAATAAATATTATTCTACTTCTTGTCATAACAACATAATTCTCTTTGATGTTAAAATTGGCATAAATGTTGATTGAAGCTACACAGTGCGGGATTTGATTATTTTTAATAAATAATACTGTAGTTACATCATATTTTGTCTACATTCACATAGTTCTGTTAGTGTATGTTGTGATCGACAACGGTTTTTACTAAGTTTGAATTCGGTCTAAGGTCAAAGGTAATTATTAGATTTTATGCTATGGAATGTGCAATTGGTAGTACATAACAGTACAAATGTTAAGATTGTGGATTCAAATCTCGCCAGCTAGCATTGTTTTCACTATTTCTTTATTTAAAAATAGTATTTATATTCATCTACTATTTAAAATATATTCTTGATAAGAATGTATGATAATTTCCAGGTGTAGTGGTATCCAAGAAAACCCCGCACCTACACGTGATGCGAGTAACATACATGTGAGTAACTTACCAAAAAAGACTGTATAGGCCGGCAGTTCAGTCGTGGTGCAATTGGTAGTACACAACAGTACAAATGTTGAAATTGCGAGTTCAAACGAGTTCAAATCCCGCCGGCTAGTATTCTTTTCACTATTTTATGATTTAAAAATCATTTAAAAATAGCATTTATATTCATCTACGATTTAATCAATGTAATGTACTCTACACACCAAATTTGAGTGCCTGAGAATCCAAGATGTGACATATGGTCTGTGTATAGCATTGAGATTTTCATTTTAAATTTTTGTATTTTACAGACAAAGTTGAAAAGTATTCCCAGCAAGTTTCAAAACATTTTATAGAAAAACAAATAATTAGTGATTTTCTAAATTTGTCAAACTCTACTATTACACGTTGATAATTTTATAATCAGTTTAAACCAAATTGGGCTATTATTATAAAAAATGTAATTGTTAGTTACATTTTGAGTTCATTGTAACATTGTCATAAATTTGCTCTAAGTTTTGTTCAATTATATCCTGATTTCTTCTAATAATGGCACTTTACCTTAGTAAATCTGACTTAGAGATCATTGCAACTTGGTGTGGCAAAAGAGTTGCGGAAGAATTTCCAAGAAAGATATTGCTATTTCTAATATTCATCGTGACTGACAGAAACTGGATCAATTTTCAGAAAGAATACAAATTTAAAATCGACAAATCGATATCTCATTGCACTCCGGAGTAATAGTTTTTCAAACAGGATTTGTTTTTAATAGCCCCCCCCCCTTCTTAATTAAACAAAAAACATTTGATTTGCGCTAACGAATAAATATCTTCGTAAATTTCATTAAAAGACCATTAAAGCGACTACTGGAACTTATCCAACAATTCATAATACTCTACCATCCTTTCACTTGCAATAATTAGAATAATCAAAGTATTCAGTTACACCAAATCCGTTTTATCTACTAACATACCTAGGAATGTTATGTATATCATAACTGCCGCAGATGTCGGTTTGAAACCCGAGCTCGTATAAAGGGGATTTGAAGACATCTAAGACATCCGTGGTTTTTCAATAGTTTATCGGTTTCAGAAAATGTAGACAGTATTAATAAATATTATGCTATGGTTAACAGAACAATTATTTTTACATATGTCAATATCATAAATATTCAAATTTTGTGCGTATTTAGAACGATACACTAGCGTTATCTATATGTATTAATAAAGAGCATTATACTTTCATTTTATTTTATTTTCATTTTGTAGACAGTTGTTCACAAGTCAGTATGGTAATAATATTACTGTACAGATACAATTATTACTTAGTTACTAGCTGAAACTGGTAAAACAATTTACGCTAGACCGGTTTAACCAATTAATCGTTTAACCAGTTTTCTATTTCTTACAAACCGCAGTAACCAGTTAATTGGATAACCGTTTACTATTATACAGGATGTCGGTTTTTCGAGGCGCTCCGTTGGGATTTCGGAAACTATAAGTGTTACGAAGCCAGTTAAATTTGGGGAAACTTGTCCAGTTAGTAGGCTATTTTACAGATGTATTTGTTTTTCCCGAAAAATTCATAGGTCACTAGATATTTCTATTATTTCTATTAGTAATTAATATAATAATAATTATTAATGTAAAGTTTTTATTTATTTGGGTGAAGTGTAAATATTAGACAATTATTATTAATTAAAATTAAGTGTTTATTAAACTATAATGAAATATTACTATTACTAATATTAAACAATTATTAAAAGCTAATTAAGACTAAAACGATAATTAACTAGATAACACGAACACTATTTATTTAACCAATTAACACTACTATTTATTTCCCCTATATTACTAATTATTTATTTCACTACGCGTTTCAATCTTACACTTCCGGTCTGTTGCAGATTTTTGTAGACTGTTTACGCGATATTTATATCACTATATTTTTGTCACTATATACTTATAACGTTCAACTGTCCGCCTACCGACCTCCAGAGCGTCTTATACTTAACTGACTCAACAGCGTCTGTATATTCAACTGCTCGGACAGAAGTCACTTCTTTCACAACACTATCTGTCTATTTATGTAACTCTCTGTCTAACCTCCACAGCCTCAGTATCACCGACTGTCCGTATGCCACAATTCTTCAACAACACTTCCGAGTATTCGCTTCCACTTGCCGTTACTGTCCCCATATACCTAGTTTTCCAATACTCTTCAATACTACCGAGTACACCAGTAACTTTCCGACTCGCCGTTACTGTTCTTGCACACTAAAGCTTCCCAATACTCGTCAACACTACCGAGTATTTACATCTACAGCTATCCCAATATACCAGTAACTTCCCGAGTACCTACTCGACACCAACTGCATACGCTCACTACGATACCGCTGTGCTTTTCACTAACACTTTACTCTCTAACACTCCATGTGTCTCTATGACTCTGTATGTCACTAACTGTGTCCCTCGAGCGTAGCTGCGCCCCTTATATACAGCTGCCATTATTTTCTAGATAGCGGTGGCGACGGCGGGCGTTCCACATTACATTAATATGGAATTTTGGTTTGCACTTCTTTAGGACACTTTATAATTTTCTTTCGAACGACTATGCTCAAATTTTTTTATCACTGTTAGATTTTGAGGTATGAGGTCAAGGTTATAATTTCTATATGGACGCCATATTGGAAAGTTACACCATTGAAAGGAGATTTTTTTAGCTTTGCAACAATGTATAATTTATTGATGTTCATTTGTTTCAAACAGCAAAAATGCAACAATTATTCATTTTATAGGGTAAAAACAATGGTTGTAGCAATGAAACAAATGAAAACAATAATTTTTTTATTTTCATTTCTAATTTCCTAGTTTAAATCTGAAATTTTATTTAGTTTAATTAATTTTAATATTTTTATATGGAGCTCATAGTAGGCGAGGACCATATTGAAAACGAAATTAGAAAAGTGCTTCAGAGCTGTATAAGTTAAAACTATTAGTAAAAATGAAGAACATAAACATAAAAATAAACAACAATACTTAACTTGTTATTTCTTTTGTTTCATTGCAAAATTTTGAGCATAGTCGTTAGAAAGAAAATTATAAAGTGTCTTAAAGAAGTGCAAACCAAAATACCATATTGATAATTATTACTATATTAATTACTAATAGAAATCAGCAAAATTTTAATTTTTACATTTATCTAGTGACCTATGAATTTTTCGGGAAAAACAAATACATCTTTAAAATGGCCTACTAACGGGACAACTTTGTCTCAATTTAACCGACTTCGTATATCTTATAGTTTCCGAGATCCCAATGGTGCGCCTCGAAAAACGAACAACCTGTATAGTCTGCACTCTAAGCACCTGACACAGTATTGAAAAGAAATGATAACTAATTTCTGGGTGTGTCAAGATACTTTATCGTAGATTATACTACATATACAGATATGATATAAATCTTGATTTAAAACAATGGATTTTTTTAAAATAAACATTTCTTCCGAAGTACCCAACTTTTATTTATATTTGAAATCTTTAATACAAGTTAATGTTACGCATAAATACTTAATTTATTTAATTTTGGCTATTACCTAAACCCCAAGCGTATCCACAGAACTTAGGTTTATACATTTCATTTTTACAAATGCATCTATTTTATATGTGTTTAAAACTGTGCGATATACTTATCTACGCAACCCCAAATAGGGTTAGAATTAAGCTTTTTGTTCGTAATTAATACATCCACAGCAAAATTTACGTATATTTTTATCCTGAAGAATGTTTTCTAGGCTACACCTAATGAGTTTTCATAACAAACTGTTTATATAATTTATAAAAGTATATATAGAGTGTAAAAATATAAACGGTCAAAATGTAATATTGTCAATAAAAATAACATAAAATAATAGTTTACACTCTAACCTGTAAGGAAAATTTAATATTAGATGATTTATATGATTTCTTCTTACCTCCGTGTAATAAATTTCAAAAGTTATATCTTCAATATAAATTGTTTAATGATAGATACTGTGCAACTTTTCTTATTGTATGTACCCGAAGATAAAATGTAATGAAAAAAGATTGATGTTGCACACAATGTTGAGTTTAGGTTAGTAAACGTACAGACTTTATATTGGGGTTTTTGGTACGAATAATTAATTATGGTATCTTATTATATTTTAAAAATCTGATGTGGCCAGCACATTACCTTCCTTCTATGTAATTTGTATAAATGTTATACAGAAGTTCCTTGCAAAAGATTATATATCTTGTACATTATCTTAAGACAGTTGTATGTATTTTATACAAATTCCATACAGATAGTTTCATTACTAGAAAAGATCCTATATTTCCAGTAAAATTATAACACAGACATACTGTCACTCGCACTTGACACTGACACCTTTCAATCAGAACTTTCTTAATATAGCAACTATTATAGCATAGCTGGCTAATATAATATTTAATGTCTTTATAATTTTTTAACTCTATATCCATTTAATATGAAGTATAAAATGCATTCAAATCGTATAGAGAATAAAATATTCATCAATATTTATAATAACATAAAATGTAAAAAAATGATTTAACATCGTTTTTTCAAGACAAACTTTTAAAATCTTCAAATTAAGGTACTTCCGGTTGACCAATTATAACCAAAATCTAATGAGCTCTTCATATGGATGTAAAGAAAACGAATACGAAAGAATTATAATTTTTGGAATTGTACTATTAGAGTTATCGCATTAGAAAATTTTGTTACACACAGACACACACACACACACACACACACACCCACACACACATACATACACACACACTCATACAGATATCATCGTAAAAATAGTAAAATCGTATTCTAGGGACCCTAAAACGTGCTTATTCATCAAAAACTCACCACCGAATTTTTTGACCAGACAATACCTTCAGTCTCCTTTAGGTAAGACAAGAAAATATGTTTACAATCAAATAAAATCGTATGTTTTATGTATTTTGAAGCTTATATAGTTTATATCAACGACTAAACATAGCTAGACAAAACATTCCCTATCCCTCCTCACTGAATGTTTTGATTTCGGCTGGCCAGACAAAGAAACTAGAGATAGAGATATGTCTTGTCTAGTTCGAGTATTTCTCACTAGAGGCCACGAAGACTGTCAGTGTTTAGTTTAAACGTTGCTCACTAGCGGTCACGTGGAAGCATGTGTATTTTGTCTTTGTTTTGTAGTTGCCGTGGTTTTGTGAGTGACACGTTGATTTTTCTTTAATATTAAATCTTAGAAATTATTTAATGTTAACCTTAAATATTAACCACGATATTTTAACGAAGAACACTTGCGCCTCTAGTGAGCAACTTTCAAACTAGACACTGATACTCTACGTGGCCTCAGTGCTGACGTCTAGTGAGTAATACTCGGACTATATAAGACATATCTCCATCTCTAGTTTCTCTGTCGGGCCAGCCGAAATCGAAACAAACCAAATGAAGTTTTGTCTAGTTATATTTGGTCGTTGGTTTATATTATGTAAAAACCTTATCAATATAAGTCATTATTACTTCACTGCACTATAGTGAAATCGTAATCAATTGAGCTAAACTATATTCTTTTAATTATAACTTTTTGTGCTACGTTTAATTATTCTGTGCAACAGCAGGTAATAAAATATTAAAAGTACAGCTAGAAAACGTTACAAATGAAAGTAATGGATACATTTTTAAAATGTCAACATAGGTTTTCTACAAACATTAATTTTAAAGTGAGATATATATTATTCACGACTATGCCTCTCTCCTAAAATGTGTAACCAATAACTCGGATAACAAAGGACCGTCCCCATTAATTGAGTTTTTTCAACAAAATATGTCGAAGTGGTTGAATTGAATACGTTCAATATTTTCTTACAAACATAAAAGGATCTGTGAAATACATGATCACTCAGAAATATCTAAATTTGAAATTGAAAATATTCATTTTCCGCGGTCGATAGTTTTCGATTTGCAGAGAAGATTTGTAAGTGATTTTGTGAGTTGTGATTTGGCTTGAAGCGCGTTTCTAAAGAGCATTTTTCAATCTATCAATACAGGAAGAGGTGAAAAGTAGATTTAAACGACGAATTTTATATTATCACTTGACTTTTCGTATTGTAATCCAGAACGTTACAATGAAATTTCAAAGAGAATACAATATCAGCGTTGTAAATCGTAACTAGCAGATCCATAAAAATGATTTGCCAATCTTCATTTTTGGATTAGCGAATTCAGCTCTAATTTTGATAGTTTATTTCTTAATCTAATTTACTTCTTACCTCCCGCTACTCTTGGCAAGGGAGGTATAGGGATCGTGCTACAAATGCATATCGAGAATTTGTTAAATGAGCACGTTTTATTTTAAGGTCCCTAGAATCCAATTTTAACATTTTCACGATTATGTCTGTGTGTATGTGTGGATCCTCCGCTCTAACTCAAATACTATCATTCAGAAAATTTTTAAACCTTGTATTTCGGCCTTCTTCTACCATTCAAAGAGCCCATTAGATTTTTGTGTAAATCAGATAACCGGAAATGGCACTTTTCTTGAAGCTCAAAATAGTTTTTCTTCAAAAAATATCTTTAAATGTTAATTTTTCGAGATTAATGTTATTATAAAAATTAAAGACTATTAAATTTTCTGCATATTTGCATTAATACTTTTTCTACATATTTTATGGATAAATTTATAAAATTATTTATAATTTAAACAAACAGAACTCCTTGCATACGCAGTTATTTCAATGTATGTAACTGACAGATAAATGACAATTAATTAATAGTAATAACGTTTTAAAAAGAAATAAAGTAAATAGAACAATAGGAAAGGAAATCAATACAGTGTCCAGTAAGTAAATATGTAGGTATTTATTTAGATTAATAAAAATTAACGATTCATAAAAAAGTTTAAGATTATCCTCATTTTTAGATTAGTGAATTCTATTTTATCCCGGCATCTAAAATGTAATCTTCATTTTATTATCAAAAAAGGTAGTTACTTTTGGATTAGACTAAACTATATTTTAAGAAATAAACTGTCAAAATTAGAGTAAAATTCGCTAATCCAAAAATAAGGATTAGCTTAATATCTTTTGTGACTCGAGCAGTAAATGGCGGGAGGTATTGTGTTGGCCACACCAGAGTTTTCTAATAATACAATGAATTTGAAATACCGGAATAGAATAGAATTCACTAATCCAATAATAAGCAGTACCTTAATCTTTTACTTCCCCGTTACCTTTAGGTAAAGAAGGTATTCTCTTCGGTCAAAAAGTTCGATAATGAGATTTTTAATAAATAAACATGTTTTAGGGTCCATACCCAAGTAACACAAATGACCTAAAATCGAAATCACTGTGACGTCCTAATTAACGAAATATAGTCGTACTGAAGACGTCTCAGCGTGTAGCTGTGCGACGTCATTTTCACACGTAGTTTCGACGTTATTTTCAGACGTGGTTTAGACGTCATTTTGAGACGTTGTTTAGGCGTCATTTTAAGACGTTGTTTCAACGTCATTTTTTGACGTTGTTTAGACAACATTTCAGATGGTGTATCAACGTCATTTTTAGGCATTGTTAGACACCATTTTAAAACGGTATTTTGACGTTATTTTTATGGTATAAATATAAATGATGGACCAAAAATAATAAATTTAATTCTAAAGTTACTTTTATACTGTATAATACAAAAAATTATTTAAAAAATATTAAATAAAGCAAAACAATATACCTAAAATAAAATATTAAAAAATATTTTTGAAAAAAAAAATAAATAAACGCGTAATTGGTAATTAAAATTACTATCAATTTCATTAGTACAATTTTCTTTGATATATTTACAACTGATCGTTGAATATTTTTATTGCAAAATTGTTGGCGTTAATGTATATATAAAATGATATAAAAAATACATATGTACAGACTACAGATTGAATTTTGTTTCTTAACATTTTCTTAAAATTATTTTCGTTTGTAACATACTTTTAAAGAATATCTACATTAGTTTTGTTCCTTATAGGCAAATTTACCGGTAAATCATAATTTTTCCATTTTCCTATACGAATTTGGGATTGTGTGCTGCCATGTGCTGGTTCAAGATGTTTTTCATAATTTTTATCAAGAAATTATAAAATGGTTTACTTTTCTCTTTGCAGCTGTAATGTCAAAAATTGGACCTGGTGCGTTTATACATACATATTTCCACAAAACTGTCAAAAATTATCATGGCTATCTTGTCTTGAAAATTTGTATTAGCTGTACTATAATAGTCTGTTAAATTCTCTTTTGAGTATTCTAATGGAAAGTTTCACCATAGATATATAATCCAACTATTTTTTCGTGTTTTTATTTTTTAAAACAATTGTCAAAATGACATAACATTGAGAAATTATGAACAATTCTTAAATAATTTAAGCGATTTCGGCAAACTATTATAATTCATTTATTATTAGTTTAAATTAAATAATGTCTGAAGGGCTTGGTTTATTCACGCCACGTCACGTGATTGTCACGTGTTTATTGTTTTATTTTTTTATATTCAGCAAAGTTTATTGTAGTCATCCAGGACAATTTTTATTATTTGACGATTTTCACTCTGTGATCTGTGATTTTTAACTATTTATTTATTTAAATTTTTTAAATGTCCGACGTGTATGTATCTATCCACACGTGTACTGTTTCTTTCAACTGGACCATTCTGTAAGTTTCATGTTATAGTTTTTTGTAATCTAGAATTTTGTAATCGATTGTGTTCTCATGTACTATTTCACTCTGTATATATATTGTAGAGCCCTGAAGAAGACTATTGTATAGTCGAAACGTCGGCGTGAATAAATTTGTAATATTGACTGCTAGTCCGAAACTTTATTAATTCCATCCCCAACACAGTCGAACATCATTTTTTGAATTTATTGTTTTGTTCACGATATAGATAAATTTTTATTTTTGTAATATATTTCCGTTTGTTTATTCATTTGCTTTTGTACAATTACTTATAAAAATTAAAGCAATTTTGAATCTTCTCTAACGGCAAAAGTTTTATATGAAAATGTCGGAAATCACGTCAAAAATATTGATAGCTATGGAATTAAAACAAAAAGCATAAGAAATGTCTGATTTTTATGTTATAAAATTTATTTTATTTTTATTTTTTTAATAAAATTATATCTTGACTGTTTGTCTTTTTGTTTTAATGACAAGGATAGCACTACTAAACTGAAATTTTCAAAATTTAATTTATTAATTTATAAATAGAATTTTATGCCCTACCATTTTTATTAAGAGAATTTTTTCGAAATAACTTGGGGGTAACGCGCGAGGTAAATTTGTTTTACCATGGTAAATACCTATGTAACGGATTTCCAACGCCACCAAGTATGTGTGTGTTTGACGATTCTTTCGGATCGCACAACTCACCTTTTTTAAATTAAAATTTTAGCGCATTCCTTGAGTTTTCATCCATATGAAGAGGTCATTAGATATTGGTTGTAATTAGTCAACCGAAATATGAAGTTTTTAACAGTTTTTCTTGAAAAAACTCAGTTAAATATAATTTTTCCACATTTAATGTTATCTATTATAAATATTGAAGAATACTTTATTCTCTGTAAGTTTTGATTGCATTTTATAGTTCATTTTGAATAGATATAAAGTTAAAAATTATAAAGAGATTATATATAATGAAGTAGACAGTTATGCTATAACCATGAAAACAGCTACCATCTTAAGCAAATTCTGACTGACATGTCAGAGTCAAAAAAAATCGACATAGTGTTTGAGTTTTAATTTTACTGGATATACGGAATCTCTTGCAAGAATCTTTCTGTACGGAATTTGTACAAAATACAAAGAATTTATAGAAAGTAATGTGCTGGAAATATAGAATATTTTGAAAGAAATCCTGTATACAAAATACATAGATCTGACGGAAGGTAATGTGATGGCCACATAAATTTTTTTTATGAATCTGCCTATAAAAGCCTTGAATATACTTTCTGTGAACTATAAGATACTGTAACCTGTTTAGAAAAATATACCTATAAGACACTAATTTCTTTGTGGTCTTTTATATGTGTAAATAAAATTACATAAAAGGACGGCCCTACAATGAAAAATGCAATAAAAAATTCCTCAGCCATTTTTGATTTTCTCAATTTTTTTATGAATAATGTGCAACAGATTTGGGGTACTGCTGAAATAATTCATTTTTCATCGTATTTGTTTACGTTGCTAAGAAATATATTTTATTAGGCATACATTATTTCAATAGTTCTCAAAATCTGGGGTATGTATAGATTACGTTTTTTTAAACAATCTATTAACAAAACAGAAAAATGGTTCAAAACTTTTAAATTACATTTTTCATTATAAAGCTCTGCCTAAATTTTGGCCAAAACATTTCTTAACATCCTGCATAATCAAATTTACATACATGCATCAGACAATAACGGATAAAGTTGTAGTCGTAATGTAAAGTTTGTTCAAAATAATTAAAAGAAGATAACCTGAAAATTATAGTATTTTAGCAAAAAGTAACAAAAAAGGGGAACTATGAAGATATCATATTTTGTATTATGAATATGCAAATACGAGTATGAGGTTAGCGTATATGTATACACTTTTTTATTAAAAGGATTAAAGATAATTTAGAGTAATATGCTCTATAATATTGCTCTTAAATGAAAAAATATCACTATAAAATTTTTTTTTTCTATTTCGGTGTTCTTATGAGTCTATAAAAGCACTGTTTATCATTGAAAACACGACGTTTAGAAGTTTTATAAACGTACTGTTTTTGGCGCCTTTCATGTTCTAGAGGTGGTAGTCATGCTTTCATAACTGACAGATAACCGCAAAATGATAAATTGTTTGTGTTGAAATATTACTTCTAATTGTGGATTTTTATCCTTTCTCTAGGTGATAGGACTAGAAGGAAATAGTTATTAATGTAACAAGTGTGTAAAGTAGTACTTTTTTGGTCGACTGCGATGTTTTATAAATTATAGCACGAGACAAAAAATACTATTTTACACACGTGTTGCATATAAATTTTTCCTACAACCGAAATGGTATTGATGTTTCTCATAATACTGAGTGTACAGGCGTCCAGCAGCTTTAAATACTGTTAGTACTCTTTCTCATAACACTGTACAAAATCTAACTTAAACACTTAGAAGAATCTCAGACAGACGATGATTAGTCTTTTATAATGTACAAATTGTACATTTAATATTAATATTAAAAATTAGGTTAGGTTAGAATACATGTCAAAAAAATGTTAATGTTCTTAAAAATTAGATTAGTACTCAATCTGTTAAAAAAATATTAGATTTGTTTCATTTACAGTGTATATTCATATTTCTTTATGAATTTTATTACTTTCATTATTATTTACTAGTTAATTATATACTTGACAGGAAAATTAACCGTTGCCTAGCAACGCTTATTTACTTTTCAAGCACTAGTGCGTGAAAAGTGACACTTTACACATGTAATGAGTGCGTGAAAAGTACTTTTCACGCACTAGTGCTTGAAAAGTGACACTTTACACACTGTAAAGAGTGAGTGAAAAGTACTTTTCACGCACGGTTGTAGGAAAAGAAATTTATAGCTATAGATGTGTTAGTTAAGAGAGAAAAAGAATATGTGAAGTTAAAATTTCAACTAAAAAATTATATGAAACAAGAAACAATGCCCTCAGATTTACTTTGTCAAAATAATTAAAACGGTAAGTTTTATTTATTACAATTTAAATTTGTGGTAATCAAATTTTGACTTGAGTGTATTGTTATTCCAGGCAGGTTCAAATGTATGATGCACGTTACTTGAAAATGTTGACACTGTCTACTCAATTTGTGGCTACTGGCAAACAAATATGAAAAGTTGACATTTTAATCCATGACTTCTAGTTCCACGTTGTGGCCACCAACTATCGAATATTAAACTTTAAATATGATTTAAACATTATGAGAACCATATATGTTTTGTATTAAAAATCGTAAGAACAGCTGTTGCAGATATGTCTAACTGAAATGAGCAGTGAATGTGACAAAATGGTGGAAAGCAAAAGTCTAGGTGAATAAATTGTTCATTAAAGTATTTCATTATTTAAAGAGTTTTATTTATATGTTGTTTTCTCAATAAAAAGGCTTAATGGTCCACGTAACGTCCTTCAATCTCATATTCAAGTTTTATTTATGATAATAACCAACACGAACCAGCGATAAGTCAAATCAGGATGGTTCATTAATAAACCTGCGGAGTTCATTGTATGTATTGGTTTTCCTCTTTCATAATTGTATAATGCTTGATACAATGTTTTAATGTAAACATTCAGATAAAATACGCAAACTGTCAAAATGTGAAATTCAATTGTTAGCGGGAAGCGCTACCAACATAACTGATAAAAAACACCAACTCATATTTTTGACAAATTCTTTTTTTTTAAATCTAATTGTAAAATTACCTTAATAGAAAAAATAGTATAAAAAACATGTATCATAAGGTCTGTTGACGGACTCGTCCTTTGTAAAACTCGTCTGGCGGCTCGTTTTCCAAACTTGGACTCGTACGTTAAGAGATTGCCTTATGATACGTGTGTTTTAATGTACTAATATTTGGCTAAAATGTTTGGTTATATTATTCATTTATTTATTTACCGTACTCATATAAAAAATAGCAATATAAATAAAACAATGTACAAATTTTACAATTTAATATTACATTGCAATATATGATTTTAAGGCCCGGTTTTATAAAGATCAATAATCTTCACTTAAGTTTTAGTTGCCTAGTAAATTTATTTAAGTGGTGATTTGAGTCTTATAAAGCGTGTTTAAATTTACTGAAAAAGTAAATCTACCCAGTAAACTAAGTGGAGAATTTTATGGTATTACATTTAAGTAACGATTTTTATTGATGTATTTTCAGATAATTATAAAACTAACTACTATTAATTTATTTTATTTTAAAAAAGTAGGTAGGTACGCACCTATGAAAAATTTTCCAGTTTAACATACGGGTATTAATAAATCGCAAATAGATATTGTTAACACTTTGTCGAAAAATATGGTTACAGTAATTCATTAATTTATTTATTGTAAAAATAATAGTTTTCTGCTTTGCGTATCTACTATAAAAATGCCTGATGTGAGTCATATATCGTCAGTTTCATCCGAATCTACGTGTATATCAAGCGTGTCAAGTGATGACGAATATGAAAACGAAGAACCCTCGGAAGAACCCCGACAAAGACTTTCAAGAATCTTTAAAGATATAATCCACACTTTTAAAATATATAACGATGAAGAATTTAGCATTCGTTTCCGAATATCTAAACTAAGTGTCCTACATGTACTGAATGAAATAGAATTAAATATACTTGGCTTTAAATTTTACATTTTCATATAACAATTTAACTGCTTTCCCGTTCGAATACCAGTTTGTTGTGTAGCATTATATTCTTTGGCACTCTTTTGCCACGTTTCGTTTCTTAATTTAGCATTTACATCATCCGTTTTCTTATTTCCTACTATATTTAAATATTTTTTTACTATATCCAAAACATCACAGTTGCCCTATCAATAATTTTATGGTCCCATTTCCGTCTTTTGTCCATATTTCACCCGATTTCACTTTATTTTACTTTGTGTCAAACGCATGTCAGACGATCAAAAACAGAAAACAATACCATAAATACTGTCATAAGAATAATCAAGCAACTCAAATTTTAAAAAAGTCTCCAATTAGGTATTTTATGGGTAGATTTTGTTTATAACATGTATTTACTGAACAAATAAATTTATTCAACATTTATACGATTCCATTAAATCTTTGTTTATAAAACCGGCCCTAAATCATTTAAAAATTTAACCTACCTCCGATTAGTAGTCTTACCGAAGCAATAATTTTTATTATCAGTGATGAGCTTTAGTGTAAGATCCACATCCTATTTAAATTGTATAAAAAAGAAATAAAATAATATTTTTAAAAAGTTTCATAAGGCAATCTGTTAACGCACGAGTCCAAGTTTCGACAAAGATCTGCTTTGCAGCGAGTTTTACAAAGGCCTTATGAAACATGTTTTTTGTACTTTTCTATTGAGGTAATTTTACAATTCTATTAATATATTTTTTAAATCTGACGTCAAAAATATTACTTGGTGTTTTTTATCAGTTATGTTGGTAGCGGTTCTCGCTAATAATTTTTACTTCATAGATGAAAATTCATTGTTGACCGACAGAAATTTGAGGTTATATTTAATTTATCTGCCAGTGTTGAAAGCAGTCCTATCAACTCCTTAAAAAAAGCGCAAAAAACAGAGTATTTCCAGATTTTCTTAACGAAGTGTTTTTATTGCGTTTAGAGACTCATAAGAACACTGAAATAGAAAAAAATATAAAGTAAAATGCTGGTTTAAGCACATTACCTTTGTAAAGCTGACCCCACACCACTCGCAAGTATTGACAATCAGTACCGGATTACCTTTGAACGCGCCCCTAGGCAATAATTTACTTGCACCCCCAACAACCCTCCCTCCTACTTAACCAACTATTTATCAATAAAATAATAAATGATACACAAAAAAGACATTTTTTTATTATTAAAAAATACATAATTATTTTTCAAATATAAAAACCAAAATCTTTAAATTAAATTCTTTTTCTTGATTTTTTGTTTGCGAATTCGGCAATTATATTATTGAAATTCAGAGCATTGGTTATTGGACTGTTTATAGATAGAACTGTCAAATTCGTAAGTGTTTCATGACTAATAGAATTTCTTAAATATGTCTTTGTTCTCTTTAATGTAGAAAATGACCTCTCACCAGTCGCGTTTGTACTTGGCAATGTTAAAAATATTCTACAAGCAATTTCTACGTTAGGAAACATTGTGATAAATTTTTTCCCCTAAAAAACATAAAAATGTTCTTATATTCCTGCCTTCAAAATTCGAAGAAATATTTGCATTGCACACACTCCTCAAGAAATGATTCATCCAAATCCTCATAGTAAATATCCCGAAGTCTTTGTGCCCGCGTATATTAGATCATCATCATCAATATTCTGTAAATTATTTCACTATACGCAGTCAATCTTTTTTTCATTTCTTGCTCCCATCTATCTACGATCGTGATGTAAGTATTAATTCCCACATTTTTCTTAGTTCGTTATAAGGTATAGCGTTTGGTTGCTCGGCGAATAGGGTGGGCAAATATCTATTGTGACTCGTGACATCCCGCCCCAGCCCCATTCGATTGGGTTTTGTAAATTTCAGGCACAAAACACAACTGCTATTATTAACAATATAACATTGAATATTAAATGAAATTTTGTAATGTTTCCAAAATTCTGAAGCGCCCTCTCGCGTTGCGGCGCCCCTAGGCAGTTGCTTAGTGGATAATCCGGCCCTGTTGACAATATCGACAATGACGAGTGATGGGATTGAAATTCCTCGTACGGTGTTTCCTATCCGTTTGTCGGTAACCTTGACACGAGTCAAAGGATAATTACACTCGCCAATGCTTACCTATTTTCTCATTAAAGTTCGTGTTCCATCACGATATTTCGTGTTTCAATTTCAATACATGTAGTTTGTTTACAAGTTGAATTATCAATGAATTTATACAACTTTATGAATGTGAACAAATAAAAATAAAGAAATATATCATCATGACTTATTACTTATTGCTGAGTGTGCCAATCTGCTTTGTACACAAGTATCGGTAATGATGAAATATTTTCAAGGACAAGAATAACCTATATTATGGAATGAAAAACATCCACTACACAAAAATAGGAACGAACTTAGTAAAATTTATCCCCCATTTAAAATAACATATGCCACACTAGCAAAAAGTTTGTCGTCTGTTTGGCTGTCCATCATAATACACATTTAAAGTTAGAGGGAAATTAAATGGCTGCTTGCAAAATATTCCCAAGTATTACCGAGGAAGCCCAATTGCAAGTATGCACATGTGATCAGGGAGGTCTGACTCGGCCTTCGAGCTCCCTTGAATACTTTTAGATACTTGTACAAGTACACAAGGCGAGTCGTGTGGGGCCGCCTTAAGTTATAAGAATAAAAAAATAATGATAATACATACATAACACATACAGAAGTCTGTCTGTGTATTTTTCATAAATATTTTAACTATAATGACAAAATAGATATTCGTATATTGGAAAATATAAACTTTTTATATTAATTTTTACTTGATTTTTCCTTTTATCATACACAAATGGACAAAGCATGTATAAATTAAAATTAGGCACAATTTTGAGTTGTGTATGAACGATAATTACTTTACATGTGGTTTATTAATAATCATTAAAAATGATTGTTTTAGGGTAAATTGTTAGCAATTAAATTGTTGTAAAAATAGTTTGAAAATGCTTCAGAAACTAAAAAATGAAAAGCCAGTTTTAAATTTTTTCCGAGGGAGGACCCCCCTTACAGCTGGGGCCTGTGGGTATCTTCCTGACACCCCAGTACGTCTTGCCACCCCAGTTAGAAAGCTGAAATGACGCCCATGGTTATGTATGAGTACCGTATGTTTATGTTTTATTACAAAAATGTATAAACTGTTGCGCTGCTATATATATATATATATATATATATATATATATATATATATATATATATATATATATATATATATATATATATATATATATTATTTACCTTATCAGGCTTTACAACTTCAGGAATATATACCTACATATTTATATTATTATATTCTTTTGTTTAGTTTCTGTCGAATCATTAAACAAATTTTAAATTCCTGAAATTCTATACTAGGTACAACAGTTCAACTGAAGTTAATAGTGCGGTTGGGCAGGGCATAGAAATGTAATACATATTTGAAATAAATGGTTCGTATATTTGAGATTACGCTTCTACAGTTTCGTTTTTCAAATTACTTTCGTGAAGTTATGTCTATCGTACATATATTTTATCCTGATGAAAATGTATGTCTGTATAGTCAAAATGTAATTTGAAATAAATTTTAAAAGCTTTTTTCATGTGTTAGGTATTGGACCAAAAACGAAGAGATATGTTTGAAGGTAAAAATAAGAATACTTTTAGTAATGTTTTCAATATTTAAAAAAAAACTTTGACCGAAATTATAGCAGACACTACAAAAAATAAAAAAAATATTCTAATGTGATTCTGAAAGCTTTTTCACGCATATATGTTAACTTTGTTTTTTACATGTACTGTACGTTGTTGAAAGTTCACCCGGGAAATATTTTTTATAGGAGATGATGGAGTATCATTAGAAGGCACTTAACTGTTTCAAAAGAATCAAATGGGTTGGTGATGAACGATTATTAATCACAAATCAATCCAGATCTTTTTCTCTCAATTTATTTTTCATCATTCATCAGCATATTTACATACTTTCGGTGACTGAACGTGATGAATTTTTGATGTTTCCAGTTATGTGATTATCGTAAAATATGCAGTTTTTGTTTCTAATGGCCTCTGACTGCTAGTGATAATTTTTAGCGGGGTAATAAATACTCGTATATATGACAGAGACACAGAATATACGAAAATTATTAAATCAATCAGTTCAATTCGGGAACGTAGGACTAAAATTATATTTCTTCAAATGTCTATGGCAGTTAGGTTATTTTTACCTTCCGTCACCTTTAGGTAAGGAAGGTATTGTCTTTGGTCAAAAAATTCGGTAGTGAGTTTTTGATGAATAAGCACGTTTTAGGCTCCCTAGAATACGATTGTACTATTTTTACGATGTCTGTATGTATGTGTGTGTGTGTGTGTGTGTGTGTGTGTGTGTGTGTGTGTGTGTGTGTGTGTGTGTGTGTGTGTGTGTGTGTGCGTGTGTGTGTGTGTGTGTAACAAAATTTTCGTCTACGATAACTTCCATACTACAATTCTAAAAATTATAATTCTTTCGTATTTCACTTCGTTACATTCATGTGAAGAGCTGATTAGATTTTGGTTAGAATTGGACAACCGGAAGTACCCTCATTTGAAGATTTTAACAGTTTTTCTTGAAAAAACTATGTTAAATATCATTTTTTCATATTTAATGTTATTATAAATATTAAAGAATATATTATTCTCTATACGATTTGACTGCATTTTATACTTAATATTAAATGGATATAGAGTTAAAAAATTATAAAGAAATTAAATTTCATAAAGTAGCCATAGCTATGAAAACAGCTACTATATTAAGAAAATTTTGATTGAAAGATGTCAGTGTCAAGTGAAATTGACATAGTGTGCTTGTCTTATAATTTTAATGGAAATATAGTATCTTTTGCTATAAATTTTCTGTACGGAATTTGCATAAAATACATGCAACTGCCGGAAGGTAAAGTATAAGAAATATAATATTTAAAGAATTTTCTGTATGAAATTTGTACATAATACATAGAACTGACGGAAGGTAATGTGCTGGCCACATCAGATTGTTTTATTAAAAATTGTTTATTTTATGTTATTCACCCGGTTGCAGAAACGCTAATCAAAATTAATCATTTGTTAACAAACCGTTAACGGCTAATCAAATTTTTAATTAACCATTAACAAGCCGTCAACGGACAATCAATCGTTAATCAAATTGTAACAAACCTCAAAGTTAATCAACCGTTAACGGGTTATTAACTATATATTAGGTTGCACAACAACAATCATCATTTAATTAACCGTTAACAAATAATTATTTTTAATTGAAGCTAGTACGTCAATTAATGAACAATCAATTTGACATTTGAGTTTCCAATTAAATTTTAGGCCTGTTATTCTGTATTTATTTGAATAATAAATTATATTAATATAATATTCTTTATTGTATCTCAAATTTGGTAACTTATAACAAAAGTGAGTGGTTGGTAGAACAATTACTATTTTTTAAATAAGTACATACATATATACAGTTTTTACAAATGATTACAACAATTAATACAAACAATGTCAGTTCATGCATGAACTATTCCTTGAGATATATTCTTAAACAATACCTATAAGCCCTAAATTATAGAACAAACATGCTGTTACGTAAAATTAGAATCCTGATCCTGACCACTTACAAACTTTATTATATATTACCTGACTGGTTGTAATCTATCATTGAATTAAATTTTCCCACTATAATTTCTAATTTGCCCTACACGTTGTAGGTAATAAAGGCGCGATATTTGATATTTAAAATGGAATCTGACTTGTCAGATCTTTCCGATATTGAAGAACCCCCACGCCACGTAGAATACGAATGTTACGAGAAAGAGAAAATCCCTTCGAAACCTTTAACCAGCGTCGGACTGGCCATTGTGGCGATGTGGCGATCGCCACAGGCCCGGCGAGCGAAAGGGCCCGGTCTATACTTGTAACTATCATATCTAGTACTTAGTTAATAGTTTTCAATATGATAAAGAGAAAAAAATCTTAAAGAAATGATTGTAGATCAAGTATAAACATAATTCAAGAGTCTGACCTTAACCAGAGAACAAGCGTAGCGTGTCAAAGAAAACTAAACGCCAATATAGGCTTACTTCGTTACTTCTATCCCTGTCTTCACCCCAAACTCCATCATCACCCCGGACAGTGTATTCTAGAAATACGTGCTCAACGGGCATGTGCAAAATCTACTATGTAGTAGATATAAAATTTAGTTTTAAGTTCTGTGTGGTTTGATGTGACGTTTCACTTTTCACATAGTAGACTTTCATTACCAGATAGGTACATAAAAATGATTAAATTCAATTATCTAACTCCATTTTTATTCCGGATTAAAAATTTTAATATGAGATCTGTTCACGAAACAGAATACCTAAGGTAGGAGTTAAATTCTGCAACTGTCATTTTAATAACAATTTTTGTCGCCTTAACTCTTGGAATTGTACCTACTTAAACTTAAGTATTCCCAATTGCACCAACAAGGCTTAAATTTTAAGCGTCCCATAGACAAAATATGTAAATCGAAACAATGCATAGTAATTCATTTAACATTTTATATCGACGTAATATTGTCAATTGTGAAAGATAGCACTAAAATGAAAATTAATTATAAACATTTCACCTACAGAAAAAGATTATCTTTCATAGTATGCACCATTCACTATTAATATGATTTGATTACAACAAAGAAAATGTTCCAAAAATGATTATAACAACATATTTATAATTTTAATATTTAAATTCATTAACTTCGTAATGCATACTTCGCATATGCGTTATTTAATCTATGTGCCAAATCTCGGCCAAAATATACGTGTTTGAGTCGCGATTTTCATATTAGATTACTGCTAATTCTATACAACTAGTACAGTTATCTTTGGTAATAAATAAAATACTTTAAATTTTTTTTGTAGTTATTCTCAAAAATAAACCATTTCAAAATGTACCGTTTTCGTCTATATGTATGTATTTTTTCTCAAATAACGATACACCATTAAAATGGTCTTCTGATGGGGTAACTGTTGTCTAATTTACCCGACACCAGAAATCTTATATTGCTTGAGATCCCCATGCAAGGAGCATTTCAATTAATCTGTTTTCCCATGTTAATCGTCAATGTCACAGATTTTTGGGTTCAGCTTGTGTCCTTACTTAATGTTTTCATTCATTAATGTATTTAAAAAAATACCTTCATTTATAACCATTTTTGTGTCATTAATAATATTTTGAATGGCCCAGAATAGGGGGCCCGGTAATCCAAATCGCCACACTCAGAAATATGTCCCAGTCCGACACTGCCTTTAACAATCACAACTTTAAGTTTAGGTACAGATTAACAAAAACTACAGTTAATACAACAAGAATTCAACCATTAACTGGTAGAAACAAATCGATTTTATTATCAATATAATAAAATATGAAGTATAGTATTTTACTAAATACTTAGAACAATATAAACTTTAGTATTCACACATTACGAACGATCAACTGGTAATCTGACATCGCCTTTTTCATTGTTATTATCTCATTTTAACATCGACGCATGCTCGTTATACCATTTTTCGTTCAGATTCGCCCAGCTTCGTCGTCTAATTATTTGTAAAATACTTACATCTGCGCAACATTCTGTTTCGCAGTGAAAACTGACAATCAGCTGTTGATTTGGCGGTATCACGTGAACACAGCGCGGTGTTGCCATCTATTACTACTAATCAACGGCTCATCACATGATGGAAGATTAATAAGAGGTTGATTTGTTTTGTGCAACCCGATTTGAATTAGATGAACATTAATATTTGATGAACAGTTAACTGATTACTGATTTGATTAGCGTTTCTGCAAACGGGCATTAGTCTATTTAGAGAAGTAATTTTGATAATTATTTAATTTTTTTTCCAATATTTAAAATAAAAAATGCATTTATTATACGAGTACATAGTTGAATTTAGGATTCTATGTTGTTGTTTTTTAATATGCAGAATGTTACCAACGTGTAAATTAAGAAATTAATGTCACTTCTTACCAAACTCGAAATATTATAATAAAACTTAAGTGAATCTACAAAAACCTATTGATTTTCAGATCCAATCAACAGGAAAAATATTAAAAAATAACGCTCTGAAATTTAAAAAAGAACCTTTCGCAACAGACGTATATTGTTGTATAATTAATTAAAGAAACAGTTTTAATTGGCGCTCTGATTTTTACCAAATATAACCAACCTAACCAAAAACACAAATCTCATGCTTGCCGAAAACTCACGCATGTTTTTCAGGCGTGAGTTTTCTGTTAGATTAGATTTTATTTTTATGTAGTTCCAAGTTTTGGAGGCGTAGGTTTTTGTTAGGTTAGGTTATGCGTTATGTTTAGTTATGTTTAGAAATGTCAGAGCACCACTTTTAAGTAATTTTTCTGTTGATTGGATGTGAAAATGAATGGGATGTAAAAGGTTTTATTCAATTCAGAGGTGAGGAGAGCTCTCTGTATTTTCCGGAATACTTTTTATTTAATTGTTGTGTAAGGGAACCATGTTGATAATGTGCATTAATAAATATAAGGCCTTTAAGTTCCACTATTTAGTTATTTATTTTTATTTTGGACGTTTCGAGCAGAATCCGCTCATCTTCAAAAACTATACAATTGATGTTGAAAATTACAAGTACATACATATACACGTTGAAGCAGAGTTTGGCGTGCTACGCAGTTGTTAATGGGCCGTGTTAGCGGCATGTTGTACTGTTGAATTGGGCGCCCATGCTCCATTTGACTACGATGATTACATTTAACATGTAATTTTATAACTTTTGTATATGTACAACAATGTAATTCTACTTCAACGTGTATATGTATGTACTTGTAAATTTCAACATCAATTGTATAGTTGCTGAAGATGAGTGGATTCTGCTCGAAACGGCCAAAATAAAAATATATAAATAAATAGTGGAACTTGAAGGCCTTCTATTTATTAATGAATACTTTTTAATTATATAGTTTCACATGCTTTTTGATGTATTTTCGATCAATTTATACAAACAGTCGACACATGTGGGATATAATTCTACGAACTCACATTGAATTTTGTAATACAACATTTAGCTAATTTTATTTATTACGTTTGTCTCTAAATACGGAATATCGCGGGTGACCTGGCAATGTCTCCTTTCTGCTATGTTCAGCGAAAATACCAGGTCTGTTAGAAGAGTATTCGACTTAATTTTTTTTGCGAAAACCTGATGGATTTAAATCAAGCGCGTTTGCATAAGCAGACCTTGAACCTACGTGCTACGTCACGCACCAAATTCTGAACTTTAAAAATTCATATATTGCTTATTACGTAAAATTTTTAATACAAAAATCTGATGTGGCCAACACAATACCTCCCGCTATTTAGTTGTTATTTATTTAAATATACATACTTACATATTTAGTTATGCTGGAAACTGTATTAAGATCCATTCAGTGTAAATGGTCGTTGGATCCATTCCATATAAGTATGGTTCTATTTATTATTTTCATTTTAAAACGTTACTATTATCAATTTGATTAGTTCCTTGGCAGTGGCATGTACCTGTCAGTTACATACATTTGTGATATGAACTATGTAACTAAGGAATTGTGCTTATTTAAAGCGCAGGCTCCGGGTTTAAAATTATATATAATTACTTATACAAATTTATCCATAAAATATTTATGCAAATCTCCAGATAATTTAATAATCTTTAATTTTTATAATAACAAAAATCTGAAAAATATCGTTTGAAGGTATTTTTTGAAGAAAAACTATTTTGAGCTTCAAGTAAAGTACCATTTTCGGTTATTTGATTTGCACCAAAATCTAATAGCTTCTTCCCATATTAGAATACGGTAGAAATACAAGGTTTAAAATTTTTCTGAATGAGTTAGAGTGGAGGATCCACACACATACACCCACAGACACACATACACACACACACTCAGACACACACACCCGCACTCACACACCCGCACTCACACACCCACACACACGCACACACATACATACATATATACATACACACAGACATCATCGTGAAAATGTTAAAATTGGATTCTAGGGACCTTAAAACGTGGTCATTTACAAAAATCTTGATATGCGATTTTTAGCACGATCCCAATACCTCCCTTACCAAGGGTAGCGGAAGTTAAAAATTGGTTTATGAGCCCATTCATTTTGTAACCGTAGTTTTTAAATAAATTTAGTTTAATGTTTAATCGACCTACAACATGTAACAATTACTTCAATTTAATATTTTGTGATATCTGTTTTACTCCTATAATTAACGTTACTTCAATATGTTTACTGTTCCTTTTACTGAATGAAACAATACAATAGGATCATCTTAAAAAAACATAAATAATTGAATTTATTCATAATTCAAAAATATACCTCATATAATGAATACCTATAGGTATTTGTGTGGGCATTATTCAAAATGAATGTGTACAATTGATTGTACCACCTCGATCGTTATGACAGAAAGTAACATCGTGACCATTGAAGAAAACGGTCAGCTATGTATCTCTTTTCCATACAAAGAAAGGGTGCGACGGTGTTGAGGATGTGATGTTCCAGTATTTGTGAGATTATGCTGATGCCATATTCAGAAAGAGTGTGATGCCCTAGTGTTTATGAGGTGGAGCTGATGTCATACTCAGAGAGGGTGTGGCGTCCCAGTACTTATGAGCTGGTGCAGATGCCATGTCCGGATATGGTGTGATCTAATGAATTTAAGTGCTGATTTTGTATTCCTGGGTGTGCTGATGACTGGATACAAAATGACTGCTTGATAGTTACGTAAGTGTCCAAATTAAACTAACGAAATGTTTGTTCATATTTTGTTGAATTAATTACTAGTTAGGGGCGTATCGAAAGTCTACAATTAATAGATATGAATTCATCATTGTGGATTTAAGGTACGTTTATGTTGGAGCAACGATAACCGATGAACGCAATGAATAAAGCGAAGCTAAGAAAAGTAATAGGTTATAAGTTGTAATGTATGCACCAGTTTATAATGGGGAAATGTACTAAGCTGGCTATACTCACTGGTCGAACAGCCATAAGAGCGACGATATGTAATAATTTATATTTCTTTGTTCGCTAGCTATGATAGATGTCGAGAAATTGATTGCTGAAGTTTTAATTAGAGGACCTTTGTGGGACCAAAGTAATAAAAAAAGAAAGAAGTAAAGTCTCTAATTTCATTCTCGTGTACTCAAGAAATTTCTCTGGTTACATTCTTACGTCACTTTATGATGGAATTCGCTGAAATTGAACCGTTTGGTATTAATTGGATATGCATTAAATTTACGTTTTTTATGTTGATTTTTGAAAAAATGAAAATTACTGTACTCGAAGAAAGTAATATTTCTTAATTTGAATCGTTAATTTTAACTGATTTGTGCAGTACTAAACTACATTTTTACGTTGTCACTATAAACATACCAAATCGTTGCTCCAACATAAATGTACCCTTAGACACGGCGGTATACGGATCACTAGTTAATAATTGTGGCACCTAATATATATTTTATAATTTAGCGCTAGATTTGTGTTTACATATTTATAAAAAAAATATCTAAAATTATTTAAAAAGGTCCCTTGAACTACTTTAAATAAACCACCGTTCCGCAGCACTTGATGTACTTTTTTCTTCAATAAAAAAAGTTGTTGCTGTCAATGTCACTCACACACGTCAATTGTACTCGTAGTTCCGATTTTATTGGACAGAGAGAGAGAGAAAGAGAGAGAATGTTATGAAACTCTGACGTATTAAAAAAATATGATGTGGCCAGCACATGACCTCCCGCCAATTCCATGTTTAAAATAGCAATGAGCTTTAATAAAGTGTCACTTCCGGTTGATTTTGTTTCAAATTATATACGAATTTAAAATAACAAATTTGAGAATTTTCGGATCATATTTTAATATTCTTTTTCTAGAAAATCTGTTTATAGCTTTAAGTAAAGTACTATTTCCGGTTTATCAATTTTAGAAAAAAATCTAATTTGTTGTTTTCATTAATATAAAAGTCTTAAATACCAAATTTGAAAAGTTTTGGATTATATCATAATATATTTTTCACGAAAATCTGTTCAGAGCTCAAGTAAAGTATAACTTCCGGTTTATCAATTTTAGCCAAAATCTAATATGTTGTTTCCCTTTATAAAAGTCTCAAATACTAAATTTTAAAAGTTGTGAAATATATCAAAATATATATCATGAAAATCTGTTCAGAGCTTCAAGTAAAGCACCACTTCCCGTTCATTAATTTTAGCCAAAATCTAATATGTTCTTCCCCTTGATATAACAGTCTTAAATACTAAAATTGAAAAGTTTTAGATTATATTTTAATATATTTTTTCATTATAAGCTTCAAGTAAAATATCACTTTCGGTTTATCAAATTTAGCTAAAATCTAATATGTTGTTTCTCTTTATATAAAAGCCTTAAATAACAAATTTGAAAAGTTTTGGAATATATCATAATATATTTTTCACGAAAATCTGTTTAGAACTTCAAGTAAAGTGTAACTTCCGGTGTATCAATTTTAGCAAAAATCTAATATGTTGTTTCCATTCATATACAGGGTCCGGCACAAAGGACGGATGGTTTTTAAAAAATCATAAATCGGTAATTTTTACTCAAAAACAAATTTATTTACGGATTCGGGTTCGCAATGAAATAGCATTTGTGACAATTAAGTGTGGAAAATCACATCAGTCATGTGGTGACCGTTGTTGACGAAGCATTGCTGGAGGCGTTCTTGGAAGTTAGCGTAGACTCTCTCCAACATCGCTTTCTCAACTTGGGCGACTTCCACGCGAATTGCCTCCTTCAACTCGTCCAGAATTCGGGTCTTGTGGTCGTATACACGAGCCTTGAGGTGTCCCCATAAGAAAAAATCGCAGATGGATAAATCTGGGGACCGAGTAGGCCAATGAACATCACCAAACCAGGAAATAAGGCGACCAGGGAAGAGAGGGCGAATAACGTTGATCGTTGCTCTGGCTGTGTGGGCGGTCGCCACATCCTGTTGGAACCACACACGTCGGACTGGAACACGTCGTCGTCTTAATTCAGGTGAAAAGAAGTTGGTGATCATTTCGACATAGCGCTCCGAGTTCACCGTAACAGCATTGCCATTACAGTCTTCGAAGAAGTAAGGGCCGATGACGCAAGTTTGCGATACAGCGCACCAAACTGGTAACAAAATGCTAGGAACACACGAGTCGAACGGCATACTCCCCACCTTTCTCGCACTAATAGGGGGAGAGTAGTAGGCATTTCAAAAACGTCTGTCCTTTGTGCCGGACCCTGTAGAAGTCTTAAATACTTAATTTGAAAACTTTTGATTTATATCATAATATATTTTTTTACAAAAATCTATTCAGAGCTTCAAGTAAAGTATCACTTCCGGTTTATTAAGTATAGCCAAAATATAATGTGTTATTCCCTTTGACATAAAAGTCTTAAATACTAAAATTGAAAAGTGTTGGATTATATTTTAGTATAGTTTTCCATTAAAAACTGTTAGGGGCTTCAAGTAAAGTACTACTTCCGGTTCTTCTATTTTACCCAAAATCTAATTAACTTTTTATATGAATGCAATAACATTACCTCCATTACTTATAGTATGACGGGAGGTAAAAAATATATAAATTTAAATAAAGTTATTTCTATAAAAGTAGATTGTTATGTGACATAGCTTTAAGATTAAGCTTACCTATTTGTGGCAATGTCTTTCTCGTTACAAGTTTTGTGTAGGTAATTTAAATAAGGTACCTCATTCATTTTCAGTATAGTCGTTGTTTGCAGGCCGAAATTTGCGCGGGTATATTTACATGCAAAGCCGCAATTAGGATATGAGGTGAACCAAAAATTAAGGTACTCGAAACTTGTATAATTTTAGCAGAATTTAATTATGGAAATTAATACAAAACATAATGACAGCTATACCAAATAACACATTTTCCTTAATACTTATCAAGATGAAAATGAAAGCAGAGGTTTATATACCAATATTGCATTTAACATTCATACGAGTAGAGATGTTTATGGTTAATATTCAACGTAATGAAAAGCATACGGGATAACAACTAATTTAAAATATAATTATGGTGAATACACTAAGTGCAAAGTGTAAGAAATGATGGATTAAAAATCGACGCTTATAACACAATGCCGAAAGAACGATTGAAATGAATATCAAAATAAAAATTAAATTTTCATCAAAATTGTGCGGTATAATAACATAATTAGACTAAAATACAGGTTACTACAGGCAGCAGTAGCTCACTGGTTTTCGCACTCGCATACTGTGTGGTGGGGGAACGAACATGAGCAAAAAAAAACAGCTGTTGTCTAGTGGTGTGGTATCTACTATATGTTTATTACGTAACCTGCTACATCAAACTAATGAAACAAGAGGGATTCCTGCCCCATGCTCCCCAAAAGTTTTAAGTACGTATTTCTACAATTATCATAAGGTAATTTATGTTAACGTTTTCTAAAATTTGATACAAAATAGGATATATGTGACCAATTTAAATAACTATGTTATAGCTATTAACAACACCAAGGATTGTTATTAGTAATGTTATAAATGAGGATTAAATGTTAGCGCTGAAAATAAGAATATTAAAACACATTTATCACCTAAACCGGTATATACAGTATTAATACAAAAATAATAACAAATCTAGATGACCGTCGCCTGGCCGAACCCGGTCACGCGGAATCCTCCTTCACGCCGTGATTATTTCTGCAAAAGAATTAACACATGAGAAATACTCAGTGAGGAGGCAATCATTTACAAAAGGTTCAGGCATTCACACACCGTACACACATGTTGGCAACTACGGGCAGTACCGCTAGTTACTACGGAACCTCTGCCGCTTCGGTGGTGATCCGGAGACAATCCTCTTAACCAACTGGATCAGATCACTACAGCCCTAACTGCTGCTACGCTGGCGACCACAGAATGTGGGTCACTACAGCCTTCCCTGCTGCTACGCTGGCGACCCTCGGGTTCAACCGAGCGGCCACTACGGAACCACTGCCGCTTCGGTGGTGATCCGGAGACAATCCTCTTAACCAACTGGATCAGATCACTACAGCCCTAACTGCTGCTACCGTTGGCGACACCAGATGTGGGTCACTACAGCCTTCCCTGCTGCTACGCTGGCGACCCTCGGGTTCACACGAGCGGCCACTACGGAACCACTGCCGCTTCGGTGGTGATCCGGACACATTCCTCTTAACCAACTGGATCAGATCACTACAGCCCTAACTGCTGCTGCCGTTGGCGACACCAGAATGTGGGTCACTACAGCCTTTCCTGCTGCTACCGTTGGCGACCCTCGGGTTCACACGATGCGGCCACTACAGTACCCATTACTGCTCACAAGCACACTCACAATCATACACACGCTAGATTAACTCTCTCACCTGAATTACTACAATATCGATGTTCACACACTGAAATCTAGAAATAAACTGAAATAAAATACGTGAATACCAGTATCATTAAATGTAGCTCTTATCCAACAGCATCGGTTACGTACCTAAATAGCTAATTAGAGACAAAACATAATAAATTTAATAAAAATAATCTTACGCAAAATAATATCTGTGACAGTATCATAACTGCCGCAGATGTCGGTTTGAAATCCGGGCTCACAGAGCGAGGATTTTATGATATCTAAGGTTTGTTATGATTCATAAGATCCTTGGATTGTTCAATAGTTGGACGTTATTAATGTAACGTTTTTATTTATTTGGGTGAAGTGTAAATATTAGACAATTATTAATTAAAATAAAAGTTTATTATAATGATAAATAGATATTAAATATAATTAAAAGATGATAAATATTACAAACACCACTATTAAGCAAATATTAAACAATAATTAAGACTAAGAATATTATAAAACACTTAAACACTAAGATTATTTATTTAAACAATATATAGCTCACTTATTTATTTATACAAATATATTTATTTATGTTTACCACTTGTTGACTATCTGTTTATATCACCAACAATTTAATACGCGACGCTTATTTATATCAGACTGTCCAATGCCTTCGCTAACAGTGCGTATGTACTCCGGCATTTGTATTCGAGAAATTCCAGATAAAAACTTAAACAATAGATTACATCACCCGAGTAATTAAGCAGGTTCGGACATGTCTGTTGACAACGCACGACCCTCCGTGGCTATTGCGTCATCGTTAAAAACAGACACTTGCTCATCGCTGCGACAGTGGCGGCGACAGCGGCCTAAGACTGTTTCGTCCCGGAACAGTTCGTGATGACGAAATCTGCATGCATTACCCGTAGTGCATTTCGAAGTTTTGAAGAAATGACAGTTGATGGTCCGCTCGACTTCTTCTTTATGTTCGTTGGGCTTAAAGCTGCAAACGAGAATTTCAACACCGGTAAAACGGAAGAGGATTTCTATCATGTTCGTAACAATCCTCCAACCTAAACCATCTAGACCACAGCCTAACTTCGGTACGGCTAGCTTCAAAATATCATTCTGTAGCAGATGATCCCTCAAATCGCACAGAGAGTTCCACAGGCTACGATACGACGGCTTCTTGTAGGAGCGTAGTTTTGTAACTAGATAGTAGATACACTTCTGATGGTCTGCATTGCTATCCCTCAGGCGCAGCGTTTTCCCAACAGTTGGACGTTGGTTGGCCAGTTCTTGTAGTCGCCCAAATTTCGTCTTAAAGACTGAGGCTATGCCGCGGGGCATCTTTAGTTCTTCTGATACACAGTGACCGAGGGAATAATCTGAAGACACGGTGAATAGATCTCGGTGTTCTTCTTTCGTTACGCTGAATCGCGCCTTGCGGCCAAAGGAATAGTTCTCCATGAAGTCTGCAAAAGTTGGTTCTTGTGCTATGATCCGAAGAACCGTTGCTTCATTATGGTCTTCGTGGTTGTCTCCGGCAAAAGGGGCTAGCCGATTAAAGTGTACTACTCTCGACTTCCCGCTAGGACGTTTCTTAATTAGGTATACCACGTCTTTTATCCTTTTGACTACCTCATAGGGGCCTTCCCAATTCTTTTGTAGCTTTGGTGATAAATCGCGACGCCCTTGTGAATTGTAAAGCCACACTAAATCCCCAGGTTGATATCCACCCTTTTCGGCCTTGATGTCATACCGGTCCTTCATTCGGTCGCTGGCAGCTTGAATGTTCGTACGGACTTGTTCATAAATGACATCAATTCTTCTCCGTAAATCCGTAACGTAATCTTCCCCGGCCAGATCTTCCCCAGGTTTACTGCCGATCACCAAGTCGCATGGTAAGCGCAACTCATGTCCGAATAAGATGTTCGCAGGAGTTTGCCATGTAGTTTCATGCACGAATGAACGATAAGCCATCAGGAACAGATGGAGATGTCGGTCCCAGTGTCTTTGGTGGCTGGAGACTACCTTCGACAAATGGCGGTTGATCGTTCTGTTCATTCGTTCAACCATGCCATCAGACTGCAGATGTAATGCAGTTGTTCTAGTTTTATTAATACCTAATATCTTACAGATATTTTGGAAAACGGCAGACTTAAAATTTCTTCCCTGGTAGGAGTGGAGTTCACGTGGTACTCCGAATTGGCACATACATTCTTTAACTAAGTTTCAACGACCGTGGTGGCTTCCTGGTTGGGTAATGGATACGCTTCAACCCACTTAGTGAAGTAGTCCATGACTACCACGATGTATTTATTCCTTTCGTCTCTATTTGGGAATGGTCCAGCCACATCAATCGCAATACGCTCAAATGGACTGCCAACGTTGTATTGACGCATTGGAGTTTTTCGTCGTTTATGTGGACCGTTACTTCCAGCGCAAACGACACATTTTTGCACCAATTTTTAACGTCTTCCGTGAAGTTAACCCAGCAAAACCGCTGGCGCAATCTTTCTAGCATTTTGATGGCTCCAAAATGGCCTCCAGATGGATCTCTTTCAACATGTCTGGTACTCTACTCTTAGGAATAACTAACTGAGTTCTCTTCTCAGTTCCATCAGTATTTTCTACCACACGCTTTAACAGGCCATCCTCAATCACCATGGAGTCCCATTGCGTCCACTACGATTTTACACTCGGTAAGTAAGGTGCAACATCTTCCCATACTGGTTTCCTGTCCTCTGCTTTCCATTCTAGTATAATTTTTAAAGTCGTGTCTTTTTCTTGGTCTTCGCGTAGTCCATCGGGCTGCCAATTATCGTTGACTACTGTTGTCCTGGCGACGATGGAAAATTTCTTTTCTAGTCGACTACAATGCTTGCATTTATCTTGGCATGGCCTTCTGGACAATGCGTCAGCATTACGATGGCTGGTATCTGTCCTATGCTCGATTTTGAAATCGTATTCCTGTACTATTTCAATCCATCTAGCCACCTGACCTCAGGATTCTTGAATTGTAGCAGCCATTTTAATGCAGCATGGTCAGTTCTAATAAAAAATTTCTTTCCATACAAATATTTGTAGAAATGTTCTACGGATTTCACGACTGCCAAGAGTTCTTTCTGGTAACACAATAATTCCTCTCTGGTTTTGACAAGGTCTTACTAAAATAGGCAATAACCTTCTCATGCCCGTTTTGTGTCTGGGAAAGAACGCCACCAATTCCCACGTTGCTCCTTCAGGTAAAGGATAATTCAGGACAGGTGCGCTTGTCAAAGCATGTTTCAGTTCTTTGAACGCAACTTTGCAGTCCATTTCCCAGATAAATCTTCGACCTTCTCCAGTAAGCCTTGTCAGTAGCTTGGCTATGTTGGCAAATCCAGGTACATATCGTCGATAATAGGTACACAAACCAAGAAAACTTTTAAGTTCGTGTTCCTCTAGGCGCTGGCCAATCTCTCACAGCCTTTATCTTTTCCGAGTCAAATGCAATACCCTTACGCGAAACCACGTGTCCAAGGTAATGAACTTCTCTTTGAAACACGTGATACTTCATGGGGATGAGCTTTAGGTTAGTCTTCCGCAATTTTCCACCACCATTAATATTTGTTTAAAAATTATTTCTAATATTTCTAAATTATCTAATTTTTCTCAAAAATTTTCAAATACATTAATAAAAAATAATATATCGTTGAAAAGAGAAAAGAATGGCGCTTCCAATTTTATTAAAATAATTATAGGTTGCCATTTGAATAATAAAAGTTGATAGTCGTATCTTGTAAACCTGACTTTATAAAAATATCTACATCTGCCGTCAAATAGTATATGTAAAATAATAAAACTTTTATATGAGCCATTTTTTTCTATTACTTATAATAAAAAAGTTAAAGGGGGGGGCGTCTTCACAGACTCACCCTGTATAATTAAAAGATGATAAATATAAAAAACACTACAATTAAACAAATATTAAACACTAATTAAGACTAAGAATACTATAAGACTCTTAAACGCTAAGATTATTTATTGAAACAATATATATATATATATATATAGCTCACTTATTTATTTATACAACTATATTTATTTATGTTTACCACTTGTCGACTATCTGTTTATATCACCAACAATTTAACACGCGACGCTTATTTATATCAGACTGTCCAATGCCTTCACCAACAGTGCTTATGTACTCCGGCATTTTTATTCGAGTAATAGAACACTATTCCAAAACTCAAACACAATAGATTACATCACCCGAGCAATTAAGCAGGTTCGGACATGTCTGTTGACAACGCACGACCCTCCGTGGCTATTGCGTCATGGATCAAAATAGATACTCGCTCATCGCTGCGACAGTAACGGCGACAGCGGCACATTACATTAATAAATATTATTTACGTTGACCGTTTATTAATACGTTATGTCATATAGAGATATAAAAAAAACGGTGGCATTGACGAATTACTTGACTAAACTGCTCCAATAAACTGGAACTATATTTTAAGATTAAATGATTTAAATGAGAAGGTTAATCTAAACAATACAATTTAATATTTTCAATAAATTTCCACCCCTTAAAAATGTAAAAATAAAAAATTACGCACAATGGATTACCCCTGTCATTATAATGCAAAGATAAGAAATGCTTCTATCTTAAAATATAAACGAAAGGTTTATTCGAAAAGGGAACCACTCTAACCACGGTTCATGAAAATTTTGGTTACTTTTGCATGAGCATGACCAAAGCAACCGCGCGATGTTACCGGTTACGGCGGTGAGATTAGGTAAAATTAAATTGGAATCTTCTTGTTCTGTGTAATTCGTGTAGAGATCAGAATAGTAATATTCGAAATAAATTTATCAGAGGCATAACCTCCAAGTAAACAGGCAGAATGAGTTAATCTGAGAATAGGCATTTACATTGTCGCTTTACTAAAAGAAGAAAAAATATTAGAAGAGCTAATATCAATTAAAATAAACTCATTAAACAACATCCACGATTTTATAATATCAATTTATCTTACCATGGTTTATTTTTCGAATATACCATCAATCATCAGCTGCGCGGCTTTACTATAAGGAATTAAGAAATATAACAACTGCTATTTGCAGGGAATGAAAGTATATATATATATATATATATATATATATATATATATATATATATATATATATATATATATATATATATATATATATATGTAAATTACAGTATTAATTCTAATTTAAAGACGCCTTCAAAATTATGGAAAAAGCATTTTTCAAAATTTTACTTTACCCGCTATTTTATGTAATTCTTCTAATTATAGAAAGTACATAAAAAATCAATAATTTTTTCAATGATTCAAACGCAAAATCAAATTTTAAATCTGTTAAAAGTTCTTCTTCTTCTCATTTAAAATCATTTATACTCAAAATATAGTTCCAGTTTATTGAAGGAGTTTTGTCAAGTCACCGATTTTTAAATCTCTATATGATATGACGTATCAATAAACGGTCAACGGAAAATAATATTTATTAATAACGTCTTCATTTTCTCAAACCGATAAACTATTGAGTAATCCAAGGATGTAATGAATCATAACAAACGTGAGATATCATAAAATCCTCACTTTGTGGGCCTGGATTTCTTACCGTCATCTGCGGCAGTTATGATACTCATAACAATCCTGGTTGTTGTTAATAGCTATAACTTATATATTGAAATTCGATTATGATCACATATATCCTATTTTGTATCAAATTTTATTAAAAAATATGAACATAAAAGACCTTGTAACTATTGTAGAAATAAGGAAAAATATCAGTAAGGGACATTAATTAATTACATAAAACTTTTGTGGAGCATGGGGCAGGAAACCCTGTTTCTTAGTATTATTTTGATGGAGCAGGCTACGTAATGAACACATAATAGATACCACACCACTGCACAACAGCTGTATTTTTTTTTTGCTAATATGCGAACCCCACCACGCACCACACAGTATGCGAGTGCGAAAACCAGTGAGCTACTGCTGCCTGTAGTAACCTGTATTCTAGTATAAATCACTTTATTATATTACACAATTTTGATGAAAATTTAATTTTTATTTTGATATTCATTTCAGTTCAAATTGCCTTAGAATTTGGAGATCATGGATAACTAGGAATATATGTGTAACATTTAATATAAATAAGCGATATATGATGAAGTTTATGTTTATAATTAAAATGAATATATGTATAGGTACCTATATACAATCCTGCAAAAACATGAATATGAAAATATATAAAATTTATATATTAAATCAATATTGTTTACATATTGGAACTATCCCATTGATGTCCAGTTGCGCCACCGATAATTAATATTTAAACTTGATTTTATACAGTTAGCCTAATAAATTGACATTAATTCTAATTGAATATATTTTTTTAATTGCAGTATAAAATGGAATTGACTAACTCAATAAAACCAAGTTCAAATTTTAAACGTCCGTGGTGCAACTGGTCATGAGATCTGCTCTGCAGAATGGACATCATTGCTCCAGTAATTCTTCAGCACAACCTGCACATACGCAGTGATGTTCGCAGGAAATACAGGCATGCGTTGACGGCGATGTTAAACACACGCTACATCTGGGTTGTAAACGATATTATACACATATGTATATAAATCAGAGACTAATGAAAAATATTTCGTTCACTTCTTTTCCCAATGAAAATGAAAAATTTCGTTTCCGTTCTTAAGGTTCCCACCAAAATATTATCGTTTTTATTCACAGTACTTAAATACAGGTTTAAATGATTAGCAATTGATGAAAATTTAAATATAAGTATGTGTTTTTTTATTAAATATGAAAATCAAATATAAAGAAAGATAATAAATATATATAAAAAAAATAAAAAAACACGCTGACCAACATTTTTTTACAATAAACAATAAATTTTATTTAATCTAATTAGTAGTACGTCTTCAAGCAAATCTTCTTTTATATAAGTTCTCTGTGAACTAAGTATAAATTTAAGGGCAGAAAATACTTGTTCAACACTTGTGTCATCGGCAAACCAAATTTTTTTTGCTATTCCTTCACCTTCACAGAAGTTTTCTTTGTTGCCCAATATTTTAATATGCAAAAATCACGTTTTTCTCGAGGTTCCTTGTAGTATGATTCTAGTAATATGTAAAAATATGTTACTTTAGTATGATTTGGAAATATTGTAACTCTTCTTTCTGTTTTAAAAACTTTTCAGTTTCATCTAGTTCTGTAAATGTGGATGATTTTGATTTAACAGCTTTTTCATTTTTTATTTTAGTTTCAGAATTTAGATTACTTACGGCATTCCAAACATATATAATATAGTTTCTTGCATTATCAGCTTGAGGTTCATTTAAAACTATCTTAAACCCGTGCTTGACGAGAAAATGTCCCAATAAATATCAGTGCTTTAACGCTTCCTTCCTAACATAGATACCGAGGATTTATAATAAATGAAGCACTGAAATAGTAGAAAATAGTTTGATTCTATCCTTGTATTCTCTTTTGTTTAATTCATTTGACGCAAATGAGACTTAATTAATTAAATGTTCCGCCCATTTTAATCCGATATACCGTTTAATTTATTTAAAATTGATGGATGTTTAGATAAGAATCATACGAAAAGGGCAAGATCAAAAACTGCGCGAAATAAAGAAAATAAAGATAATTTACTTCGTGCAATAGAAAAAAATAATCAGATGTCCACAAATTCACGCCAGCAATGAGTTCCTATGAGGTGACGCCTGGTAAGCGCCCGCACGGTGCAAATATTTCATCATTATCGATGTCTGTGTACAAAGCAGATTGGCACATCCAGCAATGGGTAATAAGCCGTGATGATATATTTATTTAATTTATTTATTTAATTGTTAATGATACAGTTTTTGAATATATGTTGTAATTTGTGATTTGAAATTTATTGATTTTTTATTGTGACTGATCTTATTACTTTCTTAAGTTCATAGTAATCAAGACCACACGAGAATACAGGCCTGAATGCTTATCCCTGCTCAAAGCGTCAAATCAAACTATGAGGCCAGCGTGCTGGTCCAGCCTTTAAAAAACAGTAGAGCTACAGCAGTCAGCGTGAGTGGAAGCACGGCGCAGCGTAGCACGGAATGTCAAATTTCGATTGTTTTTTGTTGAAGGAAATTGCAAAAATTGGTTTTAAAATGCTGTGTGCCTGTTTTCCTAATATATGGTGAATGTATATAATGCAGAATATCAAATTTAGTTGTTATAAAAAAAAATGAATATTTAGCAATATTTTGCTAAATAAAAAACTGTAAAGAACAAATTTGTAATAAAAAGCAATTAAACAAAATAAAATAATTTCTTTAATTGTGTCAGCTCTTACATGGTGAAACTTATTATTCATTTTAATTATTTAAACAAAAAGTCTGACTCAACATTTTTCAATAATTTAATTGAAGAAAATCATACTAGCAGTTTTAATCCGGAAATATTACATATAGAAACTAAAGGTCCAAGATTATATTTTTTAGAAGCTATAGAAATTGGTAAAGCAATAAAGAATAATGAAAATATTCTAAATGAACAGACAAGTCTTAATAATTCACCGTTAATGAAGTTTTTAGAAACATTATAAAATTTGTGTGATAATTTATTTGTTTATATTAATATTTTTGAACTTTGTAATTTTTTAAAATAATTTTCAAAAAATCAAAAAACAAAAAATTATTTTAAAAAACATTTATTGACATATATTTATTTATTATAACTTAGACATTTTTATATATTTATTATTTTACGTTAAAGAAGATTTGATGATGCTAATGTTGTAGCGAGATTGGTAATAAAAATAAAATAATTGTGAAACTTAAAACCACGTAATTTCAATAATTAAAATAAAATAAATAAATTAGTGAGCACCTAAATGTATTTTATTCCAAAGTAGGTAATGGTTATTTTAAATATATAATATGCGAACTTATGTATGTCATTCATTTTTAGTTTCATTATTATCATATTCATATTATGTTCTATGTTATATTATTTTTATTTGTTAGCTCCAGATCTAAAGATTTATTAATTTTATTATTATTTGTATTATTTCTTGTATTATTTAAGCAACAATAAATAATTTAAAGTAAAATATGATTTTATTCGTATATTTAGGCCACTTATAATTTGTTTTTTTTTTTAATTAATTTGCTTAGTTATGTATATAAAATAGTTATTATATAATATTTAAATAGTTATTTACGAGTTGTATATCTTTAAAAAAAGCAGATTTTATAATCAAATTTGTTTAAAATTCCGTATATTTCCAATGCTTTACTGCTGTCGTTCGAGGCGTAGCGTGACAGCAAGAGGCTAGCTGTGACGTCACGAACTGAGCATTCAGGCCTGTATTCTCGTGTGGCCTCGTAGTAATAAATTAATAACAGAATAGTAAATATTTCATCTTAAATGAAACACACGGTATAATTATTACACCTGTTATTTAATGTTTATAATATTTATAATTTAAATAATTGTATAGCGAAACCTTTTGTATGTAATAAAAATGTTTTATTTACCGTTGTTTTTTTACCTTTCGTCACCTTTAGGTAAGGAAGGTATTGTCTTTGGTCAATTTTTTTTTCTATTTTTACGATGATGCCTGTATGTGTGTATGTGTGTATGTGTGTATGTATGTATGTATGTATGTATGTATGTATGTATGTATGTATGTATGTATGTATGTATGTATGTATGTATGTATGTATGTATGTATGTATGTATGTATGTATGTATGTATGTATGTATGTATGTATGTATGTATGTATGTATGTATGTATGTATGTATGTATGTATGTATGTATGTATGTATGTATGTATGTATGTATGTATGTATGTATGTATGTATGTATGTATGTATGTATGTATGTATGTATGTATGTATGTATGTATGTATGTATGTATGTATGTATGTATGTATGTATGTATGTATGTATGTATGTATGTATGTATGTATGTATGTATGTATGTATGTATGTATGTATGTATGTATGTATGTATGTATGTATGTATGTATGTATGTATGTATGTATGTATGTATGTATGTATGTATGTATGTATGTATGTATGTATGTATGTATGTATGTATGTATGTATGTATGTATGTATGTATGTATGTATGTATGTATGTATGTATGTATGTATGTATGTATGTATGTATGTATGTATGTATGTATGTATGTATGTATGTATGTATGTATGTATGTATGTATGTATGTATGTATGTATGTATGTATGTATGTATGTATGTATGTATGTATGTATGTATGTATGTATGTATGTATGTATGTATGTATGTATGTATGTATGTATGTATGTATGTATGTATGTATGTATGTATGTATGTATGTATGTATGTATGTATGTATGTATGTATGTATGTATGTATGTATGTATGTATGTATGTATGTATGTATGTATGTATGTATGTATGTATGTATGTATGTATGTATGTATGTATGTATGTATGTATGTATGTATGTATGTATGTATGTATGTATGTATGTATGTATGTATGTATGTATGTATGTATGTATGTATGTATGTATGTATGTATGTATGTATGTATGTATGTATGTATGTATGTATGTATGTATGTATGTATGTATGTATGTATGTATGTATGTATGTATGTATGTATGTATGTATGTATGTATGTATGTATGTATGTATGTATGTATGTATGTATGTATGTATGTATGTATGTATGTATGTATGTATGTATGTATGTATGTATGTATGTATGTATGTATGTATGTATGTATGTATGTATGTATGTATGTATGTATGTATGTATGTATGTATGTATGTATGTATGTATGTATGTATGTATGTATGTATGTATGTATGTATGTATGTATGTATGTATGTATGTATGTATGTATGTATGTATGTATGTATGTATGTATGTATGTATGTATGTATGTATGTATGTATGTATGTATGTATGTATGTATGTATGTATGTATGTATGTATGTATGTATGTATGTATGTATGTATGTATGTATGTATGTATGTATGTATGTATGTATGTATGTATGTATGTATGTATGTATGTATGTATGTATGTATGTATGTATGTATGTATGTATGTATGTATGTATGTATGTATGTATGTATGTATGTATGTATGTATGTATGTATGTATGTATGTATGTATGTATGTATGTATGTATGTATGTATGTATGTATGTATGTATGTATGTATGTATGTATGTATGTATGTATGTATGTATGTATGTATGTATGTATGTATGTATGTATGTATGTATGTATGTATGTATGTATGTATGTATGTATGTATGTATGTATGTATGTATGTATGTATGTATGTATGTATGTATGTATGTATGTATGTATGTATGTATGTATGTATGTATGTATGTATGTATGTATGTATGTATGTATGTATGTATGTATGTATGTATGTATGTATGTATGTATGTATGTATGTATGTATGTATGTATGTATGTATGTATGTATGTATGTATGTATGTATGTATGTATGTATGTATGTATGTATGTATGTATGTATGTATGTATGTATGTATGTATGTATGTATGTATGTATGTATGTATGTATGTATGTATGTATGTATGTATGTATGTATGTATGTATGTATGTATGTATGTATGTATGTATGTATGTATGTATGTATGTATGTATGTATGTATGTATGTATGTATGTATGTATGTATGTATGTATGTATGTATGTATGTATGTATGTATGTATGTATGTATGTATGTATGTATGTATGTATGTATGTATGTATGTATGTATGTATGTATGTATGTATGTATGTATGTATGTATGTATGTATGTATGTATGTATGTATGTATGTATGTATGTATGTATGTATGTATGTATGTATGTATGTATGTATGTATGTATGTATGTATGTATGTATGTATGTATGTATGTATGTATGTATGTATGTATGTATGTATGTATGTATGTATGTATGTATGTATGTATGTATGTATGTATGTATGTATGTATGTATGTATGTATGTATGTATGTATGTATGTATGTATGTATGTATGTATGTATGTATGTATGTATGTATGTATGTATGTATGTATGTATGTATGTATGTATGTATGTATGTATGTATGTATGTATGTATGTATGTATGTATGTATGTATGTATGTATGTATGTATGTATGTATGTATGTATGTATGTATGTATGTATGTATGTATGTATGTATGTATGTATGTATGTATGTATGTATGTATGTATGTATGTATGTATGTATGTATGTATGTATGTATGTATGTATGTATGTATGTATGTATGTATGTATGTATGTATGTATGTATGTATGTATGTATGTATGTATGTATGTATGTATGTATGTATGTATGTATGTATGTATGTATGTATGTATGTATGTATGTATGTATGTATGTATGTATGTATGTATGTATGTATGTATGTATGTATGTATGTATGTATGTATGTATGTATGTATGTATGTATGTATGTATGTATGTATGTATGTATGTATGTATGTATGTATGTATGTATGTATGTATGTATGTATGTATGTATGTATGTATGTATGTATGTATGTATGTATGTATGTATGTATGTATGTATGTATGTATGTATGTATGTATGTATGTATGTATGTATGTATGTATGTATGTATGTATGTATGTATGTATGTATGTATGTATGTATGTATGTATGTATGTATGTATGTATGTATGTATGTATGTATGTATGTATGTATGTATGTATGTATGTATGTATGTATGTATGTATGTATGTATGTATGTATGTATGTATGTATGTATGTATGTATGTATGTATGTATGTATGTATGTATGTATGTATGTATGTATGTATGTATGTATGTATGTATGTATGTATGTATGTATGTATGTATGTATGTATGTATGTATGTATGTATGTATGTATGTATGTATGTATGTATGTATGTATGTATGTATGTATGTATGTATGTATGTATGTATGTATGTATGTATGTATGTATGTATGTATGTATGTATGTATGTATGTATGTATGTATGTATGTATGTATGTATGTATGTATGTATGTATGTATGTATGTATGTATGTATGTATGTATGTATGTATGTATGTATGTATGTATGTATGTATGTATGTATGTATGTATGTATGTATGTATGTATGTATGTATGTATGTATGTATGTATGTATGTATGTATGTATGTATGTATGTATGTATGTATGTATGTATGTATGTATGTATGTATGTATGTATGTATGTATGTATGTATGTATGTATGTATGTATGTATGTATGTATGTATGTATGTATGTATGTATGTATGTATGTATGTATGTATGTATGTATGTATGTATGTATGTATGTATGTATGTATGTATGTATGTATGTATGTATGTATGTATGTATGTATGTATGTATGTATGTATGTATGTATGTATGTATGTATGTATGTATGTATGTATGTATGTATGTATGTATGTATGTATGTATGTATGTATGTATGTATGTATGTATGTATGTATGTATGTATGTATGTATGTATGTATGTATGTATGTATGTATGTATGTATGTATGTATGTATGTATGTATGTATGTATGTATGTATGTATGTATGTATGTATGTATGTATGTATGTATGTATGTGAGTGTGTGTGTGTGTGTGTGTGTGTGTGTGTGTGTGAGAGAAAAATTTCTAATGCGATAACTCTAATGCTACAATTCCAAATTTATGATTCTTTCGTGTTCCTCTTCATTACATCCATGTGAAGAGCTGATTAGATTTTGGTAATAATTGGTCAACCGGAAGTTCCCTCATTTGAAGATTTTAACAGTATTTCTTGAAAAAACGATGTTAAATATCGTTTTTCATATTTAATGTTATTATAAATATTAAAGAATATATTATTCTCTACACGATTTGAATGCATTTTATACTTCATATTAAATGGATATAAAATTAAAAAAATATAAAGAAATTAAATATCATATATATTAGCCAGCTATGTTATAACTCTGGAAACAGCTGCTATATTAAGAAAATTCTGATTGAAAGGTGTCAGTGTCAAGGGCAGTTGCCAGTACGTTTGTGTAATAATTTTACTGGAAATATAGGATCTTTAGTTAGAAACTTTCTGTATGGAATTTGTATAAAATACAAACAACTGCCTTAAGGTAATGTACAAGAAATAGAATCTTTTGCAAGTAACTTTCTGTATGACTTTTATACAAAATACATAGAACTAACGGAAGGTAATGTGCTGGCTGCATCAGATTTTTTTTTAAGTAATACTGAGTTATGTATTAAATGGCACTAGGTTTCATATTGAACATTTTCTCATTTATGGGTTTTTTTATAATAATTTATTTATGACCTAATATAAAAATAATAACATACTATTTCCTGTTTTTTTTTTTATGAAATCCTCGGTATCTCTGTTAGGATGTATTATAACACCAATGTTTAATAGGATTTTTTTCTCCTTTTGGTATCTAGAATTTATATTCTAAAGCCTTGTACGGTTACATGAAACAGCTTGTATACATAGCAGCGAGAATGACCTGTTGGTTAAATAATTATTTTTTCACGATCATTCATGAAATTTACAATTTTTTTTACGAAACGGCTACCTATTTTATAAGTAACTTTGAAAAAAATTTCTAGTAATTTTCGCTGGATTTATAATATTTTTTATATCAGACCAATTTTTCTGTTACATGTAATTCTTTAATAATTGGTGTATTATTAAAAAATCTTTCAAAAGTACAAGACTAGCCTTTCCAACATATCATGTGTGCCGTGCCAACGAGTAACGCAATCTAATACGGGTTTGCGTAAATTCATGAGATTTATTATAGTTAACACATTAATTGTCTTTTATTTTTTGCACACCTTTCTATCTCTAGAAATTATAGTTCCGGTACTCCTATTTTTCAGCCGACTTCCACGATCAATTGTAATGTACCCACAGGAAGTACTTATCTGCAGTGCACCTTATATTCCTTAATATGAGACTTTAATTAGTATCAATTTCAAGTATCGAAGATTCTACTTCTGATGCAAGGTGCAAAGAAATTAGTTTCGTTATCATCTTTTTCTATATTTTTTTTGCTCAAAATTCCATTGCATTCGGTTTCTTAATTTTCTTCAATGACTTCGTTATTACTTTCATCATCAGCATTGTGTTGTTTCTCTGCTAACAACTTTACTGCTTTTAGCATATTCGCACCATTATCTGTAGTGATGCTAAAAATTTTATTCAAATTAATTTCGTATTTTTCTAAAACTGTAATTGTTATTTTGGTAAGATATGATGAAATATGTTTTTCCTTCATTTCTTTCATCGACAGTGTTCGCAAAACTATGCTAGTGAACATTAATTCCCAGGATACTTCTGTCAAGTCCAGTTGCTTCGTCCACTTGTAGTCATATTAGTTTTCCCTTTAATTGCTGTTTTATTTTTGTTCACAAATCTAATGCGACGATTGAAAAATTTTCTTCAATATATTCAGGATTTACAGCAATTTTGTTTTCCATATCATTTAGTAACGGATATATTATTTTTCTGAACCCAATATCTTGAAAAATTGTGAACGGACGTCCATTGACAGTTACAAATTTCATACAAGGCACTTTTAATATCTCGTGTGTCATGCTTACTGAAATTTTTGGTTTTTGTTTTATAATTAATTGTTTTATAACTACGCAATGAAAAAGCAGATGAGCTCGCTAAAAAGGTAGCTAAATTACCGTTTTACGGGCCTGAACCTTCTTGTGAACACATATTGGAGAAACATCCCGGGCCTTAATCAGTCGAAGAAATTCATTCCACTTCCGTCGAAAAACGCTAAAGAGCTATTAGCTCTCAGCAAAAAAGGATTTTAGAACTATGACAGGTATATTTACTGGTCACTTTCCTCTGAATTACCATTTATGTAAGATCTGCGAAGAGGACCAAGAAATTTCGGAACACATTGTATATGAATGTCCACATGTGGCCGTAAAGAGACTTACTTAACCATCTAAGTAAAAGGTACCTTGCGGCAAATGAAATCGGGAAACTGACTTCTGGAGCAGTAATTAGCCTCATAGGAACTCTAGAACTACCTTCAGAAAACGAAGATAGAGACATGTTACAATAGATCTCACAAGTCGAAGTAACAAAAGCGGTTATCACTTAAAGTTTTCAACTTAAATAATAAAAATGTGACGATGGAAATATTTTCTTTAATATTGTCAGGATTTACAGTAATTTTGTTATACATACCATTTAGTAACGAGTCTATTATTTTTCTGAACCCAAAATCTTGAAAAATTATGAACGGACGTCCATTGACAGTCACAAATTTTGTACAAGGCGTTTTTAATATCTCGCGTGTCACGCTTACTGAAATTTTTGATTTATGTTTTATAATTACATTATCTAATAAAGTTCGTTTTCAACGCGCATTTTCTTGCTTGATGGTGTTTTGGATGAAGATGTAGCTACAGAAAATATGTTACCATACGAGTATATCTCATTATAACAATTTTTGATACATCGATGGAGGTTTCCGCCATGATTTCGTCCTATTGGTATATGTATTACAGTCTTGAACTTTATAAGTTGATTAATTTGGCAACGAATTAAATTCAAAATAGTTTCAGCAGGGATTTTCTTGATGTCATCCCATATTGTACTACAATAAATATGAATACAAAAACAGGGTGCCAACCGTCCCGAAATGGCAGGACAGTCCCGATTTATATTTGTAAGTCTCGCTTCGACTTTAGAACTAATTGTCCCAGAAATGAGATCTCGTAACAGTCTTAATCTTATTTATTAATATTAATGAAATGATTGAAAACTTAAAAAATGTTGATTCAGATGAGTTTTTTGAATAAATTATAACACTAAAAATAAAGTATGAATATGTTCGATAACAAAACTAAGTTATCACTGGATAGCAAATGGGTTTTATCCTTTACAAAAATTTCCCACAGTTACAGCAAGATTGTATATAAATTTTACATTAAATGTTACATATATTTCCCTACTTATCCATGAACTCCAAATTCTAAGGAATTTCACATTTTCGTACTACCTATAAATGAAATAATTATAATGATTTATAAATAAATAGACAAGGTATGTACATATTTCAAATCTATCATATTACTTAATAAATAATTAATTTTAACCGTTATCCAGGTTGCAAGTAATGCCAATATTTGTTAAAAAAATTCAAATGAAAAATACTAATTTACCATAACCTATACAAGATGAAAGAACAAACACATTACTTGTCTATGACCATCACATTTAATAGTTTATTTCATTCCGTGTCTATGACTTCGAAGCCAGTTACCAGCGCATAGAATAACTAAAATTTTGTTGCTACCCTGCTGTCATCTAGTAACCATTGTACAAAACTCGGCCGCCAGGATGTTTTTTTGACAATGAACGGTTTGATGTTGAATATTTTGATGCATTCCACTCTCGGTGTTTGAAAATTTTGACGAAGAATAGTTTGGTGATAAACATGTACCCACATATTCCCGTATTTTTACAATGAATCCTAAGAAATTTTAGTATGTATTTGAATATTTTTATATTCAGTTCATCTTTCAAATAAATAAATGTTAGGGTTTATATTTTACTCCAAACAAAGTGGCTGATAAATATAACTTCCTAACAATTAAAAATATTTCATCGAAAAATGAATTAACGTGGAATTATTGCAATATGAATAATAATTTCGATGCGCAGTTTTTAGTTTATTAGACAGATATTTTTATAAGGAATTTTGTTAGAAGATTGAAATCCTGGGTCTTAATCTGATTCAATTTGCATATTTTGGTAATGAATATTAGTATTACAGAAGGCGCATACCAAGCTTCACCATCAAGACAGTAAATATTCTAAAAATTCATGATTCCAAGCTAGTATACAAAGTTTTTAGGAACTAGTGTTTCGACAAAAGCGTATGTGAATCTGCTGTTGAATTACACTCAATCTCTGTGTGAAACACCTTGCAACACGGCGGACACTGTTTTCAATGCATCGGAGTTCAAAACTGTTGTAGAACGAGCACAACAGGGATCGCTTTTATGTATTTTGAAAATTGGAAATAACTTTCAAGTTTTCATTTGGAATCGGATACTAAAACGATGAAGTGACTTGAAAAGTGTTCCCTCTCGCACAATCATGTGAGTGCAAGAGATATAAATTAATTGACAATTTATGAAGGCGTAACTTGATTTTTGACACTTGAATATTTGAATTCACGTAAAACTTAATTGTGTAAATATACTTGTAAGGTCACTTATAAAGACACTTCTCAAGTCCCTTGAAAAGAAAAACTTCATGTTGTAACGCGCTTAAATTAGTCATTTTAAAAATTAAGACATATATATATATATATATATATATATATATATATATATATATATATATATTTATAGTTAAAACGGAAAGAGTATAATCTCATGCAGATCTAAAATTAAAAAAAATATTTAAGTAATTCAAAAATTAGGTATATACATTATTTACCATGTAGATAATTTCTATATATATATATATATATATATATATATATATATATATATATATATATATATATATATATACTCCGAAAATATTTTTATTCACAATCGATTATTATTATGATGATTTATGACTTTTACAAAGTTGGGAAGTTAGTTATTGTTAACCTCATTTTCCGAGAGGTTGGAAAGTATAGCGTAATCATCACGTTTTGGTTAGATATCTTCGCCCTCGACAATCAAACACTTTCCACCTCGGTTAGTAATATACTATTATTTTATATTTTGAGACGGGTTTACTGCTATGATAAACCAAGATTTTGCTTAATCTCAAACGTGCTTGTTACGATTTTTAAACCAATGAAATATTGCTGTCTACCCCACTTAATCTACTAAGTTTAGCAACACGCTAAACCTGTTTAATTTTCTGACAAATGGCCGCGCACTCCAGTAAATCTCAACTCACGTCAAGACCAATTGAGATAAATTTTCGTCAAATCGAAAGCAACTCTTATTGCAATGTCAGAATCAGCTGCAAAAGACTAGTCGACCAGTTAAATACTATTATGTTTCACTTGGCCAAATCTAAATAAATACTTGATTATCTAAAAATATTCATAAAAAAGGTATTGTGAATAACGGACAGGTTAAAACGATACGTGGCGCTTATTGACATTGAAAACTTATTCATTCGACTGCACACGTAATATGCAATACATCTGGCAGACTAGCCTTTTGCAGCTGATTCTCATGATGCAATAAGGTATACCCGAAACAACAAGGTCAAACTGCACCTATCTTCCCACCACTTTTTAGTTAACCCTAGAACCACAGCGTCGCTCGCGACCGGCGATAATTTAAATCGCTAATTTATGCCAAGTTCAAAGTTTCTCAGTACCTTCTACACTGTTACTAATGACTGTTTACACGAGTTTAGATCGCTAAGTAATATTTCTACCCTAAAAATATTAGACTATCATCGAAAATTGCAATAAATATGTATGTGCTGAATATCGCCTCAGCATTTGCATAAACTGTATAAGACCTCTTTTCTACAATGAATATAATTTAACGTGATAATATAATATATGTTATGAAAAATTATTTGGTTAATTTTCGATTTTCGTATTCATTGTTAATTTCACTGATAAAAGTGGTATTGTTTCTATTTTTTACAAGTTAATTAATGTTAATGTTTAGTTTTTTGTAATAATTATTATTATAAATAAAACTATCATAAACGAATAACAATTTTTTTATTTTACTAGAAATAAGTGTTAAAACGAGATATAAAGTAATATAAATTTCACCTTGTGGTTCTAGGGTTAAAACGGATAGAGCATAGTTTCTCATTTCTACTACTCTACAGTATATGTACAAATAAAAACAGTAGATACCTAAACGTAATTGCATTAAATTTGAAGTGAAGTCTTGCAAAAAAAACAACTAAAAGAACGAGCAGTTTGTTAAAGTGTTATAAAGTCAAGTCAATCGAATATTTGGTATTAAAGAACATAACGAACATGATTTTAGAAAAATACCAATTCTAATTTCTTTCGTGTTTTTAGTTTTATTTTCTCGTAAGACATATTTTACTTGTTGCTACAAACATTGTAAAGAATTGACAGTTATATTTTCCAACTCTTTATACGCCTGTACTTCCTATCAGTGTAGTTTTAATTAGACGTATTTCCTATTAATTTTTCCTGTGCTTCAAACATTTTATATTTGAAACGAGTTAGTTGAAAAGTTGTTTCAGTGTACTACGTTATTTAAATTGATTATTTCAGTGCATGTGTAAATGTAAAATTAAATAATAATTACTAGGTACCCATAATAGTTGTCACATTTTTATGCTTTATAGTTTGTTCCACAATAGTATACATTTGTAAATAACTTATCTCTGCACGGATTCATTCAGCGTTATTAACAGTTCACAGAGAATGTATTCTGTTGAACCCCTGATACAAAAAATACAGGATAAAATACAACAAATAAAACAACTACAGAAGATTGATATATCATTCGTAACGGTACCTTCACATATAGGGATCCATGGTTACGAAGAGATAGACAAAGCATTCAAGAATGCTACCAGTGAGGAATTAACAAAACAACTATACCAACTCAAGACTTTATAAAATTAATTAAAAAACACGTAAAAGACACCTGGAATCAAAAATGGAGAAATACAGCAAACAATAAGCTAAAAACAATCAAAACCTCAAAATGAACAAATCTACAAGACCGAAGAGACCAGACAATAATTAGGAGACTACGAATAGGACACACGCTTCTCACCCACCAACACATCCCTGAGAAAACCGAACCACCTACTTGCGAACGATGCAATACGTGTACGTGTACAGTGTAATATATCATCATCCACTACCCTATATAATCCAACCAAAGAACAAAACACCATATTCCAAGTACACTATGCGAGGCATTGGGAAACAATACAGAACATCTAAAATATACTATCAATTTTCTGACATAAATCTCATAAAATATATTTGAAATTTCTAAACTCTGTTGTCAATAATATAATATTAAGGTAAATATTAACCAACTGTAACGGATACTACTCGTAATAACCTAGATGATGTACTCATAAGCCAAATAAAAAAATATCTTACAAATTCATGAGAAACAAAAACATTGATAACGGTTGTTTTTTTTGTCATAAAAATGCGTTGTTTTTACCTCTCGCTAAGAGAGGTATTGTATTCATGCTAAAAATCGCATATCCAGATTTTAATGAATAAGCACGTTTTAAGGTCCCTAGTATCCGATTATAACATATTTACGATGATGTCCGTATGTGTGTGTGTGGATGTGTGTGTGTGTGGATGTTGGATTCACTATATCTCAAATACTATGAGACTTAAGACATTTTTAACTACGGATTCCTCAATCTAACAATAATGGGAAGAGTCCAGTCAGTTTTGGTAACAATTGGACAACCGGAAGTAGTAGTTACAGGAAAAAAATCGTCTAAATATTATTTATCAAAAATTTATGTAAATACTTATATTAAAGAACGTTAAATTCTTTATTCGATAAATATAAATTCATTATTATATCTTCTATAGATTTAGAGATAAAGAAAGGCATATAAAATAATTTGATGTAAAAAATCTCAAATCAAACTACTACAAGGCAAGAAATTCAAATGTTTGTAATTGACACATAAATGTCACTGTCAAAAATATTTGTATGCCACTGTCAAAAATATTTTTATATTATTATGAAGATTATGAAAATAAAAAAAAGTCAACAACGCAAAAGAATATACATAAAAAAGAATATAAAAGGAATTTGCGAAAAAATGACGAATATAAAGAAAAAGAAAAGGAAAGTAGAAAAAGAAAATTTCAGGATATTGAATATAAAGAAAATGTAAGTATTGTACATAATTTATTTTAAAATATCTCATAGATTTTGCAAATATATGTGAGAATTATTTTGTAGTGAGACATGAATAATATGTATTTGTATTTAAAAATATTTTTCGTTTTATGCGTACAACCAGGTAAAATATCTGGCGAGAGGTTATGTGTTGGCCACATCAGATTTTTTGTCATGAATCCATGGCTGCTTATACAAAAAGCTATAAAAACTATAACTTTGTAATTAATATTTACGTTTATATGAAGAGATAAAATAATCGTTTTATATGGTTTAGATGCAGCCTTTAAATCTCTATAACTTTTATTTAAATATTTTTGCATAAAATAATTAGGTAACGTTTGCGTAAAGATAAATTCATTTCCTATGTTAAACGCCTATGTTCCACTTTTCGATTTACACCCTGTACATAATTTGTCATTTTAAGTCCATACTGTTTTATTATATTAAAAAAAAAAAACATTGGATGTACTTTTGAAATTTTCACAACTTCGATTATATTGCTGTAGCAGTAGCTGATAGTAAAGCGGGTACTTGCTTGAATAAATTATAATATTAAATAACATATTACTAGTATGAAATTGTTTTTTATACGGTTAATTAACAATAACAGTCGAGTGTTCGTCATATAACGTCACAATAACAATAATTTTTATTTTAAGAATTAATTTATAAATAATTTTAATAATATTTTATTTTTCATTGTTACTTTATACGATAATAATTTTTGAAATCTATATAGTGTAGTACCAAATAATTTCAGTTGCTATGTGCAGAATATTGGTATAATATACGGCACTACTGCAATTGCAATTAAGAGCAAAATATAATTTTGATAAGAAATAATTTATAGTTTGATTTTTGTAAATTTGTTCTTGTGTGTGTAATACCGCGATTGTAAATCTTCAGGTTAAATATTTACTTTATGAAATTGTATCTATACCTGGAAACCTAGAACAAGTTAGCTGGGAAAGTTTTTGCTTAATTTACTTTCCATTAGACAAACTGAATTCGCAAATTAAAAGCGAACTGAAACAAAGGCTTAATCACAATGTTCAGGCGTTAACTGGATTGAACAGCGGATAATTCACTGAACCAATGTCAATGAGATCTCAACCAGAAATCTGCCAAAATATCAGATTGTGATCCTAATCACTTTCACATAACAGAATGGAATTATTGACACACGTCAGATTCAGCTATAATGTAATAACAGTTTCAAGATATCAGTTTGAGCTGCTGATGAAACTAGTTTTGCTATGGAACCATAATAAGCGAATTACATTTTCTATTTTATTTCGATCAATGTCCTAAATTGGTATTGTTATTTAATATTGTGAAAATAATAATTAAAATTGTGAAAAAAGCAGAATTCTTTTATGGTTGATTTCACCTATAATGGAAAGATTAGTATGGAACAATTACATAGCTACTCCTGCACTATAAAATTATAAAGAAATGTCTTAGTATGTTTTTCATCACAAATTCTTATGCTTGTAATACTTGGGGAAAGTTCCAATTATTTTCTTTTTGATTACAATGAAATTCTATGGGGAATCCTATGAATGTAAATTTTTAATCACATATTCTTTAGACCTTTTAGGTATTTGTAGCGAGACATTAGTAGCAGAATTTTTCGAGGAAAGGGAACCTTCAGTAAAATATAGGAACTACTAACAGCAAGGCGCATCACTATACACAGAACTACGAAACAAATTTGTAAAATGTTTCTTATGGAGTATTGTGTTGTATGGGTGCAAAACATGAACTTTGAGCATATCGTCGTCTAAGTAGCAACAACGGCTAACTCATTTTTGGACTAAACGAGTTGTCAACCATTTATTACGAGTACTCAAAGTTTCGCGAAAAAATGTATTTTTGATAGCCACTATTGTTATATTTGCGATTCACGGAGTTCTTAGTAGCCGAATCCAAAAATTGAGCTGCCCAATCGATTTCCTGCAAAATTTTGAATAAGAAATGGGTTGACAACTCGTTTTGTCCAGAAAATGTGATAGCCGGTGTTGCCACTTAGGCGACGATATGTATAAAACATAAGCAGGAAAATTTTTTTGCAAAGTTTTTAGATGTGGTTATTGCGACAGTTGCAGAAAACAGGGTGGATATATATATATATATATATATATATATATATATATATATATATATATATATAGATAAATTTTTAGAATTGTCACAAAATTCTCCTCAATGAATACTAACCTATAGCACATCTTTTATAATTAGTACTGTACAAAGGCGTGTTATATGTGAAGTTAGCACGCCAGTTACCACATGTAATAATTAAAAAAGGTTGAGGGGAGATATCTTTTTAGAGTCGTCACAAAAGTCTACTTAAGGAATACTAACTTATAGTATCTCTCTTATAATTAGAACTACATAAAGGCGTGCTAGATGTGAAGTTAGCACGCCATAATTACAAAATTATAAGACTTGCTACATTCGTTTTAATGTTACAAAACAATACAAATCTGATACTAATGTTCCATGAAAAATACATCTTTTGTACTTAAATAGGACGTGCGTACTTCACCGACCCATCGAACAAAACGTTTCGTTATTATAAGCATTTTTTTAGAACTACATACTTTGAAATAGAATACTGGCTAAACGGTTCACTGTCGGATGTAGGTAAGTTTAGTTAAATCCTCTTATTTTGGGCCCAGGAATCTGTGGTTAAGCCATGTCCCCCTATTTCCAAGACACCTTGTATATATATATATATATATATATATATATATATATATATATATATATATATGTATATACATATATACAGAGAGAGTGAAAGAGAAAGAGAGAAATGATACGTTGTTGAGAAGGATTGGAGAAGACATTTGACAAATAGATTGGAAATATTTTTAATAGGGATTTCCTTTAGAAAATTATAGTTGGAGAGAGGGGACATGAGAGAAGAAGAAGAAAATTAGGAACGTTACCAGATATCAAAAAAGAGCAAATAATTGCGAACGGCTGAAGAGAGGCAAAAGACACATTGATGTGGAAGTAGCACTTCCGCTAAGACAAAATAATGTTATCTTATATTGGGAGCATATTATGTATAAAATATAAAAAAAGTATCTTTAATTTTCAAATTACAGACCAAAATACACACCTTATATGGATCATTTTCTACGAATGCTTTTTATTTTATATACAAATGCCCAGTTGCACCAATAAAGCTTAAATTTTAAGTTTTTAAGTAACCCTTATGCATATTGAAATTTTGACAGCAAAGCAAAATAATTAATTTGATATTTTATTTCGATGCAATTGTTTATAAAAATTTAAAATTTAAGTTACTTGGGTGCACGCGGCCATTAATATTTCTATTACCATTTCTACAAGTAAAATTAAAAACAATATATACCGTGTTTAAAGGTGCACATAGGAGATTAACATGGGAAATCAGTTTCTTGCAATTTCCTGCTCGCCTAATTATTTTAAGCAAAAATGCGTCAAATACAAGTTGTAGAATATAAAATTCTACATCTAACACAATAAACAGAATTACCTTTACATGCTTAATAACGACAGAAATTAAATATGAAAATGTCGAAAATTATGTTAAAAATATCGACAGCCATGGAATTGAACAAAAAATAAATAAATGCTTGACGTTTTATCTGTCACAACGTAAGTTAACTTATTTGACGTTTCTGACAATTTGATTTGAACAAATATCGTTAATTATGGCAATAACAGAAATATAAAATTAATATATAAAGTTAAGAAAATACAGTTTTGTTTAAATAATATAAATATATGAAAAATTCAACATTGCGTAACAAAAGTATGTATGATGCTGTTATGTACTTTCAACTCATTTCCAATACATCTACCTTAGTACTACAGAAGGGGTCTACATTTATTATTCATAACACACTTTGTTAGAGTAACGCATGCTCTGATTGTCCTATATTCTGATTACGCGGTTCACGTGTATTTTTTGAAGACACATTAGCAGTCTTTCCAAATTTTGTCACGAATTTAGCTCTTCATTCGTATAAATGTTCATTTTTTAATCATTTCCGACAATAAAACTAGAGACAAAATTAAATTGTCAGGAACGTCAAATAAGTTAACTTACGTTGTGACACATAAAACGTCAAGCATTTATTTTTTTTTTTTTCAATTTCATGGCTGTCGATATTTTCAACGTAATTTTCGACATTTTCATATTTAATTTCTGTCCTTACAATGCATGGAAAGGTAATTCTGTTTATTGGTTTAGATGCAGCATTTTATACTCTAAAACTTTTATTTTAAGCATTTTTGCTTAAAATGATTAGGCGAGCAGGAAATTGCAAAAAAACTGATTTTCCATGTTAATCTCCTATGTACACTTTTAAGACAGACACACGGTATATATATATATATATATATATATATATATATATATATATATATATATATATATATATATATATATACAGGGTGTTAATTAAAAACGGGCCATAGGCGTTTAACATGGAAAATCAGTTTTTCCTTGCACAAAACTTTTCATTTAATTTTAAACAAAAATGTTTCAAATAAATGTTGTAGAGAATTAAATTTTACACCAGCATCACTAAACAGATTTTATTTTGCATGTTTAGTAACCTGTAAAATCCAATGTGAAATTTTATTAATATTACTCATTTGTAGTGATAGCCATGAAATTTAAACAAAATTACAAAGAAATTCATATCGTTTGAATCGTCAGAATTTCGATTTTGCAGGTTACAAAATAAAAATAAATAAAATCTAAGCAAAAATTTAGATGTAGATTATAAAAACAAAATATTTTTAAGGACTTACGATAGAATATAAATATCAGTAACTTTTATTTGAAAATCGAATTTCTGACAGTTCAAACGATATGCATTTCTTTGTAATTTTGTTTAAATTCCATGGCTATTACAAATGAGCAATATTTATAGAATTTCAATTTGCATTTTACAGGTTAGTAAACATGCAAAATAAAATCTGTTTAGTGATGCTGGTGTATAATTTAATTATCTACAACTTGAAACACTTTTGTTTAAAATTAATTGGGAACTTTTGCGCAAGGAAAAACTGATTTCCCATATTAAACGCCTATAGCCCGCCTTTTAATTAACATCCTGTATATATATATATATATATATATATATATATATATATATATATATATATATATATATACCGTGTGTCTGTCTTAAAGATGTACACAGGAGATATATATATATATATATATATATATATATATATATATATATATATATATATATATATATATATATATATATATATTTGCTGTAAATGTAAATACAACACAAAATGGTAAAAGTTTAATGCTGTCCATTTTGAATTATTTAGTTATAGTTACAAATTTCTTTGTCTTATTGCTTTGTGTCGATACGGGAATAATTATGAAAGGAATAGAAACAATCCTAGTTTTTTTAAAAAAGTACAAAAACCGTAAAATTATAATATTCCTATCTAAAATTTTGTATCTGTTCGCTGTATTTTATTGTCATTTGTTAGAAGATTTATTACAAATTGCTTGACAAAGCGACAATGTTGAAAATTTAAGAGAATATGACTGCAAGACATAAACGTAAATGAGGAATGAAAGAATAAATGAAGCTTATAATTACTTATTTAAGTAAGGTTTATTACATGAAACCTCGAAGAATAGACAAACAATGATTCAATGCCGTCAACTACAAATACAAAGGAACTTAAAATTATAACTTCCATTAATCAAAATATAAACAATGTCAGTGGTTTCATGAATATTTGCCCAGGATTGGACTCTCTTGTTGAATACACAGTATATTTAATTTAGGTTGCTGCAAATGGTAATGAAAATGAATATTACGTGGATAGCATTTATTGCACAAATTTATTGATGTGTACTGCTTTGCAAAAAATAAGTGAACTTAAAATAATATATAATATATTAATAGTAAAGAATGTATTCCGAAATAAATCTGATTTTTACACCACGCGATTTCCTTGTATGCCTATTAAATTACATTTTTTTTTAATAACTAAATTACAAAATATGAATTTTAACTTCAAAACGCTATTTGGGAGGTCTAATTGAGACTTAATCATAAAATTGCACGTATTTCACGTAAGTTTTTGACATTAACATTGTTTTTTAATTTTTTGTCCTAATCCATAGCATACTTTATTACAAATACCAAAAAGTATATAATTTTTAAATTTATATATCTCGTTTATACAAAGGGCTAATTTAATAATACTTACTGTGCTAGACGCAGAATATAATTCTCTTTTATGTGAAGCATTTATTTGTAAAATCAAAATAAAACCATTTTATTCAAGAAAAACTGGTAACAACTTCTGGTAATATATCACTTCCGGTTAGTCTATTTTAACCAAAATCTAATTATGTTATTGATATAATTCTTATATACCAAATTTGAAAAGTTTTGGGTTAAATTTTAAAATATTTTTTTCATTAAAATCTATTATAAGCTTCAAGTAAAGTTCCATTTCTGGAAATTATGTAATGGCAAAAAATTGTGGTGGGTACCGAGATATGAGGAAATTCTAGGCAATGAAAAAGCAAATGAGCTTGCTACAAATTAATTACCGTTTTACGTGCCTGCACCTTCTTGTGGACTCTTGAAAAGCCATGTAAAAGAGATCAAAAACTGGGAGAAGTCAGCCATAGCTTCACCATTTTGGAGACATTTCAGGCATTAGTCAGTCGAAGAAATTTATTTTATTGTCCTCTATAAACGTCAAAGAGCTATCAGCTCTCAGCAAAACGAACCTTAGAATTATGACATGTATCTTTACTTATTATTGTAGTCTGAAATGCCATCTATGTAATATTGGTATATATGAAAATAGTCGACTCTGCGAAGAGGATGAAGAAACTTCCGAGGAACATATGTATATACATGGCCATTTAATTAAACGTACCTCACGGCAAATGAGATCGGGAAACTGATTTCTGGAGCAGAAACTTGCGTTATGAGAAATCTGGAACTGCTTCCAGGAAACTAAGATAGGGTCATGTTAAAATAAATCTTATAGGTCCCAGTATCAAAAGTGACAAAAAGTTAAAGCTTTCAGCTAATTAATAATAATAATGATTTATACCCGCTGCTTTCCTCAAGAGAGAGGGTCTATATATGTCGACGACTTTGTTCGATACTAGAACATTCTTTGCGAAAAAAATATCGAGAACAAAAGATCACGTCACCCAAGTAATTAAACAGGTCTCAACAAGTCTGTTTACGTCGCACGACCGCCGGCGGGCTATTGCGTCATCGCTAAAAATAGACACTCGCTCATCGCTGCAGTGACGGCAACGGCGGGCGCTCGACTTTACAAAAAGTACAACCATAATCTATCTGTAAGGGAACCTATAGGAATCGACATTCATTAAACTAATATCATATCATAAAACAAAAAAATTATGGCAATAATAATCAATGTAGACATTTCAATAAAATCTTGAATCATTAGTGCAGGATGTCAAGTTTCACAGAAAAGTATCCTAAATAGATGAACTACAGCTCATAGTCGATTACGAATTATTTAGGGAATACATAAATGAAAATAAATTATTTACAAACGTTAAAGGACTCTTTTTGAATTACTCTTAAAACATTATTTTTACTACAGAAGTTAAATTATAATTAATGAGTTACGCTGCTGACAATTTAATATTCTTTAAACGAATTATTGTCTGTTTCTTCGCTAGCTTATTTTATTATACATTTCTTGGTATCTTTTTTGAACCAATTACGGTAATTAATGTAAAATGCGTCGCGACAAGGTTTTTGAAATATTGAACCGTATAATGAAGTAATTACTTGCAGTTTTGTGACACTGAAAAATTAGCTTCAGATATCGCCTATGAATTAAAAATAGTTTCCCTTTCCGCTAATATCCGATTGAATTTTAAATACGATGATTTTTAAATTTAAATTGCAGAATGCTTTATAAAATATTGAACAGAATTTATTAATAAAATAATCCGCGATTTGAAATCAGTCAGTGGTGGTTCACTGAAAACCGCGATCGTTTAATGGGCGTGATGTTTATTTAATTATTTATTTACAAATTCGTCCACTCCATAGGATGACATCCCAATAAATAAATGGGACTATCAAAATAATTAATATCAATATAAAATAATACAAATAGTAGCGCTAACATAACTAGAGGCAAATAAATAAATAATAATAATAAATTTCAGGAGGAAGAGAACGAAGCATTAGGAGCATTATTGTTAATATCCCTATGTCACGATCTATAATTCTCTCTACAAAATTAAAACATATTCTATTTTTCCGGGCAGAAAGTGCGCAGATAGTATGCGCAATGAATTATGAAAGATGTCTGATACTTAGCAGTGGAATTTGATGGTTATTGTAGTCGTTGGTTATTATTGAGTTTATAGTTTGTTATAAATTTAATAAAATACAAAATATTATTAAAATATGTTGGACTCGAGAGTAGATAAGACCGTTCATAAAATGTTATGAAGAATATAATATCCGTATAAAATATAAGGCATACAAAATTAGAGTTACTCGTACATCTGCACTATAAAAGATTTTAACAAAGTTAAATGTAATTAGACCTGGTACAATGTTAAAGAAAATTAAAAACAAATTCAGAGCTTTACGCATAAATTTTCTGAATGAGCACAGAATACTTGTGACACAAAACAAAAGTTCTTACGGAACTGAAGAGGTATCATACAATTTTTTTGTATTAATTTTTCAATTGTATCATCAATGAATCTTAACAAATACTGTCACATTAAAATTTAACGATTGCGCAAGCTCATAACCAGAATTATATCAAATTACGTGCATAGTAGTATACAAAATATTTGTATATATAAAATTCTATCCACATATTTGTTCATAAAAATTTTATTTAGAATTCTGTCCAAAATTATTTATCGTGACAAGCGGGCTTTACATTAACAGTTTCATTATATGTATAAACTTGAAATTCTGCTTATAGAGTTAGACGCTGTGCTGAATTTGTACTTTGAAACTTAACCAAATATTTAGTTATGACCGAGTTTGTATAGTAGATCTTGTTCAGTCATTACAGCCATCATTGTTTTCAAAGCATTCCGCTTCTCGACGTTAATTTCTGATTCTATTTTTAATTTCTTTGGCTCACGAAATACTTCTTTTAAAGTGCTTCTATGTGTACTATATGTTACAGACAGAACTACGTCACTATACGCTTGATTCAAATTTTGGCAAATACGAGTGTAACTTTGTTTCTGTATTATCTCAAAAAAGGACAACTAATATCAGAAAGAGATAGAATATGGTAGATAACCCAACTAAATTATTATACCATACTTTCATTTAAAACTAGATACAAAAATTGGGTAATAATTTTACTTAAACTAAGAAAAAAATCTGATGTGGCCATCACATTACCTTCCATCAGTTCTATGTATTTTGTACAAATTCCACACAGAAAGTTTCTTACAAAAGATTCCATATTTCCAATACATTACCTTAGGTCACTTCTATGTATTTTGTACAAATTCCATACATAAAATTTATATATTTCCAGTAAAATTATAACACAAATATACTATGTCAATTGCACTTGACACTGACTGTCAATCAGAATTTTCTTATACTATTTTCCGTAAATTAACAAAAAAAAAACAGTATCTTGATTTCGGGTACACCATGATTCCTGAATATTTTCATTTATTTCGGGACCTTCAAGCATATAATATTCTCGAAGATCGAGACAGATTGACATTGAATCATATTACATTAAAATTGACACATCCTAACAAAAATAAAAATTAACCAAATGAATAACAATGAATAATGCCAATGAAAATAACACAACCAACAATATATCAAATATAAATAATGTTTTCATACTTACATCTATAATAATTAATAGCAATACCACAAATGCGGTTTAGAAATTTAACATTGACGGATATTGTTTGATTTTGTTATGATGTTTGAAAGTAGCGGTAGTGGGAGTAAAAATACCAGAGAAACCAGGATTATTTCGTGGTTATCCGTGGTACGAGTTTTTACAAACTTTTTTCAGGAACAGCGTCCCAAATAGAAACCGATAAATAATTTCAGGATTTACGGAACACAAAACCATAAATCTGGACGAACTGGTTGCGTTACGGAACATACAAATAATATAGTAGGCAGATGTTTCCATTGTTATAGAACAGCTGGCTGCTTTATGAAATTTAATTTCTTTATAACTATATCGATTGAATATAAAGAATAAAATGTAATCAAATCGTATAGATAGTAAAATATTCTAATATTTATAGTAGCATTAAATATGAAAAAATGATATTTAACAGCGTTTTTTCAAGAAAAAGTATTAAAATCTTCAAATTAGGGTACTTCAAGTCGACCAATTATAACCAAAATTTAATCAGCTCTTCATATGGATGTAAAGAAGAGGAATACGCAAAAATTATAATTTTTGAAATGGTGGTTTGGAGTTATGCAATGCAATCCGAAAGAATCGTCACACACGGAAACACACACACACACACACACACACACACACACACACACACACACACACACACACACACACACACACAAACGTATATACGTTTCTAAAGAACCTAAAATGTGCTTATTCATTAAAAACTCATCATCGAATTTTTTGACCAGATATAATACCTTCCTTACCTAAAGGCAAAAATGTATGTGGCCAGCACATAATCAATCTACGCATATATTTTATATTATATTCATGTTCGAAATTGGTTGCACCATAAATTTACATTTCACGTGCATACAATTCGAATTGTTAGGTATTTAGTTATGTATGAATATTTTATCTCTATCCATGTTGTAGCATATGTCGCAAGTCTTATGAAATTATTCAATATCTTTATAGTTTATAATCACTTCATATAAACACACTGAATATGAAGAAATCAATGCAGTCAAACCGTATAGAACATAAAATAGTTTTTAATATTTATGATAGAAAATGTTAAAAAATTATATTTAACCTTGTTTTTTTTTAAGAAAACTGTTATAAGCTTCAAGTAAAGTTCCACTTCCGATCAGTAGCGTATTTACGATTTTTTTCTGGGAGGAGTCCGTCGTTGGCAAAAGAAAAAAAAACTATTAAAATATTTTATCAAAACTCAAAATAGCCATATTTTTTTCGCGATCGTCGAGAAAATGACCAGAAAAACCTTATGTGCTGAGCGATGTCAGATAATTGTCTATAAAGGATAGGAAAGTATTAGGTACTTGTGTCCATGGCGATCAGTTGTTTATTATTTATTTATGACCTGAAAGTGTCTTTACTCGCTCTGGAATATGTTTGCTGCACCCAGTAAAATATCACTTTCAGATCTTGTTACGTTACAGTAATTTACGTAACAAGACCTGAAAGTGATCGCCATGGAGTCACTCATGTAGGGATCGGAAAGTAACTTTCAAATCCCTTATAGACAATTTTCCGAGATAGCTCAGTAAAGAAGGATTTTTCGGTCTAAAAAGTGATGAGAAACAGCTCATTTTATGGGCGATCTCGAAAAATTACTATTCACAGCTGTATATGGCTTGACCTACTGTTCAAATTAAAGTTAACCTGTATCTACTGCGTGGGTCATCGTATTACCAAGATGACAAAAATGTTTCACTTCCATGTTGAATAATATTAGTACAAATAAGTACCATAATAACTTTGTATTTTTGTTTATAAGAAAATTCGTTATACCTATTTAAAATGCTGATGATGGCAGCTTCGTTCTGCTGAAACGTCCAAATTTAATAAAGAAATGTAACAAAACATTTCACGTAATATTATTTCGATTCTGAAAGCCAAAATTTCCCCAAAACATATTTCAAAAAATATCAAAAAATCAATATTATACTATTAATAAACAATAATGATTACTAGTTTTAAACCACTACCGCAAACTTTAGAGGACATTTTTTATAATGGGGTCATTCTACTTTTTCTGTAAATATAAGAATAGCTATTATTATTATTACATATTTTACTTTTCAGATATACACAGTATTTAAAATTAATTTAAAAAAAGTATTTTGTGCAACAAGTGCGGAAAAGCACTACTTGTATGATTCCAGCTCTCGTGCTAACAGTCTTATACCTCGTGAACAATAGGTGTTTCTGCACGAGTGGCACACTATACTTTTTCTACGACCACACTCTTTGGTAAAATATAATTAATTAATTTTTAATAAAGAACAGTATATTACAATACGAGTGAAAAAACTAAGAATTTCGCTCATGTATATGTCAATTTTGAACTAGTTATCACTTTTCAACACATGGGCTCTATTGATGGCTGTACTTTATAAATATAGCCACTTTACAAAAGAGAGTCTATAGTAAAGACATCTATTGGGCGACGTCGGAATTAGCGCCCCCCTTGTATTATAGTTTATTTGTAATCTTCGTATACGATATTGTTATTTATATAAACATTCAAGTAATTACGAAATATTTTGTAATTTATAAATCTAAAAATGCATATATAAATGTTAACAATAGGTTTGTTCGTTTCAGTACTTTGCGTCTACGGTTTACTGCCGCGCTCATATACTTTGTATGGAGGCGGCAATAAACCGTAGACGCAAAGTAGCGAAACGAACAAACCGATTATATTATTACAGTTGGGAATTTGTGAGAAATAATTTCTCTTACTCCACGATTGTGAGAAATGAACAAGTTTCGGGTTTTGTAAAGCATGGGAAAAGTTCAATTTTCTGTAGTGGTCGTAGAAAAAATTATTAAGCATCTACCTAAATTCAAATTTCTACCTTGACGTCATTTATCAAAATTTTTGCCTGAAATAAGCAGCCTAATTTACATATCATTATCACTTTTGTAATAAACAAATTATTAGTTTACCTGTTTAATTTGAGTGTGGTACATGGATATTAATTAATATTTCAAAGAAAAAATATAAGAAAAAAACTAAAAATTTCTTTAAAAAATAATAACTGTACTTCAATTACTTTAAAGAATTATAAATTATCAATTACATTATCTGGTTTGGTCGTGTTTTGGGACATACAATAATGCTGCGGAATTTTATTTACAAAATTACGAATGAAAAGTTTTGTATTTACGAGAAATTAACTGATAACTATATGATTGAAATTGGTTACAGTTTTATTATTTGAAAAGAAAAGTCGAACTTTATTAATATTGAGATGACCTTATTTTATATATTGTATGAGTTACGAAATAATATTAAATTTTTCTCCAATTTTATTAGGTACTTTTCTTCCAAATTTGAATTTTAGGTTTCAATATATGAATACAGGAATTTTCAAATATATTTTAATATGTCTGTAGAAAAATGGAGACAGGGGACAGACAATCACGTCAAATATATGGAACGAATAATGTATGTTTGACAACATCGAAAAACCCTCTTAAAATTCTACTACATCGTGAACCACTTTAATGGCATTCTTGTCACCTTCTGGCAAATAAAAAATAGAGAATGCGTTACACTTTACATTATACATTTCAGTACCAAATTCAGAGATTTATTATTGCACGTTATAAATACATTAGTGTGTTTCAATCTTAGCAAAAATTGTTAGACGGCCTTTCCATCTTAACCTGCTTGGCCCTACACTTCACTTTATAATTCACCAACAGAACAAAAACCCACATGCAATATTGTGGATCGCAGGCGAATCCCACTTCTGATGTCGCGGGGTAGTATCACTGGCAAACTCTATGTCGACCAACACTATTTCAGAACCACAGCGATAATATAAACGTGATGATCTCAGCGAGGCGGACCTGCACTCACTCCCTGAGCACCGCTACACACTGATTCCATCCAAGCATTATTGTCTAGAATGCTTGACGTTTTGATTACGACAATACAATTAAAAGATTATAAGTGATTCATGTAATACTTGATTCATTAAATGATCGTTACGACATGCTTTGATATTACAATCTCCGACATATATATATATATATATATATATATATATATATATATATATATATATATATATATATTCTGAACAGTTTGAAAATTATAAAAACTGACAATCGTTATTTTAGATGTCAAATAACTCCGTAATTACAAAAGATATAAAAATATGTTTCATGTAAAAGTTTCATGATTTGTTGAGACAAACTTAAAAATGATGTCATAATAAAATTTAAGTTGAGAGTTTTCAAGATATATGACTCTGTATATATATATATATATATATATATATATATATATATATATATATATATATATATATATATACGTTTCTTCGGGTGGAGTCTGTCAGGACATAATGACATGCGGCATCTATTTTAAACTTTAATAAACAGATTTCTATCGGTAAAACAATTGCTGTTCAGAAACTTAAAAGGTACTGTGGTAGAAATTATGAAAGAAATAGTAAACAAATTATCTAAAAATTCAATTTGCAGTGGACTCACAGACAACATCTGACAGATGGAGGGTTAAAAAAGTTCTACAACGGCTCGAACTATCAGCCGTGTATTTTATGAGTTAGGTTAGATTAAATGTTTAATAATTGACAAAATCAAGTAATGGATGCCTGAATATAAATTTGTTAGTCGTACTTAAATTTAAATTATTAAGAAATTGAATTAAAATATTGGAGAGACAGTCTTGAATTTATTGTTTATTTAAAGGTCAATATTTCAACTACAAACCGACATTTTGGACCCTAGTGATCCATCTTCACGGTATTTTGTCATTTTAATGAAATCATGACTTTTTGTGCCGCGTACTGCATTCTAGTCTTGCGGACCGCGTGTTTGACACTACTGTATTACACAAAGATCTAATATATATTATGAATGTTTTTCACATAACCAACTCGAATTTATTGTCTCGCTCTGTATAAACAAATTTAAAATCCCACAACGAATCTTGGCGACCGTACACAAAGATAAGCCCAGTGCCGTATGCTATATCTTATCTGTCGTACAAATATTGTGCCAAAAGAGTTTATTTTGACCCGCAAAATTCGACTTATGGAGATTGCTGTGTTATTGAGACATGTTATTGACTTCGTATTTCTTCGAATATCTGAGATTTTCAGCGGAAATTCGAGTTAGAGAGAAAAATATATTGCAATTCTGTAAAATGTATAGGGAACATCAGTATACTTCGACTTGCAGAAAATTTCGAGTTGGAGTATCGTGTTATAGCGGTTCGACTGTAATTAAAATTTTATTTTCAAGTCTATGTCATTCGATATAATTCTACATGTACCTACCTAAATTATTTTACTAGATGAAGGCCGTTTTACATAATACTTTTTTGTCTAGATACTATTGTACTAGATTCTTCCGAGAAGTATCTAGAGTCTAGACAATTCTAGCATCATTTAAATTAGAAATTTTCATTCGAGGTTCTATGGTATAGAAATATGTTGTCGGGCGTATTTTTCTATACAAATTTTGAACTACCTATATATCTTTAATTTGTATACGCGGAGTCGTGATGCCAATTATTGTTGCCAACATTTATTATCTGCCATTTATTTTAAGACTTGTTCTATAGCTTAAAAATAACAATCAGAAACTAATATGACACAATTTAATAATTTTCATAAGTTTTCAAATTTTTCTTGTTTTGTCCATTCAATGATAGGATAACTTTTAAACACAAACAATAACAGATTGTTAAAATGGTAATCATTTTTATTGCGAAACATTCCATTGATATTCCATTATACACGGCTTGATAGCATAGAAATTGGATAGAACTTAGATAAAAATCTGACTTTGTATAGGTAATAGGAAAATATACGAGAATAATATGTCGAACGGTTTTATCATTATTAATTTAATAAGAGTGATATAAACTCTCTGAATATACTGATAACTGCTATTAAAATTAAAAGCTCTTACTTTGAAAACGAATGCATAATATATCACGTCTTGTACGCTTGTACTCAATTTAAGTGCGGTTTCTCGTCTGAATTACATTACGTAGACGATGTCGCTGCTAACAGTTATGTCACAGACACTTTAAGATATTAATGTATACCTCAATTTCGCAGAGAAAATGGAATGGTGATAAATGATTTGAAAATTCAAATTCTAGTAGTATTATTATTATACACACAAAGAAGATTGAGGTTTCTATTGTTATTACTTATTTTTGTTTTAGTATATATCGGGGCACACAGATAATAACGACTATACATAAATTCATATTACAACTAATAAATGTAAAATTGACCTTGTTTAGAATATAAGCTGACAATTGTGCGAAAAATAAAAAAAAATATCATCGTAAATATCTATTATTCAGAATAAATACACATATCCTTTTATAGACAATGTACGTACATATAAAATAACAGCAAATACAGAATAATCAAAGCAATCTTAATTTGTCTTTATTGTTAAAACTATTTTACATGTACTCGTATTAATCGTATTTTACTGAATTTGGTATGTACGAGTAGAAGTTGTACGTCGTGCCGAAGCCAAGTAAATCTTTTGCGTTTTCATCGGACATATTTTGCGTATGCGTAAGCAATTAATTTTTCTTGTCGTCATTGAAATAATCAATTTTAATCATGTTTTAACTTATTTTTTAATGAATTTCATGTTTCAGCTTTATGTAATAGTAAAACAAAAAATACACTCGGAGTCGAAAATTAAAAACAAAACAGTCTCGAATAATCTCTCATGAAAGTTTTACCGTACAGGGAAGAAAGTACGGTTTGTGCTGATAAACGCGTTGCCGAATTTATTGAACCCAGATATCTGTTGCTACTGTTTACGATGTACTAATACCGTGTACTGTTTATGAAAAATATATAAATTATATCCGTTATTAAGGGAGTTAGCGACTATCTTCAAATAAGATTAATATGTATTAAGAAGCTTTCTATTACTTACCGTACAGGGGTATGTGATACCAACTTTAAAATTAACGGTTTTTTTCCTATACCTTTTACTTGTCTATTTTTACTAGCAAATCCAATCGAAATATTAAGTAAAGTTAATTTACAAAATTTTTGCTTTTCTGATTTTAGATTGGTACATATGCCCACAAACACACATGCAGACAAACGCGCAGACAGATACACAACATCCTAATATACGAGTACTTTGTTTATCGTGTTCTGCAGGCTATAAATTGTGCTTTTGTACAAAATTCTGGTGATGTTAAATTCAGCGCGATTATAAAATCTCCTGCACATATCCATATAAAGAGACATTCGGTACCAAAATAATGTTCTATTTAATATAACATAGTATTTGAAGTTTAAACAGGCACTTTTTCAAACGAATTTTAAACAACAAAAAAGTGATAAGTATTGTGATGCTAATTGTAGTAATAGGCAAACAACAAGTATAAAACAAACTAAAAGAAAGAGGCGGCATGTTTGTCGAATTCTAAAATTTTCTACAAGAATATTTAAAAATAGTGTATTAAATATTAAGAACGGTAAGGATAGTTTACCAAACGAAGACAATTGTAGCGACGACTCCAATTTTCTTTGATATCGGTAACTCCTTAACGTTCGTAATGCTTATAACATTTTTTGCACGATCGGCGCACAAAATTTAAAAAAAATGATATTTGAAAATTATATAGACATATAAAAAATTTTTAGTCGTCATTTTGAAAATAAGCTATGATCGTTGTTTTTATTTACTAACCGTCTTGCCTCCTGAACGCTTAGTGATTTACATCGCTTAACGTTCAGTAATTTGTAAATAAAACCTGCTGTCTTGAAAACCCAATCGGTAAACATTAAAAAAAACCGATGGTGCAAAAAAAATTTTTTTTTCATTAAAATTCAACAATTTGAAACAGCAAAATTGAATTATTCTATAAAAATAATCACTTCAAAAAGTCTATAGAAAGCAAATTACGAAAGTATAAATAATATGTACTTTTGTAAATAAACATCGAATCATCATATAACACGAACACCTATACATTTCTGCATGCATTCATGGCTAGGTGCAATAATTTGCTTTGTTGATGAAATATTAATTTATGTTAAACGTTCATCCAGCATTCAAACTGTCATAGAGAGTGTCTAACAAAGATTCCGCTTGAACGAAAAAATTAAATTTAACGTCGATCAGATTACAACTCAGAACTCAAGGTAATTCATTTATTGCATCCTCCGCATACGAAATATTTTTAAAGAAACAAGCAAATGATATTGCAAATTGCAACCTGATTACTATTGTATCACAAAGTTTCAAAACAAATTTATTTCAGATACAGGTATATTATCATTGACGGGTATAACTTATTTTTCGCCATTCTACATGAGAAGATATCTGTTTTTACTTAGTTTACAGAGATCTTACACAAGTATACTTTATTTATTTTTGGGATTAATAATACCGGGTGGCTTTTACAGAACGAATCCTGTTTGTAACTCCATGACTCCGGAGTACATTGAGATATTTATTTGAAATTTTCACGTCCTGCAGACAAAATGTTGAAAAGTATTCATACCAAATTTAAAACATTTATGCAAAAAAACAAGTGCATAACGATTTTCTAGATTTGCCATTCAAATATACCATTGCAAGTTGATAATTTTATAACCAGCTTAAAACGAAATAGGCTATTATTAAAACAAATGTAACTGTCAGTGACATTTCCAGTTAATTGTACCATTGACCTAAGTTTTATCCAATTATCTCGAGATTCTTCTAATAATGATACCAAATTTGTACATCTGACTAGAAATTATCATTGCAGCTTAGAATTGGTGGGAGGTCATGTGTACTCATATTTACATAAAAATATGTAATACAAGTATAATTATTGTTAAAAACGAGCACACAATATCATAAAAAGTATTTTAAATTCCAAAAAAAAAAAAACAATAAATGTTCGTAAATCTACTCACGACCAATGTAAACAATCAAAAATCATAAAAGCAATTCCACACGTTACCGATCGAAATTTGGCCGCTAGATAGCGAGCGCCTATGGCAAGCATCGCGAATGTGCTATTCGCGATGCTTGCTAGGCGGAATTATTATAAACTACCATTATTAGAAGAAATCTCAAGATTATTAACTTAGAGCAGATTTACGACAATGTTACAACTAACTCGAAATGTGACTGACAGTTACATTTGTTTCAATGGTAGCCTACTTCGTTTTAAGCTAATTACAAAATTATCAACGTGTAATGGTAGGTATATTTGAACATTAAATTTATAAAATCTCCTATTCACTTGTTTTTCTATATAAATGTTTGAAAATTTTATAAGAATATACTTTTCAACCCTTTGTCTGCAAGAGTTAAAAATTTCAAAGCGATATCACAATTTACTCCTGTCCGGAGGAGTTTCATACAGGATTCGTTTTTAACAGCCTCTCGGTATTGATACGTATAAATTGATTTCTATTCCAAATTTTTTTATCTGTAAGTGATTGCAATATACCTACACGACCGTGTGTCTACTGTAGTTATATGAACTAAAAAGTTTTATAAAACTGGTTACAAATGTTACTTATTCCGTGATTTAAACTGTCTATTACACTAAAACCCTTCAAGATTTTCCTGCCTACTAACGATACATACATCGTAACTCGATTTTTGTCAGTTTTGTTTTGAGTTCTGCTACGCTTTAATGTTATATACACCCTTCTATAAATATCGTATATCTAGTACAAATATTCCAGATGTTATTTGAATATAAAGTTTCACCCTCAGTTTCACCGAACTTCTTGTAGTTTAAAATATTCATTTTGGTTTTAAAGTATAATAGATGCATTATATATTTTTTGTATATTATTCTGCAACACATGCTAGTATGCTACTACTTCGTTATTTTGTATATACTTCTATACACAGCAAAAACCTTGTACAGAGAGACATCGAGACTCAATTTCAACAAATAATTTATAACAAATTAAACATAGTAACACACAAAGGTTGCCCCAATAATTTAATATTAACAACATTATTGAAAATAAGGTTTTATTTAAACCTGTATATTCATAGTAAATCATAAACGTGATTGTGTAAGTTTGGTAAGTTCGGATTTCTCGAACTGCCATGACGCTCGCCATCGCCGACGGCCCGCTCTTTGTATGGAAAGCGTGAGACTATTAACACAGTCCGGGTTCGCCGCTGAACCGGCCTTACCCTGTATAGTACAGTATGCGACTGTGTTGCCATACTGTCTATCCGGACGAGTACCTGTGTCGTACCCGTCGCAGTGTAATTTGTAAAGTAATACCCAAGTGAACGTGGACATACCAATGCTGATACGGCACACATCTTGAGCTTAGGTGGCTGCAAACAGCGACCTGCAAAATTACGTTTGATTGACAACCAATACCCGGTCATAAATTCATTATATCATTTTGACAACAATAACTCATAATATAGTGCTTGTCCAAGTTAAGTTCCTCGTAAGTGAAAAAGGAGCCAAATCAGGTGAATAGGAGGGATGGTATGGAGGTTCCCCCAAACGTACCTGGCTAGCCACAGCAGTTGGATGGGTGGAAAGTAGGAAAAGGTATTGGAAAACAAATTTAAAGGTAGACTTAGAACTTACCTCGGATAAGCCAAGTCTAAAAGTTCGATGAGTTCAGAAACTTGGGTTACCCAACATGTCAATCATGCCAAAGAGCATGTATCCCCGTATTTAAACCAAAATATCCCTCTTGCCTCCTTCCGATCTTAGGCGTTTCTGGGGTAAGGGTTGCATATCCCCACCACCAGTATGAGTGGGTAGTTGGGTGACCCGTGGAAAGTTCTAGAACATCATAAGTTTGTCATCGCTGCTTATCATGTACGGAATGTCAGATGGCTCTAGCTCACCCTGTGTTACAGTATCAAGTGGATGCAAACTCGCTCGTCTGCTTGGCGCCATCCCTTAACTAATCGTGAGAAAAACAGAACACATATGTAACAATGTTTTTATGCCATGGCAATCGCAATTAAATACTAACTACAACTGAATCATAACGTTAACAGTATAATCAAATAAATAAAAATCATGATAATAGATATAGTACGGTCTCAATATCTATCTATTAAACTTACTTTTATCTATTTCGGTGTCTGTATGAGTCTTAAACGCAATGAAACGAAAGAAAAAAATAAGTTTTACCGATGAAATATATTAATATTATTTTCATTTTTATTTATAGGTTGATAGCACTTCGATTTCTAGCAAATGGTGAAACAACTCCACATAACAAATGACAAAAGTATTTAAATGTCAAACAAATATTTATATTTTGATAAAATATGGAAGATGTCCTACACAATTTTGTACATTTTTCTCGCTTGTGCTAACAGCCAAATATAATGACCGGAAATATAAACTATACGAGTACATTCACCTTTCTGAACGTTATTCTGCTGTACACAACAATACATTTTTTATTTGCTCTTAATTTTGAAACAGAAATATATACACAATTTTGAACAAAATAAAGTATCATGTCAAACGGCCTTATTTAAAAGGATGTAAAATTTGTTAAACGGCTTTGTTAGTCTAGAGTCTAGCATTTGCTTGATTTGCTTGAAAGCTACCCAAGCAACAAATTTCTCGCTTGTGCTAACAGCACAGATCACAAATATACTTAATATATTAATTTGTGCTCTGTGCTAACAGCCAAATATAATGGCGGGAAATTTAAATTATACAAGTACATACAAGAATGCCACTTTGTACTGTTTCTATTTCTTTATGGTGTGTTTGTTAATCACATGTCAAAACTTTGAAAATTTTGTGATGCATGTTTATAACATTATTTCAATTTTTAATATTTTGCTAGACCTAATATAACTTCTTTAAAATTAATTCCACTATCTGCAAATAAATATATAAATTCATTTTCTATCATTTCGCAGACCAATGAAAGAGATTATTCTAAAAAATGTGGACCACATGTATACACTGAAAACTAAACACGGGCGTGTGTATATTGTAACGTACAGCGCCCGCCGTCACCGCAGCGATAAGCGAGTGTCTAATATTAGCGATGACGCAATAGTCGCTGCCGGTCGTGCGATGTAAACAGACCTGTCTAGACTTGTTCAATTACTTAGGTGACGTGATCTATTGTATTTGACGTTTTTATCTAGAATAATGTTTTAGTAATTTCTCGAATACAAACACCGGTGTATATAAGCCCTGTTAGCGGTGGCATTGGACAGTCTGGTATAAATAAGCATCGTGAAGTGAATAGCTGGTGACATAAACAAGCAATCGACGAATAGTGAACATTAATATATGTACTCATATAAATAATTGAGATAAATATTGTTTAAATAAATAGTGTTAATGTTTAAGTGTTTTATAATATTTTTAGTATTTAAATTAGTATTTAATATTTGTTTAACCATAGTGGTAAACATTTTTATTACCTTTTAATATTTATTTACAATCATAAACTTTAATTTTAATTAACAACAATTCTTTGATTTTTACACTTCACCCAAATAAACAGATACGTTACAAATATATATATATATATATATATATATATATATATATATATATATATATATATATATATATATATATATAAATAAATATAGCGCTTATAGAATTAAATTTTTGGTCAAAAATTAACATTGGTTGTTCTTGCATTAAGCCATAGATAAATTATTCTAGTTACATAGACGTAACATCGCTGCTGCTTTGATTAAATAAATAACTAATGAATTAAGACCTTTTATGTGTAATATTGTAAAATGAGTCAAAAATAATTACCGTCTCATGCTTTACATAAAAGTTAATTGGCTCCGATACTCATTTTACGTTTTTTTTTTTCTGAGATTCGTTTTAGTTCGCCAATGAAACACTTTCAACACTTGATATACAAATAACTATTTTCTTTCACATTGTACTCCTGCTTTGCAAAATAATATTTGTTATATTTTACAGAAAAAATATATACGAGTAATTCAATTTATTGCTTTGTATAATTTTCGTGGAAGTTTGAATAATATAATATGTTTTTGCAGAATACAGTTAACTCAAATATGTTGTAACGAAAATAGAATTCAATTTGTTTATAGAAGGTGATAATACAAACTACACACAACCAGAATTAATTAATTTAACAGTTCATTATCAAATATTTAAAACTTACACTTGATTTCAGTCTCTGTCTCTGAATCAATCTTTTCGTCATTTATCAGAGACTGGCCCCCTCAACCAGAACCACAGACGCGTTTCGCCCGTATCTTATTTGAGCTGTATATATACAGGGTGTTAATACTAAGTCGTTACACCCGAAAATGGTAGATAGAACTCATTAAAACAAACAACTTTTCTTAGCTCAAATTTTTGATTTGGAGCCCCAGTTCATAGTTATTGGCGTTCTCTTGTTTTTCGAAAAATCGTCATAACTCCCTTATTTTAAGGAATATTTAAAAAATACAAAAACTTTCAGCATTTGCTTTCGGTTCTCTAAAACACTTGTATTTACAATTATTTTCTATTTCATCAAATAACAAAATGGCGACCAATCAAAAATTTATTTTGAAAACCACCCCATCGATTTTCGAAAATAAAATATTTTTAAAATCCATAACCTTTCTATTACAATATTTGTCTGAAATATTTTTTTCTATCTGTCCAAAAAAAAATTTGAGCTAAGAAAAGTTGTTTGTTTTAATGAGTTCTATCTACCATTTTCGGGTGTAACGACTTAGTATTAACACCCTGTACATATATACAGCGTGTTCAATTTAAGTGTTTCACTATTGCTATCTCTATATTATAAGACTATTAAAATGAGCATTACAAATTTTTTTTTCAACCAGTGGTTCTCAAAATACAGAATTCAACTTTTTAATTTTAAATGAGAACATACTTTGTTTATTCGCCTATTCGATTCAGCATTTCTTTCTGAATACAAAAAAAAACGAGAAAAATTATTATTTTCATATTTATTTCTACATGTAATCAGAGTGCCATGACAAAAACAATTATTTACCCTGTATACCTGGGGTATCCGGAGCTAAAAATAAATCCATTTATTAACGTCCTAGATTAAAATAATCTGGGATCCTATATTTTGTAGAGCATATGTATTTAGAGCATATGGTATAGTTTTGACCTCTCTGATTGGCTGAAATTGGAGACAAGAGACAAGTTTGCCCAATGTAATTTCGGCTACTAACAACTGGCTCTGATGCGAGCGCCATCTACTGCATGGCTTAAATGGAATAGAGTATAGTCATCCTTAACAAATTTACCTCGTGGTTATGTGGCCGGAGGCAATCTCTGATTAACTGCAGAGGGAGAACGCCCCTAAATCTTGTTTAAGTCGCGGAGAAACTCTATCTAGCGAAGATGGCTCTGGCGACAACTTTGATGTGAGCGAATTACTTATTACAAGTAGTCATTCGCTCAATGCATAGAACTAAGCATAAGGCTATGCCAGAGTCAGAGTGTAATTATCTTCTTGCTTATCATTCAGAGACGGTAATGTTGGGTTCTTTACTACTTCTTTACGGTAATATAACTTATATTTAGGTCACGAAATCTGGAAAATACAATTCATGGAGGAAAATTGACAACATATCTAACCTTTACGTACAGATAAGAACCGGGAAAGGTTTGGGAATGTAACATGTACAGGCTGTTTCATTTTCGATGTTTTTTTAAGATATCTCGGGTAATATTAATGATACAGCACAACGGTTTACACATTCCAGGGTCAACTTTTCGAGAAAAGTTTAATAGTCACCACAGGAATTTTCGATTTTCTTTTGTTTCTAAGCTACAGACAAAAACTATTTTTCGCTCATTAGGAAAAAAAATTATATCTTATTTATTATGATAGTTAGAGAAATAATATTTTAACAAATTATTTACCGTTTTTTTAGAGAATAAAATGGCGTAATTAGATTTTTTTAAAACTTAATTCTCGAGATATAACACAAACTTATGATTTTTTAAATGGGAACCTATATTGAAAATAGTGTCATCTTTTTGCTTATTTTATAAGATTTATAATAACGTAAAACAAGTCTGCATTCTTTTGTTTTAAACATTAATAAAAGATGAATTATTAATTTATTGGGGTGAAATTATTGAAAATTATTAAGAAACAAATGAAAAAATCTATTACAGATCATCATATGTATATTTTTAATAGTACTTGTTTCAGCTTTACTCATTTTTTCAATTTACTTACTTCTTACTTCAAAAGCCTATTAAATCATTTTTTTTCGGATTGTGTCACAGCCAACTCTAACCACAGTATAGAGAATACAAGCAGTAGCGACACTCTTGTCGGAACCTTTGATGTTTCGTTCCAGGCTGCTCGGCTTGCAGGGGGTAATAATGAGGAGCGCGAAATTTGAAGAAAACATAAAAATATATATTTAATATCAAATGATAAAGTGTGATATGGTAAAAATAGGTAATAGTGAAATATAAATATGTAAAAAAAATATATTTAAAGCCAATAATAATAAATAATTCAATAACCAAGTAATAAATATTATATATCAAATCCAAATGTTATAAATAATTATATATTTATAAAAAAAGTTGTATTAAAGTAATAAATATTTAAATAATAAACAAGCAACAAATATTTATAAAAATACTAATAATAAAGTAATAAATATATACAATAACCAAGTAACAAATATGTAAGTGATCGTAGCATGGTGGTAGCATGCTATCTTTTTGTTCCAAAGATTATGGGTTCAAACCCCCAGCACACTTTAATTTTTTTTAATTTTTTCAATTTATTTTTGTGTTTTTATTTATTTTAATATTTTTTATTTGTTTTTATTTATTTTTATTTGTTTCTATTTATTTTAATTTAACAAGAAAAAACAGTAAAACTACAATAAATAGAAACAAATAAAAATAAATAAAAAATATTAAAACAAATAAAAACAAAAAAATAAATTGAAAAAATTTAAATTTAAAAAGAATTAAAAAAGTATGCTGGGGGTTTGAACCCACAATCTTTGGAACAAAAAGCTAGCACGCTACCATCATGCTACGATCACTTTCGTGTTAAGTATTTTTTTATAGGAAATAATAATTATCACATTAAAGTTGCCATAATATTTTCTTATTTTACTTAATTATTCTTAATTAATTTTAGACAATTTGTTATTAATATTGTGCAATAAGTGTTCCCAAACATGTGTGTAAAGTTTTACCGCAATACGTTTTAATGGGAGGCAAATATTCAAATTATTCTTATTTCCCATGTTAAATGCCTATGTAACGGATTTCGAGCGCCACCCGGTATAGAATAAACACTTCCAAGACCTGTGCAAAATATTAAATATATATTTTTTTAATAAAATTATAACAAATACATGATAATTATTACAAATACAATGAATATGCACGTAATATATTATTTGAATCTGATTCAAAGTCCCGCTCCTCATTATTTCCCCCTTCAACCCGAGCAGGTGGAACGAAAATCAGCGAAGTGTCGCTACTGCATATTCTCTATACTGTGCTCTAACGTCGATAAGTAGTAATTTAACTTACCGAAAAATAATGGGTTAAGAATAAATTTGAGAACATAATTAATAGATATAGAATCAAAATTTAAAAAATGATGATCGTAATAATTTTTTTCATTTGTTTCTTAATAACTTCCGATATTTTCACCTCAATAAATTAATAATTTGTCTTTTATTAATGTTTAAACAAAAGAATGCAGACTTGTTATATATCATTGAAAAGCTTATAAAATAAGCAAAAATATGAGACTATTTTCAATATAGGTTCCCATTTAAAAAATCATAAGTTTGTGTTATATCTCGAGAATTATTAAGTTTTAAAAAAAATCTAATTACGCTATTTGAGGTAAGTAAATTGAAAAAATGAGTAAAGCTGAAACAAATACTATTAAAAATATACATATGATTATCTGTAATAGATTTTTTCATTTGTTTCTTAATAATTTTCAATAATTTCACCCCAATAAATTAATAATTCATCTTTTATTAATTTTTAAAACAAAAGAATGCAGACTTGTTATACGTTATTATAAATCTTATAAAATAAGCAAAAAGATGGCACTATTTTCAATATAGGTTCCCATTTGTGTTATACCGCGAGAATTATTAAGTTTTAAAAAAATCTAATTACGCCATTTTATTCTCTATAAAAAATGGTAAAAAATTTATTTGTTAAAACTTTTTTTCTCTAACTATCATAATAAATAAGATACGAGATATTTTCAAAATGAGCGAAAAACGAGTTTTTTCCAGTAGCTCAGAAAAAAAGAAGATCGAAAATTCCTGTGATGACTACTAAACTTTTCTCGAAAAGTTGACCCTAGAATGTGCAAACGGTTTTGCTCTATCATTATTATTACCCGCACCTTAAAAAACATCGAAAATGAGACATCCTGTACTTGCATGTAACCTTTTGTATTACAAAATGTGTGTATTGTAAATCTTAAAGCAATTTAAAATGTTCTTTACGACTTATAGTACCACAAAAAAAGTATGTATATCTTATACATGGTGAGATAAAATAAATATAACTAAAATTATAAAAATAAAGCTTGGGCATATGTAGTTTACAGAACGTGAATTACATTTTTTTTACATTTAAAAACATATGTATTTTACATAGTTTCGTTAGATAGAGTCATGTAAAATATGGATAAAAATTATGTAAAATAAATAAATTTTAAATAAATAAATATATCATCACGGAATATTACCCATTGCTGGGTGTGCCAATCTGCTTTGTGCGCAGATATCGGTAATGATGATGACATATTTGTACCGTGCGGGCGTTTACCAGGCGACACCTCACGGGCACTCATTGCTGGCGTGGAGAGTGCACCACAGGGGTCAATTTTGTGCCATTTAAAATTCGAAATATTTGGCGTCGGTCGGGATCGAACCCGGTTCCCCAGATTCGCGACCAGACACTCAGGCACGCGGCCACGAGACCCAATAAATTTTGAACACTTTATTAAGATAAATAAATAAAAATTATGAAGTGTTCAAAATAAACATAAATAAATACATGAGGGGTTCCAAAAGGAGGTTTCGGCTAAGACATTAGCCTTCATCAGGGCAAGAAACTGTCTTGTTTGAGGCAACCACCCATAAGGAACAATTGTGAATAAAATTATTACAGAGTTGGTCGTCGTACGGAATAAAATCATAAATAAATACATGTAAAACAGTTTGAACAGTCAATTATTTTTAAAAAATAAATATTTATTTTATATTCTTTAACTACATTTTTTTGTCATCAGTTTATATTTATTTTTTAACAATAGACTGTTTAAACAGTTTTACATGTATTTATTTATGATTTTATTCTGTACGACGACCAACTGAATAGTTTGTTTATTTACTAATTTTTTCTATCACCTTAGAAACGAGAGAAGCGCACTACTAGATTCTTATTCAGCTTTAATTATTAAATTATGTAAAGGTACACAATAACAGAACGAAATTGAAAACTTATCAAATGATAAGCAATTGTAAAGATCTTTGGGATTTTCTGTAATTTACCTGTGTATTTTTAACCTATTGTTGGCCGTATTTTTACAGTCCAAAAATTCATTAGAGAGTTTTCAGTGAATAACACGAACTAGGGATCTCACAACACGTTTTTACTCTTTTTACAGTGATGTCCATGTATCTGTCTGTCTGACGATTATTTTCTCCACGGTAACTTTTATATCAAATAGTGATGTAAAATGACAGTCATTTTAAATTAAAATGACGTGACAGTAATTCAACAGATATTTTTTAGTTATATTGGGTAATGTTTGGTCATTTTAGCTATTTATTAATATATTGAATAAAATAACATAAATTTGTAATAAAATATATACATATTTGATTGAAAATAATGGAAACAAAGTAAACGTAATACTCGTACAATGTATTCTAACAAAAATGAACAATTGCATATACAGAGTTGTGTCCGGTACAGCCGAACGTAGAACTTTAACATGAAAAATCATACATTCCTGCATCTCTAATTATTTTTTGTAAAAAAGCTGCACATAAAATTTGTAGAGCATAATAGTTATTTACTATACATGCGGATTAAATGAATGTTTAATGAGCGGTACATTTAACAACGCGAGCGTTTTAATGCCGCGAGTTAAACATTCATTTTAACCGCGAGTGTAATACAACTGTTTATTTAATTTTGCCATAATAAACTCCTCCGATTTAAGTGTAAGATTTTTATAAATGAAATCAGAAGCTTGAAATGTCGCTAATCGCTTACGGGTATCTAGTCGCTAAGTGTGTTTTTATGCGTTGGCATAGTGATCTCTGGTTGGCATAGGTTGAATTGTTTACAGGAAAAAATAAATAAATTGGAACGTAGAGAACGACAGTAAATTCTCTACAAGTTTATACAGTGTACTCGAATATCTGTGTAGAAATTCAAAATGGAAGAAGAAGATACAATAATGGAAAACTTACTACCCAAGAAATGAAAAGAAATATACAAAAAAACTTACCAAAAATTTTGCACCTGGAGAATACAAAAAAATTCAAGTGATGTTACCGAAGCTGTTATTTTGAATTACATTTCCGAAAATTCCAAGAATTTAAAGCCGTCACTCTGGAGTTATTGTTCGATGTTGAAAGCTTGTCTCATTATTTTTGAAGATGTGGATATAGGGAGGTAACCTCTTATAAATAAATTCTTAAATTGTTCAATATTGGTAAATTATTGCTTAATTATTTAATAAATTTGTTTATGAATATAAACCCTTTATTATAATAGACTGAAATAAATAATTTTGATATTGTTTTAGAGGTTAGTATATTACGAAATTCAATATGAGTCATATGACAAAGAAATGAATCAAATCAGACATACGTTACACAAAATTATAACATTCTTTTTCTTCTTCTTGACGGAACAGTGCGTATACGTTGAATATTTGAATTTATTCCAACAATGTTGGTTTACACTTTAAAACCGCTAGTGAAATAAAATCCTTTAAAACGATAGCGAAATAAAATTGTTTATAAAACAACAACTTTAATGGCCCGTATCCAAGGAAATAAAAATGAATTTATAAGGCAAAATTAACTAAAATTCTTTATTTAAATCAATAAATATAATTAAATGTGCATGCTTTGTAACAGCAGAAAGTATTTATGAAAATGTCGAAAATCCCCCCAAAACTAGCGATGTCCATGGAATTTAACAAAAATATTAAGAAATGTTTAACGATTTATGTGTCATGTTAAGATTAAACTCTGTGTGAAATATGGAAAGAATTTTTGATAGATAGATTCTTGTGATCTGTCATTCGATTGGTTCGGCTCCAAAATTATCCTCTTTTAATCAATAAAATGACTTGTATCGTAAGAATCTATCTGTCAAAAATTGTTTCGATATTTCAAACAGAGTTTAATTTGTTTTTATTTGTAATTTATCTTCAAGTGAATAATTGTGTATTTAAATTAATTGATAATTATTTACTTGACAAGAAATTATAAACAATACCTATACTCCGTTCGCCGAATCGAGAGAATGTGGAACTAACTCTTGACCGGAGATATTCTATTGCTCAAAAGAGGTATTTAAAGGCAACGCTGTGGCGTATTTTCTAAACATTGTAGATAAAAAATGTTCAAGCTTAGAAGTGTATTTGTCGAATAAATAAGAAAATAAGTTCAAGCATGTTCGCAACCGTCATTTTCAAAATGAGAAACGCTTCATTTTTAAAGTGGCAGAATATTGACTGTCATGGTTATGAACTAAAATGACCAGAAGGTCATTTTGTAAATTACTCTGATTAGCCACTGTCATATAATCAAATCACATCACTAATATAAAACTCAAAAAATTCTATTTTCCGTATTTAAGCTTTCTGTTATCGCCTAAAAAGTTGATTAGATTTTGGGAAATATTGAACAACCGGAAGAGATCTTTTACTTGAAGCCCGTAATAGTTTTCAATGAAAAACTATCCTAAAATATAATCTAAAACTTTTAAATTTTAGTATTTAATACTTTTGTATGAAGAAGAAAAACATATTATATTTTTCTAAAATTGATAAACCGGAAGTGACACTTTACCTGAAGCTCTGAACAGATTTTCGTGAAAATAATCCAAAACTTTTCAAATTTGGTATTTAAGACTTTTATATTCATGAGAACGACATATTAGATTTTTGCTAAAATTGACAAACCGGAAGTATACCTTACTGGAAGATTTTCTTGAAAATATATGTTAAAATATGATCCAAAATTTCGTATTACACACTTTTCTATTTATGTATGATGTACCGGAAGTGGTATTCATTGGAGCTTTTAACAGATTTTTGAGGAAAACAATAAAATATAATCCAAAATTTCGTATTACAGACTTTTCTAGTTTTGGAACAATAATTTAGATTTCGTTTACAAACGATCAACCAGAAGTGATACTTTACTTAAAGTTCTTATCTCATAACTATTTTAAATATGGAATTGGCGGAAGGTCATGTGCTGATCAGATCTGATTTTTTTTATTAAGGATTGTAAAAATTGTATTTGCAATATAAGTTCTTGCCTGTTTGATATTTTTACTGAAATACTAATTGCGAATATTTTTGCCGACAAAGTCTTCCTTCTGCATCACTACAAACAATTTGTGTTTAATTTAAGAAGCATTTTTATATCTCACAGTTCACTATCAGAATCTAAAATAACTTTACCTTAATTTACATTTTTTACACGTAAATAATCATTTTTATTGTAAAATATGTAAAAAAAACTTAGAAAACCAAAAAACCTAATGAAAATATCATCACGGCATACCTAATACGCATTCGTGGGTGGACCAATGTACTTTGTACGCTCATATTACTCATTCAGGTCTATAAAACCGGGAAAATTTGCAAAAAGCACCAGCGATCCCGGGCATTTCTACAATGCATGTAATAATCTTGTAATAATAATGTTGTATTTTCGCGATTTTCGTGTATCAAAATCCTGAAAATTACCAAGAATCGCCAATATTTTCATCAAAAATTTGTTTTACGCCAGTGCCATATCTCTGGTCATGAACTGTCAAAATATACATGTTGTAGTAGTATCTTAACTTAAATTTTTACTGTGTTTTAATTTTGTTCGTTAGAAAAATAATTGTACAAATCTTTTACGAGAAGACGTCATCCCAGCATTCGCACAATTAAAGCACTGTATTTATTTTATTCGTGCTTTAAAAAGCGCTCATGTAAGAAGTAAGTCTTCCTGCACTTAGCGTCTATGCGTGTAAATAGCTATTTTATACGAGTAGTATGCATTGTGGATCTGTTTGAGTTGAGACATGCCAGCATATATTTAAATCCTTACAAATATAATGCTCGGTGTTTTATTAAAATGCAAGTTTATTTCCCTAGTAATTTATTGAAATGCTTAGTAAAAAAATAGTAAATGTCCAGTGAAAAAAAAAACAGATAAATATATCAAATAAATATATTATCACGGAATATGTATTATCCATTCCTGGGTATGCCAATCTGCTTTTACGCAGATATTACAAATGATGACATATTTCTTACCTTGTGGGTGTCTACTAAGCGTTACCTAACGGGCACGCGTTTCTTACGTGGAGAGATCACCACGGGGAATCACTTTTATAGCATTAAAAATTCGAAATAATTTTGGCGTCAAACGGGATGGAACCCGGATCACCAGATTCGTGGCCATACACTCAAACACTCGGCCACCAGACCCCATAAATGATCAGTAAAATAGTTGGGTTTAGGTTATGTTAAATATTTTTACTGGACATTTACGAGTATTATTTGTAATTAAGCAAGTCTTAGGCTTGATTTATATTAGCGGTACAATGACGGTGCAATAACGGTACGAGGAAGATATGTAAATCAATAAATATCAATGGGTCGTCATCGTACCGTGAACGTAGATGTAAATGAGTCCATTAAAATACATTGAAACAAGAAGTATCCGTACTGTCATTGTACCGCTAATGTAAATCCTGTCTTAAAGTACCAAATACTTCTATCCTTTAAACCACTTGCTTTTCTAATATGAACTGCCAGTGACTGATCTAAGGGAGGAGTATAGGGAGTAATTACCCCCTAAAAGAATTAAAAATATATTGTTTTTATAATAAAGTATTATTATTTGTAAATATTGAAATAGCTTTCAGTACTCATATAGTAACTACACAATATTTGTGTTAAGTTCTGTAAGATGATAAATAATTTCTCTTATGAGTTTATTAGTAATAGTTGAATTATTTTGCATTACGTATTCATTAACATTCTGTATATACACATAATAATAACTATAACTCAGAAGGTATGCACCACAAAGAAGTGCAGCAATTCAAGCGAATGAGTTATTTTATACGTATATACATTGTAACGTTTTTATTTATTTGGGTGAAGTGTAAGTGAAGACAATTATTATTAATTAAAATAAGTGTTTATTAAACTATAATGAAAATTACTATAACTAATATTAATCAATTATTACTTACGCTTGTAGACTGTTTACGCAACATTTAGATCACTACTTTTATATCACTATATACTTATATCACATTCAATTGTCCGCCTACCGACCTCCGCAGCGTCTATATACTCAACTGACTCAACAGCGTCTGTATATTCAACTGCTCGGACAGAAGTCACACCTTTCACCTCACTGTCTGTCTACTTATGTAACTAACTTTCTCCTTCCACAGCCTCAGTATCATCAACTATCCGTATGCCACAATTCTTCAACACCACTGCCGAGTATTCACTTCCACTTGCCGTTACTGTCCCCATATACCTAGCTTCCCAATACTCTTCAACTCTACCGAGTATTCTCTTTAACTTCCACAGCTATCCCAATATACCAGTAACTTCCAAACTTGCCGTTACTGTCCTCGTACACTATAGCTTCCCAATACTCGTCAACTCTACCGGGTATTCACATCCACAGCTACCTCAATATACCATTAACTTCCAGAGTATCTACTCCACTCGACACTTTAACGCTCACCACGATAACTAACTAACTAACTAACTCCCGTGCATAGCTGCGTCCTTTTCATACAGTTGCGATTAACTTCCAGAGAGCTCTAGAATGTTCAAGCGCATAATAACAATGAACACAAAAGGTTCAGGCGACCGGAAGTAATTTAACACGTCGCGGCTTGTTTGTTAACTAGCCCGGTTGCTAGCGTGAATGCGTCATCGCTATACTTAGACGCTTGTTCAGCGTAGCAGCGGGGCTTACACGTTTATATATATATATATATATATATATATATATATATATATATATATATATATATATATATATATATATATATTGTGTTTTAGTTTTGTTTTACCCCTAAAATCATAAATTATTCTTTATTTTTCATTAATTTATGTAGTTTTTCAAAATAGTATTTTATTTTCCTTAAACAACTTATACCATACTGCTCATAATTTAGTTTTCATTCCATATTTTTAATTTAACGTATATGTACCTCAACCATTGACAGATGATTTTTATCGACCATAATATTTTTAGTCGCAATAAAATAAGTTACTTAATTAAATTAAATAATATAACGGAAATATTACAAATACTTTCAAAAAAATAAAAAAAATCATGGAAAAAGGAATGAATAATTAAGATTTTAGGGGTAAAACAAAACTAATACAATATAACCCTTATACCATTCAAAAGAGTAAAAAGTATTTTTTTAAGTAAAAATCTAATATGGCGCCCATTTAAAGTAAGAAAGATGCTACTTATATGTTATAAATCGCTATCTTGAATTTTATTCTGACATTACTTTTAAGTTCAAATCATGAAACTTTTACATGAAACAGTTTTTTAAATCTTTTATGGTTATGGAGGTATTTGACATTTTCTAAATTTTATTTGGGCAGCCTGTATATATATACAGGGTGGTGGCGGTTAGGGGTGAACATAGGGATTTAACATGGGATTTTAGTTTTTTGCAATTTCCTGCTCTCCTGTTCATTTTACGGCAAAAACTGTAGAGTACAAAATTGTTCAGAATTAAAAATTGCATACAAAAATGTATTTACATTTATTATTATGTTTTTGGTTTCTTCACAATTTTAAAAAGAAATTTCAAAATTTCTGTTAATTTGTAGCAATAGACATGACTTATAACTCAAATGTGTAAACATAATAATGTCATTCAATTTCTGTCAAATTTTCGAAATTTTCTCTAATAAAAAGTTAATTTAATAATGAATGTTTATTCGAATAAGGAACGAGTTTTCATTATAAAAAATTATTATGGTGGAAATAGTTTTAGAAGAATACGTGATTTGTTTTCCATAAAGTACGAAAATACACCAATTCCTATTATAGCAACAATTTCTAAACTTGTTGAAAACGTTGAGAACACAGCTAGTGTAGCTGTGAACGAAGGTAATGAAGAAAATAATAATAATAGAAGACGTTATAACGAAGTGAGTGAAGAAATGGTATTGGCTATGATAAATCAAAATTCTACGTAGTTGATACATTTGGAATTGGTTTATTATTAAATGGTATACCTAATAAAAAATGCGTATTAAAATTAAAAGTTTTTTGTTTTTATTAAATTTGTAAGTTAGATTAACGCATGGTTGACGTTTGTAAATAATTTTTGACAACCAGAAAAAATAAATTCCATGGCTATTGCTACAAAATAACAGAAATTTTGAAATTTCTTTTTAAAATTGTGAAGAAACCAAAAACATAATAATAAATGTAAATACATTTTTGTATGCAATTTTTAATTCTGAACAATTTTGCCGTAAAATAAACAGGAGCGCAGGAAATTGCAAAAAACTAAAATCCCATGTTAAATCCCTATGTTCACCCCTAACCGCCACCACCCTGTATATATATATATATATATATATATATATATATATATATATATATATATATATATATATATATATATATATATATATATATATATACGTGTTGAGACTTCGTCACTGTTTTAATTTTAGTTATAACTTTTGTAGGATTTCAGTGAAAGGTTTTTTTTTTAAGCTTTCGGATTTATTTAATCCTTATTCAGGATGCTGTAAAATTATACAATCAATGTACCAAATAGTGGTTAACATTTTAGTATGCAAACTTACAATAATGTGAAGTTGAGTTATAATATAGCTTCATTGAAAAATATAAAAATATATCGGTGTTTTATTACAATTTTGGATTGCTGGAAACACAAGTTTACAGTCACTATGGAGTCTATTTTTACAATAAATTTATAATTACTTACAATTAAAATTGGTTCTATTGTGATGTGTGTTCATCGTACTGATGAATTCATATGGATTTATGTTTTCTTCAAAATTTAAGCTGCATTACGTTTTTAATAATATTCAAAATTTAGGTGTAGAAGGCCGAAAAGTTTTTTGATTTTACATTAAGTTATACGTAGTTTCAAAATTTGTGCACTTTGTGTTAGCGTTCGCTGAATAACATGATGAAATATATTTTAATGTTTATGCAGAATTAAATAGTCAATAATTAATAAAAATTTTGGTGTAAATGGCCGAAAAGTTAAGTTTTTTACGAAAACAGAAAAATTAGTGCAATTTTGTAGAGCACATGTTTTGTACTGCGGAGTTCTTCTCTCAACAGGTAGGAGGTTTCCGATGTTACTGTGGTGGGAGAATGGCGCTGAATTCAAAACGAAGAAGATGGAAATAGCAAATAGATGTCACGATCAAGAACTAGTTTTGTTGTTGAGTATTATTTATATTATTGTTTTTTATTATATCGAATAGGTTTGTGTATATAACGCTCAAGCCATCTATGTCTGTTTTTTATTTATTGTGTGGGGTGTATTAAATATATGGTACATTTCTATATATATGTATGTATGTATATGTATATTACGATCTTTATACAATTCAAAATTTTAACGGATACCTGGATATAAACCACAATATCATCAATAATTTACTTGATTCGAGGCCACGACGAATGCAATGTATTATAAATAATTTATATCAAACTTCAAAAAGTTTCTATTTTCCGCATTTAAGCTCTCTGCATTTATATAAAAAAGTTGATTAGATTTTGCTTAATATTGGACAACCGGATCAGATACTTTACTTGAAGCCCATAACATGTTTTAATGAAAAACTATATTAAAATATAATCCAAAACCTATCAGTTTATTACGGTTGTCTTTACGTAATATAGGTATACCGGTTGTCCAAGCAATTATTCACATAGAAATGTGACATGAGGAAACTTTTTTTAAAAAAATTATCTAACCCATAAAATGTCACGTATGCTTTGTGCATAGAGTATAAAATATAAAATTCTTGAAAATTTTTGAATTTACGTCGATGCGATTATTTAACAAAATTAATATCGAGTGAACTTTCAAACACCACGTCCACGAGAATTTGGATTGACAGATAAGCAGCGTTCATTTTTTGTAATAATCGTATACTAGAATATTCTGAATTTGATGCTCAAATTGAGAATTTGATGCTCCAAAATTTTATATATGTATATGAAGCATCCCATTAAATTTTGCGGGACGAATAATATCTAATAAAGTTTATTATCCCCATGTTAAATTACTATATCAAGATATACTTGAGACACCCGATAATAATTACTACAAGTATTATTAAGTAGTTCTTTTCTTGAAAAATATATTCTTATAAGTATACCTCTTGATTTTATTTATTTTTATAACTTAGGTTAGGAGTGGCCACCTTTTCATTCTGTTGAGTTACTTTAAAAAATTTCGAACAGAGTGAGCTACCTATCCTAGGTGAGACAAGGCATCCAGAAATAAAAATACGCGATTTTTTTCAGTCAAGGTCAACTGCTTTATAATAATTGAAAGGGGTTTGAAGCTGCATGTTTTTCTTCTTTTATCTACAAAAAGAAATTGCCAGATCACAGAATATTTTAGAAAAGAGAATATATTTAACGGATTTGCTTCCTATACCAATGTTTATTAATTATGTGCTAGATCAGCAAAAAGCAAAGATGATCTGTTTGATTGTTCAACGAAACATGATGAGAATTTACGGAAATTTCTATTTCTTTTAGTTCTTTTGAGATATACCTGTGAGCTACAGGAAATATCAATGCGAGCTACCAGTAGCTCGCGATCGTTTGGTTTGCGACACCCTGAATTAGGTTATACGAGTATGTTGATTCCTTAATTTTATTTGTTTGCTGTTGAATTTGATTTTTCATGTTTATTTTCTATAGTATGTTTTAATAAAAAAAATTAGTAAGAAATACGCACTCGTTCACTTGTATATACACATGTCTATAAGTATTGTTTAGAATTTTAAAGCCATAAATCTCGTGTGCCCAATATACAATACATATCTCATTTCTAATCTTCATGTTGGTTAAGGTTTAAGGTTTTATATTAGATCTCCCCTTATCCTAAGGTAGAGTAAAATTCATTTATCCCCCTTGTAATTTAACTTTGTCTAATTCAAATAATTGTATTTACGCGTTGCGAGAGACAAAATTACCATCTTTGTCTGGTTGATAGGAATCATGGCACTTCATGACTTCCGAAATTAGCATGCGGCTGTAGTGCATAGTTAGGGAACAATATAGTTCGAAGAATGCCAGATTAACAGAGAACGTACTCTATTTTATTCACATATTACAAATATGTACCCAATTAGTCTCCATTAAAGGTATGACATTTGCTACTTATTAGCTAATTTCAAATTTCAAGCATAAATGCATTGTTGAATTGTCAAATTTTGCGATACATTTGTCAATATGTTTAATTATAATTGGGGAATTGTGTCGCACAACATTTAATTACAGCCTGTTATACTTTGGGAATTTATATTAAATGTGATTTAATTGAAGTACGCAATTAATTTTGTGTAGTTTGAATAGAATGACAATTTTGACTTCTATAATGAAACTATCAAAATATTACTTCTCTTATTATCATTGAATAAAACATATCTAACGTAGCATACACATACCTAATTGTTTGATTTAGAATAAACTCAAGATATAAAAAAATTACAAACTATGTAAAACAATCCAGTGCGTTTTATTGTATTCTTACGAAAAATTGTAATAGTATCACTTCTGGTTAACATGCTAACTAATTTGCAATCAGTAGTACTGATTAAATTTACAAACTACGTTTAAACATAAATATACACATCTATTTGATAATTAAATTAAATACATATTTATACAGCCTGCTAGCTAGGACTGTACATGTTTGATCGGCTAATCAGAGCTGAGGTTCGAATCTACATTACCTTCCATTTTATAATTATAGTCAGTTGAGTTTGAAACTTAATAATTTAATGTATATATATATATATATATATATATATATATATATATATATATATATATATATATATATATATATATATATATATATATATAATATTTATTTCACTCGACATATTATACATGTGTTGAAAAGGTCTCAAGAAGCAGATACATACATATGTTACAAAATAAAAGCATAAATATTAATTACAAAATTTCATTATTGAAATTGTTATATTCTGCTACAGAGTAAAAGCAATTATTAATTAAAAATATTTTGACAGCTTGCTTGAATGTTCTCAAGTTACTACAATCTTTAATTTCGGGTGGTAATTTATTAAAAACATATAGACCTAGATATTGAGGAGATTTTCTTCCTATATTTAATTTGTTGCAAGGCAATCTAAAGTCTTGTTTATTCCTTGTATTGTATTTGTGTAAATCCATATTTGTTGGAAATTTATGTTTATTTTTATAGACATACTTGCACAATTCCAGTAATAATACAGAAGCTATTGTTAAAATATTAAATTTTTTTAATAAACTTCTGCATGAAGTTGACTGCGGGACTCCAGCAATACATCTAATTATTCTTATATATCCGATGCCATTGGAGAGGAACCCCAAAAAGCAACACCGTAATTTAACACAGACTCAACATGTGCATGGTATAGCATTATTAACTGCTCTTTGTATTAAGAATATTTTATTAATGTTAAACCAGGTTGTTAGCGAATTGTACACTTCGGTACAAGAGGCTTCTAGAGTTTTTGTATCCGAGTGAGACACAATAACTGAAGTATCATCAGCGTATATGGTTAAACTAACATTAGTGTTCGCCTGAAACATGAAGTCCATGTCATTAATATACAGCAAAAATTACATTTATGCTTGAAATTCGAAATTAGCTAATAAGTAGCATATGTCATACCTTTAATGGAGAGTAACCGGGTACATATTTGTAATTTGTGAAAAAATAAAGAGTACGTTCTCTGTTAATCTGCATTCTCCGAACTATGTTGTTCCCTAACTATGCACTATTTACGCATGCAAATTTCGGAAGTCATGAAGTTAAACATGAAGTAATGAGTAGCTGAGCTACCAAGTGCCATGATTCCTGTCAACCAGACAAAGAAGGTAATTTTGTCTCTTGCAACGCGTAAATACAATTATTTGAATTAGACAAAGTTAAGCTGCAAGGGAGATAAATGAATTTTACTCTACCTTAGGATAAGGGGAGATCTAATATAAATCCTTAAACCTTAACCAACATGAAGATTAGAAATGAGCTATGTATTTTATGCTGGGCACACAAGATTTATTGCCATAAAGTTCTGAACAATATTTATAGACATGTGTATATATGAGTGAACGAGTGCGTATCTCTTACTAATTTTTCTATTAAAACGTATTATAGAAAACAAACCTGGAAAATCAAATGCAACAGCAAGCAAATAAAACTAAGGAATCAACATACTCGTATAACCTAATTCAGGGGTCGCAAATCAAACGATCGCTAGCTACTGGTAGCTCGCATGTATATTTCCGGTAGCTCACAGGTATATCTCAAAAGAACTAAAAGTAATAGAAATTTCCGTAAATTCTCATCATGTTTCGTTGAACAATCAAACAGATTATCTTTGCTTTTTGCTGATCTAGTACATAATTAATAAATATTGGTAAAAGAGGCAAATCCGTTAAATATATTCTCTTTTCTAAAATGTTCTGTGATCTGGCAATTTATTTTTGTACATAAAAGAGGAAAAACATGCAGCTTCAAACCTCTTGAAAAAATGTAATTTTCAATTATAAAGTAGTTGACCTTGAATGAAAAAAATCGCGTATTTTTATTTCTGGATGCCTTGTCTCACCTAGTATAGGTAGCTCACTCTGTTCGAAATTTTTTAAAGTAACTCTACACATTGAAAAGGGGGGCCACCCCTAACCTAAGCTATAACAATAAATAAAAGCAAGAGGTATACTTATCAGAATATATCTTTCAAGAAAAGAACTACTTAATAATACTCGTAGTAAGTATTATCGGGTGTCTCAAGTATTTCTTGATATAGTAATTTAACATGGGAAAATAAACTGTATTAAATATTATCCGTCCCGTAAAATTTAATGCAATGCTTATACATACGTAGAATTTTAGAGCATCAAAGTCTCAATTTTCGAGCATCAAATTCAGAATATTCTAGTATGCGATTATTTCAAAAAATGAACGCAGCTTATCTGTCAATCGAAATACTCGTAGACGTGGTGTTTGAAATTTCACTCGATAATATTTTTTTTAAATAATCGCTTCGACGTAAATTTAAAAATTTTCAAGAATTTTATATTTTATACTCTATGCACAAAGCATACATGATTTTTTATGGGTTAGATAATATTTTTAAAAAAGTTTTCTCATGTTATATTTCTGTGTGAATGATAGCTTGGACAACCGATATACTTATATTACGTAAAGACAACCATTATAACTGATAAGTTTTGGATTATATTTTAATACAGTTTTTCATTAAAACATGTTATGGGCTTCAAATAAAGTATCTGATTCGGTTGTTCAATATTAACGAAAATCTAATCAACTTTTTATATGAATGCAGAAAGCTTAAATGCGGATAATAGAAACTTTTTGTAGTTTGATATAAGTTGTCGTGGAGGAAAAAATCGTCACACATACATCATTGTAAAAATACTAAATTAACAATGTTACATATTTAGAACTTCAATAATTATTTATAATAGATTGCGTTCGTCGTGGCCTCGAATTAAGTACATTATTGATGATTTTGTGGTTTATTTCCAGGTATCTGTTATAATTTTTAATAATTGATTAGAATTATTAATATTATTCCTAGCAGCATTTTTGTCAATGGTTTCCAACAGATTTATATACATGGTGTAAATGAAATAAGTACATTAAATTTAACCAGTAATAAAACTCGTCGAGAGCAACAATATTTCTTAATAACTTTTTCTTGAAATGGCATATTTTTTTAGCAATTTTACCACCCCGTAGATTGAGCGGTCGTTCCAAATGTTTTTGTAATAATTGAATGCACTAACATAGCCATGAAAAATTTTGTTTTAGAAATTGACAGTCCTGTCAGTTGCAATTAAATTTTAACATTAGTAATAAACTTGTTTATGGGGTAAAATTCTGACAAAATGCTTATTTTTATGAATAGCGGATACACAGACATTGTAATTACCTATGAAGTTCTCAAGGTCAACGAAGTCACACGAAAATGATCATCTGCCTAATATTCGTAAATTTATGTTGTACCACATACAATATTATTACAGTTAGATATGTCACATATGACAATTTAGAATGTTTTAAAAGAACAACAGTTAGTTCCATACCCTGTGCAAAAATTTCCTTGTTTCCAGCATTTCAATTTTACGAATGGGTTGTATTTTTCACTGATAGGGCTGGATATATTAGAGAAAGTATCTTTAATAATGCACAATACACTTATCTGGTCACAAAAATCCTCATACTGTAATTTTCATGAAAAAATATCATTAATTGTTTGGGCGGGAATAAATTGACGAATCATTGGTCCCCACCTCGTTTAAATGGACAAAAGTATGTACTTACGTTTTTTGAATAACGTATTTAAACTATAATGATTTACCGAGTTGGCACACGAAAATTCATCTCATAACGTCATAACTACTATGCTCTTCCCAGTCTTCCCACGCTGTTACTCTATTCACATTAATTCAGAAACCTGTTTCAATACATAATTTTATGATTTTGTTATTCAAATTTAAAATTTCTTTATTTTAAAAATTGTACTATTACGAATTTATTAATAATAAATATGTTTTCCGTTGATAGTTTATTAATTACTGTGTCTGCAAGTATGCAACCGCCACTCGATAATTTTTGTGCTGTGTACATCGAACTTTGATTCAGACAGCAGAGATCTTGCCAGTGGCGGGTAACGAAATTTTTAAAAAATCTTTAATGAATTTTAAGTCAAAAACTAGAAGATTTAGAAAAAAATATTAAGAAAAGTTGTTGCTCTCGACGAGTTACATTACTGGTTAAATTTAATGCACTTATTTCATTTGTACCCTGTGTGTATATATATATATATATATATATATATATATATATATATATATATATATATATACCGGGTGTCTTAGGCCGACCGACACATGTGCGATTAACATGTAAAATTAGTTAATTGTGAATAGTATCTCCCCAGTGCAAGATATTAAGATGAAATTTTGCATGCTTATCCGGGGATACTATTTCTATGGATTTCAATTCAAATCAGTCAATTTACAAGTGTTACAATTAGAATAAATTAAGAAAAATTGTAGAAGTACCATGAATGTTATTCATATCTTGAAAATAATAGTATCTAAGCAACAGCTCTGATAGAGTAGGGGTAACGTGCGCGCTTCACAATTTAGAGAGTCGGGTTCGAAACCAACCGACAGCAATATTTACTTTTTAATTTTTTCTTTTCAAAATAATTTTTATTATTAGTATGTTTTTAATCTTTTATTAATATTTAATTTAATAAAGTGGATACATTGTACGTAGCAAGATTTATTTATTTAAAAAATATTAAATCGTACCTACTAATTACAACATTAAAATTTAAAAATTATAATAAATATTCAAAATGGCCGCCGTTTTGCGCTAAGCAAAATCCGAGACGATCGTAACATTGCTGTCTCACGTTGCTTAGCTGTCGATTAGAAATAACCTTATATTCATTCCTTATTGCCGCTTTCAGGTCTTCTAAAGTGGTCAATTTATAATGGCCGTAAATTTTTGATTTTAAATGACCCCAAAGAAAAAAATCTAAGGGGCTTAGATCAGGAGACCTTGCCGGCCAATTAATTGGTCCATTTAAACCAATCCAAGAATCTGGAAATGAATTGTCCAAATATTCTTTGACAATTTTCACGTTATGCGCTGGACACCCATCCTGTTGAAACCATATCCTCTCCATATTTAATTCTGTAAGTCTAGGCCCAACTACTGTTTCCAATAAATCTAAATATTTTGGACCGTTCAATGTCCCTTCAATAAAATATGGTCCAATAATGTGTGATCCCAAAATTCCCGCCCAAACATTAACCTTCTGGGGATATTGTGTTCTTGATAAATTTTGAAGAGTTGGTTTATCTTTTGACCAGTGGCGAAAGTTTTGCACATTCGGTTCGTTATGAAGAGTAAATGTGCATTCATCGGTATAACAGAGGGAATACAAAAAGTTTCTGTTTTCATTGGCTTTATCCATAATTGTTTCACAATAAGTTGCTCTTCTTTCTTCGTCGCCGTCTCGCAATTCTTGATGGTTACCTACTTTGTAACTTCTAAATCCATTTTTCTTAAGTATTCTAGCAATTTTTGTTCTACTTATTCCACATTCCATTTGTAAACTTCTTAAACTAATAGTAGGCTCCACTTCAACCCGCGCAATTATTATTTCTTCAAATTCATTTTCAATTGGTCGTATTTCCTGCTTTGTGTGATTAGCAACACACCCAGTTTCTTCAAATCTGTTAATAATACGCCTTACACGGGATTTATTAACTACTTTTTCTGGATTTTCGGCAGAAAATACATCAGCAGTTTGCTGTAGGCTATTACCAATGTGAAATAATTTCACAATACGAATTTTATCTTTTGTAGTTAAATCCATATTATTTAAATAACACTAGCAACAAATAAAGATAGTACAATACAAATCTGCATTGGACGTTTGATTATTCAAATAAAATGTTCTCGTTTTTTTGTTTTCGTCAGGGCTAACTATAATTTGAAGAAATTTAATTTATAATAAACCAATAAAGCAAATAATAAAATATTTTTTAAATAAATAAATCTTGTTACGTACAATGTATCCACTTTATTAAATTAAATATTAATAAAAGATTAAAAACATACTAATAAAAATTATTTTGAAAAGAAAAAATTAAAAAATAAATATTGCTGTCTGTTGGTTTCGAATCCGACTCTCTAAATTGTGAAGCGTGCACGTTACCCCTACTCTATCAGAGCTGTTGCTTAGATACTATTATTTTCAAGATATGAATAACATTCATGGTACTTCTACAATTTTTCTTAATTTATTCTAATATTACACTTGTAAATTGACTGATTTGAATTGAAATCCATAGAAATAGTATCCCCGGATAAGCATGCAAAATTTCATCTTAATATCTTGCACTGGGGAGATACTATTCACAATTAACTAATTTTACATGTTAATCGCCCATGTGTCGGTCGGCCTAAGACACCCGGTATATATATATATATATATATATATATATATATATATATATATATATATATATATATATACAGGGTGTAAATGAAATAAGTGCATTAAATTTAACCAGTAATGTAACTCGACGAGTGCAACAATATTTCTTAATAACTTTTTTTTCTAAGTCTTTTAGATTTTGAGTTAAAATTCTTTAAAGATTTGCTGCATATTTCGGCGCGCGCCCATGGAGAACAAATGGCTTGTCGTCAGCTGTCGTATTCAAGTGGGATACAAACAGCTCAAAAATTATCGGTTATCGGTTACACTTGCAGTCACAGTAATTAATAAACGAATCAACGGAAATAACATTTATTATTAATTAATTCGTAATAGTACAATTTTTAAAATAAAGAAATTTAAATTTTGGATAACAAAATTATAAAGTTCTGAATTAAACCAGGCTTTTTCACCTGTGAACAGAGGTTGACAAGGAGGAACGAGGGGTAAGAGGTATCGATGAAGAGCAGAAGCATAGTTATTAGGTTATGAGATGATTATTTATATTCGACAAATCATAATAGTTTAAATACGTTTTTCAAAAAATGTGAGTACAAACTTTTGTGCAATTAAACGAGGTACATGAGTACCAATAATTAGTGGTCCATTTATTGTTCCCGCTCAAACGTTTTTTAATGAAAATTTTTACAGCATTTTCGTCTGTTGAAATGTGTATTTTGCATAAGAAAGACACCTTCCCAAGTAAATTCAGTCTCATTAATGAACATTATGAGCCATTCCCAAAATCGAAGTCTGCTGAAAACATTGATATTTTTGCACATGATATGAATACAACTGTTGCTTTATTTAAAATTGTCATATGTGACACTTCGTATTGTGATAAAGATGTACAAGATGAACAAATGTGCGAATATTAGGAACAGTATGATTTGGAAACGCTCCGTCTAAATGCGTTGGCAACATTATAATACTGTCTTCATATCAACCACAAATTAGAATGTTGTAAAGATACGAATAAATAAATAAACCATAGGTAAGTAATTACAATATCTGTGTACTCGCTATTTGTAAACGTAAGCATTTTGACAGAATTTTACCTGATAAACAAGTTTATTACTAATGTCCAAATATAATTGCAACAACTGACAAAACTGTCAATTGCTAAAACAAAATTTTTCATAGCTATTGCTACTGCATTCAATTATTAGAAAAATACGTGGAACGATTCGTCAATTTACGGGGTGGTAAAAATCCTAAAAAAATATGCGATTTCGAGAAAAAGTTATTAAGAAATATTGTTGCTCTCGTCGAGTTACATTACTGGTTAAATTTAATGCACTTATTTCATTTACACCCTGTATATATATATATATATATATATATATATATATATATATATATATATATATATATAAGCATGAACAGTTTGGTTAATATGTCAGCGGCGCACGCTTCGTTTTTAATTATATTCTTCTTCGTGTTATTATTTCTTCTTTATTTTATTTTTTTGTTTTATTGTGGCGTTGTATGTTTCCGGCAACTAATTTGATTTCAGTGTAAAAGTTTCAGACATCAGGGACTTTAATTTCTAATGTTTCGCAGTAAGGACGTGTTTTTGACCATCGTATATGTAGCACATGGCCATTGTTTGGTGTAGATTATTTTATGTAGTTTTTGTGTCGATGCAAAAGTGGAGTGTTTCGTCCGTTATCGTTTTGAACCAATATTTGTATTTTTTATTAAAATGATGATTGTTTCACTGCTTTAGTTATTTTAGAATTTATTGCAGTTTTGTATAGCGTCAATTGTAGTTCATTGTTTCATATTTTGTGTATTTTATGTACATGTTTTAGAATATTTAATTGGAGCCATCAGCTTATTATTGTTATAGTATTGCAGAACAATTTATTTTGTATAGTAGCATTTTTTCGATATTTTTATATGATTATATTGTTACGGATTGTTGTAACTTATGATTCAGCTAGGATGCCCGTATCAACTGGCATGAATTGCCCACGTTTGAATTGAAATCCCTTCGAATGATGTAGATGTAACTACGCAGCGCCCGAAACCGGGTTATGGGTTTAGGGTTCAACAATTAGTGTGTTTAGAACCTCTTATTATTTTTTTTCAACTTAGAGTCTGGTATTACATTTTATATTGTTGTCCATTAATATTTTTTTTACAATTTTACACCATTCCTTCAGCACGCATTAACTTGCCTTTCATTAAATTCAGCTTTTACAATTATTACTTTTATTTCGCAAACCTCAGTCGTTCACTATTTAAAAACTGGCGGCCTCCCAACAGAACATCCCTGTGGAGTATCCGTGACACAATAAACCCTTTACGGAAAAGTTACGTATATATCTATATATATATATATATATATATATATATATATATATATATATATATATATATATATATATATACCGTGTGTCTTAAGCAAACATTGACATGGGAAAACTGATTTTTGTGAATAAAAAGTGTCCGGCATAAAATTAAGCTATGCTATTTAAAATGATTATAGTACATTATCTCGTGTACTTTATTTAATATTAATTACATTTTTATCATTGTGTAAATCAGAGAGAATTATAAATATCTGTCAATAAATATTTGTTTCAATATTTTATTACGTAATATCAAAATATTTGCAATTGCCTTTGTAGGTGAATGGTTAGCGTATAATAAAATACATTATATTTTCTTTTAATCTCAATAAAACATGATTGAGATGAAGAGAATTTAAACTATAACACGTACTTTTATAAAAAACACGAAACATACACATATTAATTTTATCTCAATCACGTTTTATTAAGACTAAAAGAAAATATAATGCATTTTTATTATACGCTAACCATTCACCTACAATGACAATTGCAAATATTTTGATATTACGTAATAAAATATTGAAACAAATATTTATTGAAACAAATGTTTATTGACACATATTTATATATCTCTCTGATTCACGCAATGATAATATTGCAATTAATATTAAATAAGTTACACGAGGTAATGTACTATTATCATGTTAAATAGCATAGTTTAATTTTATGCCGGACACTTTTTATTCACAAAAATCAGTTTTCCGATGTTAAACGCCTATGTAAAGGTTTGCTTGGGACACACGGTATATATATATATATATATATATATATATATATATATATATATATATATATATATATATATATATATATATATGTATCGAATCGTATTGTATGACATTTATAACAAATCAATCTAATTTAACGAGCCGTAATGCGTACGACTGCAATTCATGTCGTTATATATTACGATGGATTTTCTGATAGATAAATTTATAAAACTCATAAACGAATACATTTGTAGAATATTATTTGTAAATGGTATACTAAAAATTTATTAAAACGTGATATTAATTTATTCATATTACACAGAATACTTATGACTTCTGCATTTTTTTTTTTAGGAATACGTGTCTACAAAGTGATCCAAATACAGCAACGTAATTTTTTGTCATCGGCTCCCTGAAAATTAATCCTTATATTCTAAAAGCATCTATTGTACTGAGATTTGCTATTTTGCTAGATTTTGGTTACAATTGGTCAACCGGAAGTACCATCATTTGAAGATTTTAACAGTTTTTTTTGAAAAAACTATGTTAAATATCACTTTTTTACATTTAATGTTATTATAAATATTAAAGAATCTTTTATTCTCTATACAATTTGACTGCATTTTATACTTAATATTAAATGGATATAGAGTTAAAAAATTGTAAAGAAATTAAATTTCATAAAGTAGCTAAAGCTATGAAAACAGCTACTATATTAAGAAAATTCTGAATGAAAGATGTCAGTGTTAAGTGAAATTGACATAGTGTGTTTGTCTTATAATTTTATTGGAAATATAGGATCTCTTGCTTTCTGTATGAAATTTGTATAAAATACATACAACTGCTCTAAGGCAATGTACAAGAAATGATAATAATAAATCTTTTATTTCTGCAGATACATTACACTTTATACAGAAAACGTCACAAAATAATAATTTAAGACATAAATTTTCTGTATGAAATTTGCATAAAATACATGCAGTTGCCGGAAGGTAATGTACAAGAAATAGAATATTTAATTTAGCAAGGAACTTTCCGTATGAAATTTGTACAAAATACATAGAACTGACGGAAGGTAATGTGCTGGCCACATCATATTTTTTTAAATTGATTCAAATCTTACGGTTATTGCAGATTATGAATTATTTCATATGATTCAATTCTTAAGGTATTCATAATTGAAATATAAGATTTCAATAATTTATTCATTAAACTAAATGTTTTTTAATAAACGACTTAAATGTAATCAAAATCCGCATTCATATTTTTTTTCTTTGTATGTTAAAACTATGTATTAAGTTCATATTTCCTTCAAGTGAGACTAATTTTCTGTATGCTGGCTATAGCTCATTGTAATTAGTTTCAGCGAATATCAAAAGCTGTAAAGCTTTGTAAACACACCAATCTTATTTATTTTATTACTATATGTGTATGTATGTAATAAAATAACGTATCATCTTTGACGTAAACCATAATAAACTAAGTGTAGTCACCGGAAATAAAGTAAAAGCACTTGAGTTCTCGGTAATAAATGCAACATGTTCTTACAATCGTATCCATGACAACTAATGTATCTTTAAGATACTGCACACATACTCGCAAATGGTTATAGATTTTCACAAATGAGCTGTGACCGAACAAAATATGTTTACTGTCGGTTGTTTGTCGTCTGGTCCACTTATTTGCTTTTGCTCCAATAAGTCTTCAAAGTAGATTTGCACTAAAAAAACAAAATTATGTATGGAATATGCTAATTTTATGTCTTCATTAGGAGAACATTAGTTTTTTTGAAAAACATATTTCGTTAGTGCAATAAAACTCGTGATTTCAAATTTATTCAGAATCATAATATAAGAATATATTTTTTCTACAAATCTATTAAAAGTAGGTTTTATAATGTTTGCTTTTGAGGTTAAAAATGCCATTTTATGACACCAGTGTTAAAAAGTGACAGATTGTTACTTTTAACACTTGTATTAAAAGTGAATTAGTTACCTTGGTCATACGAATGGAATAACAAATCGATATTTTTTAAATATGTCGAAAAATTATTATAAATACAAATTTAAATGACTAAATAGTGTTTGTAAGAAAATAGTGTATGATATACAAGTAAAAAGTGACTTTATTGTGTTTGAAAATTGGGACTACTCCTCTTCGCGTCTTGTTCCAAACTTCCATCTCACAAAATAAAATGTTACTTCTAACACATTTGTCATAAATAACTATTCTCTGTTTCAAAATTAGAATGTCGCATTCTAGCACGCATATTTATAGGAGTTCAATTTTTAAACGATGTTTGGTGATTATTAGCATGACTGCAATAAATACTTTAAATGTCTAAGCAATGGACAGAATAATAAGCACAAATCACTGTCACCAACCTAATTATTTCACCAAAAATATCGCTTAATGGAAATCATTAAATATTTTTATAAAAAAAATAACGAAAATTAAAATATTATATTATGATGTTTCTTAACTATATACTTTTAAATCTGTATTCAAATAATAATGCGTTTTACATATACTTCTTCTAATATCAATTTATAAATTAAAAAGAGATTAAAATATTATACGGATTATAATAAATTCAAAGGTAACTTTTAAATACAAAAGAGTTTTTGGAAATTTTCTTTTGAGGTTCCTTAAATTGTTTCTGGCTTATTTCAATAGTGCTTGTATAAAATGTGAATATGTGGAGACCTTAGGATATTATTTTATACTCTCATTTATTAACTAGTTTCAATTTACAAAAGTTAAAAGTGGTGCCTTTAAGTTCGAATAATTTGAGTCCTGACCACTAAAATCCCGAACCCTCCATAACTGCTGTATACCCTGTATAAGTCAGTTTCATATATCGCTTCCTCCAACTATGTAAAACACACGTTAGAGAAGGACGTAAACGAGTTCGACTATTTCAATTAAAACAGCAACAAAAACCTTTACCTAACGCACAGAAGCATTACGGTTCATATTTCTTTATGGCTACCTGAGTTTTGTGTACGAACTCGTATACACCGTTACAGAAAGCTATTTAACACCTCGTTCGTTCGCTCATTCGTGCTAGAATACGTTAAATTCTGTAACTTATGTTTTATACTATTATTTTTGCAATATCATTTTTTACAACTAATAAATTACTACTTACAACTCGTATTACACTAGTAATTTGTCTTATGATTCTCCAATAAAATAGTCGTAAATATTCGTGTTTTGTTGGACTAGTCTTGGAAAAAACATAATATTCACAAATTTTTCACATTTTATATTTCCAAGTGCAGGGTTTCTTACTTAAATGGAACAAGTCCATATACTTTTTGCAATTTCTGGTTATTGGGGCAATCCAATTCTGATCACATCGCATTGTGAGCATCAAGGTTTGTCAAAAACCAAAAGTAAGACAAAAAATATAAGGTTGTACGTTGCTTACAATACAATGCACTACTTTGTTTACGGTTACAGTAGATCTGTAATAATTTACTTACAGTTTGTGGACTTTATATACTAGATTTTTTTAGCTGATATTACATCCACCTTTTTTGTTGAGCTTATTGTAGCAAGCGCACTCATCTGTCATGCAAATTTTTGTTCTATGATAGCGTTATCAATTAATTTTATGTATTAATTAGTTCTATTTTCTTTCGCTACCGCAGGTATTGCGAAAAATAGTGTATCGCGGAATGTACATTCTTTTTCATAGTATCGAATGCTTTGAAAATCTAGGCATCGATTTGCAAAACTGAATTTGTCTACCAGAAGAATAACACTAATATTCCTTAATAAGTAATATACTAGTGTAGACTACAATGTAAACGTAGATGAATTAAGATTTTTCAGCAAAATAATAAAAAGATGAAAGACATAGGTATTTAAATTTACTTTTGCCACATCATTTCCTTAGTTTTTCATTGGGTAAATACAAAAATCAAACAAGTCCAAAGGTTTTTTTTTATTTTTAATAATTAAAATTTAAACCGAACACCTTTTTATGCGTCTTATAATATGGAGCAAAATTGCTAGTCATACAATGCACGATTTTGAATTGACTAGTTTTTTGTTATAACCTGAAAATTAAAATTTTCGTGAGGTTCGGTTTTTGTAAAAAGAAACCTTAAGTATATTCTTACTTGTTCAGTTTCCGTAATAATTCTATTTTCTGTATGTTGTCGGTAACAAACTAAATAGTATACACACGACATCTAGACACTCGTAGTATTGAATTTGAACGCTTTCGGAACTTGCCTGTATTTCAAACTAAAACTTGCCGAGTTGACACTTTCCACACTTGATATATAAAATATTTTATTATTAAATTAAGTTTCTTTTTTCAAATAGTAAAGGGTCATTTGCACTTCCAAGAAACTAAGGTAAAAATTGATCTAATAAATACATATGGATGGAGATTTGCCTATGCTGTTTCTTACCTTACAAACAATGTAGTAAAGATAGTCATATCCAAAAAAAAAAAACATAAAACTTAAAAAACATAAAACTCTCAGCTAGCGCAAAGTTTTTTAAACTGCATTGCAGTTCATGTGAAAGTAAATAAATCAGGTAAGAAAATTCATAAAATAATAAAGAAAACGAAAATAAATTGTTTAAACATTTCCGATTTTCTTGCAATTTACCATTTTAAAATTATTAATCAAGAAATTATAAGTCATTGCAAAAAAACTTACTTATCATTACACTTTTAGAAACTGTCTTTTCAAGTAAAATTAATATAAATACGAATATTATTTTTAAATTATTAATAATTGTGTGTATAATTTAAAGTATGAATTAATTACTTATTGAAAGGGAATTGGCACACCCGTAAAAATATGTACCTTTATTATATATACGAGTATATTACTCATATTTATAAAATATTATATGATTTAAACTGCTATTAATTAATTTAGTATAATTCCAATTTTTTTTATTAATTTTTACCTTCCGTCACCTTTATTTAGGTAAGGAAGGTATTGTCTTTGGTCAAAAAATTCGATGATGAGTTTTTAATGAATAAACACGTTTTAGGTTTCCTAGAATGCGATTTTACTATTTTTACGATGAAGTCTGTATGTATGTATGGATGGATGTATGTATGTGTGTGTGAGACGCTTTTTCGAATCGCATAACTTCAATACCACCTTTCAAAAATTATAATTTTTGCGCATTCCTTTTCTTTACATCTATATGAAGAGCTGATTAGATTTGGGTTACAATTGGTCGACCGGTAGTACCCTAATTGAAGATTTTAGCAGTTTTTCTTGAAAAAACGGTGTTAAATATCATTTTTTCACATTTAATGTTATTATAAATATTAAAAAATATTTTATTCTCTATAACATTTAATTAAATTTTATACTTCATATTCAATGGATATAGAGTAATAAATTTATAAAGAAATTAAATATCATAAAGCAGCAAGCTGTGCTATAACAATGGAAACATCTGCTATATTAAAAAAATTCTGATTGACAAATGTCAGTGTCAAGTGCATTGACAGTATGTTTGTGTGTTATAATTTTACTGGAAATATATAATCTCTTACAAAAAACTTTCTGCACAGAATTTGTACAAAATACATAGAACTGAAGGTAATGTATGTTAAAGTAATAAAAAATCTAGAAACGTTAAACCAATTCTATATGAAAATCCATAGCAATGTATAAAAAATAAGTTTGACAAGAAATATTGATTGATTTATGACGTTTAGTTTCGTAAATGTACTTTGCTTAAAATAAATAGTTGTTTAAAGTTATTAGTTATTGTATGTGTTTAAACCTCTTTTACAGTCACTGCGTTTGTGTTTTTCAATAGGTTATGGGCCCAGGAGCCATTTAGATTAAAATAATTGTTAAAAGTTCTGATTTGTATTTTCTTTAATTATGGATAATTCAAAGATTCAAGTTGGATTATTAGAAAGTAAAGATAATTGCGCAACTTGGAAATATAAGATATGTATTGTCCTTAAAAGTATTCCTCGAGCTTTAGATATTCTTGAAGGAAAAAGGGAGAGACCAAATCCTTCCGAGACAGAAACAGGTGGAAATACAGGAGATACGTTAAGTAAATTAAAAGAATTCATTAAAACAGAGTTCTTCGTCAATTGCATTAACTACGAATATGACTGAAGTAGTTTTAAAGAAGATAATGAGGTACAATAACGCAAGAGAAATCTGGTTGGAATTGCACAGACTCTTCGATGGAACGAAAGAAGATAAAGCTTACTATTTATGTCTTCAATTCTTCACTTTGAAAAAGGTAGAAAGTGATGACATAACTAGCCACATGTCTAGGTTGAAAAATATATGGAGTCAATTAAAGGAAGAAGTAGAAAAGAACGAGAACCAATTATGCATGCTCATGATCAATTTCCACAGGCTTTATGGGCAGAGATGATCCTGACTGCAGCATATATACTTAATAGAACGAGTATAAAGAGTAAAAGAAAATTCGCCATATGAGGTTTGGTACGGAAAAAGACCAAAAATTAATCATCTACATATCATAGGAAGTACCTGCTATGCTCATATTCCTTGTCAGAAAAGGAAGAAATTAGATAAGAAACTAGAAAAAGGATTATTAATAGGATACGATGGAGATGATGGCTACAGAATTTAGATTAGTGGTAATAAACTCATTAGGTCACGAGATGTTATATTTAAAGAAGAACCGTTACAGAAAAGTGTAGTTACAGATTTTTCTCCAAATAATGAAGAAGAAAATAGTCTAAAATTGCTGTAGATAAACAAGAATATAAAGAAAAAGATGCAATATGCGAAAACTATGAAGATGAAGAAGAAAATGAGGAGGAAAATGAAACTAAAGAATTAAAGAAGAAAATGAAGAGGAAAATGAAAATAAACGAATGATACTAAGAGATAGATCGAAAATTCGTGCACCAGAAAGATTTGGTAGTTATATGGTATATGCTAACATTTTAGAAAATCAAGAACCTACTACATGTCATGAAGCTATTGAAAGTAAAGAGAAAAATGAATGGAAAATAGCTATGGACAAGGAGATAAAATCTTTAAAAGAAAATGAAACATGGTTTTTAGAGTCTTTACCTAAATATAAGAAAGCAATACAATGCAAGTGGGTATACAAAATTAAGTACAATCCAGATGGTATAGTTGAGCGATACAAAGACAGGTTGGTAATAAAAGGATTTACGCAACAGAAACGAGTTGATTACGATCAAATATTTAGTCCTGTTGCAAAATCTTCCACTATAAGAGGATTGCTTAGTGTTGCTGCAAATGAAGGAATGTCTTTAATGCAGTTTGATGTCACTACAGCCTTTTTATATGGAAACTTAGAAGGGAAAATATACATGAAGCAGCCTGAAGGGTATGACGATAATTTAGGAAAAGTATGTCTGTTAAAAAGAAGTCTATATGGGCTAAAGCAAGCACTTCGGTGCTGGAATAGACGTTTTAGTCAATATCTTAAAGAATTGGGTTTCCAAGAAAGTGAAGCAGATCCCTGTCTTTATATGATGGAAACAAATGGAGAAGAAGTGTTAGTCGCACTATATGTGGATGACGGATTGGTAGCTGGAACCAATAAAAATATTATCCATGAAGTAATAGAGAGTTTGAAGAAAGAATTTAAAATAGTAGCAAAACCAGCTTCATATTTTCTATGTCTAGAAATAGAGAATCAAGAAGATGGATCCTTAAAAATCAGTCAAAAGTCATACACAAGAAAGTTATTAGAAAAATTTGGTATGAGCGAATGTCGAACTGTAAGTACTCCAATCATTAAAGATAGTACAGAAGAAGGGAAGGAAAAAGAAACAGAATCAAGAGAAAATATAAATGCAGAAAAAAATCCTTATCGGCAAGCTGTGGGATCACTAATGTATTTAGTTACCAACACAAGACCAGATATGGCTTATGCGGTTGGAGTTACATCGAGAAATTTAGAGAATCCAATTAAAAGTGATTATATTAAGGTAAAAAGAATACTTCGATACTTACAAGGATCATGTGAAATACCGTAAAAATTTTAAAAGAGGAATATTAGAAGGGTATAGCAACGCGGATTATGGAGGTGATAGAAAAACTGGACGATCAACTACAGGAGTTGTTTGCATGTACTCTGGTGGAGCTACTTCGTGGTTAAGTAACCTGCAACAATCAGTGGCAATATCCACAACAGAAGCGGAAATAATAGCTGCTAGTGAGACTGCCAGAGATATGGTATGGGTTAAAAGATTGTTGAAAAGTATTACTGGTTTTAACGAACAACCAATAATACATGTAGACAACGAAGCAGTGATTCGGCTATCCCAAAATCCAGAATTACACAGAAGAACTAAACATATAAGAATAAGACACTTCTTTGTAAGAGAGTTAGTTACGAGTGGAAAACTCATAATCAGCAAGGTAACAACAGAACAGCAAATAGCAGATATAATGACGAAGCCACTTCATAAATTCAGACATGAAGAATTATGTTTATTTATGGGTTTGTCGTCATAACAATGAAATATTTAATTTTAAAAAAAATGTAAAGAATCTGTTTAATGAGGGAAGGTGTTAAAGTGGTAAAAAACTAGAAACATTAAACAAGTTCTACATGAAAATCCATAGCAATGTATAAAAAATAAGTTTGACAAGAAATATTGATTGATTTATGACGTTAAGTTTCGTATATGTACTTTGTTTAAAATAAATATTTGTTCAAAGTTATTAGTTATTGTGTGTGTTTAAACCTCTTTTACAGTCACTGCGTTTGTGTTTTTCAATAATGTAGGAACTGGAAATATGTAATCTTTTACAAGAAAATTTCTGTGTGAAATTTATACAATATACACAGATCTGATCACGGTCTGACTGAAGGTAATGTGCTGGCCACATCAGATTTTTATTATTTGTTATTATATTTTTTACCTATTTTGATAGCAGATATCTGGCTGCAATAAAGAGAATGAAAAATCTAATGTGTCCAACACAATACCACCGTCTATTTAATTTTTATTAATTTAAATATACATACTTACATATTTGGTTGTGCTGGAAACTGCATTAAGATCCATTCCATATAACTATGGTTCTATTTACTATTTTCTTTTTAAAACGTTACTATTAGTAATTTGGAATGATTAGTTCTTTGATTGTGATATTTATCTGTCAGTTACATACATTTGTGATATGAACTGTGTAACAAAGGAGTTGTGCTTGTTTAAAGCGTAGGCTCCGCGTTCTAAATTATAAATAATTTTATAAATTTATCCATAAAAGATATGGGAAAAAGTATTTATTCCAATCTGTGGAAAATTTAATAATCTTTAATTTTTATAATAACACAAATTTCGAAACAACAACATTTGAAGGTATTTTTCGAAGAAAACTTTTTGAGCTTCAAGTGCCACATCCGGTTATCTGATTTACATTAAAATCTAATGCACACTCACACGCGCACACACATACACACACACATAATCGTAAAAATACTAAAAACGTGTTGTGGGGGCCCTAATTCGTGCTTATTTACTAAAAACTCACCATCGAATTTTTGGACCGGTAACATTTCCTCCCTTACCTACGATGTGACGGGAGGTAAAAAACAAAATAAATCAAAAATACAACTCAAAATTTATACATCTTTTTGTACCTAACGAGAAAAAGAGTCAACAAAATAAATAAGATTTAATCATAACTAAAATTCAGCAATTTTAGTTTAATTAAACAGTAAAAAGAGTTTTCGTTATACATATGCCGGATTCTGTCTTTATTTCATTCTATGTTATATTTTGTGGTGAACTGTAGCATATACATACATATCTATACATATAATTTATGTTAATTTATCTGAAGCAATTAACGGGAGCTCATTGTTAGATATATGTATAAATTTAGTGGGCTTCACAGTTGTCTGAGAGACAACTTGTTGATTATTATACATGGTATTCGAGCCTATTCTCTAACTCGGTGGTTCATTTTTAACAACTAATTGTAAAATTTAACCAATCAAGTATGTTGTTATATAACAAAAATTTGGATTTTCAATTGTTAAATCAATTTCAATTGGATAAAATTTGTATCCAGTTGTTAAAAATTAACCACTGTGTTACAGAATAGGCCCAAATATCAGTATATTGATTCCCTTAATAAACCTGTTATGTGGTGTGTCTAATTATTTATATTTCTACAAATATATACCGAGCATTCTACATCATATTCTTGCATACATAACACTCATCGAGTTTTAGCTACTCATCACATGATACTTGCATTCTCTATCACACCGTTTTGGCAACACACTATCTCTCTCTTACCTCCTTCCATACTAATTACTATTTAACTGAGTCAGAGTAAATATGAAACTCATATTTCTCTTATTTTTCTGAGTAGGAACTTTATTTTCTGCAACTTACCTACCTTCAGAATCTACTTATTTCATCTGAAAATTTAATATTTGCGAGTGAATTTATATATTTTTGAAATGATAAACTCCTCGTTGGATTTTGTTAAAAGTGATATTGTAATGAATAAGTAACATCTTCGAAAAGTTTGCATGTGCTCGTATTTAACTTATGAACTATTTTTGCGCTGCATATGAGTAGGTCGAATAAAACATTTTTTTAAATCACTATTATTATCACCCTTCTAAAAACCAGAGCAATATTAAAAAATACTAATTGTGCTTTATGTACCTATACCGGGCGTAACACTAAAACCGAACAACGGGCAACACGCCTTTAATTTAATTTTCTCGGTTACGAAACGTACTAAATAAAACGTAATTATTGAGTTATATGCAGAATTTCTTTTTTTGCAACATTTGTATTTGCCCGCACGGTACGAATATGTCATCATGTCATCATCATTACCGATATCTGCGTACAAAGCATATTGGCACACCCAGCATAGGGTAATATGCCGTGATAATATTTTTTTACAACATTTGTTTGGAGCGCAATTGTCTAAAACCAATAGGCCACTTTTGCGTAAGGAAATACTGTTTTCTCATGTTAAACGCCTATATCCCGATTTTCGTGTTACACCCGGTATATGCTTCTGCAAGAAAAATAAATACACGGTGTTAATGAATACGTGTTACAAATTTATAGAGAATATGAGTAAAAAATCTTAATCAACATATATCTGATCTTCAGCTGTTCCCAAGATATAAGGCAGCGAAATATGAGTTTTTATGGGGTTTACCTGTCCTATTTGGAAAACTATAACACTTACGATTTCAATTAAATTAGACTGTCAGGCTTTTTGTTTACCTTTGAAAATCTTACATGTACTTTTGTTTTAAAAAAAATTAATAATTGTACTTATTTTTATGTACATACAGGTTTAGATTTACGTATTTATATCGGTTTTTCTTATAGTCTATTTACTGACAAACAAAATTTTGTTCGATCGTTATCTTTGTCAATTTTTCTTCGCTTGTAATGCAAAATGGCCTTTTTCTTGGAAACAGTTAAAGATCAGATCTATGTTGATTAAGCTTTTTTTACTCATTTTGGTTAGACCTATATGTCTCATAAATTTGTAGCACATATTCATAAATACCCTGTTCAGTTTTATACTAGATTTACGTATTTTGTGATAGCTTCATTAAAATTATTCACAAGTTAGTATATAGGCATCTTTTTTGTTCGTTTTTATTTGCCGACATATCTATTTAATTAATAGCTTAATGCAAAGTATGCAGCCTTCAAAAGCAAGTTGAATGAAGTTTATTTTTACTTTTTATTCATGTTTGTAGTACCTCCTAAGGTGATACTAAGAGATTTTATTTAATAAATGAGCCAGATGCTGTTTTCTTTTTATACAGCGTGTCCCATAACTTCAGGTACATATTAGAAGGACATATAGTTCTTAATGTCCTGATTACGGAACAAAAAGAATTTTTTCAAAATTCCTATAATTAAGGGTAGTTCACTTAAGAAGAACATTTTTTGTACCCCTGGATACTATAATATTTGGAATAGTGAAATTAGTTATAACTATTACATAAAATAATTTAACAATTAAATTAATTTATGCAATTATGTAAAGCATAATACAACGTAATATTTAATATTAAAACTACCTATTCAACCAGTGTCCCAAAACTGTTTCTTCCAAAAACCTCAAAAATTAATTTTTAAATTTTGAAAAAATTATTTTTGTTCCTTAATCAGGACATTAAGAACTATATGTCCTTCTAATATGTACCTGAAGTTATGGGACATCCCTGTATAGGGTTATAACGTATCGTAATCTGCAATAATATCTTTTCTAATGTGCTTGTTGCATTTGTAACAGCAGTTTATGCTGGACAATAACAATTGTTTATTCGAATAAAGAATTATTAGAAAATCACTATAGTTTGAGTGAAAACATCATTTGTCATTTTTGAACGTTTGAAGACAGAGACGGAAAATGCATGCATGTCGGTGTATTCTTGATGACTGAAAGTGACAAGAATTTCAAAATATCTAAGTACTACGCCACATATTGCAATTCAATGTCATTTTTTTGGAAAAATTTGATTTTTAGATTCTAACTTATTAAGAACTGGTTCGTAGTTATTGAATTTTACAGTCCCATAACATTTACTACTAGACAGATTGTGCAGATTCTGATTTTAACTTCTTTCAATTCTTTAAATCGTAGAAACGTGCTTTGGTATCCCAAAGAAATTTCTTTAAACGAAGAAAGGATCGTGAAAAATTTATGGACCTCGCTGGGATTCAAACTCAGAGCCTTCCAATCGTCGCTAGTCCGACGCTCTATTAATTGAGCCACGAGTTCTCGTTGAAGTCTATGAATCTTTCACACGCCTTTTTACAAATCGTAACCAGTACACTCCCACAATTGGAGAGATAAATGCTCAACGCTAACCGTGCACAGTAAATATTATATTATTGTGAACTTTAAGTAGTCACACACACGTATAATAACTATATGGGATCCAACCTAATCGTTTAATCGTAGAAATGGGCATTAGGTTCCAGGAAAAATTAAAAAAGCGTGGAAAACTTTCATAGACTTCAGCGGGAACTCGTGGGTCAATTGGTAGAGCGTCCGACTAGCGATTGAAAGGATCTGGGTTCGAGTCCCAGCGAGGTCAATGAATTTTTCACAATTACTTTTTTGTTTAGATATTTCTCCTAGATCCTAAAGCTCAATTCTACGATTTAAACAATTAGGTTGGATCCCAAATAATTATTCTTTCCATTCTATTTATCATACCATGAACTATGGCACATAACTTACATAACACCCATTGAATGTTTTTATTTTTGCCTTAAAAGGAATAGATCCCCCTGGCCACTATATATGAAGAGAATAATAAATCTTTTGTGTATCTCAAAACTTAAAAAGAAAGATATAGCTTACTCCACAAAAATCATCATCATCAATATGCTTTTCCTGGAACAATTATTAGAATTTGCTCTTTTATATTTACTGAGTTTACATGCACTCTTTATAACCGTTTTCAAAACGTTTTTGGTTTTGAAAACGCTATAAAAACCGTTTTGATGTTATATACATTACGTTTTCGAAACTAAAATCGTTTTTAAACCGGTATCAAAGACTGCAAGTAAACTAAGTAATTGTTAATCTCGTACACCTACTGTTTCATAGACTAATATCAAGACAGAAATTTTAAAATCCATTTCGAATACTATTGCTACGTAGAAACTGGTTAGTACGCACGCGAGTGTACCTATTAAACGTACAGAAAGTGATTTCAAAAGCCTGAAAAAAAAACATACTTATGCATTTTTAAAGAGTTAATTTTTGTTCATATTGTAGCACGAATACCTCAAAGACATACCATTTAGTGTTACCTTTAATTATAAATAAGTAATTCGATTTAAACCCGTCTACACTTGCGGTCGTTGAATTAACCCTTGCTGTGGAGCTGTAGATAACCACGCTAAAGGGCTGTTGAAACACGATGGTAGCGGCCGTGTTTGGGGAACTACATTTCACATTCGCATCTTCCATGTTGATGTGAGTTCACATACATGTTATAAATTAAAATCCAAGGTATAACATATATTTTAGAAATTGATCCGCAGATCCCTCTTAATGCAATTTTAGGATTAAGTACTATAAACATAAAATTTGACAACCAAGTTGGCATGAGAAAACTCCCTCAGATTTAAAATTTAATATTAAATAAGCTAGTGTCCAATGAATTGTAGGTCTTATTCTGTTCCAATTTTTATTAACAAATCTCGTACAGGACGTTTGAAGCTACATAAGGTCCTGCACCATAACAAAAAAAAATAACATGTACACTTACACTTAAAGTATTACTCAATAAATAAATAGCGATTAAGATAAAGAAAACATTTTTTAAATAATTACTTTGCGAGATATTTGAGATTTGTTCTCAGTATCACTGTGAGGTCACATTAGTGCTACCTTTCTCTCGCTTCCTACTAAATAGAGTAGCGTTTCTTAACCTTTTCAAGGCGCGACCCAAATTTAACTATTGTTTTGGTTTCGCGATCCACTATATAGAAAATTATTTAAAAAATAAAAACATGTACGTATCATAAACAATAATCTATTTCAGCAAATAAGGAAATGATTATTATAAATATAACACATACCTATTTATAAACAAAATAATATGATTTTAACACTGCAATAAGATCAGCAAATTCAAATAAAATTAAACTTAGTAAAATTTGATACATAAATTTGATACAATTTTAATCTTGTCTGATATTCGAATGTCCGAAACATAAATACTACACAACCTTCCCATATTTGACTTTCGAACAAGATTGAAAATGCATATCTTTAAAATTTAAAATAAAAAATACGAGTAGCTTACAAAAATTTATGTTAATTAATGAAACCTGAGTTTGCATAAGTTTTGGAAGTTCTTCAAACCACGGTTTTATATTTGAAAGACGGTATTCATTTTCTTGTTGGAGGCCGTTCCTAAAATTTAGTTTTAATAATTACGAGAGCAGAAAAAACAAGTTTGCACAAAAGGTAATAATATTTTCAATTATTTACTTCCCAAGATTAGTTTTTCTTTTTTAACTCAAATAAACTCAAGATCTCGGTAGGGTTATTAGCAGTCGCAATTCTACATTGCATTGCTAACAACAATAACATTTTAGTGAAGTTTTATATACATGTTAGAAAAATATGATTGGCATTTAGTAGTCAAATTATAAAATTCTGAATAGTGTACGCGACCCACTCACAATCTCTTCGCGACCCACATTTGGGTCGCGACCCGTAGGTTAAGAAACACTCATATAGAGCTTGTGCGATAGAAAAATATAGCAATATGTGTCGCTGTGACGTCATTTTGTCATTAAAAATCAAATGCAGTTAAAATAAAAACAATTAAGACTTTTTAATACAAACCATTGCTTCAAAATTAAAACAACTTTCATTTAAAATAATAAAAAAGAATCAGTGCAGGACCCCATTAGCCCATCATTAGCTATAAATATCCTTATGATATTACAATATATAAAATAAGAGTATTACAAAGTTTTCAAATCACCAACAAAAATAGAAAAAATCTGATGTGGCTAGCACGTTACCTTCCGTCTGTTCTATGTATGTTTTACAAATTTCACACAGAAATTTCATTGCAAAAGATTATAATCCTTGTACATTACCTCCCGGCAGTTGTACGTATTTTATACAAATTCAGAAAGTTTATACTAAAAGATCTTATATTTCCAGTAAAATTATAAGACAAACATACTATATCAATTGCACTTGACACTTGCATTCACTGACATCTTTTAATCACAATTATTTAAGTACTACAGTAGCTATTCCATAGCTGACTACTTTATGATTTTTTTTAAACTCTATATCTATTTAATATGAAGTATAAAATGCAGTCAAATCGTACAGAGAAAAAGATACTTTTAAATATTTATAATAACATTGAATATGAAAAAGTTATATTTAAAATAGATTTTTCAAGAAAAATCGTTAAAATCTTCAAATGACGGTACTTCCGGTTGACCAATTGTAACCAAAATCTAATCAGATCATCATATAGATGTAACGAAAATAATATGAAAGAATTATAATCTTTAAAATTATAGTATTAGAGTTGTCGCAAACAAAAGTTTTGTTACACACACACACTCACACTGGCATACTCACACACACTCACTCACACTCACACACACACACCCACACAGATACTCACACACACACCCATACACACATAAATACACACTCACACACACACACACACACACACACATTTGCACTCACACTCGCACTCACACTCACACTTGCACTCACACTTGCACTCACACTCACTCACTCACACTCGCTGAGTCACACACACACACACACACACGCACGCACACACACACACACACATACACATTCACACACGCGTTGTTAGTTTGGGTGAGGAGGAGAGGTAATACTTTAGAAGTTAGTGTTAGCACTTTGGATGTAAATGTGCTTAGACGGATTAGATGTACATATATTCTTTCATAGAACAGTATCGGCGGAGCCCTAGGGAAAACTCGGTGAAACTATTATTTTCTATTTTGGTCCTTTTGTCAAAAAATATTTGAAAATATACGTTATTTTATGTTCAGCAATTTCTATTTCGGATGTTTCATAAAGTACATAATAAAAAACAAAATTGAAAATAATTATTTAACCTATAATGTCAGATAAATTTATTAGTAACGTAACAAAAGATTGATAAACTAGTCCTTAAATATACAAAATATCACAAAGAGTCAAGTGAAATACGTAATAAAGTAGGTACTAAAATACTATAAATAATCAAGATACGATATATGGTTTTAGCCTCGGTTTTAGTAGAAAAGCAAAACCAGAATATATTGATTTAGCTAGTAGCAAATAATGAAGGTAGGTACCGCATATGAATGAGAAATGCACATGTTTATAGACACGTATCTGCAATATTATATTACATTACACGTACAAGGTGCTATCAGAAAGTTCTTGCACTGTAACTGACTCGTTTCAAGAAGATGAGTTGTGTTTGCTTAAGGATGCGCGGGAAGCATATTACATCTGTGAGCCAAATGAAGTTGCTCTGTGAATACTTACTGGCTTTACACAAGAAATGTTTAAAATTCTACGTATTTGCAATGGGCGTCCAAACTGGGCAAAATATGTGCACTAGCAGAACAGCAAAAATATTCAAAATATCAAGATCTCATCGAGATATGATTGGGATAAATTATGGAGTTTTTCAGTAAATTTTGTTAGTAAATTTAAATATGATTTGAATGTTTGAATTGTGAAACAATGAAAAGCAACAGCACTTGAATATATTAAACTTCTTGACATAACGGGCAACAAAATTTGAATTTACAGCCATGATATAGATGGAGAACAACAACAGTGGAAGAATTTCTCATTCTTCGCCGTAATCGCAAAAACATAACACGAAAACGAAACAGCCCTCGTATAAAGACATTAAATATTCACAGAACAACTCCATTTGACCCACACATATATTAGGATTCAAGTACACCCTTCACTGATCCCTGCCCAGATTCTTGAAACTAGTGCTGTCAACAACCGAAAAAAAGAAACCAAGTACCCAGTTCCAAAACTACCTTACATAAATATTTATGGCCGGGTCGGTAGCACCAATATTTCAATTAAATTAAACTAGAATAAATACATATGTATAATATATTTGTGTGCAACTGGACGCGACATAAAGATTTCGCAGCCGCTATACAGGCCGCGAAATTGGATGTTACGTTATGGTAATGGCCACGAAATTCATTTGGCGGACGTTGTCAAGGTACCGGCCGTGAAATTGGGTAAACATTCACTTTGACATTTCAGAATTACAATGAAATTGTTTAAAATTAATAAAACTTGTAATTACATATACGGTTGCACAAAAAATATTGTGTGCACCTTGTCCGCGAAATCTTTTAGCGCCCTCGAGATTGTCTTGGCTGGGTCGCAACGACCTCGGCGACAACTTTTCTCTCGTTACGCTAAAGAGTGATTTCACGGCCTTGATATACAAAAAACTATTATTCAATTTTGGCGTTTTCGACTCATTATTTACACCATAGCAACAACTATAAGTAACAGATTATTTGCTAGAGAATTAAAAAAAAAATAGGTTACTCTCGTAATATTAAAACTCACTCTGCGACATATAAACAGTGTTGTAATAGATATTTTTTATCTAGATAAAGATAAAGAGAACTAACATTTTTTTATCCAGATAGGGTAATAGATAATTATTTGTAAATTTATCTAGATAATAGATAATTAACTATTATCTAGATGCTTTTTTGATAAATTGTTTAAAATGTACATAGCATGTTATAATGTAGATATAGGATGGAATAATATAGTAGATTAAGATACAAGTTTCATAAGACATTTTAGCGCACGCGTCATTCCTAGAAACGAGCGGCAAGCCGCGAGATTTCTAAGAGGACAAGTGCGCTGAAATGTCTTATGAAACGTGTATTTTATACTATTTTTTCTATTTTGGTCATTTTTCAAAAAATATACGTTATTTCATGTCCAGGAATTTCAATTTCGGTTGTTTATTATGTACTTTATGAAGCTCATTTGGATGTCATAAAGAAGTACTTTATGACATCCAAATGGGTGTCATAAAGTACATATTAAAGAACCAAAATAGAAAAAAATATTTTGTATATTTAGAAATATTCTTTTATAGTAATTTAATGTGTATTAATATAATGTATTTAACAAAATTGCACATCAAATAAATAATGTAATTCTGCAAATATGTCCATTATCTAATTATGAAACTGTAACGAATTAACAAAATCTACCTTCTTGTCATCTTGACAAAAAAAAAGTAATCATATTTATAGATTAAGGTTCTGTAAAATTTCAAAATTTTCACAGAATTCTATGAAAATTACAGTTGTACGCTTGCGCTGCTTTATTTAATTTAAATTCGATTTGTATTAGAAAAGAATTTTTTTATTGTTTTATTAAAAATTTTATCTAGATGGTTTTCAAAAAATAGATAATGATAATTTTTATTTTTATTTATAATTGATAACCTCGGAAAAATTATCTATATTAGATAATAGATAAAACTATATTATCTAGATGATTTATCTAGATGAAATTATCTAGATAAGTTACAACACTACATATAAATGCCATTTAAAATAACGTCAGGCACGAAAATAACACTGTCTTTATAAGACAAATCAGCCACTTTTATTACTTTTCACTACACGAATGACAGAAAATAAAGCTTGTTTATAATTTATAAATGAATGACTTAGCGTCTATTAACGACTTACTAATGGATTATTTTTTATTGTTTCTAAATTAAATATAATGATTTTATTATTTCGTCAAAATTGACAAAATATTGTATAAACCACGTGAATTAAGGATGTGTATTCACTCAAAGAATTTAACCCACCCGCCCTACGGGCTCGTGGTTTAAACTTTCTGTTCGTAAATAAACATTATCTTAACTCACTTGGTGTATAAATATCTATTATACGTATGAAAATATTGATTTTAATTATTTTTTTTTAATTCGCAACTAAATATTAGTGCAACCGGCCATTAATAAGTGATATAATTTTTTATTTTAATTTGGGATAAACAATAATGATTTTTATTTTATTAATAATAGACAAATGGCCTAAAGCACTCGTATGGATATGATTAAATAAATATCTTTTTTAAATTGCAGAAATTGTTATAATTAATTTAGATATACGAGAACTACGTATAAGATAGATATTTGAATACTTCCGTGCATATTCAATTTTGTTTAATTTTTTTCACCAGTATTTTATTTAATAGCAAGTTTTGATTTTGCTTAATGTTTTGAATAACTAATAACATAAGATGACCATCGTACCTACGTATTTACATTCTGCTCTAGTCCTAGCATTTTCAATCTCTCAAATGTATTACACGAACCTACTTCGTATATCTACACCAATTACTATATCTTATTTTCATTATTTTACTTCAGATGCTTATGATAATTATAATGTTATTAATATATGTGTCACGGAAACAATAATCTAGTAATGCAATATGAAATGATCGAGACTTCATAATCGAAATTAATTTTTTTTTTCATTATTAGAATTGAAACTTTATTAGTTTTGGAACTAGAAACAGGATTAGTGTTGCATTTCTGAACAAATCTGTAATTTTTTAACGAAAATATTATCTTAATGTTATAATCTAATCCTTACAAGTGTAAAATAAACGCTTGGACAAGTATATTTTAAATATATTGTATATTTTTAATTTAACTTTAATAACAATTTTTGACGTTACATTCAAACTCGAAAATACAAAATTATTTTGTGTTGTTGTCAGCTCTGCCGAGGTAACCTCGGAACAGCTGATCAACAATAGTTGGAACTAACGTGGCAGATAACTTGATAAATATAGCATTTGTTTGAAGTTTACTTGATCCGCCACATTACCCCCCACCTAGAGAAACGATATAACATAATTCATAACATTTATTATTAACAATGGTTCTTATGAACAAAAAATCTGTAGAAAACTGACAAAAACTCATCTAATTTTGTTGATTAATATAAAATTATACATAAGAGTGGCAACTTTCGTTGCGATTTAGTTAATTATTTACAGATATGTAAGACTTACAGATTTGTTCAGACATAACGCATAGGTCTGTTGCAGTTCTAGGGGTGGGATCCCAAGACTACGCTATGATAGCGTAGCGACAAATAACATGTCGTTTCCATAACAACCGTGGAAGTTAATAGGGAAAGGGAAGGTGAAATGTAAGGAGTATTTTTCGCTATGCTATCAAAGTGTAGTCTTGTGATCGCACCCCAATCGAGGACTGATTCGTTTTGGTTCCGGAATCGTTTCCGGGTAGTTTCGGTTTCGCAGCCGAGAACTGGTTAGTTATGCTCTCATACAACCAGGATAATTCTAAAACTAGAGTCGAATATAAGCGGAATCAATTCACAATAATTATGTATTACATTATAGGCACATTCCGTAGCATGCCGTATATTTGTAATTAGTCTGCGGAATATGGTGAAGAAAGTTCCAGTTATACTTTTTATTTAAGACATTGCGACAAATAGAATATTACGCTAAATATATTTTAATATGTAAATTTAAAGTCCTGAGGTGTATTTTATTATGCTGCACATTGCATTACTGAAATGCATGCTCAAATATACTTAATGATGAAGAAAAACCGTAGAATAATTCTGATATTTATCATATAAAACAGCAATAATGTAATATGCTGAACGTATGATATTAAATGTAGCAGAAATTTTAAATGGGTTTTGTCACGTATCAGTAAATTTAAATGTAGTTATACTGTAGTGCAACTTCTCTGAATACATAAATAAATACAAGTTGGTTTCAAATTATTTCCGAATGAAAAACGCGGTCTCTGCTGTTACGGAAAGTTCAAGTTATTTATTTCTTTTAGGGTTTTTGTTGTTTCGGAACTAAATAATCCGTACACGTGTTGTTGATAGCTGACGTATTATCAAATTAACGAGAAAAATGCCTAGCTTCATCTTAAAGGTATCTTTAGGCACCCGGTGTGAAAGTAAAACGATAAATCACTATCCCAATAAGGATTGAGCTTCACAAGCAATATAGTAAGGCTTGTTCTCTTTCACAATTTCATATAGTCGGATCAAGGTTCATAACGAATGAAATTAGTTATCCTTTTTTATCACGAAGTTTTGTTGCGTTTTAATTTAGTTATTTATCAGTGATTAATAGTTGCTTGTACTTACTGTGCCTGAGTTTATAGCTATACGAGTACGTTGTACACACATCATGTATCCAGTATCCAGTTGTGCCCGCAGAAATCACAGTATTTGAAACTAAGTTATTGCATCTACCTTGTATCACTACCGAGTTTTTAAAATTCTTATTAACAAAATCAGGGTACGTACATCGATTTCTTCTGCCATTATTATCCGGTACATTAACTTTTACATAATATAGTTACTGTATTTACATTTTATTTTATTACATTTAAGTTTTATTTTCTCTTAATATGGAGATTGTTGCTTACCTAATTAAATTAAATCAAAAGTGTAAATACAAAAAATTTTTAGAATTAAGGTGGTACTATCATGCAAACATTTACGTTAGATTGAAACAAAATTTGAATACGTTATTTTTCATTACGCATTGTTGTATAGTCTACTGGGTTCATTTGATTGTAGTATTCTGTCAAATTTCAACAACGTTTTATGAAATATTGTACCACATATTTGATATATGCATTCCTACAACCTCTAGAAAAAGATTCAAGTATGCCCCGTGGTTTTCGAAAAACATTATCAAAAATATAAAATTGAAAACCAAATAACATGAACTATATAAAAGAACTAAGGATAAAAAATATTACGATTATTTTAGTAGCTTGTGCTCTAGAATAATAAAAGATATGAAAATAGCTCACAAAGAATATCTTGTGTCCTTAGAGAATAATTTAGTCAATGATCCTAGAAAACTGTGGTCCTACTTGAATAACAAGAAACAAACAGGTCGAATTCCCAGCCAAATGAAGTTAAATACTCAATAGCTTAACACTACTTCCGAAATTGTTCAAGGTTTTGCTGACTATTTATCATCTGTTACGTGCCGACTTCATCTTTTTCCACTACAGTACATTCTATCACTAGCAATTTGCTATCTGATTTGGTATCATTAGAATCCATAACTGAATTAAAAATTCGATAAATAAATTAAAACCATCTACTAATCCTGGACCAGACAACTTCCCGGCATATATAATTAAAGGATGTCGTGATATATTTGTAAAACCGTTTCATATTATCTTCAATCTATCCCATTCTACTCACTCCTTTCCTTCGTCATTAAAGACTTTATATTACGTCAGTTCACAAGTCCGGTGACAAACGTAACATTTATAACTATCGTCTAATAGCTATATTATCCATCTTAAATTTTTTTGAAAAAATCATTTACTATCATATATATATATATATATATATATATATATATATATATATATATATATATATATATATATATAACACTGTACATAAACAAATATCAGATTCACAGCATGGTTTCATAAGAGGTAAATCAACTGCGACAAACTTAGCTAATTTCACCGAATACTCACTAAATGCTCCATATGATAATTTGCAAGTGAATGTTATCTATGCAGATTTTGCTAAGGCGTTTAATAAAGTTGACCATCAAATTCTCATTCAGAAACTAGTAAATAATTTTAATTTTCTTTAAACTTAGCTTCACTACTTTCATCTTACTTGAATAATCGTAATTTACACGTTTTTTACAATGGATTCACTTCACAGCTGTTTATTGCTACATCGGGAGTTCCTCAAGGATCTAATCTTGACCCTTTGTTATTTAACCTATTTATAAACGACATAGTAGGCCGAATTAAAAACTCAAAATGCCTTCTTTATGCTGCTAGAAAATTTTACAAAATTGTTATCACTGTCAATAATTGCCTTGAATTACAATGTGTCAATAATATTATGGCTTGGTCATTTGAATCTGAACTGCCGTTTAATGTAATGAAATGTGCGGTCATGTCGTCAACGAAACAAAATAATTATATTTTATATGAGTATAGAATGAATTATATCAATTTGTGTAGAGTTAGTACTAAAAGGGATTTGGGAGTATTATTTGATCCTAAGTTTGATTTTTCATTACACGTTAACAACTTATTCACTTGTAGTTACAGAAATCTTGGATTTATGGTGAGAAATTCATAGGATTTTTATATTGTTTCCTGATTTGGAATCCATTAAATCAAAATTCAATAAGAGCTATTGCAATTATTCAGCGAAAATTTGCAATATATTGTTGGTATAAGGGTCATTTTGGTTCTCAAAATGATTTTCACTACAACACTGCATTGATAAGTCTTAATATGCTATCTTGAGAATCGACGCTCTGTGCTATCTCTATTGTTTATTTACAAATTAATTAATAATGTTATAATGGATTCTAATCTACTTGCATTCTTAAATTTTCATGTACCCAGAACAAACCAGCCTTGCCAAAAAATATTGTTTTCCATTACAACAGCTAGGACAAATTACGAATTAAAAAGTCCGTTAAGGCGTTCATGTTCTGTATTTAATGTTTTATACACTAATTGTGATGATATTGACTTTTTTGATTGTTTGTTATAATTTAAGAAGAAATTGATGATATATTTCTCACTGTATTAATTTATAACATGCTTATAGTAATTTTTCTTTGCACAATTTATTGTACTTATAATATGTAAATGTATTATTTTGTAGTACCCCTTAATTTGGAACATTGTTCCTGTCAGGTCTTGTAAATAAATAAATGAGTTTATTTGAGTATATTTTGTCCAACTTATCCAAAAAGTGACATTCTGAATCGAAGTTTGCTCACTAGAGCGCAAAGTGCAATATTATGCACGGTACTTTTACTGTGCGCACGGCCAGTCGCACTGTGGAGAAATGAACCACTTTGCGCATGCAAAGCAGGAACGAAGAAGGTCACTTTTTTGGCAATTTAGATGAAAATACATTGGTATCGTAGGATTGGTATACTGCGGAGAAGTTTTTTTTCTTCGTAATAACATAGAATAAATGACATATTGATTGGGATTCTATAACTAGTTATCGCACGTAGTTTTTGCAACTTGCGATGTTTATCGCAGGTTACCACTTTCATGCGTCTATAGAAAATTTTGCATGTGACAACTAACATAACTTGTGACCAAAATTATAGCATGTTAAAAATTAAAATAAAATTGTCGCCATTTGAAATAAAGATACATAACTGTTATATTTGAAAAAGAATGTAGAATATTTGGTTACAAAATAATATTCTATCTGTATTACAAGTATATTTTATACGGTGTGCAACAAAAATAAGTATATTAAATTTAACCAGTTACAGAAATCGTCGAGAGTAACAATATTTCTTAGTAACTTGTCGAATTCTTAATTTATTTTTTAGTAAAAAATTCTTCCAGTTTTGATACACATAGAAGTTGTAGCGGAAATAAGTACATTACTCATCGAGAGCAACAATATCTCTTAGTAACTTTTTTTAAATCTCATTTTTTTAGTGGTTTTATGCAGATAATGAAAACTGAATTTTTTAACACTATATCTAGTAGGTGTGCAATAAAAAGTTACTGGTTTAACGTACTTATTTCTGTTACAGCCTTTATTTATATATTTGATTATATTAATAAATGTCAAAGTTTATAAGATTTTAAAGTGTAATTGGAATAGAACCAGGGCGGGTTGAGGCTTGAACAGTGCAGCTGCACCGGACCCCGCGTTTTAAAAGGCCCGTGATTTGTAAACAATTCATATTTATTTACTACCTAGAATCACTAGGTAACATAACTTGCAAAAATTATTGTGCGCATATATCGCATGAGTTATAGAGTCCCACCCATTTTCTTAGAAAACTAAATTAAGATTTAAAAAATGACCATTTACCAGTGTAAGAAAAGATGATTACGACCTTCCTGGCGCTTGCTGCTAATGTAACAGACAATTCTACCGACTAGATCAATGTAGCAAAGGAAGGGTTATTTCATTCTGTTCCGGTGGTTAACGAGGGGTAAAAGGTCGTTCCACAACCACCTAGTGCGTGGGCGTGCAGATTGGACCGAAATGGGAGCGATCGAAATAAGGATAATTTTACTTATCCCGTGCCAGACAATGCTCCCGGATCTGTTGGGCAAGACGACTGTATCTGGACCTTCACCATTTACACTTCACTAGTGATTAGAAACTTTTCAAATTACTATTAATACCGGGAGTTATTTTTTATTTTATAAGAATATTATATTATAAGGAATTTAAATAAGCATACAAAATTAATACTGCAGATGATTATACACTCTTTCACTTTCTGTTCGAGATCTGCAAGCATATTTAGCTCAGCAATTTTGCTGACTAAAAAATTTAGCCCGCGCTTTCTCTAATTTCGTTCGTATGAATCACGCCTTGTCACACCAGCTATACTTCTGTAGTAATTCCCTTAAAATTTTGAATATACTCATTTATTAAAACAGATATATGTATATACAGAGTGCCCATTTTATCTGTTCTCGCCTGAAATTTCATGAATGAGCAATCTATGCTACATTTTATAAGTAACTTGGTTTTTAAAATTTTATTTTGCTCTTATACCTACTGTGATTATTCGATTTAAAGTACTAATATGTACCAAATGGCTTATGAAATGTATTTTGTCTAATCTTAAAATTTCAGGCGGGAACAAATAAAATGGGCATCCTATATTGCTTAAATATGTATATTTAATGTTAACTTTTATATGATATTTATAAGAACAATTTAATTCATTCAATAAACCTAAACTATTAGAATTAGAATATCTATTTTTATAAATTCTTTAACTTAGCGAAACTTTTGTATAATAATATCGTGTTTTACAAGTACCACCCTAAAAACTGCATTCAATGACCACCTAATAACTTCATCTTGAGGTTTTTCAAATTAGTAAAACAAGAATACTAACTTTCTGCTCAATTGTTTTTATGTCCGAGTAAGAAACAGACGAAAAATGACTCACAAAGAAAATACAGATATATATTAAAATATTTTTTTATTATAAACTTTGATAGTTTCTGAAATAGTAACGTTAAGTTTGAAAAGAAAGTAATATATATATATATATATATATATATATATATATATATATATATATATATATATATATATATATATATATACAGGGTGAGTCTGCTGGGAGGACACCCTCCCACTTTAGCTTTTTTATTATAAGAGAAAAAATGGCTCAAAAAAAGGTTTATTATTTTACATGTACTATTTAAACGAATTTTTTGCTGTATAACATATTGTGTTTTATTATAATTTATACTCTGTTTTCTATATTGACTTTCACCATACACTTGTACTGTGTCTATGGAAATAAATAAATTATTATTATTATTAGGTGTAGATATTTTTTGTAAAGTCAGGTTTACAATACGACTATAACCTTTAATTATTTAATAGCAACCTATAATTATTTTACTAAAATATAAACCGCCATTTTTTGTCTTTTCAACGATGTATTAGTTTTTATAAATGCTTTTAAAAAAAATCGAAAAAACAAGACAATTAAGTAATATGGGAAATAATTTTTATTCAAATATTACAGGTGGCTATGTGAAAATAAACAAAATGTAACAATGTTCAAGAGTTAAATTAATATAGTAAATAGACTATAAAAACATGAAAATTTTATATGAAACGTTTTTCTCCATTTCTAATAGATACGAAGTTAGGTATTTGAAAATTAAATATTGGCCAAGGTCGCCACAATATTTAACTTAGTATACTCGTATGTCCTCTGAAAGGTAAACAAAAAGTCTCATTTCATCGAAGTCATAACTCATAGTTTTCGTGATACTAGAACCAGAGGTAAACCCGGTAAAAACTCATTTTTCACTTCCTTATATCTCGGAAACTGTTAAAGATCGGACCCATGTTGATTAAGCTTTTTTACTCATTTTTGTCAGTACTATAATGTACCGTGACGGACTAGTGACAGAACCCAAAAATCTACGCTGTGTGTCTAAAAATGTAAAGATGCAGAGGTTATTCTAACGTGCAGTTGGACACAAAATGTGCAGTAGGAAAAGCAAATTGTGCAGTGGGAAATTAAAATCTGTGCAGTTATTTTTCATTTATTTCGAATAAACCAAATATTTTTTAAAAAAAAAACATTAACTGAACATATTAGTCAGTACTATATACTCTTAAAATTAGTGACATTGATTTAGAAACATCCTGTGTAAGCACCAAAATTCTAATAGCTTTTTCCTCACTCTTCGCTTGTCTTATTCTCATCATTAACATTGGCCTCAGCAAAAATACCATTAGAGGTTGCCTTGATTCCTTGACTATGTGCTCACG